>JAZKJV010000711.1:920668-1632338 GCA_037367405.1 Ottelia alismoides | reverse complement strand
TGACTAATTTCATTAAAAATCTTTATTCAAAGAATTTAATTTTGAATATACAATTATTTATATGTTCTAATATAATGCATTCTTAATTTCAGATAATTAAGTCCATGGACCAACTCACTAGGCTACTGAAGGTCAACTAGTTGTCTGATGAATCCATGGTTCATTAACTTTTCTGTCGCATTTTGTCTTAAAACCCTTAACAAATACATGTAAATATTCATTAATTCCCATCTTTTATTCAAACTTCAATCATGAACAAATAATCACTTTTAAGCATCAAAATCATGTAAATAAATAAAGAAAAGAAAAAAAGGCAGATTGGATATATGTAAATATGTACAATATGACTTATAAATATAAATATAACTGTAAGGTGTATTTATAACCTAACCTCCGAGACCAAGTCAGCATGGATTGGTCATCAAACCAATAAGTAGGGGGAGATAAGGAAAGAAAACCCTAAAAATAAATTAAGACACGCAACATGTACCTTTCCACTATTTATCAAATAAATACAAAACTTCAATAATTTTAGTTAATTCATATGTATATATTTTTCACTAAACTCTATTCCTAATTATTTCTAAAAATGTTTATAAAAATATAAAAATAAGTTAAAAATATTACCATGTATATATGCCAAGAACTCCAGCCTTTAAATTGTCAAAATGTCAACTTTCGAACATCATAACCTCTTCATACGAACTCCAATTTCACTCTACTCACCTTTAAAGTTCATAAAATAGTATTCTCTAATTAATAAAGGATGTTTCATCAAATTCGGAGTCCGTTTGCAAAAAAATCAGTTTTGGGACCAAACGACAACAGGGTTTCTGGGCTATTTATTTTATGTAGAACACATTATTTACAGTTTTTTTAATTTTATAATTTCTAATTATTCTTATGATCTTGTAATTTAACCTTGATTTATTTCCTATTTTTTGGAGCTTATTTATTATTATAATAAAATCAAAAACCCTAAATTATAGGTAAAAATGAACTGGCTAACTAATACCTATATTTATTAATATATGTAAATTAATTTATTAAAATCCCCAAAAATTCACACAACCCTTATTTATTATTCTAATAATTAAGAAAATATAAAATTAATTTTTAATTATTTATTTATTGAATTAAAAAGACAAAACCTATTTATCTATACATATTTATTAATATAATATTTATATTTCGAATAAGATTTATTATTTATAAAAAGTATTTACTCCATAAAGTAGATAATTAAATTATTTACATTTCTTTTTTTTTACACTTATTTAAAATAACGTTATTTAGTATTTAGTATTGAATTTTTAAGCTTTTTTCACATCTGGCCAACCAGGTGCTGACACGTGTCAGCACCTGGTTCATCTTCTCCAAGAAGGTCGAAGTGGATTCTGTTTCAGCCGATCTTCTTCAACTATTTCTCTAGCGCACCTTATAACCTATTCTAGCGATCTAAACCATTGATTAGATGCCCCTAACAACCTAGATGTTTGACCACCCTTGGATACAACTTGGGATAAAGAAATCTATCTTTATAAGCCCCTAAAGTTAAACATTTCCAACTAACTCTCCTGTAACCACCTGAAGCCCCAGCTCCAGTGGCTGAACCCCTATCTTCTCCACCTTGCTCCGCCTCGCTCCGATGGTGACAGCACTCGAAGGCTAGCTAGCGTGGAAGAGAAACCATCGGGGGAGACGTTCCAAGGCTTTGTTGCCTTGCATCGCCGCCATCACATGCGTCCAGCTTCGGCGAAGATTGGCCGTCGAGCATCCATTCGAGGTAATACACCTCTGTTCTTCCCAGATCTATTCCACACCATCATCATATTTCTCCTCGAGTTTTGTGCCACGATTAGCGTGGCTAAGTACATCATCAGTTAGTTTAATCAACAAGCTTAGACGCCCAATCGAAATCACTTCCAAATTCATTTCAAAACGATCAAAATCTCTTTTCTTTTTCATACATTTCTCATGCCGACTAGCATTTATTCTGGAAATCACTTATTGATCTTGCAAAAACTAAACTCGTTGGCCGATTTCATCGCAAATCGAGCATAGATATCTCTTATTTGCATATCCATGTTGAATCTGGAGTAATTTCAAGGCATCTGGAATCTTCAATCATTGAGAAAATCCATCGTCCAAG
Organism: Ottelia alismoides; assembly: GCA_037367405.1. Classification (NCBI taxonomy): domain Eukaryota; kingdom Viridiplantae; phylum Streptophyta; class Magnoliopsida; order Alismatales; family Hydrocharitaceae; genus Ottelia; species Ottelia alismoides. Next base: position 1,630,186 of record JAZKJV010000711.1, on the reverse strand, counting down.
AAGATGCAACGAACTACCGTATCTCCAGGAGAAGAGAACCGCCAACTTCGTTGATCTCTAGCAGCTGCTCTCAGTCATCTCTAATAGCAATCTACCGCGGGCGAGCTCGAGGGTTAGAGGAGCTAACCCTCTGGCCCCGCCGGAGATCCATAGGCGTCGCCATTCACCTGAGATAATTTGGAGAAGAAGCCACATTTGTCAGTTGCTCAACAACCCCAAGAACAGTTGAAGAACTCCAGGCGCACAGAACTGTGACACGTGTCCTCCTTGGACGGCCGAGATCAACGCGCACGTTCTAATCTCAGCCGCTCTTTCTGAAACGGTGGAGAAATTGCATAAAGAGCCCAAACGAGTTCCAGAAGTTCCAAAGTGCTCCAGAAGATTTCCAGATTTACATTTAGGTCCCCGCACAGGGACCTAAATGTAAACTTTCATATTTTTTTCACAAAACAGTCCCTATTAAGGACCTTTTTGCAGACTTTATTATTTCTTTGTCTTGTACTTATACCCCTGTCCTGTAGGAGAGTTTTGGACCTATTTTTGGCACAATTTTTCATATATTTTTTGGGGGTAGTTACACAACTACCTCCGCGAGTTTTTCATTAGTTTTTCGTGTATTTTTCTCGTGTTTTTTATCGTGTTTTGAATCGTTACAAATCGACTTCGTCTTGGTTTGTTTTTGTGTGATTGTTCGAGCATATTGCTCGTCCCGTTTCACCTAGTATAAAGTATCACAAATATTCTACCTACATTTCACATATTATATAGTAAATAAATTGTGTGAAAAATATCACTTTGAAAAATTAATAAAAATTGGAAAAGAATAAAATCAAATAAAAATTAAAAATAAAAAATCCCATAAAAATCATCGCTTCTCCTTGATCGTTTTAAGAAGAGATAAATTAACCACAAAAATATTTTTTCTTAAAAAAATCAAAGTACTCTATTCTGCCTCCTTGTGCTCGACCCAGGCACACTCACCTGGCTAAATAATTAGTGTAAGGTTTTCTCTAAAATCGATCTTTATTTGATCGACTAGGATCCTTTTCCGGTTTTTTCTACACCGACAACCTCGTCTTTTAAAAAGTCGTAAACCGATTTATAGTCGCATCAAAATGGCGCCGTTGCCAGGAAGACATTTGTGTATTTTGATTTTTTTCCATATCTTCATGATTTTATTTTCTCTCTTCTTATCGTTTTTTGTATCTTTTCTTCGGTTTTTCGTACAACTTTTCTCGACTCGTCTGTCGATTTGCTTTAGCCGCTAATAAATTTTTACAGGGCTTGCAGGATCAGCCGGTTTCCTTGGAAGCCGAGACAGTTGAAAGAGTAGAGGCTGACTCCTTCTCTATGAGTCGGTTGTAGAGGGCAGAAACTAATTAGTGTAATATTGTAAAAGAGAGAGAAAGAAAGAGAGAAGTTGTATTGAACTCTAGTAGAAGGGGTCCACTAAGGACATCCCGACTTGTAATCCCCCCCCCATTTTTTAGGGGTATGATTCACCGAGTAGCTGTGTATTCGGGGGATCAGGGTACCCACCGCAGTTTTCTCGCCTTATCGGTTTTTCTGTGGATTTTTCCGATAGATGCTTGCTTAGGTTTTTATTCTATCTGATTGTGCTTATGTAGCTAGTCTCAGGACTTGCTACCTAGGTGCATGATTTTAGGATTTTTATAAAATAAAAGTAGATGTTTGTTTGAAAATACCAAAAAAAATTATAAAACCACAAAATAAAATCGGGACTGCTAAAAATATCTGATCTAAGAACCGTAAAGATTCATTTGAGTTGGGAGAGTAATCCCCGCACATCATCTCAGAGTGCGCAAGCGAGAGTCGACCCATAATGCTAGAGCCAAAATCCCGTATTTCTCGCTAAATACTACTTAGTCTATATACTTAATCATTGTTCCTCAGTGGGTACGCTCGGGTAGCAGGAAACGGTCCGGGTTTACTTAGCAGAGTGGGAGGTTTAGAGGACACTGCGCAAGGCTCCATCCTCAGATAACATGGGTAGCCGGAAATGGTCCGTACTTACTCCCATACTGGCTGAGTACGAGTGATTTTCTGTAAGGACTCAGGCCAGTGTTTCGGAGAAACTATCGGGCACCTATCATCTTGCTCAGCTCACGATAATCAATTAGACTTGTTTGCTAATTAAAACCCTAAAACCGACAAGATAAAAGACAGGACTCTTACAGTCTTCACCGGGTTGTGTTGGTGAAAGCGGGGTTTGCTTTCTATTTGCTTGCGGGGTGTGAGTTACCGCGGCTTTACACATTTTCCCTCTCCTTTGAATCAAAAATCATGCTCTCCCAATCTTTCTCTTGACATCGAAGATGACGTCTCGACGGCTTTTCTGCTCAGACTCCGTGAGCTTTCGACCGTCCACTATTGATCATACATCTTCACAAGCTTGGGATGAATCTTTTTCCATGTGGGTCCCATCTGATCTCGAGGAGAGTTAGACCCAGACTTCCTCGCCTCCTGGCCAGAATGTTGAGGCAGACCCTTGCCTCAATACATCTAGATCTCTAGTCGATTTTTCGCTGAGTTCTTACGAGAGCTTTTCTTTCACAGACGATTTGAATCAGATGGCTTGCGGCAAAGGACCGGCAGACGAGAGGCCACCAGCTGAGGAGCATCATGAAGGAAGACCAGACTCCAGAGACATTGCGATTGGGATTCTCGACACGCTCCAACAAATGAACATAAAGATTCGAGAATAATTCAGAACTCAGAATGAGTTGCGGGCTAAAATAGCCGCGCTGCGAGCAGGGGCCGAGAACCAGTTACTGCCTGCAGTGGTTCCTGCTACTTTATGGGAGGAATATGACCCGGGTGCAAGAACTCTCCATCACTGGATTCGGCTACCGCCGAATCAAGGTCATACGAGTTGAGACAGTCCTATATATCACTGCTTCCCAAGTTCTACTGGAATGTTATAGAGGAGCCGTTTATCTTTTTACAGCAATTTAAGATCATATGTGGTACAGTTAATTATCCAGGAGTTACGCAGGAGGCTGTACGCCTCAAGGTCTTTCCCTTTGCCTTAGCCGATAAGGCACTTTACTGCCTGAGTCACCTGGGAAGGGAAATTACTACATGGGACGATCTGAAGTCCACTTTCCTGCATAAGTATTTTCCTCTGGGGAGGACGAACATGATGAGGAGTCAAATTTCCAATTTCACACAGCTTCTGTATGAGTCTTTCCATGAGGCATGGGATAGATTCAAAGACCTTACGGAGATATGCCCGCATCATGAGATACCAATGAAGGTGCTAGTGCAAAATTATTTTGGAGGACTCCAGCCGGATATCCAGGGGCTCGTGAGTGCCGCATGTGGCGGCAGTTATTTTAACAAGGATGCCGAGTCAATCTGGGCCATCTTCGAAGGGATGGCTGATAACTCGAGAGTCGTTGACTCTACTCGGGCATTTTAGACAGCCCCCAACCACCACATCACCGAGAGCATCATAAGGTGGCTAACATTTCGGAATCTTAACCAAACACCAATATGGGATTCATTAGCGAGAAATTAACGTTGGTGGATGTAATTCAGAAGCATGTCCAGGACTTACAGCCACTGCGAGAGTTGGAGAAACTCTCATCTCTACCTCAGCAGCTGAGTGATTTTTTGAAGAAGGTGTCTGAGCTTCAGCTTCAGTACCAGCAGAGCCAATCTTCTTCGACCGCACAACTAGCACAAAGGATCTTACTCGCTCCACCCACCCGTCAGGTTCATTACGTACAGAGCGAGCCGGAGACTCCGCAGATTGATTGGCATGAGGATCAGTCTCATGCCAATCCTGCCCAGATCACCAGTACTACAAAGATGGAGGTTGAGCCGCAAGCCACTCTCGAGATTAATGGGATTTGGTATACTCCGATTTAGCAACCGAGTATACCGCATCATTAGCAACAGCCATACAGTCATCCGCGATCCTTCAGTTTGCTGATGGATCTATAAAGAGACCTAAGGGTATACTAAGAAACGTTATCTAACCGTGCAGGGTCTGCAATTCCCAGTGGACTTTATGGTCCTGGACATGGATTGCCCTACATAGTTACACCTTACCCCAATCATTCTTGGGAGGCCTTTCTTAGAGACCGCAAAGGCTCTATTCGATTATGATACAGGGAAGGTATCTTTTCGCAACGAGGGAGAGAAGGTACATATAGAGATGGCGAGAGATTCCAACACATCTAGTGACACATCTTCTGATTTTCTGAGTTCTTTAGCCACCTGTGATTACATGGATGAGGTCCGTCTTGACGACCTCGAAAGATATCAAGTAGAGACCCAAGAGTGCTTAACAGAGGATGGGTCCGAGACTACATGGGGTGATTCTTCAGAAGGTTCTTTATATTTTAGTCTGGATGATGAGAAGCAAAGGGATCAGACTTCTGAGGAGCTTATTGCAGACCTTTCAGATTCAGAGACCTTACACAATTCCTCCACGTCAGATGATCTAGAGACCGAACTTCATTTAGCTGAGTTGTTTACCTCTGATCAGTCTGAGGATGAGCATAGTAGCGAGTATGATGATGTCTTAAACATCTTCTATAGTCCGACTCTAGAGCACATTGAGATGGTGTATAACCAAACTGCAGACAAATCCACAACCGATACAGATCCCAGTACACAGATGAATGAGGTTTTAGCAGAGCCAGAATCTACCTTACCAGAATTAAAGACTTTGCCACCAAATATGAAGTATGCCTTCCATGCAGGTCCACATCAAAAATTTCTGATCACTATTAGTTCATCTTTGACCGACGAACAAGAATCTCGTTTGATGGAGGTTCTAGAAAGAAACCGCAAGGCTATTGGGTGGACTGTATCTGATCTCCACGGGATTAATCCTACTTTGTGTTCTCATCATATATATCTTGATCATGACATCAAACCCTCCACAGAGTTTCAGCGTAGGCTGAATCCGATTTTACGTGAAGTTGTCAAGAAAGAGATTACTAAATGGTGTGACGCGGGTTCATTTATCCCATCTCCAACTCTGAATGTGTTATCCCATTACATTTTGTCCCGAAGAAGTCGGGAATTTAGATGATTAAGAATGAGAGTGGAGAGGAGATTCCAAAGAGAGTAACTACGTCGCCGCGACGAAGAAGGACCACATCTCGTTGCCTTTTATAGACCAGGTCATAGAACGGTTGGCAAGGAAGGAGTACTTCTGTTTCCTTGACGGCTACTCTAGATACAACCAGGTATCAATTGCTCCTGAAGACCAGGAGAAAACCACCTTCACATGTTCGTTCGGCATGTATGCCTATAGACAGATGCCCTTTGGATTGTGCAACGCTCCTGCTACTTTCCTTAGGTGTATGCTTGCTATTTTTGCGAACATGGTCTGTGATTTTCTAGAGGATTTTATGGATGATTTTTCAGTCTATGGTGAGTAATTTGACGATTGTTTAGCGTACCTGGACCAGGTACTTCAAAAGTGTTGTGAGGTAGATCTTGTTCTATCCTAGAAAAAGAGCCATTTTATGGTTACACACGGGATCGTGTTGGGGCACGTCATCTCCCAGCGAGGCATGGAGGTTGACCCTGCCAAGGTGGATGTCATCAAGCGACTCGAACCACCATCCAACATTAAACAGTTACGGTCATTTCTCGGGCATGTCGGTTTTCACTAACGGTTTATCCAAGACTTCTCCAAGATTGCCCGACCGTTAACTGAATTATTAGGAAAAGACATCGAGTTCTTGTTAAATGATAAATGTCTTAATGCCTTCCTCACTTTGAAAGAAAATATTATCAATGCTCCTATCCTACAGCTGCCTGATTGGTCTCTACCCTTCGAGATCATGACGGATGCTTCAGATTTTGCGGTCGGGGCTGTATTAGGACAGAGGAGGAATGGACTTCCCATCGCAATCCACTATGCCAGCAAAACATTAGATGATGCTCAACGCAATTACACAGTGACAGAAAAGGAAATGTTAGCAGTGGTATTCGCTCTAGACAAATTCCGATCTTATCTTCTTGGCTCGAAAATCACAATCTACACAGATCATTCAGCTATCTAATTTCTGATGAAAAAGAAGGATGCTAAGGCACGCCTTCTTAGATGGATTCTATTACTTCAGGAATTTGATTTGGACATTAAAGATAAACCTGGGGTAAAGAATGTGGTAGCAGATCACCTCTCCCGATTACAGACAGATCAACCATCAGATGAGTACACGCTAGAGATTGCAGAGAGATTTCCTGATAAGAGCATCTTTGCAGTTACCGAACTTCCATGGTATGCAGATATAGTCAGTTCTCTGGTCACACAGAAAAGTCCTCAAGGTTGGCCAAAGAATCGAGTTGATAAACTAGTTTCTGAGGCACGATACTACCATTGGGAGGATCCGATTCTTTTTTGTGAAGGACCGGATTGTGTTTACAGGCATTGTATTCCTCAGGAGGAATATAATAGTGTCCTCTCTTTTTGCCATTCTTTAGAGGCAGGGGGACATCACTCAGGGAAGAGGACAGCGCAGAAGGTACTTCAGAGTGGATTATGGTGGCTAACTCTTAGTAGAGATGCTTGCACATTCATAAAGAGTTGCCCAGATTGTCAGAAAGCAGTAGGGACAGTCAGTGCTAGAGATGCAATGCCGATGCGACCAGTCATTATTTGCGAGGTCTTTGACACATGGGGCATAGGTTTAATGGGACCGTTCCTTTCTAGCAGCGGCTTTGAGTACATTCTTCTCGTTGTAAACTATGTTAGTAGATGGGTGGAGGCTATAACCGCATGAACCGCGGGCAGTAAGATAGTTTGCAAGTTCCTAAGGGAACACATTATTTCACGATTCGGGATCCCACGTATTCTTATTTCAGATGGGGGTAGCCATTTCATTAATAAGGAGGTCAAAAAGCTAGTGAAGCAATACAACATTGATCACAGAGTAGCTTCTCCTTACCACCCACAGATGAACGACATGGCTGAAGTTTCAAATAGGGAGGTGAAATCAATTCTCCAGAAATTAGTACGACCGGACATGAAGAACTGGTCATTGCTTCTAGATAAGTTCCTTGGGCATATCGTACTTCATATAAAACTCACATAGGTACTTCACCATTTAGATTGGTTTAGGGAAAGTCGTGACATGTGCTCATAGAAATCATGCACAAATCTAAATGGGCTATTCGAGAAATTTTATTGGATGCATAGAAAGCAGGAGCCAAGAGAAAGATAGATCTGAATGAGCTGGTAGAGATTCGAAATCAAGCATATGAGAACACACTCATTTATAAGGACAAAGTGAAGAAATGGTATGACAGACATATTCGGCACAAGATCTTTGTCCTAGGGCAGAAAGTCTGGTTGTTCAATGCGAGATTAAGAATTTTTCCTGGCAAATTAAAAAACAAGTGGGAAGGACCTTATGTAGTCAGAACGGTGCACGACAATGGAAGTATAGCAATATCAGATGTGTCACCTGGTGCAGAGCCATTTGTGGCTAACGGGCAGATGCTGAAGCACTTCGTCGAGACTACTGATCATCTGGACCGTACTTAAGTGATCTATTATGTACAGGATTCATGATCATCCTTTCACTTCATCTCATCCTATACAAATTCTTTTGAGCCATTCGATTTCTGGAGATCCGCAACACTTGTATATTCTTCGTAGACCACAATCGTCCCTATTTTTGCTCTTCTTCTATGCTTAGGATACCAGATCCTAAGTATAGGGGGAACCGATTGTTTGCTGATTCACGTTTTATATTTTGTTCCAATTCTTTTGTATATCCTTTCTTTTTCACAAATCACTGGTCTCCGATTTTTGGCTACACTCTTTTCTATACTTAGGATGCCTTATCCTAAGTATAGGGGGGAACCGAGTGATTTCGATGATTTCGTATTCTTTATTCCTTTTGACATTTTGTTGCATATTCTTTTTACTCAGTCACCTCATTTTTGCTCTTCCGTTATACTTACGATGACCTGATCGTAAGTATAGGGGGTTGACTGACTTGTACTCTTTATTCTTTTTCACCCACTTTTACTCAGCACGAGTTATGTCCTCCTTTTTCTCTTTTGACGCTATGAGGACATAGCACAAGCTAAGTATAGGGGGTGCGTATATATTGTGTATATACTTTTGTCCATAACTCGTACTTTTATGTATTTTCTATATCTATAAAATCCATAAAAAGTCGGTAAGAGTAATTTAAAATCCATTTATATATTTATTGATTACTTACAAAATCCGTGTAAATGAGTAAAATATGTCCAAAATTTATATTTAAAATTTGTAATTAAAATATATATTTAAAATTTGTATTTAAAATTTGTATAATATTTATTTAAAATCCTATTTATTAAAAAATGTGTAAAAATTATTTAATCCTTGTAGAATCCTTTGTAGATAAAATCTGTAAAATACATTAGATATTTAACTCAAATAAAATATATTTTGTAAAATTCATGTACAAAAACTTGGTTATAAAAATCACAATCCATAAAAATACGAAGTCCTAAAAGTCATAAAAATCACAAAAGCCTAAAAATCAATAAAAATGAGTAAAATCCAGAAAATATACTTCACAAAATTATGGTTGCATTTGCATTCGCATTTTTCAGAATAGGTTTGATTTCTGGAACTAAGGACTGAGTCTAGACTAAAGGATGGAGCTTGATTACGGCCTTTAGCTTCCGTTGTAAGGAGCCTAGTTTGGATCTGGAATTTAAACTCTTCAGGTCTGTGACTTAAAATCTTTGGGTTCCATAAGACCATATTCGAGAAATCAAGTCATATGTGCTTAAGTAGACCATTTGGTGTCATCCGTACAACTCTACACAAGTGAACCAATCTTGAACACATGCACTCTGCACTTAGCTCAACTCGCATGGAGTTACGAAGGGCGGTACATCTTGGTAGTGTGTTTCTATCCTTATCTTTGTGGCATTGACGTCTAAAGATGGGAGAGATTGGGGTTGCGATAGTTGCTTCGGATGAGGGAAGGATCTGCTGACACAATTTTTCTAAGACCTCAAAAAAGGACGGAATAAAAAGATGCTATATCCGTCGAGGCACAAAAAAGATGAATGCAGTGCAAGCAAACTACAAAGCCAAGTCAAAGTAGAAGCCACCAAATACGACCACAATGGTCCAAGATTCCACCAAAAATGCATGCACATCTTAGTGGAGACTTAGATACACCGGTTGAGCTTCACAAGGAGATGCGTCTACACTGGTCGCACTCCACTTCTTTTCTCATTCTTCTACTTTCTCTTTATACTCGATTGTGGACATAGCAGAACTGACCTCAGAAGGGAATACCTCCCTCCCTGAGGAAAGAGTAGCGGGATGAGGAAGCAATAGAAGTGTATAGCTAGGATGGACAGTTTCTTCGTCTCTCTAAGCAGGAAGAGTTAAATCAATTCACACACTGTACAAATTGACTTCAAGGATGATAGAGTTTGCGATATGAATAAGTGAGTCTGAACTAACTAATGAGGCAATGTTGAATAAGGATTTGTGGAACTTGAGGACTGTTGAGGATAAAATCCTAATCCGAGTTAAGGCTCCGACAAAATGCTTGTTTCAGGCCCGATCGAGCTTTGTCCTTTGTCTGTTCTCATGAATTGGTTTAGGAAAACAAATTCATTCTAACTTTCTTTCTTTTTCACTTACTTTTTTCAAATAAGTGTTTGCTAAGGGACTAGCAAAGTTAGTATAGGGGATTGATGAATCCATGATTCATTAACTTTTCTGTCGCTTTTTTTTCTTAAAACCCTTAACAAATACATGTAAATATTCATTAATTCCCATCTTTTATTCAAACTTCAATTATGAATAAATATTCACTTTTAAGCATCAATATCATGTAAATAAATAAAGAACAAAGAAAAGAAAAAAAAAGGCAGACTGGATATATATAAATATGTACAATATGACTTATAATTATAAATATAACTGCAAGGTATATTTATAACCTAACCCCCGAGACCAAGTCAGCACGGATTGGTCGACAAACCAATAAGTAGGGGGAGATAAGGACAGAAAACGCTAAAAATAAATTAAGACACACCTCATGTACATTTCCACTATTTATCAAATAAATACAAAACTTCAATAATTTTTAATTAATTCATATGTACATATTTTTCACCAAACTATGTTCCTAATTATTTCTAAAAATGTATATAAAAATATAAAAATAAGTTAAAAATATTAGCCTGTATATATGCCAACAAATCCAGCCTTTAAATTATCAAAATCCCAACTTCCGAACATCATAACTTCTTCATACGAACTCTAATTTCACTCTACTCACCATTAAAATTCATAAAATAATATTCTCTAATTAATAAAGGTGGTTTCATTAAATTCGGAGTCCGTTTGCAAAATGTCGGTTTTGGGACCAAATGACAACTGGGTTTATAGGCTATTTATTTTATGTAGAACACATTATTTATAGTTTTCTTATTTTTATAATTTCTAATTCTTTTAATGATATTGTAATTTAACCTTGATTTATTTCATATCTTTTGGATCTTATTTATTATATTATTAAAATCAAAAACCCTAAATTATAGGTAAAAATGAACTGGCTAACTAATACCTATATTTATTAATACATATAAATTAATTTATTAAAATCCCCAAAATTTCACATAACCCTTATTTATTATTCTAATGATTAAGAAAATATATAATTAATTTTTAGTTATTTATTTATTAAATTAAAAATCCAAAACCTATTTATCTCTACATATTTATTAATATAATATTTATATTTCGAATAATATTTATTATTTATAAAAATATTAACTCCATACTTTAGATAATTAAATTATTTACATTTCTTGTTTTTACACTTATTTAAAATAACGTTATTTAGTATTTAATATTGAATTTTTAAGCTTGTTTCACATCTGGCCAACCAGGTGATGACACGTGTCAGCACCTGGTTCATCTTCTCCAAGAATGCCGAACTGGATTCTATTTCAACTGATCTTCTTCACCTATTTTTCTAGCGTGCCTTATAAACTATTCTAGTGATCTAAACCATTGATTAGATGCCCCTAACAACCTTGATGTTCGACCACCCTTGGATACAACTTGCGGATCAAGAAATCTATCTATATAAGCCCCTAAAGTTAGACATTTCCAACTAACTCTCCTGTAACCACCTGAAGCCCCAGCTCCAGTGGCCGAACCCCTATCTTCTCCACCTTGCTCCGCCTCGCTCCGGTGGTGACAGCACTCGAAGGCCAGCTAGCGTGGAAGAGGAATCATCGGAGGAGACGTTCCAAGGCTTTGCTGCGTGGAAGGTTAGTTTAATCAACAAGCTTAGACGCCCAATCGAAATCACTTCCAAATTCGTTTCAAAACGATCAAAATCGCTTTTCTTTTTCATACATTTATCACGTCGACTAGCATTTATTCTGGAAATCACTTATTGATCTTGCAAAAACTAAACACGTTGGCTGATTTCATCGCGAATCGAGCATAGATATCTCTTATTTGCAGATCCATCTTGAATCTGGAGCAATTTCAAGGCATCTGAAATCTTCAATCATCAAGAAAATCCATCGTCCAAGAAGCTGCAACCAACTACTGTATGTCCAGGAGCAGAGAACCGCCAACTTCGTTAATCTCTAGCCGCTGCTCTCAGTCTTCTCCGATAGCCATCTACCACGGGCGAGCTTGAGGGTTAGAGGAGCTAACCCTCTGGCCCCACCGGAGATCCATATGCGTCGCCATTCGCCTGAGATAATTTGGAGAAGAAGCCGCGTTCGTCAGTTGCTCAACAACCCCGAGAACAGTTGAAGAACTCCAGGCGCACAGAACTACGACACGTATCCTCCGTGGATGACCAAGATCAACGTGCACGTTCTAGTCTCATCAGCTAATTCTGAAGTGGTGGAGAAATTGCATAAAGAGCCCAGACGAGTTCCAGAAGTTCCAAAGCGCTCCAGAAGATTTCCAGATTTACATTTAGGTCCCCGCGCAGGGACCTAAATGTAAACTTTCATATTTTCTTCACAAAATAGTCCCTATTAAGGACCTTTTTAAAAACTTTTTTATTTTTTTTCTTGCACTTATACCCCTGGCCTGTAGGGGAGTTTTGGACCTATTTTTGGCACAATCTTTCGTATATTTTCTTGTGGTAGTTACACAACTACCACCGTGAGTTTTTCATTAATGTTTCATGTATTTTTCTCGTGTTTTTTATTGTATTTTGAATCATCGCAAATCGACTCCGTCTTGGTTTGTTTTTGTGTGATTGTTCGAGCCCATTGCTCATCCCGTTTCACCTAGTATAAAGTATCACAAATATTCTACCTATATTTCACATATTATATAGTAAATAAATTGTGTGAATAATATCACTTTGAAAATTAAATAAAAATTGGATAGAATAAAATCAAATAAAAATTAAAAATAAAAATACCATAAAAATCATCGCTTCTCCTTGATCGTTTTAAGAAGAGATAAAATAACCACAAATTTTTTTTTTTTAAAAAAAATCAAAGTACTCTATTCTGCCTCCTTGTGTTCGACCCAGGCACACTCACTTGGCTAAATAATTAGTGTAAGATTTTCTCTAAAACCGATCTTTGTTTGATCGACTAGGATCCTTTTGCGGCTTTTTCTACACCGACAACCTCTTCTTTTAAAAAGACGTAAATCAATTTATAGTCGCATCATTGTCCATGCCAAATTACTCAGATTAGATCAGTAATTTGGATCTTGTTCTTTCTGCAGATCACATATCGTATGTGTTGTCTAAGGACAAGATTGTAACCCTAAGATGCCGGAATAAATCAAATGCAATGAAAAATATGATGAAGATCATACATTGGCTAGGTGTAATATTCTGGGATCTCTCTCCTATGTGCTTCATAAGTAACATGTGGAGATGGATTATTGCCAAGACATAATGTTGAATCTCAAGTAGATGTTGTTGAGCAGAAAATCATTGAGGATCGGTTATTAATGGATATGAAGTCAGCATTGTTATCCCCAAAAATTACGGATCAAACAAACAATTTTTTTCTTCTCTCACTGCAAAATAATTACAGAAAATAATGTAGAGCAAGAGAAATGTTTTTGCTACTTATTTACCTATATAGCGAACAGATCGAACTCAGGGAGGATACAATTCTCGATGGTTATTCAAATAATTGACGAAAAATCAATTAAGAGAAAAAGCAGGAATCTCAAAGGCAAACTATCCTTGGTTTTTGTGGAATTTTTTATCTTTTTAATTTTTTAATTTTTTAATTTTTTTATATTTTTTTATTTTTTGATTTTCCATTTTTTAGTGACTTTGTTTTTTTGCAATTTTTTTTTTCAAAAATAAGGAACAATATGCACAAGGGATGAAACACACACACCACACTCTTTTTATAATTTTCACTTATACCAAAAATGCTCAGAAAAATTTAGAGAAAATATTTTGGGTTTTGATGTCTTTGAAATATTTTTGGGAAATTTTGTAGAATTTTTAGATTTTTTGTATTTTTCTAAAAATCAAACAGTGGTAAAAATGATAAACAGTGCATATCTTGGAGTAATTTGCAACTTAAAAATATTTTGATGCCCAAAATTCTTGGAAATTATTTTTATTATAAATTATAAACAATTACCTACAAAGAGGAAGTGAAATGATAATTTTTATTTTTGTAGAATTTTCTGTGATTTTTCAAAGATTATTGGTATTTTTAAATTTTTAAGGGTTCTGGAAAATGTTAATGCACAAAATTTGCATAGAAATTAAAAAACAATGAAATACACTTAATTTAACTTTTTTGGAATTTTTAGAAAAAGATCCAAATTTTTATGAATTTTTGAATTTCAGTTAGGGAAAATGACATATTGTTTTGATTTTTTAATAATATCAAATGAAAATAAATTGCAATGAAAATAATATGCTGGAAAGATACAAACATCATGAGACCACATAGTTTTTTGTAAAATTTATTAACAAACAAAAACATTTATTTCACTGAAAAGAACATGCAAGATAAATAGTCTTGAAATGAAGGACTAAATTGTAAATGTTCAATGTTTTTAAATAAAATAATGATATGAAATAAAGTGGGGATGGAAAATAAAATTTACCCATGAGGGCATGCGTAAAGCACGTGTTAGCTGGATGGTGGTGGTCTTTGAGAAAATTCTAGAATCTGCAAGGGGCTGAAACGTAATTTCTCCCAAATATAATTTCTTCAAGAACTTATTTGCAATTTTTGAAATTCCGAGTGTATCTTCGATATTTCTCCAAAATTTTATTTGCCCTAGGGTTTCTCGTTCCATCTTGTTTTGTTCTTCACCAAAAGGGGCAAGGGTGTGCGTCGACGCCACGGCCCTCTCATCTTCACCAAGCCGCTGGCAGTAGAGCTTGCGGTCGGCGGGAATCGTCTGGACAGTCGGCGGTCGCAGAGAAGCTGAGCGACACACGCCCATCTACGATGGTGTCAATAGAGGTTAACGGTGGCGGCGATGTTCTTCAGGCGGAGTTGGAGGCAACGACACTCCAGGAGGATGGTGGAGCAGCTCACATGGTGGGGCAGCACTGGGATGAGGCGTTGAGATCGCGATGGAGGTGCTCGGGCTTCATTGGCACGGTGACTGGCGAAGGGGCTGCTGACTGGGTCGAGGTGCTCGGTGGATGAAGGGTCACATTTGAGGAGATCGTGCGGGCGGCTGATGGTGGCAGCACCTGGGCTCGCTCAGTGGATGAAGGGTGGCTGTTGCGGTGGTTGTACAGGCGACCGATGGCGGCAGCGCCTGGGCTCGCTAGGAGGTGCTTGATCAAATTCAAATGATGGAGAAGGAGCCATATAAATAGAAAAGATAGGAATTGAAATTTGAATTTTTTAGTTTTTGGATGAAGATAAGAGATAAGAGAGAAAAAATTGAAATGAAATAAAGTAAAAAGATTAGCGTTAAAATTATTTACAAAAATTAACTATTTTTTTGTATTTTCGTCACTTTATTAAATTGAATAAAAATGTTAATTTTTTTTATTTTTTGTGGCAGTTATTTAAGAATAACAATTATTTATTTATACTATACACATATGGTACATTATACTCATAGTTAAATAAGAAAATTATTTTTTTGTCTAATTTTTTGTTTAAAAACTTTTATTTTTTTGCTTTAAATAATTAGTAAAAATATTTACAAATACAATATGTACAAATACATGGGAAAATTGCACAAACCACCCCAGAAGATTGACTTTTCACCCGTAACTCCAAAAATTATGAAATCATAGCCATTTTAAAGAAAATTAAGTTTAGAATACAATGGAAGTGAGTCTAGTGCAATTTGAGTTCATATGGAGCCATAATTGGTCTTTCAATTATTGCTTAGTGGCTTTTCCCAAGTGTGGTTGCTTTTATTCTGTACAAGATTTGATTGTGCAATTATTTTTATTATTTAGGACACATTTTTATTTACAACTTTTGTTTTGGACATTATTTTGTTTGATTTCAATTTATGTACAAATAAAATATACATAGCACATATTTTTTTGGATTTTCTGAATAAGGACCCTATCTTCTCCTACTTTGTTCCTGGTCGATCAGGTCAAGTCTTGACCTTCTCTCAGGGTTCGGGTCAGCTTGTATCTACTACATATATACGGTCTTCTTTTTTATTTTATTTTCTTTATTTTTCCTTTCTTCTTTATTTATTTATTTTAGGTTAAAATCGTAAGAAGTGTCTAATATTTACACATTGATGCAAGTTAGTAAGAATATGGAGTTAGTGTTGTATACAGGTGTTTTATTAGGGATTTTAAGCTAATATAAATGAATAAAGATGATGAAATGCAGATTCATCATCCCCCTATGCTTTACCTTTGCTAGTCCCTTAGCAAACACTTATTTTTAAGAATAAGTGAATAAAAAGAAAAAGAAAGGATAAATAAAGAAATTAGGACAATATTGAATATTAAACTTATCTTCATAAAATTGTAGTATGGAGCTCTGTCAGAGCTTTGGATTATTAGTGTGGCGGAACCTTAATGGAAAATGGATTTAAAACCTAAAGGCCTCTAAGTTCCATAAGACTCCTATTCAGGTCTCCTCAACAGTCATGTCAGAACAAGTCTACATACACAAATTCTTGTGACTATGAATCTTTACTTGTACGGTGTAAGTGAAATATAGCTCCCCATCTCAAAAGTAGCAAAGAAACAGCATCCCTGAACAAGGTAACTCTAGTCCCCCGGTCTTGCAACTCTTTCCTCGAGGAACGTGGATATTCCCTTCTAAGTTCAAGTACAACCAGCTCAAGAAGAGGAGATGGAGAAAAGAATGGACGGTAACCAATGTAGCTACCTATCCATGGATGCATGATCAGTGTAGCCAAGTCATCCATCTGCAATCTTACAAATATTTGACTTTGAAGCTCTTATTAATTTCTTTTTTTATCCATGTATGTACACTCCGGCAGGCATTTTACTTTTCAATCAGGCATGTCCACTTTTGGAGATTCTGTATTTTTTCCTTCTTTTTTTGAAAGTTTATACAAGGTGCAACATGTACATAAGGAGTTTTTCCTCTTGAGCTAGTAGACTATCCCTCTTTTGAAGCATTATTGCAACCCCACAGCATCATGTCTTTAGACCTCAACATCGCTAGACCAGGTTGAGACGCACTTTCCTCCCTAGAGGAAGACAAGAGGTTCTGCCTAGAAGTACTACCCTCGTATGCTACTCTAAGCCAAAAGATTCAGCCTCCTCACTACCTTCTCCATGAAGAGCTACGTGTAGAGTGCTTGTCCAAGATAATCCACGGTCTGAAAGAATCATGCATATTTTGTCAAATGTTTTACTTAGACTAATCAAGATGACATGTGAACATAGTCTTATGGACTCAAAGAATTAAGTCACTAGGACCTGAAAAGTCTTAACTCCAGTTCTTCTAAGGTTCCTCTGAAATTAAGTGGATTAAGGCCCAACTAAGCTCAATTCAATAATTTTATTCTAGACTTAGTTTAAATATCAATACTATCCTGAAAAATGCTCATGCAAATGAAAGAATATGCACAATGCAAAAAGAAAGCATTTTTTAAACGATTCCAATTTTGAACGTCTTATGGGTTTTTGGAGAAGAAAGGAAAAATGATGCACATGCAAAAGAGTTTTTTTATGCAACTTTTTATAGATGTTTGGTTTGTAGTTTTTTAAGGGAAAATGTTTAGTAAAATATTAACAAGTATATACAAGAATTTTTTAGGTCTTTTTAAGGTTTTTTTTTGTTTGTTTGTTTTTTTTGATGTTGTTTTTGTTTTTTGTGTTTTTTTGTTTTTTTAAGGAAATCAAACTCTATATACACACACATACATGGATTTTATTTGTAAACGTAACCCCTAAAATATTCATTAAAAGTACAAGTTATGTCTAAAGTATATATATAATATATATGACACCCGCCATACTTAGATCGAACTGTGTCCTCATAGTGATCAAAGAGAGGTAAAGGAAGACATAACTCATGCTAAGTATAGAAAAGTGAAAAGACTCCTATGCTACAATGACTCAAAGAGAAAATGAAAAGAATAGAGGTCGGTGATCCCCCCTATACTTAGGATCAAGTAATCCTAAGTATAGAAGACTGTACAAAAGGGGAACCAATGCAGAGAATGTACGGACTCAAAATAATAATAGAATGTTATGAACAACATCACCCCCCCATACTTAGGGTATAGTATCCCTAAGTATAGGCAACGACAAGAGTGATGAATAGGACGAATATGAACAACACAAATCATTCACCCCCCTATACTTAGGATAAAGCACATCCAATGTACAACATAGATACACATGGAAAAAGGGTGAATGATAAAACGGAAGAAGAAAGAATGAAACGAAATGATATACAAAAGGAGTGGATGTACAAAGGTCAAGAAGGTCGAAAGAGAACCTTCTTGCGGGACCGCTGAGGTATGGATCTGACAAGGTGTAGGTCGATATTGGGTTATCATTAGATATGAACTGATCATGATCGACCAAGAATGTATCCTCAACAGTATCATAGTGTGCATGTAAGAATAGGTTAGTGGAAGTAGTGTGGTCATGTCCTGCCTAGGAAGTCTCGCAAATATCAAAATAAAAAGGCTCAAAATCATTACCAGAAAAAATAAGATCAATTCCAACCTAGCGAGCCTCTACTGGATCATCATCTTTATCAAAAGTCCCAAATTCTTTTATAAAAGCAATCAAATCAAATTTGGCCTTATCAATCTCATCTGAATAAGGGTGATAAGGAATGGACTAATTAGTTAAAGTAGTCAAATCATGTCTGTCATGTCTAGTCTCAGAGTCTGCCTTCCGCTCTAGGGTGTCTATCATGTAAATCCCGTGAATGTCATCAATGCATCTCCATATATTAGAAGG
Organism: Ottelia alismoides; assembly: GCA_037367405.1. Taxonomy (NCBI): domain Eukaryota; kingdom Viridiplantae; phylum Streptophyta; class Magnoliopsida; order Alismatales; family Hydrocharitaceae; genus Ottelia; species Ottelia alismoides. The sequence continues at coordinate 1,611,803 of JAZKJV010000711.1, read as the reverse complement.
GCGAACTCCAAGGTCTATGCTTTCCAAATCTTCCTCCTTGAAGAGGAATTCTTGGGTTTCCATTATCATGCAATATATAACAAGAATCTCTGGTACTATCATCGAGGTCAAATTCTTTGGGGTTGGTTAACACGGCTGGGATCTCATGGGATGCAGGTCTCTGGTCAGTAGTGGGTGTAGTGATCAACACATCGCTCCCTACATCAGAACGGAAGTGAATCTCTCCTGATCCATAATCAATAACAGCTCCCACAGATGCGAGGAAATGTTGTCCCAGGATGATTGGAGGGTGTTCTACAGGGGTGGAGGTCTCCATGGGCAACAAGACAAAATCAGAAGTGAATTTCATGCCCTGAATAAGAACGACAACATTTTCCAGAATACCCTTCGGCCTCTTAATAGATCCATCAGCAAATTGAACTATTATCCAGGTTTTCTTGAGAAGCCCAAGATGAAAAGTCTGTACCATAGAGAAGGGTATTATATTGATTGACGAACCACCATCAAGGAGAGTGCTATCGCAAGAATAGCCAGATACGGCACAACTCACAAGAGGTGTGGCAATGTTCCCTTTCTTAAAATGTGGACGGTGAGAGATGGCATAGGCAATGGCCATGGTTAAGATGTGACGCTCAGATCTTCTCATCTGCTTTCTCTTCTTGTGTTGAGGAGTAGATAAATGGGTCATGGCCTGGTCAAGTGGGGCTTTAATGATCTCGTGAATGGTGGCCATCACTTTAGGTTCAATCAACATTTTTTTGAATTTTTGGACCTCCTCCATGTAAGGGAGCATATCAGAATCAGCATGTACATGAGGATCGCCAAGAGCAGTCTGTATAGTATCATCCTCGGGATAAAAGGTGGGACATGCGGTGAATGACTGTGTGGGAAAATGGTTTTGCATGGGTGCCCTCTCCTCACGAAATGAATCAATAATGTGTCTTCCAGAATCTTTTTGGATTTTTAAAATTTTCTATTTTTTTCGTATTTTGGGTGATTGTAAGCTCACATGATTATCCTCAAGTGAATCCATATCCTCAAATAGTAGAGCAGCATTCTGGCTTGTATTTCTGTTAAATAAATTGGTAACCTCAAATTCATAAGCTCCATCATCTGGTTCAGGGTCTCAAATGTGGATACCATGAAAGGTGACTCCAAAATAACAGGGTGGGGTGAGTGGAATGTGGGTGGGTGAAAATCATCGTCCGATTCCTGAAATAATGGGTTAGGCGGATATGCACAAAAATCTGAAGGAAAGTCCTCCTGGAAAAAGGAAGGTGGATCGGCTGGAGAGTGCGAGAAGTCCACGAAGATCGGATTAAAATAACTCCAGTCGGCCATCTCTGAAATAAAATACGAGATCGCGAGAGCACGAGGGTGAAGTCAAAAGATATGGAGAAAAAGGTGCAAATGCACAGAAGGATCTAGTATGCACACAAGCAATCATACACAATGCAAACCCCCAGTTCACCAACTCAACGCAATGTGAACACCGTGAAGGTTTGGTCAATTATCTTGTCAATTTTTAGAGTTTGGTGAGAATACAATATATCAGAGCGGTTAAAGTGAGCTGTTAGGAACCCAATGCTCACAGGAGACTGTCCCAATCTCACAACTACTTTTTCCCAACCATAATGGGTGCTGACCGCTTATCGGCTACCCGATCTGCCCACTCTGCCAAGGAAATCCCGGACCGATTATCAGCTACCCGGTGAAGTCCTCAGTGGAGAACAACTAATCACAAGACAGTAGTACGAAGAGAGTTTGGGCGTGGTTCTATCCTAGTGTGTGGGTCACTCTCTCGCTGCAGATAAATCAAACAAGGCGGGGGTTACTCTCCCCAAAATAATTATTTTCCTTATTTTTATTTTAGGATCGAGTTTTCTTTAGCAGTCCTGGTTTTAGGCAGTTATAACTTGGTCTAAGTATTTTCAATGAATTGCCTACCGAGTGTCCAATTTCCTTTTTAACTTATGTGAGTGAAAACAAGGAAGGAGATCGGAAGGCCAATGCCCGATTTAACACAATTATGCATGCAGGGGTTAGAGATGCGTACCTTATCGCCTGCACTCGACATGCAAAATGATCTGCATAGAATTGAAATACAAAAAAATAAACTAATCTATATGCAAATGCATGTGAACCGTCCTAATCAATAGCTTCTATTAATGGGCAAGAATAGGTTAATTTGACTAATTCCAACTACGCTCTATTCTATAGGTACAGAAATTCTTGTTTAGGGTGTTTGGACCTAATTAATTACCTAGCTCAAGCAAATTAATTAAAGCTATCAATAGGTAGCTCACGAAATCGGCGTGAAACAAAGAAAAATAAGTCGATGAAAACAAAACCGGTAAGGTCCCCCAAGTGCACCGGTACTTGGAGAAACAGAACCCGCAACAAATGAATGTCCATTTACAAGGGTTTAAATGCTAGAAAATAATAATAAAATCAAAAACTCTCTTTTTTTCTTTTTTGGTCTCCTTCAAATCTTCTTCTCCTCCTCTCACGCTATCCTGCAACTTGGTTAAGAATCAAACCGTCTCCGCTTCGCTTGGGTGCTTCGGCTCTCCTAGGATTGCCTCCTTCGCTCCACGGGCCCTCGAAAGAAAAAGAAAAGAGAGAATGTGAAAGAAACACAATTATAAAAAATAAACAGAAAAAATGAAATGAAACAGTAAATATGAACAATGGAGTGAATGTGGAAAAATATAAACAGATATGTACAACCAAGAATAGCATATCAAAAGAGAAACCTAACTAGCCTCATCATGCCTCCCCGGCAACGCTGCCATTTTGTTGAGCAGAAAATCATCGAGGATCGGTTGTTAATGGATATGAAGTCCTCGTTGTTATCCCCAAACATTCTGGATCAAATAAACAATTTTATTCTTCTCTCGTTGTAAAATAATACAGAAATTAATGTGGAGAAAGAGAAATGTTTTTGCTACCTATTTACATATATAGCAGACATGATCGAACTCAGGAAGGCTATAATTCCTGAGGGTTATTCAAATAATCGACGAAAAATCAATTAAGAAAAAAGCAGGAATCTCAAAGGCAAACTATCCTTGGTTTTTGTGGAATTTTATTCTTTTAATTTTTTTATTTTTTAAAATTCTATTTTTTTATTTTTCTGATTTTCAATTTTTTTAGTGATTATGATTTTTTGCATTTTTTTTTATTTTCAAAAATAAGGAACAATATGCACAATGGACGAAACACGCACACCACACTCTTTTTGTATTTTTCAATTATATAAAAAATACTCAAAATCTTGAGAAAATATTTTTCATTTTGAAGGCTTTGAAATGTTTTTGGGAATTGTTGTAGAATTTTTAGATATTTTTGTATTTTTCTCAAAATCAAATAGTGGCAAAAATGATAAACAATGCACAGCTTGGAGTATTTTGTAACTTAAAAAATTTTAATACCCCAAACTCCTAGAAATTATTTTTGTTCTAAACTATAAAAAAATTGTCTACAAACAGGAAAGGAAAAGATAATTTTTGGATTTTTGTAGAATTTTTATAATATTTCAAAGATTTTTGGTATTTTTAATTTTTTTAAGGTTTTTGAAAGAGTTAATGCACAGAATTTGCACATAAATTAAAAGACAATAAAATACACTTAATTTATTTTTTTTGGAATTTTTAAAGCAATATTCAAATTTTTATGAATTTTTGAATTTCAGGAAGGGAAAATGACACTTTATTTTTGACTTTTTAATAATATCAAATGAAAATAAAATGTAATGAAATTTTTTTACTAGAAAGATACACATATCAAGAGACCACATAAATTTTTGTAGAATTTATTTATCAACAAAAACATTTATTTCATTGAAAAGAACATGCAAGATAAATAGTCTGGAAATGAAGGATTGGATTGTAAATGTTTAAAGTTTTTAAATAAAATAATGACATGAAATAAAGTGGGGATAGAAAAAGAAATTTACCCAGGAGGGCATGCGTGAAGCACGTGATAGCGGGATGGAGAAGTCTTTGAGAAAATTCTAGAATCTACAAGGGGCTGAAACATAATTTCTCCCAAATATAATTTCCTCATGAACTAATTTATAATTTCTAAAATTCTAATTGTATCTTCGATATTTCTCCCAATTGTTATTTGCCCTAGGGTTCTCGTTCCTAGTTGTTTCATTCATTAAGGATTTTTCTAAGATTGCCCGACCGCTAACTGAGCTTTTAGGCAAAGACATGGAGTTTGTTGTGGATAACAAATGTCTTGACGCCTTTAAGCTATTGCAAGGAATGATAATGGACACACCTATCCTACAAGCCCTAGATTGGTCTCTACCTTTTGAGATCGTGACGGATGCCTCAGACTTTGCTGTTGGGGCTGTGTTAGGACAGAGAAGAGAGGGTGTCCCGTTCGCAATCCACTACGCAAGCAAAGTGCTGAACACCGCTCAACGTAACTATACAGTTACGGAAAAGGAAATGCTTGCAGTAGTGTTTGCCTTGGACAAGTTCAGATCTCACTTAATTGGATCCAAGGTAATTGTGTTCACTGACCACACAGCACTGCGATACCTGATGGAGAAGAAGGATGCAAAGGCGCGTCTTCTTCGATGGATTTTACTTATCCAGGAGTTTGATTTGGACATCCGTGATAAACCTGGAAAGAAGAACGTAGTGGTCGATCATCTTTCTCGTCTCGAAGATCTTAATACTTCCGAGGATCCACCTGTTCGAGAGTCCTTCCCTGACGAGTCGATTTTTGTTGTCGACTCACTCCCATGGTACGCCAATATCGTGAACTATCTTGTCTCCAAGAAGGTTCCCGAAGATTGGCCCAAGAGCCACATCGACCGACTGAAGTCGGATGCTAGACACTACCATTGGGAGGATCCGATCCTTTTCTTCGAAGGACCGGATTGTGTCTGGAGATGGTGTATTCCTCAGGAGGAATACCAGAGTGTCCTTTCTTTATGCCACAACTTAGAGGCAGGAGGACACTACTCCAGGAAGAGGAACGCATGGAAGGTACTTCAGTGTGGTTTTTACTGGTCGACTATGTTTCGCGATGCCATCGCCTTCGCGAAGTCATGCCCGGTATGCTAGAGAATGGGAGGAACCTTTGGTTCCAAGGATGAGATGCCGATGCAGCCTGTCATCATTTGTGATGTCTTTGACGCCTGGGGAATCGATTTTATGGGCACATTCCGTGTTAGCCATGGATTCGAGTACATCCTTCTAGCGGTAGATTATCTATCTAGATGGGTGGAGGCTATCCCAACTTGAGCCACAGACAGCAGGACTGTCAGTAAATTCATCAGAGAACACATAAAGTCTAGGTTCGGGATCCCCAAAATGATGATATCAGACGGGGGTAGCCACTTTGTAAATCAGGAGGTGAAGAAACTCTTGAAGGACTACGGCATCGAACACCGTGTCGCTAGCCCTTACCACCCACAGACCAATGGTATGGCTGAGGTGTCAAATAGGGAGGTGAAAACTATATTGCAAAAGCTTGTCCGCCCAGACAGGAAGGACTGGTCTCAGATCTTGGATCAAGTCCTCTGGGCGTATAGGACAGCTTACAAGACACCATTAGGAACCTCCCCATTCCGAATGGTATTCGGAAAGCCGTGTCATTTGCCTGCAGAGTTAGTGCACAAATCAGAATGGGCAATCAAGAAGGTCAATTGGAACACACACCTTGGGCAGAAGCAGAGAGAATTGGATCTGAATGAGCTTGTGGAAATCAGAAACCGTGTATATGACAACAATTTGGTGTACAAGGACAAGGTGAAGCGTTGGCATGATAGATATATCAGACGAAAGACCTTTGTTCCTGGATGGAAGGTATGGTTGTTCAATGCGAGTCTGAAGATCTTCCAAGGTAAGTTGAAATTTAAGTGGACAGGCCCATTTGTCGTCCGTACGGTGCATGATAGTGGATGTGTCGAGATCTCAGATCTCGCAAATGACGCACCGACATTCCTGGTGAATGGACATCTGTTGAAGCACTTCGTCGAATCCAATGAGCAGTTAGTCCATGTTGAGGAGATTGTATTCATGCGTGAGACAGATTCAACAGATACACCTCGAGCCGCGTATAAGACCTTGCAGCAGTGAGCACTAGCCATCGGCAGCATCTTGAAAGATTCAGACCGACTCATTTGTATATATCATCATTCTTGTACATCCTATCCTTTCTCCCCCGAGACTCTAGTAACCCATCCTTGCCTCATTAAATCACTATCTTGGACCATACTTAGGATGACCAGATCCTAAGTATAGGGGGGATGAGTCACCTGAGTCAGTTCACTGTACATTCTCCAGATCACATTGGTCCTCATACTCACTTCCGTCCTATACTTAGGCTGACATGAGCCTAAGTATAGGGGAGACCGATGCCCGCATTGTATATTCATCCACTTCTCTTCTTGACCTCGTCCGCCCCACTTTTTGACTTTCATCTACACTTAGGCTGCCAGAGCCTAAGTATAGGGGGGGTGGTCGATTTCTATACACTTTTTTCCATTTTCTTTAGCTCTCCTACGCTTAGCACGAGCTATGTCTTTTTCCTCGCTTTTCATGCTCTGAGGACATAGCATACGCTAAGTATAGGGGGGCGTGTATATATTACATATATACTTTACCCATAGCTCGTACTTTCGCGTATTTTCGCGTACTCTTTGTATATTTTGTAATAATTACGGGTTGGTAAAAAATTGAAAAAAAATGTATACTTATTGTATAATACTTATAAACTCTTTTAAATTGTTTTAACATAGGAGGTATACCAAAGCTTTGAGAAAAATGGAAATAAAAAAATAAGGCTTCTTATTTACTCTTGCATATCATCTCTGCATCTGAAAAGAAAAGAAAAAGAGTCTTGCATTTACATTCATCTATATAGCATGACATCTCATCTCATCTCATCTGCATATCTTGCATATGCAAGGTGAAAAGCTAGTGGGTTCTGAACCAAGTTATGAGTAGATATTGAGGATGGACTTGATTTGACCTTAATCCGCCTAATTTCAAAGAAACCTTATAGGAACAGGAGTTAAGATTTCTCAGGTCAAGTGACTTAATTCTTTGAGTCCACAAGTCTATGTTCACATGTCATCTTGATTAGTCTAAGTAGAAGATCTCGTGCATATGCATGATTCTTATAGATAGTGACATAACTTCGACAAGCACAATGCACGTAGCTCTTCATTGATGAGGTGGTGAGGAGGTAGAATCCTTTAGCTTCGAGTAGCACACGGGTGGAAACATCCGTCCTCCTCTAGGGAGGGTAGTGCATCTTACCCTAGTCTGGTGGTGTTGACATCTACGGACAGGATGTTGTGGGTTGCAATAATGATTCAAAAGAGGGATAGTCTACTGGCTCAAGAGGAAAAACTCCTGATGTACATGCTGCACCTTGTATATAGTTCCAAAAAAAAGAGAAGAAAAAAAAAGAGAAAAGAATGCAAAAACTCCAAAAAAACAGACAGCTCCAAGTGAAAATAAAATACCTGTCGGAGTCTATATATTAGCAAAGAAATGCAGCTGGATGACTTGGCTACACTGGTCAGGCATCCCGGGATAGGTAGTTACACTGGCTACCGTGCATTCTTTTCTCTACCCCCTCCTCTTGAGCTGGTCGCACTTGAACTTAGAAGGGAATACCCCGCTCCTCGAGGAAAGAGTTACTGGACCGGGTTATTGAGTTACCTTGTTAGAGGAGGTTGGTTCCGTGTCATTTCTGATGTGAAGAGTTATATTTCACTTACACGGTACAAGTACAAAATCATAGTCATCAGAAATTTGTGTTTGAGGATTTGTTCTGACCTGACTATTGAGGAGTCTTGAATAGAAGACTTGTGGAACTTGAAGGCTGTTAGGTCTTAAGTTCAGGTCCCAATAAGGTTCCGCCACACAATTAATCCAGTGGTTGAGTCAAGCTCCATTTTCAACTTTTGTTCTTGACCTTGGTATGGAACCAAAAATCATTTCACTCTTGCATTTCATTTAGTTGCTCGGGGACGAGCAAGGTTTAAGTATAGGGGGTTGATGAATCTGTGATTCATCACTCTAAAAGTTGAAAATAGAGTCTTGTTCCCGACTAAATATATGCATATTTCCCTTTATAATGCATAAATAGCATTCATACATGCATTCATAAAATATGCATTTTAGCACTCAATTTGCATTACATAAGAAGCCAAAATCACATGTAAAATATCCACCTATTAAAACAACATCTCCCTTATAATATGTACACCTGTAGTTAATAATATAAGGAAGAGAGCCAGAAATCTCCTTTGTAAAATAGCCAATAAAGCCCTATAACCCCTGGACCATAAAATGCCCATATCTCCCTCATACAACCTCCAAAATAGGTCTACTCACTTTCAGAATAATACACATTAGAAGACCTTTAAAAGGAGACTGATTTCATCCAATTTGGAGCTCGTATGAAAAAGTTGGGTTTTTGGGCCTCTTTGTATACTATATATGTGTATATTTGTACTCTTGTATTTTTGTATCATAGTTGACCTCATCTCCGTCTTTGATCAACGTAAAACTTGTAGATCTCATCAAGATCTACAACTTTCATGTTTTTAGTTTTTCCAAATTCGGCCTCCTTCTCTCTCTCTCTACGCTCATTTCTCTTCTCAGCCAATCACAGCTGGCCACGTGGCGCCCTCTGCTTGCGCCACGCGGCCCGCTCCCCTTGCCCTAGTCGCCCCTGCTCTCAGCCGTTGGAAAGTCTTCTTTATCCAACAGCTAGTTGCGCTCCATGTACACCATTTACTTCCACTGTCAGATCATTTTCCCCATCTTCCATCTCAACCGCCCGTGCGCGCCTCACCCCCATCACGCCACGTAGCGACTCTTTGCGTCACTCGATCAGCACCTTCATCTCATCCACACCATCTCAGCCGCCCGCTCGCGCTTCACCCCCATCGCGCCGTGTGGTGCAATCACACCCTTCAGATCGCCTTGCCTCCGATCAGATCTTACCCACTCATTAGCACTTTGATCTGGGCCATTGGATCACAAGATCCAACGGCCACGACCTCGTCTTCCACCTCTGGCGCCCCTCTCTCCCACGATCTCGAGCTTGCGCGAGGGGCTTGCCCTTTTCTATTCTCGGCCGCACTCCAGCCACCCTCGCCGACTGCCAACACCACCATGATCATCCCCACTCTTCCCTCATCCTCGCCAGCCATCTCACGCCCCACGACTTCCACCAGAGTCGCTCCATGACGCCCATGAACCTCACCTCGTCACCAGCTAACCCATCAACTTCATCCTATAAATCCTCGCCCTCCGGCCAACATCACGCCATCCACCACTCCAGAGATCTTCCCTGAGCTCAGAGCTTCCGTTAGGTGACAACAATTGATTGATTCTTCGAGTGACGAAGGGTTTCTTCTCCGGCGAGATCCATGGCGAGCTCCGTCGTGCCGCAGCCTCCCTCCACGAAGCTGCTTGAGCTCAGGGCCCTACCAACCCTTAGAGCGACGACCTGGAACTCAAGAACGAGCTCCAATCCCCAGGTAACCACCTCCATCTTCCCTGATCTCTTCTTGATTTTTCTTTTACTTTTCTCCGATTTAATTCCACCTCCACCGTGATCTTCTCTCCCCGCATTCACCTCTCCGAGCTCCGCGACGGAGCTCTGATCTTCGCGCCATATTTCACACCCTCTGACGACGCATTCCACCTCTCATCGACTCCAGCACCGCCACCTGGGCGGAGCACCATCGCCGGACATCTCTTCGCAGCGCCTCGCATCGCCTTAGGCCTCGCTGTCCACCCTTCACATCTCCACACACCGCCTTGTGCTTCGGCTATACTCCTAACCCTTGCAGGTGCCATCTCATTCATTGGTCAGAAGCTCACCGAAGTCCCCATCGAGATTCATCGCTAGAGAGCTCCGACGCGCCTCCTTCACTCCTGGGACCATCGGAGGCATCGTCGCACCGTCGTGCATCTTTCGAGCTACTTCAGAGTCGCCATCGAGCGTCATCGACGATTGGAGGATCGGGCGGAGCCAAGCTCGCTTCGCCGGAGCCCCACCAACTCCTCCGCAGGTGGCGGAGGACCGTTGAGGAAGAAGCTCCAGCCACAGTTCGATCATCTTGATCGAACGGTCAAGTTCACGCCACGTCTCCCACAACAGGATAAGCACATCACTATTGGATCGATCAGTGATCCAACGGTCCCCAGCCAGCCACGTCTCCCCCCTTCCTCGGTTTCTAGGCGCCGTTGGATCTCTCTTTGATCCTACGGTCAACTTCACGCCACGTCACCCTCTTTATCGAGCCCCTGGCACCGTTGGATCGATCCAGATCTGACAGTGTCTGATCACGCCATGCGCCAGCCACGATAGCCGTTGGATCGACCTTGATCCAACGGTTCCCATCGTGCCACGTCGACTAGTCCGAGCCTCTTCCCTGACCTCTAGGCTCGGACCACTCGAAGCTTCTCCGAGCCTCAGTCGAACCTCCACGGCGCCCGAGCCTCATACTGAGTCGCCGACATCAGCCGAGCCTAAGGCGCCCCACGTGAGCAGCACGTGCACCTGGGTAAATTGCACGGAAGCTCCTGGAACTTTCAGAAATTACAATCCAGTCCCTGTGCAGTTCCCCCATGTGAGGAGCACGTGCAACTGTAGAGAAATTGCATTCCACCCCCCAACATTATAGGTAATTGCATATAAGTCCTTATCAGCATATTTATTTTTATGTAATTTTTATTCTCTGTATTGGAGTTACACCCTTGTCTTTGCATGCATATGTAGGTGTCATCTTGCATCATTTTTAAATTCCCAAACTTGCATGTTGTAGTGTAACTTGTCCTTTATCTGTTGTGACACTTGTCATATTTTTGTGGTATTAGTAGAATTTTAAATTAAATAATTGGTTTATTTCTGTGATATTTTTCCCAATTAGACCTTTTAATTAATAGTTAATTACTTGTAACTCCAAAAATTCCCAAAAAATCATAGTAGCTCTAGGATAGTTATCTTGCATAAAAAATTTCATCTCATTTACATACATTTCGAGGCCTAAATAAATTAATTATGTGATTTCCTCAGTTTATTTTTAATAGGTTCATTTCACATTAAAATTAAGGTTTGACAATTTTCTTAGATTTCTCATTTTTAGATCTATCTAGGATAATTCTATTTCCCTAAAATTTTGTGATTTGATATTTATTAAGATTAAATTAGTGAAAATCACCCTGTATACATATTTAATTCATAGTAAATTCATTTAGTGTCAGAAAATTCCAAAAAAATTAGGGTAGCTTAATTTCACCATATTTCATCATCTGGCCAGTTTTCACAATTTTTGGACTTTATTTGAACACATTTCTGATTTAAGTTCTAAATTGGCTTGATTGTTGCATGTGTCTTGCATAGAATATAGAAAAAGGACCAAAAAATATTCCTTGAAAATCACACACTTGGACTTTGCTAAAATTCACCTAAGGAGACAGATGCCTCCCTGAGTTCGACCTTTGACTTCACCAAGTAAAAAAAAAATTGCCGCTTGAAATTGACTTGATTAAATTAAAACTGGTTTTTGATTCCCTCTCATTATCCGACTGCAACGGAAACTGATAATTAATTTGAACATTAATTTGCACGAATTAAAAAGGGTAGCGGGAGGAATATCAAAATGGCGTCGTTGCCGGGGAGGCACGGCTTAGGTTAATTTGCAGTGAAATTCTGATTGTTTGATTTTCTATCCCTGGGTAGTCTGACCCCTGGTTTTCTTGTGAATATTTTCTCTCTTTATTCTTTGCATTATTTTTCTGTTTCACTCTCTGACCACAATTTGTTTTTGTGTGAGGAACGCGAGGAGTTGAAGACGCTTCGAAGATCTAGCATTTGAATTTATTGAATGAATTGAGAGAATCTATATTTTCATTTTTTTCGCATTATTTCCAGCGGTTCCCGTTTGGGTAGTCGTGCGTGTAAATATAGTGAAACTGTGTCCCCATGTGCTGTGTGGGTGAATGGTAATTTAGCTTGCATTAGCGGCTCCCCGAACCAATCTAGGAATTGCTTCTGCTAGTAATTTTTAGGACCACACAAATCACTTAAAAGACGCACTTAGACCGCATGACTTAGCCAAATCAAACTGTTCTTCATTCGTTATTAGAACTGCTTGTCTAGGAGCGGCTTTTATCGCTTGCATTTGCATTTAGCATAAAAAGTTTTCAATTATGTTTTGCATCCTGCATAAAAAGCGAAGGGATCACTGTATGTCTCCTGAACTCAGCATAGCATCATTGTTTTTATCTTGCATCGGCTTTTCTCGATTTCCCCCTCTGATTTTCACATTTAATTAAACCGAAATTAGGACTGGATGATAGGCGTGCTGTGTGGTTGGATTAAATCAGTGAGAACTAAACTTAAAATCGGGACTACTAAACACTATTGACAAAAAAATCAATAAAATTAGAAAATTATTTGCGGGAGATTAATCCCCGACCTTGTTTTCAGGCTGAGTGAGGGTACTTGAGTGTGTGTGAACACCTTAAGGCAGAGCCCAAATCCCCGCCTTCCATATCACGTTCCGACTAATCCTAGCAAATATCACAAGTCAAATAATTTCAGATTCACTAACTAGTACCAAGTAGCCTCCGCCTGTCTCAGGTAGATAGGGGCGAAATTGCGGTACTTTGCGACAAGCTACCAGTAACCCCCCGGGGTGAAGTTCCGGCCTAGTCAGCCTCCGCCTGCTTGCAGGTAGATAGGGGTGTGGTCTTTGAATCCATCGACTTGGGATAGGAGCGAAGAAAGGAAGGACCAGCGGTATCTTAGGCGACAGGTAAACAGGGAAGACACATCCGGATCTGAGCCGACTTCCCTATAGGCTGTGTAATCCTGGCTATCTTGCTTGAAAATCACACTTAAAATCTACAAAGATTAATTGGACTCTATTTCGAGTCCTTCACTATGTTGAGTGTGAACCCAGGGTCTTGGAATGGTTTGTTTGATTCAGGTAGGAGTAAACTCCTATCTTCTTCTCACCAAATCAAAGATGAGTGACTGGGGGGATCTCGACTCTTTATTCACCGATCTCTCTATGAGCCCCCCACGAAACTCCTCTTCATCGGCCCAAGCGCACCTTGGACACCCAGGACTCATGACCCTCTTGAGTCCTGGTTCCCTCATACCCAAGGTGGTTAATCTCAAACCAACCCTTTCCTCTCCTCCGAGCTTACCGAGGAAGACCATCACCTTGGTAATCCCTTCCTTGATTTGTCCTCTGACACCAATCTTATTTCACACCTAGGAATAGAGGACAAGATGCCGCCTAAGCAGCCACCACCGGATGAGGAGCAACTACGACAGATTCTTAATCGCCTTGCTGAAGCCGAACAAGGAAATGCAGATCTCACGGCTAGGATGGGACAAATCATAGTAGCAGGAGGAATCGACCGACCAATGGTCGAAGCCTACAACCCAGCGGAAAATGAGATACAGAATTGGTTGACCCCAGCAGTTCCTGCCGAAGCATTTGAGCTGAAGCCCCACTTTCTTAGCCTGCTACCGAAGTTCAACGGGAATGCCGATGAAGAACCGTATACCTTCCTCCGAGACTTCGAGCTGGTTTGCAACAATCTTAGCTATCCCAATGTTAGCGAAGATTACATTAGACTGAAGGCCACCCCATTTGCCTTAGGAGATAAGGCAACACATTGGCTGAAAAACCTAGGGGTGATCTGTACAACCTGGATGCAGTTCAAGGACCTCTTTCTGAAAAAGTTCTACCCTCAGTAGGACTAACCAAATGAGAACGAAGATCGCCAGTTTCTCCCAAGGACCCAGTGAATCCTTCCATGATGCCTGGGATAGGTTCAATGACTTAGTGCAGAAATGCCCCTGCCACGGCATTTCTAAGGTGATCTTAGTCCAGACCTTGTTTTATGGTCTAACCCTAAATATGCAAGGGTTAGTAAGTGCTGCCTGTGGAGGAAGCTATCTGAACAAGAACGAGCACACCGTATGGAAGATCCTGGAGCAGATGGCGGAAACCAGTAGGTCGCAGGCCACCAGGGCCTATCAGTTGTCTCCCTCAATCCTATCCAATGAGACAACCCGAAGGACTGTAGCGGATCTGACCGAGGACCTCATCCCCAGCATGGGGATGATTGCTGATAAGTTAACCATGGTCGAGCAGATCCACAAGAGGGTCACTGATCTTGAGTCTCTCTCACGTCTACCGAAGCAAGTGAAGGAACTTACTGAGAAGGTAGCTAAGATAAAGCTACCTGCCCCTTCTGCACCACCTGCCCCTGTACATCGAGTCCTTCTTGTACAGGAACAGGCACTGGGGCCTCAGAGTGGCTAGGTGGAGGACCAGACTTACACCCAGCAGGACCAGCATGCACCCCCACAAGTGGAGACTGGATATGAGGAGCCTCCCCAAGTGTTTGAGATCAACGGGCTGTGGCACCGCCGTGACCCCGTCGGTAGACAATCGGGGATGGGGAATGGTCAGCCTCACCGACCTTCCCCAGCTTACCAAGGAACCAGCTCTGTCCCCGCACTGCGCTTTCAGTCCAGGCCCGAACAAGGGTACCAGCCTCAGCAGCACCAGCAGCAGCAACACACATATCAGCAGGGCCCAGCACCGTCCCACCACTAGCTGCAGTACCGGCATGGCCAGCTGGGCCAATACAGAACCTCGTCCACAAATCAGCCAGCCCAACCCACCGAATTGGAGTCCCTCACCTTGGCGATTCAGACCCTGTCTGATAGGGTCCAACAAATGCAGAACGATTATCTGGATATGAGGACCGATATTAATCGTGTCTCTCGTACACAGGATCAACAGATGGCGCCGAAGATCCCAATTCCCGCACAGGTTCCGGCCAACCCGAACAGCATAATCCATTGCCAGAACCGACCTCGTGATCAGCTATATTATTCAGATAATTATTTATCTTAACATGAGATCCTTTCGTATGATAATGTGAATCATATGTCTGATGAATCTCCATTTCATCACCTTTATTCTATCATTTTGGCCTCAAAAACCCCAGCAAATGCATGTAAACAACATTAATTTGTACATAATAGCATTCATTATTCATTGTATTAATTGTACATTAAATAAAGTTTTTAATGCCAAAATTATAGAATAAAGAGAAGAAAAGAAAAAGGAATAAAATATTGCAAATATTTTATGACCCGAACCCCGAGACCAAGGCCAGCATGGAATTGGTCGACAAGGAATAAAGTAGGGGGAGATAAGGGCCAGTGTACAATAAATACCTCATTTATTTATTCATCCATTGATGCATTTTTGACACCTATTTTGTATAGAGTTATTTATTCATCAAATTAAAATCTTTTGTACATGAAAGTTGTAGATAATAATGTAAATAAAAATACAAAATTTAGTTTATATAAAAACAAGACTCAGTGTACATTTTATACACAAAATAAAAACCAAAAGTCTCAACTACACAGACCCACATCTTGCAAATAAAAACTCCAAATCACCCAAACTCACCTTTAATTGTATATAACATTCCATAAACTATTTTATAAAATTGGTTTCATAATTTTTGGAGTCCATCTGTGGAAGTTAGGTTTTTGACCCTCATTGTATATAGTACCCGATTAAAATATTCATTTTATTCAACAATTATTATTTATACAAAATTATATTTTTAGAATTTTATAAATAATATTTATAATACATGTACATATTGAAATTAAAAGAAAACCAAAAAGAAATTTCAAAAATAAAATAAGCCTAGATAATACCTAGGCAAAATACCTATGCTACCCATGTGTATATAAATAAAGGGGAAAACATTCTTTAATTATTCATCTAGATTTTTCTAAGAATATATATATTACACATAACTTATTAAAAATACAAATCCAAAATAAAAACAAATAAAATTCATTAAATAAATAAAATGTATATAATATATAGGTAAAATACCTATAAGTATACATACATACACATACATCTATTTATTTAAAAATATAAATAAACTCATAAAAATAAAATAAAAATACCTTTATACTCACAAAAATAAATTATAAATTTCTAAAATAATCCAATAAAATAATAAAAGAAAATAAATAAACTAAAAATAAAATATACAAAAATACATATAAAATACATACATATAAACATTATTTTAATAAAACCATAATAAAATACTTCAAAAAAATAAATAAAAATCATAAATAAATACTACATTAATTTATAAACATTTTTTATTTTATAAGTAAAATCTAATAAAATCGTTTACTAGGTTAAATAATTTATTTTGTAATAAGGATCCCTATTTTGGCGTGTAGCGGCTGAGGTGGACCAATGGGCGCGTCGCGCCTGTTGACCGCAGGTCAACTCGCCCTCCAGCCATCTGACTTGACGGGCACTGTCTTTTCCCCGATTTGCGCCATTTTTCCCGCCTGGCTCAGTGAACCATCGCACTCGCTTCCTTCACAAGATTTGTCCTCTGATCATCCATGATGCCCGCCAAAATCATAGATCAATCTGATACTCACTGGTTTAATCAATAATCGCCGGTCATTGGGGGTCCCTCGGAATGTCTATAAATAAAACCTCCGACTTCCCGGCCAAAGTTGGCCAATTTCACCCCCCTTTCTGTGCTTGAATCGATTCCTGGCGTTGCCCTCGTGACAGGAGGAGCTTTCCCAGCAGTTGACGCGGCCGGAGAAGGAGGAAATTTTGACGCGGTGGTGCTCCGGCGACCACCCTGCTCCCTGGCGGCCCCCAGGTATAAGAGTTGTTCTTTCTTGCTTAGTAGTTAGGTTTTAGTAGTAGCTTTTAATTCCAGCCCTTAGGATAGCATTTAGATGATTAGCTTAGGCCAAAATCAGAAATTCGAAGTTCGCCGGAGCTGAGCTCCGGCGACTTCCCCACTGTGATCCTTTCTGTCTCCGACCGCCTAAATCGCCTCATCTCCATCCCCTTCGAGTTCTCCATCAAATGCACACACTTGTTCAACCCAGGACCCCAGGTCTTGGCGAATCGGAGCTCCTCCTCCGCCCTTCGTCGGAGCTCCTCCGTTCCACCTCATTTTGCTGCACAGCTTCAACCTCTTTGGTCGAGGAGCATCCCCTCGAGCCATGCTATCTTCCTGTGCAGGTCTGGTGCGCAAATAAGCACCCTGAGGCGAAATCAAGTCACGCCGGAGGTACCTGGAGCCGCACTTCTTCTCCGACCTCGCGAGGGTGCTCCAGCGTACCTCTGGTCGATCCAACACCTCCGGACGACAGAGGAACCTTCCAGGAAGCTTTTGGGACACCGTGGAGCAGCGATGGACGGCGGAGGTGCGAGATCCAGCTGGGAGAAGCTCGCTCAGGCGAGCGTTCTTCCCTGTTCTTCCATGCGCCCTCTCCGCCGTCGGATGAAGAGGAAGGTCCCAGATTAGAAGGGAGCCGTTGGATGGAGCCCCGCAGCAACCGTCAGATCACCTCAAGTGATCTAATCTCAGCCCTCCATCGGCGAAGCGGCATCGGCTCACGTGGAGGCGCCGCGTGGCAAGTGAGCGAAGATCAGCCGTTGGATGAAGCGCCTTTTTGGGGGTAAATTGCATATCCTGTCCCCCGCATTTTTGTATTTAATATTTAGTGTGGTAAATAAAATTTTCAGTTGTAAAATAAATGTGTAATTTGCTGAAGGACCCCTGAACTTTCATTTATTTACGTTTAGGTCCTTCCGCACCTCACGTGTTGTCCCACGTGAGGCGCGGATATTTTGCATACAACCCCTGGCGGGTTTTGATAATTGTGAAATGGCCTGTAAAATAAAAAGAAATGTTTATTTGTACTGTGATATTTGCATGGACCCCCCGAACAAATGTTATAATTGCAAAAATGCCCCTGCCAGGCCATATATTTTGGGATGCTGTGTCTATTTATTTTGTGCTCTATATTTCTTTGAAAAATTTTGAAAAAATAGGCATATGCTCCTGATAGGGTACCCTTGCTTGCTATATTTTTAGATTTGAATTTTGTTGCATTTTGGTATTTATTAAAAATCAAAAACATGCATTTTCTTCACTGTCTAAATTAGAAAATACAAAAAAAAATTGGAAAATGTTTTTGAAAAATTCCAAAAAAATATATATGATATATTTATATATATATTGAGTCCAGAAAATGAAAAAACCTAAAAATATGAAAAGAAAATTAAAAAAAATCACAAAACCCCAAAAGCAACATAAAAATTAGAAAAACTCTTTAAAAACCCTAAAAATGCATTTCTCTCTTTTATAATTATCTATATATTATTATTAATATGTGAAAATTAATTTGGGCAATTTTGGGTATTATTTGATATTTTTGAAAACCCAAATTATATACGGCTATTTATTTAGTCCTATATTGTGGACATTTTTGAATTGAAAAATACATAAAAATTAGAAATATAAAAAAAATAATATAAAAAAAAGTAAAAAGTAAAAGTAAAAATATAAGTCTATATATTAAGTTTTTATGTTTATAAATATACATATATATATATTCTATATTACTTCTCTCTCTCTTCTTATATATAAATATCTCTATATATATATATATAGTATATATATTTATATAATCAATAATATAAAAAGAAAAGAAAATAAAAAAAGTATAAAACATAAAATCAAAATAAAAATTATAAAAACAAAAAAATAAAAAACAAAAATATAAAATTAGAAACCCACATAAAAATAAGCTTCACACATGGATGACTTGGTGATACATCTAGGCTACGCATTTTGTATTGCTCTCTGTGGTTCGACCTCTACATGCTTGTCACTATACATTTTGTTGTAGAGTAATAAAAATTAATTCACATTTATTTTTTGGGACTTAATTGATACATTCTTGCTTTGTGGGTTAATTGTTGATTGACCCCAGGATTTGGTTGGTCGACACTACGACTGTGCTCCCGCCCTGTGTGGAGCACAAGACCGGTCGGTCCGGGGGCCCATCAAATGGCGCCGTTGCCGGGGAGCAATGAGCATAGCCTACTTTCTTCTTTGTCATTCTTGTGTACATTTTTGGTGATATTCATTTTTGATTCATGATTGATTATATTCTGTGAGCAGCCATTTTATTGACATTAATCACTATGCTTAATTGATTCATTTCTTGTGATTATCTTTATGTGCTCTATGATTGATTAAGTGAACTATTCTAATACACTCTTTTTGTGACTTTGATGCGAGGGTCCGCCACGCAAGGATGGCTTCTTAGGAGGCCAAGGCAGCCAAGCTTGGAGGAGGATGGTCTTCTCTTCTCAAGACCATCAGGAGAGAGTATCAAGGAAGCAAGGAGATGTGGATTAGATAGGCTTAGAACATTTAGGATTATCTCTGTAATTTTTGGTGAGAGAGAGATAACTTTGGCATGTAATAATTAACAGGACTCTACTCTCCACAATGAGGTCCAGTGCCCGGGTGTCTGTTCACCTGGGGGCCTCATCGCTGTTTTCCGCGATTTCTACCGCCTTCTTTTCTTTGTTTTCCGCTGTTTTGAGCTTTCCGCCTTTATTTCACTTTGTTTTGTGTGCTTGGAGCCCCTAGATATAGGTTGCTTGACTCGGTAGCTAGGTCCAAACATTAATAAGAATGCATGTTCCTATAGTCTACTTCGATTGGATCTAGTCAAACTCAAACAAGTTGTAAATTCGTCTCTTAGCCCGCCGCGCCGCGAGCTCACACCCGAACAAGCGCTTTCTCCTACTCCAAA
The DNA here is from genome assembly GCA_037367405.1 of Ottelia alismoides. Taxonomy (NCBI): domain Eukaryota; kingdom Viridiplantae; phylum Streptophyta; class Magnoliopsida; order Alismatales; family Hydrocharitaceae; genus Ottelia; species Ottelia alismoides. The sequence goes on along the minus strand of JAZKJV010000711.1, from coordinate 1,592,081 downwards.
AGTGTTGGGCAGAGGAGGGGTGAGCCAAGACCGGACTCTCTTGGGCTAGAGACGAATGAGCAACTTATGGTTCTTCACGTTAATAGCAGCTTATGTTTAGGACGATTTTGTGCCTTGCATACCGACATGTAGATAGGTTTAAAAATTCTGTTTTGCATACCACATGGAGAGAGCTGGGATGCACTGTAAGTCTTCTAACTCAGCATGCATCATTCGGTTCAATGGTGAGATTTCCATCATGGAACCACTTGCACGGCTTTTTCCGCTATCTCCCTCTGATTTTGAGCACCTAGGACTTAAATGAAAATCTACAAAGACGTTAGGCGCTGGTATGAAACAGATCCAAAAAAAAAGTGAAAACCCAAAAAATTAAAACAAGGGGACTGCTAAATAAACTTTGACCTTAATTAAAATCTGTAATGGACTATCCTTGTACCGGGTTCATAAAGCCCTCATTGTTTTCAGGTACTTTGGAGGGGGACCAAAACCCTACTCCCTTGAGCGAGTGCGACCCCTAAGGATTAGAGCCCAAAACCCAGTCTGCAACTGCCTTGTGTATCGCCTGGATTTCCGAAGTAATGGCGCTTCTATCGTACGTAGGCGAGTAGGACTTGGTCACCAATGGTGACTCTCTGTTGTGAGAGCATCGACCCTGTCCGAAGTATTGAGCATAGGCCACGCCTTCACGGGGGTGTCTGTCTCATCGTCCTGCGTCCGAGTAGGTTCTTGCACGCTCACGGGTGATTCCGTTGCGAGCGAGAACCGAAGTATTGGTTTCGCCTATCGGCTTCCTCTCTCTTTTCTTTGGCTGAGTAGGGATCCAGGAAGGGTTACAAGGACTCCAAAAAGTACAGACTACAGGTTACACAGGAGGAGGACAAGTACGGGATACTCTTCCGGCAGTACTCTCTCTCCTTTAGGGTAGCGTACTAAGGACTTGTTATAAGAAATGCCTGAAAAATCACAACTCTAAAAATGAAAAGATAATAAATAGCCGAGCTTTCACGGCTTCACATGGCGTGAGTTGGTGAACCCGATTTTGTCTTGTGTTTGTATGGATCTAGATTAAGGTTCAAAGATCAAAGTCCCGCGCCTTTGCGCCAATTCTGTTATGTCTTCCTTTGACCACCCCGCTCAACCGAGCCTTTCTACTGTTTTACACTCCTCTTTGTTCCTCGTTGACCATCGTATCATTCTTCCAAAAATCCGATATTCTCTTGTGCTCCGCGAAGTTGATCCATGGATGGTTTCGTCGGGACCATGCCGACACCTACATCGATTCCATGGACTCACCTTCGCCAATAATTTCGAGGCGATTCCCGAGAACTGATCCGGACTTTGCGGATCGGACTCCAGACTCCTCGTTTTCTACCTTTCTCTTGGCCACCCAATAAACTGGGATCACTTTTGTCCCATTACCGCCGTCGTGAATGGGAGTCGATTACAGTCTACATCATTTTTCCATTCACAACACGCTGGGGTTGACTTGAACTCCAGCCTCATCACGACAGCTGAGTATTTATGGCAAGTGATCTGATTCGGACCGTCTCATGATGCAGATAGAAGCCAGTGCGAGCCCTAGAGACTACTCCGGAGTTCATTTCGTCCGATTCAGACCCTGACATGGCGCCAGGAGGAAAGGGCAAGGGTCAGCAGCCACCCATACCAGAGGGACAGATGCCAGATCAGAACCAAGTCAATGCACAGTTGCTGGCATCCATCCAGGCAATACAGCAGCAGCTGACTGAGCAGGCCCTTACGCAGACCGCTTTCCAGGACATTTTGACTGATATGATGAACGACCGAGGAGGAGGCCGAGGCAGAGGAGGCAGGGGAGGAGGAGGTGAAGGTGGAGGAGGTGGTGACGACCCCAATGATGATCCTGAATTCCAACCACAGCCGAAGCCAACACTCAAAGAAACATACAATCCGGGAGACAGCCAGATGACCGAGTGGATTCTCATCCCACCGGTACATGCTCACTTCGAGCTGAAACCCCAATTCATAGCCCTTCTCCCTGCATTCCATGGCAACACCAATGAAGAGCCATACATTCACCTGCAGCAATTCTCCCGCATTTGCCGCACCACCCACTATCCGAATGTCCCCCTGGACATTGTAAAGATGACGGCTTTCCCCTTCAGCCTACAGGACAAGGCCCTTTATTGGGTCAATCATATGGGGAAGGTTGTGACGACCTGGGAAGAGCTAAAGTCCGCCTTCTTGCACAAGTATTACCCTCTGGGTCGACTCAATCAGATGCGGGCCCGTATCAGTAATTTCTCCCAAGGACCCCATGAGTCGATACATGAAGCATGGGAGAGATTCACTGATCTGCAGGAGAAGTGTCCCCATCATGATATTCCGAAGACCAGCTTGGTTCAGCATTTCTTTGGGGGACTGAACGTTGAAAGTCAAAGGCTCGTAGACGCAGCATGTGGGGGCTCCCATTTCAACAAGGATGAAGATGTTGTCTGGCAAATTTTTGAAGAAATGGCCGAGGGAGAGGCCGCACTCTCTTCATCCAAGGCATACCAAAAGCAGCCCCAGATCCTCCAGAAACAAGTTCACATGGCTGCATCGAAAGAAGTAGAGAGAGATGAGAGCTCCAACCTCAGTATCATTGGGGGCCATCTCTCTAAGGTTGATATCATTGAGAAGCGATCACAGGACCTTGAGAAACTCGCTGTGATCGAGAAGAGGACCCAGAACCTGGATAAGCTGGACCACATCACCAAGCAGCTAGAACTGCTGGTGGGTACCATCAATTCTGTTCAGTCGGCAGCACCGCTCGAAGCTCCAGCTGAGAGAAAAGACGAGCAACCACCGCTACACCAGCCTCAGCCAAGCCAGCAACCACCGACAGTTCAGCACGTGTACTACGTGCAGGCACCTGATCAGAGCCAGCCGCAACAGCAGATGGTTGTGTACCAACCAGAGTTTATCTCAAACACCGATTCAGCGTTCCCACCACCACCCCTGGTCCAGGAAGTTAATGGGGTTTGGACTAATGATGCACAGCCGACCCGTCCTCAGGGACAACTCCAGGGTCAACCATTTGCCAACCGGCAGTACCACCAACCTCAGGGTGGTCGTTTTGGGCACCCCTCTCAGCAACACCAGCAGCCTCCTCAATTCGCACATCAATGGAGGCAGAATTTTCCGTATCAGCAGCAGCAGCAGTATCGCCATCCGCAGCCGTATCACCAATACACAGCTGCCCAGCCTCAATCATACCAACAGTATCCCTCTCCGTCCTACCAACAGCTTCAACTTCCTGCTCCACCACAGCAACACCATCAGCAGCCTCCCCATCCATCTAACCAACAGCAGCGTGGTATGCACGCTGCATCTTCTGAGGTGTCCCCAGCTAATCCCACCATGGAGTGTCTAGCCCAGCTTGTCCAAGGGCTAGCAGAGATGACCAAGCGGCTTGATGACCTGACCGCCACTCGCACTACCATTCCGGCACAGGTCGAAGCCAACCCCAACAATTTCAAGAAAAAGGAGCAGGTAGAATGTGATGTCCAGTCCGCGTGTGATCATGATATTACTGTTTTTTCTAATGCTGTTACTCTCAGGAGCGGTAGGGCCTTGCCTCCGCCTGCTACCAGATATGGGGTGAATAAAGAAACAGGTGGATCGTCATCTTCCGCATCAGCCGTGCCAGCTCCAGGGGCGGGTGAGGAGGAAGAGGAAGGAGAAGCCAGTCCAGCCGTCGTGCATTGCCAGAAGCAATTCCAGCTGAAAACACAAAAACATCAGCAAAAACAAAAGCAACAAAAAGAAGCCTGTAGCAGAAGTGAAGCCGCGCCAGCCTTGGAGGAGCCGCCAGCAGCAGCCGATCCTGTGCCAGCCGATGGAGCCGATGCTACTCTTTTTGATCGCCCAGCAGCACCAGCAGAGTTAGATCCAGCTTGTACGCCTTTTTGTATTCCGGATGTACAACATTCTGTGGGCGATGATCTTGATGTAAATAAGAACTCTAATTTTCCTGCCAGTAATATGAATATTCCTTTTCCGCATGCAATACAAAAATCCAAAAAAATGACAAAAAGAAAAACTGCATTGTCTGATCCTGGTGTTGTAGATATTTTGGATAAATTGACTGTTGAGATTCCCTTGTTAAAGGCCGTGGAATATATGCCAGCTGTGAAGAAAGGATTGAAAGAGGCATGTACTAACAGGCGTCGCCCAACGCAAGACAACAGACGCCGAGAGGTAGAAAAACACGTTCTGTCCATGGCCACAGTTGCAGCTATCACCAACCTCCCCCAGAAAAAGCAAGACTCAGGAGCACCTCTGATCAGTTGTGTGATCTTCGATCAGGTCTTCGAGCGTACTCTTCTTGACAGTGGTTCTTCCATCAACCTTCTGCCCTCGTCCATAATGCAAGAATTCGGGCTGGGACCGCTCAAGCAGACACGAATGATCCTTCAGTTCGCTGACCGATCCGTTAAGCGGCCCCGCGGTTTGTTGGAAGATGTGATAGTTACCGTGCAGGACATGAAATTCCCAGCTGACTTTGTAGTCCTTGATATGGACTCTCCTGCACCACTGCTCCAGACTCCTATCATCCTCGGCAGACCATTTCTCCGTACTTCAGGCGCAGTGGTTGACTACGGGTCTGGAAAGATCACCTTCAGCTCGAAGACCCAGCGAATTACCATCAACATGAACAAGGAGCAGAACGCCACAACTGATGAGAGTCAAGCAGCATCAGAAGCAGACTGTGAGTTTATTGCAGAGATCAGAGATTCAGAGTTATCATTGGACGATCCATGGACCCGAGAAATCCTCACTCTTGAGGAGGACTTGGAAAGCACGGTCAGCATATGCTCCGATGATTTGTGGGAGACAGATTCTCAGATGCAGGCGCATCTTCTTGAGCATTCACTCCAGACCGAACATAATCAGCTCACCGCAGAACCGTTCGGTACATCACTGGGATCTCAACAGGATGTTGAGGATGGTAACAGTCTCAGAATACATTCCACCACCAGCATGGTATCAGAAGTGACCGGTAAAGGGGACAGACCGAAACCAGAACTCAAGCCACTTCCTGCAGGCCTGAAGTATGCCTTCCTTACAGGTGAAGAACACATGTATCCAGTCATCATCAGCAGCAGGTTGAATCTGGATCAAGAATCTCGACTTCTCGAGATTTTAGAAAAGAACCGCAAGGCACTTGGTTGGAGCGTATCAGACCTCCGAGGGATAAATCCAGCTCTGTGCTCACACCATATCTATCTAGAAGACGATGCCAAGCCGTCCCGCGAATTTCAGAGAAGGCTAAACCCTAACCTTCGGGACGTAGTAATGAAAGAAATCACAAAGTGGTGTGATGCAGGCTTCATATATCCCATCTCCGATTCAAAATGGGTAAGCCCCCTACATGTAGTTCCCAAGAAATCCGGGCTTACTGTGATCACAAATGAAAAAGGAGAGGAGATTTCAACTCGGGTACCGACATCCTGGCGGGTGTGTGTTGACTACCGCCGCCTTAATGCAGCAACCAAGAAGGATCACTTCCCCTTGCCATTTATTGATCAAGTCTTGGAGAGATTAGCAGGCAAGGAGTTCTTCTGCTTCCTGGACGGGTACTCCGGGTACAACCAAGTGGCGATCGCCCCTGAGGATCAAGAGAAGACTACCTTCACTTGCCCGTTCGGCACCTACGCCTTCAAGAGGATGCCCTTTGGATTATGCAATGCACCCGCAACCTTCCAAAGATGCATGCTAGCAGTCTTCGCCGAAATGGTAGGCAGTTTTCTCGAGGTGTTCATGGATGATTTCTCCGTCTATGGTGACAGTTTCGATTCTTGCCTCGAGCACCTAGACAGAGTGCTTCAGAAATGCCGGGAAGTCAATTTAGTGCTCTCATGGGAAAAGAGCCACTTTATGGTCACAGAGGGTATTGTGTTGGGCCATGTCGTTTCCAAACGTGGCATGGAAGTCGACCCAGCCAAGGTGGATGTCATTTCAAACCTTCAGCCACCTCAGACAGTAAAGAATGTGAGGTCATTCTTGGGGCATGTGGGATTCTACAGACGATTTATCAAGGACTTCAGCCGCATTGCCCGACCTCTGACAGAACTTTTGTGCAAGGAGACAGAATTTATTGTTGATCAGCCAGTTCTCCTTGCCTTCAATCAGTTGAAGGAGCTTATCACTCAAGCTCCAATCTTGCAGCCTCCAGACTGGACTCTTCCCTTTGAAATAATGACCGATGCGTCAGATTTTGCCGTCGGAGCTGTTCTAGGGCAGAGGAAAGATAAGGCGCCCTATGCCATTCACTATGCCAGCAGAACATTAGATGAAGCTCAAAGAAATTATACAGTGACAGAGAAAGAACTGCTGGCTGTGGTTTTCGCCTTAGAGAAGTTCAGATCCTATTTGTTGGGGTCAAAGGTCACGATTTTCACAGACCACTCTGCTATTCGGTACCTACAGCAGAAGAAGGATGCCAAGCCCAGACTGATTCGTTGGATCCTTCTCCTCCAGGAATTCGATCTGGAAATTAAGGACAAACCTGGAGTTCAAAACGTGGTAGCAGATCACCTCTCCAGAATAGAGCAGCATGACTCTCCTTTGAGCAACACCCCTATCACAGAGACCTTCCCTGACGAAGCTATCTTAGCCGTGGATGCTCTCCCTTGGTATGCTGACATTGTAAATTACCTCGCCTCTGGGGTAATACCTTCGGATTGGACGAAGAATCAGAAGAACAAATTCATGTCGACCATCCGCTTTTACCAGTGGGCAGATCCCCTTCTATTCAGGGAACGAGCAGATTGTATTTGGCGCAGGTGCATTCCTCAGACGGAGCAATATAGTGTCCTCGAGCATTGTCATTCACTCGAATCTGGTGGGCACCATTCTGGAGATCGTACGGCAGCGAAAGTATTGCAGTGTGGCCTCTGGTGGCCCACTTTATTTAAGGATGCAGCAGAATTTGTTAAAAGATGTCTTGATTGTCAGCGACTGAAAGGAACACTCACTGCCAAGGACTCAATGCCTCTGAAAATCATTCAGATAGCAGATGTTTTCGATGCATGGGGCATTGACTTCATGGGACCTTTCCCTAACAGTCAAGGTTTTGAGCACATCCTTCTTGCCGTAGATTACGTGAGTCGTTGGGTTGAAGCTATCCCCGCCCGAGCCGCCGACAGCAAAACAGTTTGCCAGTTTCTGAAGAAGAACATCATTTCGCGGTTTGGGATACCGAAGATTCTCATATCCGACGGGGGTAGTCATTTCATCAACAAAGAGGTTAAGAAGTTAACGAAGGAGTACGGCATCGATCATCGTGTCGCATCTCCTTATCATGCGCAGACCAATGGCATGGCGGAGTTATCCAATAGAGAGATCAAGACCACATTGCAGAAACTTGTTAGGCCAAACAGAAAAGACTGGTCTCAACTCTTGGACTCAGCTCTTTGGGCTTACCGTACGGCCTACAAGTCTCCCTTGGGCATGTCGCCCTACCGTCTTGTATATGGAAAACCATGTCATCTGCCCGTGGAATTAATTCACAAATCCCTTTGGGCAATTAATAATTGTAACTTGGACTCACGAAAAGGTGGTCAGAAGAGAAAGGACGATCTGAACAGGCTCTTGGAATTCCGAGACTGCGCATACGATAACACCTTGATGTACAAAGAGAAGGTGAAACGCTGGCATGACCGGCACATCAGACGAAAGACCTTCGATGTTGGGCAGAAAGTGTGGTTGTTTGATGCAAAGCTGCGGATATTCCCAGGTAAATTAAAAAGTAAGTGGACAGGGCCACTTCGAGTATGTGACGTGCGTGACAACGGAAGCATTGTTATATTAGAATTGTCCCCTGACGCACAGCCCTTCGTCGTCAACGGCCAACTACTGAAGCCTTACTTGGAACCAGATTCGTTCTTGGCCGTTGTTGACTCTATTCAGTTAGTGCACCCCGAGGATATCTCTACACCTCTTGCAGCACCAAAAGATTCAGACGATGTACTCCAACCATTATTGCTCTGATTTTCTTCTTTTCTTCTTTTCTTCTTTTCCTTATCTATTTTCTTCTTCTATCTAAAAGGTGCCGCCTTTGTAGACAGTTTTCTCTACTTAGGACGTACTTGGTACTAAGTATAGGGGGATGTGCACCTATCTATTTTAGGGTTTCTCATTTCTGTTCGATCCTCTCCATTGTCTCCTCTTCTTGTCTATACTTGGGAGTATCTTACCCTAAGTATAGGGGAAGACAATCTGAGTACGATCAGTGTATTCTCACCCTTGACCCTCCCCGCTTTTTGTACACCTGCTATACTTCGGATTATTTGATCCTTAGTATAGGGGGGACGGTCAACTTCTAATTCATTCATTTCATTCGTATTTATTCTTTAGATCTGCCTATACGCAGTACGAGTGATGTCTTTGCTTTTCCTTCCGATCTATGAGGACATAGCTCAAGCTAAGTATAGGGGGGTCGTATATACTGTGTATATACTAAAAGCCATAACTCATACTGAAAAATAAAAAATATCACTACAACAACAAAATAAAATGTAAAAAGTAGCTTTATAATAGTAAAAGATGATTGTGAGTTCCTCAGACTCATTGTAATTATACTGACTAGTAAGTCAGAAAAGTGTCTACGAAACTTTCTCTTTTGAAAAATCGTGTGAAATTTGTTTGAAAATAGCGTGAACAAGTATTCAACGATTGAGAAATTAGTTTTGTGTGTAAAACTTATTTTCTTTGAGTAAAAGCAAAATGTGTGAAAAGTAGTGTGCAAATGATTGTGAAAAGTTGATTGTCAAAGGTGTTTTGAAAAATCTATCTATGTTGTGTAAAACATTTGTAAAAGGATTTTCAAATGCGTGTACATATTGCAAAATTATTTTGGACTAGAGGTTTCAAAAACCCTTGTGAAAATGATTCTCGAAGTAAGTCTGAGGAATCCACACAAGAATCTTTCATTTGTAAATGAAGAATAAGCCAAATAAAGTTTATAAGAACAGAACCATACTATACGTCAAATACAATTTTTTCTTCTTTTGTACCTACTGATTAATAAATCAGATACCTATACAGTATGATTTGAAAAATAGTGTGACCAGTTTTGGAAAAATTTGATGTGAAATGATTTCAAATGCGTGAAACTGTGTTGATTGCAAAATTTTTCTTTGTGCGAAAGAAAGGATTTGAAAAACCTATGTGCAAATGTTTTGAAAAATGCTTGTTAAAAGTATTGTGAAAATTGTATATATCTACATATAGTGTGAAAAATCTGTGCAAAAATAGTTTTCAAATGTGTGTAAAGGATTGCAAAAATTATCGTGTACTATAGTTTGCAAAAATATTTTCAAAAAGCTATTAATAACACCATTGCAGATACTAGTAAATCAGAAACAAGATACATACAATCCTTTCTATACATACCCAAATAAACTATTTCATCCATACCTGTAAAGTCGCTAAAAATTTCCTAAATTTTGAAAATAAAGCAGCACGCCTGTGTAAATAAATGTACATACTCTTTAAACATTATCAGTTCGTACTCCCTGTGCAGAGATTCTTTTTGTAAAAACATTCTTTGATCCTTCCAAATTTTTGTGAAAAATTGCATCATTCATTGCACATAGCATAAGCATACCATTCATATTCTTTTTGAGTGAAGCTTGATGATTGAATCAGTCTAAGAAAATCTCAAATTGGAGCTTGGTTGGACCTTACCGCACCTAACTACACTGGAACCTTATGGGAACTAGGTTTAAGGTACTTCAGGTCTATTCAGACTTAATTCTTTGAGAAATCAGGACTGGGTTCAAGTCACCTCAGTGGACTAACTAGAACTTTTCGAAACACACGCATGACTCTTGTCGGCCGTGACCTAATTTGGACACCTGCACCTTTCACATAGCTCTCCATGGATGAGGTGGTGAGGAGGCAGTTTCCTTTGGCTTGGGGTAGCATATGAGGGTAGTACTTCTAGGCGGAACCTCTCTTCTTCTTATAGTGAAGGAAGTGCACCTCAACTTGGTCTAGTGGTGATGAAGTCTAAAGACAGAAGCTGTGGGTTGCAATAAAGCTTCAAAAGAGGGATAGTCTACTGGCTCAAGAAGAAATTTCTTGTATATATGCTGCACCATGTAGATATGTTGTCCAGATGCAATTGAAAAAAAAAAAATTGCAAAAAGGAACTCCAAAAAAGTGGTGGGTCGGATTGAAAATTTAATAACCCCACTGGAGTGTATATAGTTCAATAAAGCAAAAGCTTATGGTATCCATGTTACATCTCATGAAGCTTGCAGCGGGAGACTTAGCTACACTGGTTGAGCTCCCAAAAGTCTATACTTCTTCCCCCTCTTCTTGAGCCGGTTGCACTTGAACTTAGAAGGGAATACCCCGCTTCTCGAGGAAAGAGTTGCTAGACCGAGGCATTAGAGTTACCAGGTTGGGGGAGGTTGTTTCTTTGTCACTTCTGAGGTGGGGAGCTACATATCACTTACACTGTACAAGTCAGCTTCATAGTCATAAGGGTTTGCGTATGATGTAGACTAGTTCTGACCCGGCTATTGAGGTGGGTTGAACCGAGTTCTGTGATTACCGAAGGCTGTTGTACTTTAGAACTGGTTCCCGACTAGGTTCCACACACCTTCACACCCAAGGTCTAACAGGAGCTCCAAATTCAGATTTTGTAAGGACATGCATTGCACTGAAAGCACCCCAATTCACTCTATCTTTCTTGCATTTCCCTTTTTCTTTTCTTTATTCATTTTGCGCTTATTGCATAAGTGTTTGCTAGGGACTAGCAAAGGCAAGTATAGGGGGGTGATGAATCTCCATTTCATCACCTTTATTCTATCATTTTGGCCTCAAAAACCCCAGCAAATGCATGTAAACAACATTAATTTGTACATAATAGCATTCATTATTCATTGTATTAATTGTACATTAAATAAAGTTTTTAATGCCAAAATTATAGAATAAAGAGAAGAAAAGAAAAAGGAATAAAATATTGCAAATATTTTATGACCCGAACCCCGAGACCAAGGCCAGCATGGAATTGGTCGACAAGGAATAAAGTAGGGGGAGATAAGGGCCAGTGTACAATAAATACCTCATTTATTTATTCATCCATTGATGCATTTTTGACACCTATTTTGTATAGAGTTATTTATTCATCAAATTAAAATCTTTTGTACATGAAAGTTGTAGATAATAATGTAAATAAAAATACAAAATTTAGTTTATATAAAAACAAGACTCAGTGTACATTTTATACACAAAATAAAAACCAAAAGTCTCAACTACACAGACCCACATCTTGCAAATAAAAACTCCAAATCACCCAAACTCACCTTTAATTGTATATAGCATTCCATAAACTATTTTATAAAATTGGTTTCATAATTTTTGGAGTCCATCTGTGGAAGTTAGGTTTTTGACCCTCATTGTATATAGTACCCGATTAAAATATTCATTTTATTCAACAATTATTATTTATACAAAATTATATTTTTAGAATTTTATAAATAATATTTATAATACATGTACATATTGAAATTAAAAGAAAACCAAAAAGAAATTTCAAAAATAAAATAAGCCTAGATAATACCTAGGCAAAATACCTATGCTACCCATGTGTATATAAATAAAGGGGAAAACATTCTTTAATTATTCATCTAGATTTTTCTAAGAATATATATATTACACATAACTTATTAAAAATACAAATCCAAAATAAAAACAAATAAAATTCATTAAATAAATAAAATGTATATAATATATAGGTAAAATACCTATAAGTATACATACATACACATACATCTATTTATTTAAAAATATAAATAAACTCATAAAAATAAAATAAAAATACCTTTATACTCACAAAAATAAATTATAAATTTCTAAAATAATCCAATAAAATAATAAAAGAAAATAAATAAACTAAAAATAAAATATACAAAAATACATATAAAATACATACATATAAACATTATTTTAATAAAACCATAATAAAATACTTCAAAAAAATAAATAAAAATCATAAATAAATACTACATTAATTTATAAACATTTTTTATTTTATAAGTAAAATCTAATAAAATCGTTTACTAGGTTAAATAATTTATTTTGTAATAAGGATCCCTATTTTGGCGTGTAGCGGCTGAGGTGGACCAATGGGCGCGTCGCGCCTGTTGACCGCAGGTCAACTCGCCCTCCAGCCATCTGACTTGACGGGCACTGTCTTTTCCCCGATTTCCGCCATTTTTCCCGCCTGGCTCAGTGAACCATCGCACTCGCTTCCTTCACAAGATTTGTCCTCTGATCATCCATGATGCCCGCCAAAATCATAGATCAATCTGATACTCACTGGTTTAATCAATAATCGCCGGTCATTGGGGGTCCCTCGGAATGTCTATAAATAAAACCTCCGACTTCCCGGCCAAAGTTGGCCAATTTCACCCCCCTTTCTGTGCTTGAATCGATTCCTGGCGTTGCCCTCGTGACAGGAGGAGCTTTCCCAGCAGTTGACGCGGCCGGAGAAGGAGGAAATTTTGACGCGGTGGTGCTCCGGCGACCACCCTGCTCCCTGGCGGCCCCCAGGTATAAGAGCTGTTCTTTCTTGCTTAGTAGTTAGGTTTTAGTAGTAGCTTTTAATTCCAGCCCTTAGGATAGCATTTAGATGATTAGCTTAGGCCAAAATCAGAAATTCGAAGTTCGCCGGAGCTGAGCTCCGGCGACTTCCCCACTGTGATCCTTTCTGTCTCCGACCGCCTAAATCGCCTCATCTCCATCCCCTTCGAGTTCTCCATCAAATGCACACACTTGTTCAACCCAGGACCCCAGGTCTTGGCGAATCGGAGCTCCTCCTCCGCCCTTCGTCGGAGCTCCTCCGTTCCACCTCATTTTGCTGCACAGCTTCAACCTCTTTGGTCGAGGAGCATCCCCTCGAGCCATGCTATCTTCCTGTGCAGGTCTGGTGCGCAAATAAGCACCCTGAGGCGAAATCAAGTCACGCCGGAGGTACCTGGAGCCGCACTTCTTCTCCGACCTCGCGAGGGTGCTCCAGCGTACCTCTGGTCGATCCAACACCTCCGGACGACAGAGGAACCTTCCAGGAAGCTTTTGGGACACCGTGGAGCAGCGATGGACGGCGGAGGTGCGAGATCCAGCTGGGAGAAGCTCGCTCAGGCGAGCGTTCTTCCCTGTTCTTCCATGCGCCCTCTCCGCCGTCGGATGAAGATGAAGGTCCCAGATTAGAAGGGAGCCGTTGGATGGAGCCCCGCAGCAACCGTCAGATCACCTCAAGTGATCTAATCTCAGCCCTCCATCGGCGAAGCGGCATCGGCTCACGTGGAGGCGCCGCGTGGCAAGTGAGCGAAGATCAGCCGTTGGATGAAGCGCCTTTTTGGGGGTAAATTGCATATCCTGTCCCCCGCATTTTTGTATTTAATATTTAGTGTGGTAAATAAAATTTTCAGTTGTAAAATAAATGTGTAATTTGCTGAAGGACCCCTGAACTTTCATTTATTTACGTTTAGGTCCTTCCGCACCTCACGTGTTGTCCCACGTGAGGCGCGGATATTTTGCATACAACCCCTGGCGGGTTTTGATAATTGTGAAATGGCCTGTAAAATAAAAAGAAATGTTTATTTGTACTGTGATATTTGCATGGACCCCCCGAACAAATGTTATAATTGCAAAAATGCCCCTGCCAGGCCATATATTTTGGGATGCTGTGTCTATTTATTTTGTGCTCTATATTTCTTTGAAAAATTTTGAAAAAATAGGCATATGCTCCTGATAGGGTACCCTTGCTTGCTATATTTTTAGATTTGAATTTTGTTGCATTTTGGTATTTATTAAAAATCAAAAACATGCATTTTCTTCACTGTCTAAATTAGAAAATACAAAAAAAAATTGGAAAATGTTTTTGAAAAATTCCAAAAAAATATATATGATATATTTATATATATATTGAGTCCAGAAAATGAAAAAACCTAAAAATATGCAAAAGAAAATTAAAAAAAATCACAAAACCCCAAAAGCAACATAAAAATTAGAAAAACTCTTTAAAAACCCTAAAAATGCATTTCTCTCTTTTATAATTATCTATATATTATTATTAATATGTGAAAATTAATTTGGGCAATTTTGGGTATTATTTGATATTTTTGAAAACCCAAATTATATACGGCTATTTATTTAGTCCTATATTGTGGACATTTTTGAATTGAAAAATACATAAAAATTAGAAATATAAAAAAAATAATATAAAAAAAAGTAAAAAGTAAAAGTAAAAATATAAGTCTATATATTAAGTTTTTATGTTTATAAATATACATATATATATATTCTATATTACTTCTCTCTCTCTTCTTATATATAAATATCTCTATATATATATATAGTATATATATTTATATAATCAATAATATAAAAAGAAAAGAAAATAAAAAAAAAGTATAAAACATAAAATCAAAATAAAAATTATAAAAACAAAAAAATAAAATACAAAAATATAAAATTAGAAACCCACATAAAAATAAGCTTCACACATGGATGACTTGGTGATACATCTAGGCTACGCATTTTGTATTGCTCTCTGTGGTTCGACCTCTACATGCTTGTCACTATACATTTTGTTGTAGAGTAATAAAAATTAATTCACATCTATTTTTTGGGACTTAATTGATACATTCTTGCTTTGTGGGTTAATTGTTGATTGACCCCAGGATTTGGTTGGTCGACACTACGACTGTGCTCCCGCCCTGTGTGGAGCACAAGACCGGTCGGTCCGGGGGCCCATCAATGTCCCTCAGAAGCGGAAGGACCGTGACCATACCTGATCTGGCACGGGCACAGAAGGAAGGAGCCGCCAAGTCTCTGCCTGAGGAGAACTTGGAGGAAGAGGAGGAGCATCACCACCACCATCACCGGCAGAAGAAGAGGACGTCTGAGTCCTCGAAGCAGCAGTCCCGCGTCAGCATAGAGTCCGACGAAACCGATGAGGAGCCTGCACCTCCATTTGAGGAGGATCGTCAAGAAGTCGCAGAAGATGCATCATCGGTTTCACCTCAGCATTTTCCTTTCAGTCAGAGTTAGAGTCCAAGTATGTTTCAAAGTCAGAGTCATGTACAGAACTCAGTTCTAGAAGTTATTGAAAATATTTCAGTTTCCGAACATGAGTTGGAGTCAATAATCCCTTTCCCCTAAGCTCTCAAGGGTGGAAAGAAGAAAACTAAAAAAATCCAAAAAGATGACCCTGAGATGGTATAGTTCTGCAACAAACACATCAAGGTAAAAATCCCCTTTGACAAGTACGTGGAGATGACCCTTGCATTCCAAAAATATCTTAAGGTGAGATGCACACCTACTAGGGTTAGCAGGAAGACCAAAAGCCATGTTGAGAAACACGTTCTATCAGTAGCCACGACTTGTGCAATAAAGAACTCGTTTCCCAGGAAAGGAAGAGACATGGGTGCACACTATTTAGTGAGTCATGTTGATGACATCGCGTTTGCACGCACTCTCCTGGATAATGGTTCCTCAATCAACTTAATGCCTACAGCCCTCTATGAGCGGCTTAATCTCAGACCTCTTAGGAAATCTAGAGCCCTCCTGGAATTTGCTAATAAATCAACCAAGAGGTCCCAAGGAGAATTGAGGAATTTTGTGATTAAAGTCGAGGGGCAGGAATACATGGTGTACATCACTGTCCTGGATATGGAAACCCCTCGTAATTGGAGAGACTCCCAGATCATCTTAGGCAGGCCCTTCCTCAGAAGAGCAGGGGCGTTGTTTGATTATAAGATCGGGAAGATCTAGTTCCAAACTCCAGGCGGAGATGAGGAACATGAGATGAAGCAGACAAGATGGCAAAGACCGGATTCAGAATCCAGCACCGAGTACTCCTCAACCGAAGCGGACTGCGATCATGTAGACGTAGTTGGACCATGGAGACAGAACCCAGCCAGCACCGATGAGTCCATCCCCTTCGGAGATGATCCAGTGCATGAGTCAGTTTGCGAGGTCCTCAAGAATGAGTACAGCTCTGAACCTACATCGCCCTACATCTTCGATGACTTAGAGGTCCAGTTGGGCCTGTCAGTCCTTCCCTCTTTAGGACAATTAGAAGATGAGGATGACGAGTCGGAAGAGGCTTTTGCCGATTGTATGGATACCTTTGACGATCTGACTCGGTGGCAGCTATCACAGAAAAAGAACCAGCCACTTCCAACACCGAACCAGATCAGATTGAGCCAGACTTCTTAGACGATCACATTATTCCTGAGCTCAAACCTTTAACCACAACATTAAAATACGCCTTCCTTGTTGGTCAGGACAAGAAATATCCGGTCATCATCAGTTCGCGATTGACCAAGGAGCAGGAATCTCGCTTGCTAGAGATCCTGGAGAAAAACTGCAAGGCGATAGGCTGGAGCGTTTCCGATCTCCATGGGATAAATTCCGCTCTGTGTTCGCACCATATCTACTTGGAAAACAAAGCCAAACCCTCTTGTGAATTCCAACGTCGTTTGAATCCAAATTTACGATAGGTCATGAAGAAGGAGATAGAGAAATGGTGCAACGCGGGTTTCATTTACCCAATCTCCGACTCTAAGTGGGTGGCCCCAATCCATGTTGTCCCTAAAAAATCGGGAATTCAGACGACCATCAATGAGGACGGAGAGGAGATCGTGACGCGAGTGCTCACGTCGTGGCGTGTCTGTGTGGATTACAGACGCTTGAATGCCGCGACGAAGAAGGACCATTTTCTCCTATCGTTCATTGATAAGATCTTAGAGAGACTAGCGGGGAAACAGTTCTTTTGTTTCTTGGATGGGTTCTCGGGCTACAATCAAGTAGCCATAGCTCCAGACGAGTAGAAAAAGACCACATTCACATGCTCCTTTGGTACCTATGCTTTCAGGCGCATGCCCTTTGGGTTATGCAATGCTCCAGGTACTTTCCAAAGGTGCATGATCGTTGTATTCGCCGAAATGGTCGGCGAATTCCTGGAAGTCTTCTTGGATGACTTCTCGGTCCACGGCGATTCCTTCGATTCCTTTCTTAGGAATCTGAATCGAGTCCTCAAAAGATGTTGTGAGGTCAATCTGGTGCTCTCCTAGGAGAAAAGTCACTTCATGGTGACGGAGGGCATTGTGTTGAGGCACGTCATCTCCAAAAGAGGAATGGAGGTTGACCTTGCCAAGGTGGATGTGATCAGACGACTCCAACCATCAACCAACGTCAAACAGTTGCGGTCGTTCCTCAGGCATGTCTGATTTTATCGGAGATTCATTAAGGATTTTTTTAAGATTGCCCGACCGCTAACTGAGCTTTTAGGCAAAGACATGGAGTTTGTTGTTGATCACAAATGTCTTGACGCCTTTAAGCTATTGCAAGGAATGATAATAGACGCACCTATCCTACAAGCCCCAGATTGGTCTCTACCTTTTGAGATCATGACAGACGCCTCAGACTTTGTTGTTGGGGCTGTGTTAGGACACAGAAGAGAGGGTGTCCCGTTCGCAATCCACTACGCAAGCAAAGTGCTTGACACCGCTCAACGTAACTATACAGTTACGGAAAAGGAAATGCTTGCAGTAGTGTTTACCTTGGACAAGTTCAGATCTCACTTAATTGGATCCAAGGTAATTGTGTTCACTGACCACACGGCACTGCGATACCTGATGGAGAAGAAGGACGCGAAGGCGCGTCTTCTTCGATGCATTTTACTTATCCAGGAGTTTGATTTGGACATCCGTGATAAATCTGGAAAGAAGAACGTAGTGGCCGATCATCTTTCTGGTCTTGAAGATCTTAATACTTCCGAGGATCCACCTATTCGAGACTCCTTCCCTGAAGAGTCGATTTTTGTTGTCGAATCACTCCCACGGTACGCCAATATCGTGAACTATCGTCTCCAAGAAGGTTCCCGAAGATTGGCCCAAGAGCCACATCGACCGACTGAAGTCGGACGCTAGACACTATCATTGGGAGGATCCGATCCTTTTCTTTGAAGGACCGGATTGTGTCTGGAGACGTTGTATTCCTCAGGAGGAATACTAGAGTGTCCTTTCTTTATACCACAGCTTAGAGGCAGGAGGACACCACTCCGGGAAGAGGACCGCATGGAAGGTACTTCAGTGTGGTTTTTACTGGCCGACTCTGTTTTGCGATGCCATCGCCTTCGCGAAGTCGTGCCTGGTATGCCATAGAATGGGAGGAACCGATGGTTCCAAGGATGAGATGCCGATACAGCCTGTCATCATTTGTGATGTCTTTGAAGCCTGGGGCATCGATTTCATGGGCCCATTCCCTGTTAGCCATGGATTCGAGTACATCCTTCTAGCGGTACATTATCTATCCAGATGGGTGGAGGCTATCCCAACCCGAGCCGCAGACAGCAGGACTGTCTGTAAATTCATCAGAGAACACATAATCTCTAGGTTCGGGATCCCCAAAATGATGATATCAGATGGGGGTAGCCACTTTGTAAATCGGGAGGTGAAGAAACTCCTGAAGGACTACGGCATCGAACACCGTGTCGCTAGCCCTTACCACCCACAGACCAATGGTATGGCTGAGGTGTCGAATAGGGCGGTGAAAACTATATTGCAAAAGCTTGTCCGCCCGAACAGGAAGGACTGGTCTCAGATCTTAGATCAAGTCCTCTAGGTGTATAGGACAGCTTACAAGACACCATTAGGAACCTCCCCATTCCGAATAGTATTCGGAAAGCCGTGCCATTTGCCCACAGAGTTAGTGCCAAATCAGAATGGGCAATCAAGAAGGTCAATTGGAACACACACCTTGGGCAGAAGCAGAGAGAATTGGATCTGAATGAGCTTATGGAAATCAGAAACCGTGCATATGACAACAGTTTGGTGTACAAGGACAAGGTGAAGCATTGGCATGATAGATATATCAGACGGAAGACCTTTGTTCCTGGACAGAAGGTATGGTTGTTCAATGTGAGGCTGAAGATCTTCCAAGGTAAGTTGAAATCCAAGTGGACAAGCCCATTTGTCGTCCGTACGGTGCATGATAGTGGATGTGTCGAGATCTCAGATCTCGCAAATGACGCACTGACATTCCTGGTGAATGGACAACTGTTGAAGCACTTCGTCGAATCCAATGAGCAGTTAGTCCATGTTGAGGAGATTGTATTCATGCGCGATACAGATTCAGCAAATACACCTCGAGTCGCGTGTGAGACCTTGCAGCAGTGAGCTCTAGCCATCGGCAACATCTTGAAAGATTCAGACCAACTCATTTGTATATATCATCATTCTTGTACATCCTATCCTTTCTCCCACAAGACTCTAGTAACCCATCCCTGCCTCATTAAATCACTATCTTGGACCATACTTAGGATGACCAGATCCTAAGTATAGGTGGGATGAGTCACCTGAGTCAGTTCACTGTACATTCTCCAGATCACATTGGTCCTCATACTCACTTCCGTCCTATACTTAGGCTGACCTGAGCCTAAGTATAGGGGAGACCGATGCCCACATTGTATATTCATCCACTTCTCTTCTTGACCTCGTCCGCCCCACTTTTTGACTTTCTTCTACACTTAGGCTGCCATAGCCTAAGTATAGGGGGGCCGGTCGATTTCTATACACTTTTTTCCTTTTTCTTTAGCTCTCCTACGCTTAGCACGAGCTATGTCTTTTTCCTCACTTTTCATTCTCTGAGGACATAGCACACGCTAAGTATAGGGGGGCGTGTATATATTACATATATACTTTACCCATAGCTCGTACTTTCGCGTATTTTCGCGTACTCTTTGTATATTTTGTAATAATTACGGGTGGGTAAAAAATTGAAAAAAAATGTATACTTATTGTATAATACTTATAAACTCTTGTAAATTGTTTTAACATAGGAGGTATACCAAAGCTTTGAAAAAAATGAAAATAAAAAAATAAGGCTTCTTATTTACTCTTGCATATCATCTCTGCATCTGAAAAGAAAAGAAAAAGAGTCTTGCATTTACATTCATCTACATAGCATGACATTTCATCTCATCTGCATATCTTGCATATGCAAGGTGAAAAGCTAGTGGGTTCTGAACCAAGTTATGAGTATATATTGAGGATGGACTTGATTTGACCTTAATCCACCTAATTTCAGAGGAACCTTATAGGAACTGGAGTTAAGATTTCTCATGTCAAGTGACTTAATTCTTTGAGTGCACAAGTCTATGTTCACATGTCATCTTGATTAGTCTAAGTAGAAGATCTCGCGCATACGCATGATTCTTATAGACAGTGACCTAACTTGGACAAGCACAATGTACGTAGCTCTTCATTGATGAGGTGGTGAGGAGGTAGAATCCTTTAGCTTGGAGTAGCACACGGGTGGAAACATCTGTCCTCCTCTAGGGAGGGTAGTGCATCTCAACCTAGTCTGGTGGTGTTGACATCTAAGGATAGGATGTTGTGGGTTGCAATAATGCTTCAAAAGAGGGATAGTCTACTGGCTCAAGAGGAAAAACTCCTGATGTACATACTGCACATTGTATATAGTTCCAAAAAAAAGAGAAGAAAAAAAAGAGAAAAAAATGCAAAAACTCCAAAAAAAAAATCAGACAGGTCCAAATGAAAATAAAATACATGTCGGAGTCTGTATATTAGCAAAGAAATGCAGCTGGATGACTTGGCTACACTGGTCAGGCATCCCGGGATAGGTAGCTACACTGGCTACCGTCCATTCTTTTCTCTACCCCCTCCTCTTGTGCTGGTCGCACTTGAACTTAGAAGGGAATACCCCGCTCCTCGAGGAAAGAGTTACGGGACCGGGTTATTGAGTTACCTTGTTAGAGGAGGCTGGTTCCGAGTCATTTCTGATGTGAAGAGTTATATTTCACTTACACAGTACAAGTAATAATCATAGTCATCAGAAATTTGCGTTTGAGGATTTGTTCTGACTTGACTATTGAGGAGTCTTGAATAGAAGACTTGTGGAACTTGAAGGCTGTTAGGTCTTAAGTTCAGGTCCCAATAAGGTTCCACCACACAATTAATCCCGAGGTTGAGTCAAGCTCCATTTTCAACTTTTGTTCATGACCTTGGTATGGAACCCAAAATCATTTCACTCTTGCATTTTATTTTGTTTCACGGGGACAAGCAAGGTTTAAGTATAGGGGGTTGATGAATCTGTGATTCATCACTCTAAAAGATGAAAATAGAGTATTGTTCCCGAGTAAATAGATGCATATTTCCCTTTATAATGCATAAATAGCATTCATACATGCATTCATAAAATATGCATTTTAGCACTCAATTTGCATTAAATAAGAAGCCAAAATCACTTGTAAAATATCCACCTATAAAAACAAAATCTCCCTTATAATATGTACACCTGTAGTTAATAATATAAGGAAGAAAGCCAGAAATCTCCTTTGTAAAATAGACAATAAAGCCCTAGAACCCCTGAACCATAAAATGCCCATAGCTCCCTCATACAACCTCCAGAATAGGTCTACTCACTTTCAGAATAATACACATTAGAAGACCTTTAAAAGGAGACTGATTTCATCCAAATTGGAGCTCGTATGAAAAAGTTGGGTTTTTGGGCCTCTTTGGATACTATATATGTGTATATTTGTACTCTTGTATTTTTGTATCATAGTTGACCTCATCTCTGTCTTTGGTCAAATGAAACTTGTAGATCTCATCAAGATCTACAACTTTCATGTTTTGAGTTTTTCCAAATTCGGCCTCCTTCTCTCTCTACACTCATTTCTCTTCTCAGCCAATCACAGCTGGCCACGTGGCGCCCTCTGGTTGCGCCACGCAGCCCGCTCCCCTTGCCCTAGCCGCCCCTGCTCTCAGCCGTTGGATATTCTTCTTGATCCAACGGCTATCTGCGCTCCACATACACCTTATACTTCCACCATCAGATCATTTCCCCGTCTTCCATCTCAACCGCCCGTACGCGCCTCACCCCCATCACGCCACGTGGCGACTCTTTGCGCCACTCAATCAGCACCTTCATCTCATCCCCACCATCTCAGCCGCTCGCTCGCGCTTCGCCCCCATCGCGCCGCGTGGTGCAATCGCACCCTTCAGATCGCCTCGCCTCCAATCAGATCTTACCCGCTCCTTAGCGCTTTGATCTGGGCCGTTGGATCACAAGATCCAACGGCCACGACCTCGTCTTCCACCTCCGGATCCCCTCTCTCCCATGATCTCGAGCTTGCGCGAGGGACTTGCCCCTTTCTATTCTCGGCCCCACTCCAGCCACCCTTGCCGACCGCCAACACCACCATGATCATCCCCACTCTTCCATCATCCTCGCTAGCCACCTCACGCTCCACGACTTCCACTAGAGTCGCTCCATGATGCCCATGAACCTCACCTCGTCACCAGCTAACCCATCGACTTCATCCGATAAATCCTCGCCCTCCGGCCAACTTCACGCCCATCCGCCACTCCAGAGAGCTTCCCAGGGCTCATAGCTTCCATTTGGTGTCAGCAATCGATTGATTTTTCGAGCGACGAAGGGTTTCTTCTCCGGCGAGATCCACGACGAGCTCCGCCGTGCCGCAGCCTCCCTCCGCGAAGTTGCTTGAGCTCAGGGCCCTACCAACCCTTAGAGCGATGACCTGGAACTCAAGAACGAGCTCCAATCCCCAGGTAACCTCCTCCATCTTCCCCGATCTCTTCTTGATTTTTCTTTTACTTTTCTCCGATTTAATTCCACCTCCACCGTGATCTTCTCGCCCCGCATTCACCTCTCCGAGCTCTGCGATGGAGCTCTGATCATCGTGCCATATTTCACACCCTCCGACGACGCATCCCACCTCTCATCGACTCCAGCTCCGCCACCTGGGTGGAGCACCATCACCGGACATCTCTTCGCATCACCTTAGGCCTCGTCGTCCACCCTTCACATCTCCACGCACCGCCTCGTGCTTCGGCTATACTCCTAACCATTGCAGGTGCCATCTCGTTCATTGGTCGGAAGCTCATCAGAGTCCCCATCGAACTTCATCGCCAGAGAGCTCTGACGTGCCTCCTTCACTCCTGGGACCACCGGAGGCATCGCCGCACCGCCGTGCATATTCCGAGCTACTTCAGAGTCGCCATCGAGCGTCATCGATGACTGGAGGATCGGGCGGAGCTAAGCCCGCTTCATCGGAGCACCGCCAACTCCTCCGTAGGTGGCGGAGGACCGTTGAGGAAGAAGCTCCAGCCACCGTTCGATCATCTTGATCGAACGGTCATGTTCACGCCACGTCTCCCACGACCGGAGCAGCACATCACTTCAGCCAGCCACGTCGCCCCCCTTCCTCGGTTTCCAGGCACCGTTGGATCTCTCTTTGATCCTACGGTCACCTTCACGCCACATTACCCTCTTTATCGAGCCCCTGGCACCGTTAGATCGATCCAGATCCAACGGTCTCTGATCACGCCACACGCCAGCCGTGACAGCCATTGGATCGACCTTGATCCAATGATTCCCATCGCGCCACATCGACTGGTCCGAGCCTCTTCCCCGACCTCTAGGCTCGGACCACCCGAAGCTTCTCCGAGCCTCAGTCGAACCTCCAGAGCGCCCGAGCCTCGTACCGAGCTGCCGACGTCACCCAAGCCTAAGGCGCCCCACGTGAGCAGCACGTGCACCTGGGTAAATTGCACGGAAGCCCCTAGAACTTTCAGAAATTACAATCCAGTCCCTATGCAGCGCCCCCACGTGAGGAGCACGAGCAGCTGTGGAGAAATTGCATTCCACCCCCCAACATTATAGGTAATTGGATATAAGTCCCTACCAGCATATTTATTTTTATGTAATTTTTATTCTTTTTATTGCAGTTACACCCTTGTCTTTGCATGCATTTGTAGGTTGTCATCTCGCATCATTTTTAAATTCCAAAAATTGCATGTTGTATTGTAACTTGTCCTTTATCTGTTGTGACACTTGTCATATTTTTGTGGTATCAGTAGAATTTTAAATTAATTAATTGGTTTATTTATATGATATTTTGCCCAATTGGACCTTTTAATTAATAGTTAATTCTCTGTAACTCCAAAAATTCCCAAAAAAATCACAGTAGCTCTAGGATAGTTAACTTAATCTTGCATAAAAATTTCATCTCATTTGCACACATTTCGAGGCCTAAATAAATTAATTAAGTGATTTCCTAAGTTTATTTTTAATAGGTCCATTTCACATTTAATTTAAGGTTTGACAATTTTCCTATATTCCTCATTATTAGATCTATCTAGGATAATTTTATTTCCCCAAAAATTTGTGATTTGATATTTATTAAAATTAAATTAGTGAAAATCACCCTGTATACATATTTAATTCACAGTAAATTCTTTAGTGTCAGAAAATTCCAAAAAAAATTAGGGTAGCTTAATTTCACCATATTTCATCATCTTGCCAATTTTCATAATTTTTGGACTTTATTTGAACACATTTCTGATTTAAGTTCTAAATTGGCTTGATTGTTTCATGTGTCTTGCATAGAATATAGAAAAAGGACCAAAGAAAATATTCCTTGAAAATCACACACTTGGACTTTGCTAAAATTAACATAAGGAGACAGATGCCTCCTTGAGTTCGACCTTCAACTTCACCACGTAAAAAAAAATTGCCGCTTGAAATTGACTTGATTAAATTAAAAGTGGTTTTTGATTCCCTCTCATTATCTGACTGCAATGAAAATTGATAATTAATTTGGACATTAATTTGCACGAATTAAAAAGGGTAGCGGGAGGCTTATCATCGGCGGGAATTGTCTGGACGGTCGGTGGTCGCAGAGTTGTTGGGAGACACATGCGCAGCTTCGATGGCATACGATAGAGGTTAGCGGTGGCGGAGGAGTTCTTCAGGAAGAGTTGGAGGCGACGACACTCCTGGAGGATGGTGGAGCGGCTCACACGGTAGGGCGGCACTAGGATGCGGCATTGAGATCACGGTGGAGGTGCTCGGGCTTCATCAGTGCGGTGATTGGTGAAGGGGTTGCCGACCGATTTGAGGTGCTCGGTGGATGAAGGGTCATTGTTACAGCGGACGCGCGGGCAGCCGATGGTGGCAGCGCCTGGGCTTGCTTGGTGGATGAAGGTCCTCTGTTGCGACGGTCACGTGGGTGACCGATGGCGGCAACGCTTGGGCTTGCTCGGAGGTACGTCCACTACTCCTGCGGTGGAGGAAGACTGGGCGGCGGTGGCCGCGGTTGATTTTTTATATTTTTATTTTTCTGTAAATTGTAAACAGAATTAGGAAAAAAATTTTATTTTTTATTTTAAAATAGAAAGTATAGAAATATATTTTTTTATATTTTTTATATTTTTTTGTAATTTAAGTTTATTTCCTGCAAAATAAATGTAAGAATGAAGGAAAAAAATATTTTTGTTTTTAATTCTTTATTTATAAACAATTGAGGATGCGAGCACGACGGCTCGGTCCAAAAATCAAAATAGAATGCATGAGTGAGAATCCGACAAAAAAATGGAAGAATCGAATCTGGTTCTCCAGACACCGTGTGTGGCTGGAATTGAGAGATCATGGGAGATAGAACATGAAGTAATGAGATCGAGAAAATGAGATGAAAATTTGAGATCGATGGTGAATCAATCTTGATAGATTTTAATATCTAGATAAAAAAATTGACGATGAAATAAATATACGAGAAATAAAACTGAGGTTAACCTAGATGAAAAATAAGAAGAAAATGATGGATCTCACCTTAGGAGCGGAAAAGACCTTGATCACCTCGACGAAGGCCGACTCGCTATCACCAGTCGGCTCGGAGGCTAGGCACCCTTCTGTGACAAGAAGACTCTCAGATATCAAGCTCCTCTCACCAAAGATTGATCAAATTGAAATGATGGAGAAGGAGCCGTATAAATAGAAAAGATAGGAATTGAAATTTGAATTTTTGAATTTTCGGATGAAGATAAGAGATAAGAGAGAAAAAATTGAAATGAGATAAAGTAAAAATATTAATGTTAAAATTATTTACAAAAATTAACTATTTTTTTGTATTTTCATCACTTTATTAAATTAAATAAAAATGTTATTTTTTAAATTTTTTTGTTGTTGTTATTTAAGAATAGCAACTATATACATATATTATATCCATATGGTACATTATATACATAGTTAAATAAGGATAATAATTTTTTTGTTTAATTTTTTTGTGTTAAAATTTTGATTTTTTTAATTTTTTAAAAATAATTAGTGAAAATATTTACAAATACAATATGTACAAATACATGGGAAGATTGCACAAACCACCCTAGAAAATCGACTTTTCACCCATAACTCCATAAATTATGAAATGACAGCCGTTTTAAAGATAATTTAATTTAGAATACAATGTAAGTGAGTTTGGTTCAATTTGTGTTTATATGGAGCCGGAATTGGTCTTTCAATTACTGCTTAGTGGCTTCTTCCAAGTGTTGTTGCTTTTATTCTGTACAAGATTTGATTGTGCAATTATTTATATTATTTAGGACACATTTTTATTTATAACTTTTGTTTCGAACATTATTTTGTTTGATGTCAATTTATTTACAAATAAAATATACACGACACACATTTTTTTGGATTTTCTCAATAAGGACCCTATCTCCCCCTACTTTATTCCTGGTCGATCAGGTCAAGTCTTTACCTTCTGTCGGGGTTTGGGTCAGCCTATATCTATTACATATTTATTATTCCTTTCTTTCTTTATTTATTTTAGGTTAAAACGGTAAGAAGTGTACAATATATACACACAGATGCAAGTTAGTAAGAATATGGAGTTAGTGTTATATGTAGGTGTTTTATAAGGGATTTTAAGCTAAAATAAATTAATAAAGATGATGAAATGCATATTCATCGGATGTTCGGTGATGTCAACCGTACTTAGTGTTATTAAGTTATGAAAGAACTTATTCGCTGCAAAATGTAGGAAGAGACTTCAGTTAAAGAACACGTACTCAAAAAGTTTGGCTATCTATCTAAACTGGAAACTCTCATGGCTGAGTTGGATGTAGATATGCAATCTGACTTCATTCTAGTGCCTCTTCCCAAGTCTTTCAGTAATTTTGTGGTATCATTCCACATGAAAAAGTTGAACTTGTCTAATGCTGAGTTGATGGTGCCATTAAAGTCTACAAAAGACGTAATGAAGAAAGATAATCCTACTGGCAGTACAATGGTTGCAGAAGTAAAAGGGAAGCATGGGAGGAAGCAAGGATCTCGACAGGGCTCGACCCAAAAGAGTCAAGGTGTGATCTCATCTTCTAATGCTTCTGCATAGGTTGCATCAAAGAAGATCGATGCGTGTCATCACTACAAGAAGCCAGGGCACTAGAAGCGTAACTGCCTAAAGTACCTGAAATCTGTCAATAAAGGTAAAGCCTAGTAGGTATAAAATCTATTTTCATCTTTGAAACTAATTTTCTCGAAGGATGAGAACATAGTTAGGTCATCTATTCTGGTGTTTTTGTTCATGTGTTCAATTTGTTGCATCTATTTCAGGAAACTAGGAATCATGATGAAGGGGAGATAGTCGTCATGATGGAATCTGATGCAATTATTGCAGCAATCAGAATCGGGAGCCATGAACTATCATTATTTATTGGAAGAGTCCTTATGCTTAAGGAATTTCGTTATGTTCTAGATGTTAGAAGAAACCTTATATATGTATCTAAGTTAGTTAAAAATGGATATTTGTATATATATTTAATAAAATTGTCATAATTTTTTGTGATAAACATATTATAGATGGTGTTCTAACTTCTAACAGACTCTATTAATGTGCATTGACAAAAATGTCATGAATGTTACTACCACAAATAAAAACCTAAAAGAACCAGGGAGGACGAAAATCATTCGAATATGATTTGGCTTCAAAGGCTTGGTCATTTGTCTGTTGATAGGATCAATAGACTGATAAAGGATGGACCCTTATATTTTCTACAAGTTCAAACTTAACCTACCTGTGAACAATTCGAGGTAACATGTACTCGATGCGAAGGTATTCTTGACCTTATACATATTGATGTATGTGTTCCATTCAGATACCGTGACACAAAATGGATATCAATATCATTTGATGTTTATTGATGACCATTCATGATACAGGTTTATCTTCCTACTACGTCAGAAATCTGAAACCTTTGAAAGGTTCAAAGAGTTCACGGTTTTGGTTAACAACGAAAAAGATAGGAAGATTAAACAGATTTGATCTTGTTGAGGTGGCAATACCTCTTAGATGAATTTATGGAATATCTCAAAGAGAAAGGAATTGTCTCTAATCTCACTCCTCATGAAACTCCCTAACTTAATGTTGTTGCTAAAAGACGCAACAGGACCATCATGGACATGGTTCGTTCAATGATAAGTAAAGTTCATTTACCACTTAGTTTTTGTGGATATGCAATAGAGACTGCACTATATATCCTGAATAATATTCCTAGCAAATCTATACCTAAAATTCCTCATGAGCGTTCATATGGAACCAAACCTAGTGTTAGGCACTTATGGATTTGGGGTTGCTTGGTCCATGCGAAGAACATGGACGCAAGTAAGCTGGAATCTCGCACTCATGAGTGCTTTTCATTGGATATGTTAAGGATGGTATTTGATGCCAACTTTATGACTCCGAGACTCAGAAGATATTCATCTCTATAGATGTAAAAAATCTGGAGGATGACATCCCCAAGAGTAAATATAACAATGAAGTACATGAACTCATTGAATCCCTAAGGATACTGAGTTTCCTGAATGAAAAACTAAAGAAGTAAATGAAGATGTAAGGCTTGTAATCTCTTCAAAACGTTCGAGGGTGGTTGCACCACCTGAAATGTATGGATTCCATGTGTCATGTGAAACTGACAATGTTCTATCTTCATTTGATGAAGTACTTGCAGATAATGACGTAGATAGATAAATGTTATCAATGAAGTCTGAAATAGACTTCCTGCATAAAAATGGTATATGGACCCTAGAAGATCCACCTAGAGGGGTAAAACCCATCGGGTGTAAATGGATCTTAAAGAGAAAAAGAGGACATGATGGGAAGATAGAGACCTTCAAGTCACGGCTCGTAGCCAAGGGCTACACATAGAGATAAAGATCAACTACGATAAGACATTATCTCATGTGGCTATGCCTAAGTCCATCAGGGCACTGCTAGTTATAGATGCATATTTTGACTATGACATATGCAGATGGACGTCAAGACGGCTTTCCTCAATGGATACCTTGAGAAGGATATCTATATGAAGCAGCCCTAGGGCTTCATCATAGAGGAAGGCAAAGTATACAAGCTGAAGAAATCCATCTATGGGCTCAAATAAGCTTCTCGTTGCTATAATATCAAATTTGACGAAACTATAAAGAATTATGATTTTATGCAGAATCCTAATGAACCGTATGCATACAAGAATCTTACTAGGAGTGCCATTGTGTTCATCATTATTTATGTAGATGACATCCTTATCATTGGGAATGATACAGGGATGATGACCAGTGTCAATATTTGGCTATCCCATACCTTCGAGATGAGAGATCTTGGAGAAGCATCTTATATCGTGAGTCTGAAGCTGTTCAGAAACCGAGAAAAGAGGATCTTGGGATGATCAAAACATGGGGACATTAAGAATATCTTGCAGTGTTTCCATATGGAGAACTCCAAGAAAGACTTCATTTCCTTAATACATGGATCCACATGTCTAAAGGGATGGCTCCTCAAAGTGCTGAGGATAAGAAAGCCATTGCTGATGACCCTACGCATATGTTTTAAGAAGCTTAATGTATGCCATGATGTACACAAGGCCAGATATCTGCCATGTAGTGGGAGTGGTAAGCCGTTACCAATCCTGCTATGGAGAGAAACACTAGAATGCATTGAAGAACATCTTCAAGTATCTAAGAAAGATGCAAGATTACATCTTAGTCTATGGAGATGGTGATCTCCAAGTCTTAGGATACACGGATTCCGACTTCCAGCCTGATATTGATTGTCGAAAGTCAACATCAAGGTTTGTCTTCCTATTGAATGGTGGTGTTGTAAGCTGGAGAAGTAAGAAACGGGACACTATAGTCAATTCAACAACAAAAGTTGAAGACATTGTCGCATCGGAAGCTGAAAGGAGGCAGTGTGGTTACGTAAGTTCGTCTTGGAGCTTGATGTAGTTTCCTCTGATACGTCCATCCTACTACTCTGCCATAACACGGGAGCCATAGCTCAGGCGAAAGAACCCATATGGCATCAAAAGAGCAAGCACGTGGAAAGGAAATACCACATCATTCAGGAGATACAAAAGCGTGGTGGCATCGTCATCACCAAGGTGGACTCTACCGATAACGTTGTTGATCCGCTTACCAAACCTTTAACACAAAAGGTTTTTTACCAGCATTTAATGAATATGGGTTTAAGGATTGTACCTGAATGGTTCTGAGGGCTAGGTTGATATTGTTAGCCTTGCGAGCCTGAGGCAATTCATTATTACAATAAATATTATTGTAGTGTTTGATTTATCAATAAAAGTGATTGGTTTATTTCACTCCATGTCTGATATTTAATGAATAAATGCAATATAAGTTCCCATAGTGCAATTAGGGTTATGTACCATGGCCTTCTTAATGATTATAAAGCTATTGATTCAATTATTGAATCATAAAGGCTGGTGCTTGGATGAATATCTAAAGATTTAGATTGAGGACTCATCAAGCACTGTCAAAGTATTACTAAGAGATGATCTCCAGCATGAGTAGGAGATGGAAATCCTTTTTCTATTGGTTGATATCTGACCAACCTCTTGATGTAGGTTCTCTGAATACGAATAGAATTCAGAGGTGTCAGATTAGTTAGGTAAAATAGTTGACTAAATGAGATCGATATAACCCAACTCTATGTCGTATATTGTCACGATATAGGCATGTATCCTCTGATCGGAGACATCGGTATTGTTATATGTCTAAGTATGTAAATTTGGCAGACTGATAGGTTTATGGCCTAATAAAGGTATATACGTCGACGAGCTGATGTGAATACAAGGGCATATGAGTAATACGATCTCTCAAAGGGATCATACAGATTCACATGTGAATCAGAAGACATAAGCTCACTAATAAGGTATTGGGATCGTTCAAATTCTATGCACGATCGTCTTGCTTTGGAAGCATTATAAAAATTTGTATGTATGATATATGTATTTGGAAAGGACATGATCAATACCAACTCCCAATGATCGAATGAGAAAATTAATGATAAAACCCTAAAGATGATGTGTAAATTGATCTATATCTTTTGGTTTATTCTAGGTCTTCCAGTGTGCAGGATGTACATGTATTATGAATACATGAGGGTGATGTGATCATAAATGATTGTATAACCATGATGCTTCCATTCGGAGGGAGTGGTGAAACATGTCAGGATTTTAGTGACTCCTCTCTGTAGTGAAGTAATCTAATCTTGGTCTAAATGTTGGACAATCATCTCAAGGTGATTCAGATGTAATGAGAATATTAGATTTATGGCCTTGATTTAATCAAGCATCTATGAGAGTTCCCCGAGATCTAGATTTGAGATATTATCTCAATATCCAAGTAACTATGCGTGGAACTTACAATCACCATGTCCTTATCTCCAAGTATCCACGGAGAAAGCGCATTATTCTTGAAAAGTTCAAGAATAATTCCATTCAGAAATGTGTATCTAAACATTGAGAAACAGATAATTAAATGAGATTTATTTATAATGGATAATGTTAATTTGATTCATACTATTTGATGCAAGAGATTGATGATCCAATATAATTAAAAATGATTTAAATATATGGATATTAATAATGTGGGTAAACTTTCCATATTAGTCATATATATATTTTAAAAATGATTTATAATATATCGAAGAGAGATGTTTGTAAATAACATTGACAATTTGAATGTTGATGCTAATTGTATTCACATTGGATAATAAATTGAAAATATAATTAACATTGTAATTTGTATGTGAATATGATTCATATTTTATCCAATGACATGAATGCAATATTCCCAAAATCATTTTGAATTATTTGTGTGAATAAATTTACGACACAATTATGGAGAAATCTCATGAGATATGAACTTTAATAAATAAGGAGAAGGAGGCCTTCTTACTTTTGGGGAGGGTTGATGGCCACCTTGAATCCTAATTCATGGTGTCCCCCCCCGCCCCCGCCCCTTAGTTGGAAGGGAGGCATGCCTCCTTCCTAATTCTCCTATTATGATTGATTTAATGAAATTAAATTATATTGATGCAATAGAATTTTAATTTAAGTGAATCACTTGTTGTTATATTTTTACAACAAATTCATAGCCATTGAAAGAAACACAAATCAATGTCAACCATTGGATTTGTGTTTTCCATGGATTGAGATCCATGGACTCCCAAAATATTATAAAAGAAGAGGCAACCCTAGCTCTTCATTTTACAACATTTGAATAGCCTCTCTCTTATATTCTCCTACATGTCACCTCTCTCTCTCTCATTAGAGTGTCCGTCCACTCTAAAACCTTAGAGAGAACCGTCGTCGTCACCTCGTCGTGGTATTGCCGCTTCGACCACACGTGGAACTATGTCTCCTTCAGTGCACCTCTCTCATGAAGAAGACTTCGGATCTCATGTGACAAGATTATGAGATTCATCACTTGGATTATCAACATGGATTGTGAGGAGCACACGTTTCATCAACACGCTCGCAAGCATCTACTCCATCGGATCTGGATTGAGAAAGGAGGTCTCTTGCTTTAGAGACATGATCGCAACCACGCTTCAAGATGTGTTCCTATTTTCTCATTTGTGTTTAGATGAAACAATCTGAGAAGTGTTCTCGGATCATTTTGTTTCATCATTTATTTTTTTAAAATTCCGATGCATCGAACAACTAGTGCGACTAGTCGCTCCGATCGCATATGATGTGATCTTCATGTTTCCGTGATGCAATTAAGGATCTTTTCATATCCTTCATAAAGATGTCAAGAAAATAACGAAGGAGTATGGCATCGATCATCAAGTCACATATCCTTACCATCCTCAATCAAATGGCCTGGTTGAATTATCCAATAGAGAAATCAAGACGATCCTACGGAAACATGTGCGGTCAGATAGAAAGAACTGGTCACAACTTATGAACTCGGTTCTCTGGGCATATAGAATCTCTTATAAGTCTCCCTTTTGCATGTCTCCCTATCATCTTATCTATGTAAAGCCACGCCATTTGTCCATGGAGCTCATTTACAAATCGTTTGGCGCAGTTTAACATATGAAACCTCATCT
The DNA here is from genome assembly GCA_037367405.1 of Ottelia alismoides. NCBI lineage: Eukaryota > Viridiplantae > Streptophyta > Magnoliopsida > Alismatales > Hydrocharitaceae > Ottelia > Ottelia alismoides. The sequence goes on along the minus strand of JAZKJV010000711.1, from coordinate 1,558,804 downwards.
CACAATAAAAGTGGTCAGCAGAGAAAACTTGATTTGAATAAGCTCCTGGAATTTTGAGATTATGCGTATAATAGCTTTATGTACAAAAAGAAGGTCAAACGCTGGTATGACAAATACATCAAAAGAAAGACCTTCAAATCTGGGCAGAAAGTATAGTTGTTCGATGTGAAGTTGATGATTTTTCCAAGAAAATTGAAGAGCAAATGGACATGGCCATATAAAGTTAGAAGTATATGTAACAATGAAAGAGCTCTAATATCGGAATTATCATCTAACGTACAACCTTTCATTGTCAACGGTTAGTGGTTAAATCCATATTTAGAGCATGACACATTCTTGGTCATTTTCGACTATGTATACAAGTAATCTTTGATGATGAATTTACTACTTTAATAGCTTCAGTGGAGCCGGACAATGCTCCCGAAAATATATTTGATCAGTTTTCTTCTTTTCTTCTGTTTGGTTCAATTTTCAATTTGTTCATTGTTCCGTGTTGTACTTACCCCATTCATTTCTGATATACTTAGGATATTCATCATCATAAGTATAGGGGTTGACGGCATTCTGGTTATACATTATTCATCCCTCACTTGTCTCTTAATTTTTGATATTATTTATATATTTAGGGATATTTTACCCTAGGTATAGAGGGGACAAGTTGAGCACATTGATTTCATAAATTCTGGATCCTCAATCATCCCTATTTTTGTATACAGATTTCTATGCATAGGATTAGTTGATCCTAAGTATAGGGGGATGGTAGAATTCTCATTCATTATTTAGTTGTTGTAGTATAGACTTCCCTATACTTAGCAAAAATTATGTCTTCCTTTTTCTCTCTGGCCTATGAGGACATAGCTCAAGCTAAGTATAGGGGGTCGTATGCATGTGGTATATACTTGAGACATAGCTCATACTTTCGTATTTTCAATAAATATGGCTAAAATATTATATGAATTAGAATGTAAAATAAATAATTTTAAAGAATACATCTTTAATGTATAAAATTCTTTAGAAAATTTATGAACAAAAATTAATAAAGTGGTTTAAAAACGTTTTGCAAAATGATTTGAAAAATGTCTTGAAAATCTTTTGAAACTGTTCAGATAACTTTTGTAAAACATTTTCAAATCTTCGCAAAAATATTTTGTATATTTTTTGCAAAAAAAATTTCCTTGTTTGAATAAAATTTCTGAAAAATAAATTTGCAAATGATTTGGAAAATTGTTACAAAAATATTTTCAAAAATCTGTCAATGCTGTTTGAAAAATCTTTACAAAATGATTTTCAAATTTTGTAAATATTTTGAAAATATTTTTTCCAAAATTAGTTGCAAAATAAAGTTTTCAAATTTTTTTTAAAAATGTTTTCAAAATATTTTAAAGATCTTGTACATAGTTATAACTAATAAAACTCTTTACAAGCCATGTGTATAGATATAAAAAAATGTGTACATGTGTGTAAACAACTACTAACTTAACCTATGTAAACTCCTATTGTAAATTCTTAAACCAATTCTTGTAAATATTGATGCACTCCCATGCAAATATCCATACATACTTCTTTCACTAACTTCTTTGAAAACCCCTTAAAAATTCAAAACCCCTAAAAGTTCGTAAAATATTTTCAAAAATCTGCATAAAAATTTGCAAACTTTTTCAAAAATAAATGAAAAGTTCAAAATTAGAAATTACTTCAAAAAAATATTTTCTTGCATTATACATAGAATTTGAACAAATCTAAGTATAGTCTGAAGATTGGAGCTTGGTCCAGACCTTAATCCACTTGATTTCAGGAACGCATGAAGGACTAGAATCGAGATACTTCAGGTAACCTTAACTTAATTCTTTAGGTTCCATCAGACTATGTTCAAGAGTCGATTCATTGTATCTAACTAGAACGCTTTATATCATCCCTACGACTCTTGATATAGTGGCTAGACTAGAAACCTCGCACTTAACACTTAGCTCAACCCAAATGGATTGTTGACATATATTGGAGTCTACTCAGAAAATATTCTTGGGGGCTACTGAAACTGATACTTAAACCCACTTCTTCTAGCAACAATGACATCTAACGACTGGAGAATGGATTGAGACAATGCTTCAGACAAAGAATGGCCTGCTAGCGCAACTATTTTGAAGACCCTAAAACATGGACGGATCAAAAGATACTAAATCCATTTGGGCACAAACAAGAATGCAGAGCAATGCAAAGCAAAGAAAAAACTAAAAGAAGCCTGCACCAAAAGTTCCACAAAATATTGAACTTCAGAAAAGCTTGCTTCTTATTGAAGACTCGATTACACTTGTTGAGATTTACAAGGGAATGAGACTACACTGGTCCATTCCCACTTCTTTTCCCATTCTTTTATATCCTCCCTTTCTCGGTTGTGAAACTAGAAACACCTGACCTTAGAAGAAAATATCTGTCTCCACGAGGGTGATTTAATAGAGGTGCAAACTCCTTAATAGCTTAGTTGTTTGTTTGGGAAGAGATAGCAAATTCACACACATGGTTCTATCATTTCAAGGTTGCGAGAGTATGCGACTAAAAGGATGGTTCTGACCAGACTGTGGATTATGTTTAATAATAAGATTATGCAACATAAGGGTTGTTGTGTCACACATCCTAACCCTAATACAATTCCGAACAAACCAAGAATCAAAAGGTCTTAATTGAGCTCCAAACTTTGATTTTAATAAGATACATTCAAAAGTCAAAATTTTATCCAAATTCATTCGTTTTTTTCTGTAATTTTCTTTTTCTACACTTACTATATAAATGTTTGCTAGGGACTAGCAAAGGCAAGTATAGCAGGTGATGAAACTCCATTTCATTACCTTTATTCTTTCATCTTGGCCATAATTCCCTAGATAAATGCATGTATATAGCGTTAATTTGTACAAGATAATATTAAATAATTCACATAAAATAGTGTATAAAATACTTATATAATATTGTATTTGATCCCAAAATAAAAGAATAAAGGAAAGACAAGAAAAAGAATGAAGTGCCAAAGACACTAAGTGACCCTAGACCCTGAGAACCAGTCATTCGGACGACATGTTCGACAAGGAATAAGTAGGGGGATATAACGACCAATTGTACAAAAAATACATCCTAAAACCATAATTTTATAGCCTAAAAATTACATTTTGAGAACTAATTTATTTTCTTATTTTTGCACCTTAAATCAGTAAACTTTGGACATGAAACTTGTACACAAAAATACAAAGAAAAATACAAAACTTATTTCATTCAAAATTAATGCGCAATGTGCCCGGGAAACAAAGAATTAAAAGCTGTAAAGAAAAGTTTGCAGACCTGTATCTTCTCCATATTGATTCTAAATTGACCAAACTCACTTTTATTGTTCATACAATTAAATTATCTATTTAATGAAGATTTTATTCAATTTGAAGTAAAGATGCAAAAATTAGCTTGTGGGCAATCACTGTGCAACATACTTGTATACAATAGTTCAATATATTTATTCTTTATATTTTTCACTTTCTTATATTTTTATAAATTTATATATATTATTCAAACTACAAGTACATAATAAAATGAGAATAAAGTCATTAAATACATTGAAATAAAAAATTTACTTTAATATATAGGTAAACATACCTATAATGTACCTATATAATAAATATACATAATTAGTAAGTATATAAATAAACTAAGAAAAATACATTAAAAATATCTAAATATGTAATTAAATAATATACGTGTGCATATATATTATGTATATAAAAAATTAAATATATATTACAAAATAATTATTAATAAGCCAAATACATGTGTATATATATACCTATATACACACACATAAATATTAACACCTAATAAAATGCAAAAAAAAATAAATAAAAATACTACATAAAACTATAAACATATTTCATTTTTAAATTTAATTTAATAAAATCAATTTCTATTTTTAATATAATATACAAAACATTTCTTCCATTCTTTTTTCTGGTTGGTCCATGTGGACCAACTCGGGGATGCGGACTGTTGATTGCCCCGGTCAACTGTACGACCTCCACCTCCTCCTCTGTTAGAGGTCACGAGACCTCTGACATCCCCGATTTTCTATGCCTCCCCCTTACCTCCTTCCTCCAAGATTTCTTCACAGATCTTGAGCTCCACACCTTCAACAACCTCGCCATCACCCTAAACCTCACCAACCACCTCCCTACCTCACGCATATTCTTTCCCTTTTTGCCCTTCACCACCTATAGAAAATTGAAAATTTGCCCCCATTTTGAGTTTGATCCCCTTTGCGCTACTTAAACACCAATAAGAACCCACTATCAATATCCAGGTGATAGCAGGAATCGCTCCCTCCCTTCTCAATACAGATAAAGCAGTGTAGGTGGCGATCTAGATGCTGCCAGAGCTAATCTAACGATGCCTCATCTGCCCCAGGCCTCAAAAGCTTGTCGAGCTATTAAGTATGGTTTGTTTCATTGCATTTTATTCACTTTGTTTAATTTAGACTTTAATTTGATCAATTAGTATGTAGTTTAGAGTAATTTTAGAAATTAAATCCGTTGGAGTCATATGCTATGGCACCAAATTCGTCGTGCCACGACAGTCGACCCCCTTCCAATCAATCTTTGATCCTCATTACATGCTCCACCTTTTTTCCTTTTTTTCACCTCAAATCCCACAAGGATTCAGGATACAATGGTCCCCCTCCTCTGCCTTCATTAGATCTCTATCGCCCCACTCATTCATCGTGCGCATCAACTTCTTCTAGAGTCGAGAACGATCCCCTCGAGCTCCTCTATCTTTTTGTGCAGGTTTGTGACACTTAGCATCATATGGAGCTCCACCTCTAAGCTAGAATAGGAGATTTAGGTGGTTGAAGCTCCAAGGCCCCTACGATGGGCCCTGGACTCTTTTGAAAGCACCAGCAGACGTGGTGACCTCCCAAGAATGCGTAGCAACCGGTGGCGAGGCAAAAAAAGGTCGGACGAGGAAATTCTTGCCAATCGAAGCTCACCCCAGTTCTTGTTCTTTCGGGTTCATCCACCAGGTTTCTTCACCGTCCAATTAGAGGCGTGGTCCAAATCTAATCTAGGTCATTAATTAAAGACGAAGTGTTTCCTCTCCTAGGCCATTTATCACACCACATGGGGGCGCCTCCGCCCTCCGTTCTGTGCCACTTAAGTGGGGTAATTGCATCACATACCTCTAATTTTTGTATTTATAAAATAGTCCTATAAATAATAATTTCAATTCAAACTTTTATGTAAAAATTGTACGGAACCCCTAGAATTTGTTGAATATTCTATTTAGGTCAAGTTCCAAGTGAGCTCTTGTGGTCCCCCATGTGAGTTGGCCAATTTGCAAGGGACCCCTCCAGGTTCTATTATTTCCTTTTAGTATAAATTTTTTTAGTATTAAACCTTCGATGTATTTGCACGAAAACCATTTGTCTTATTTATTATTACAAATTTACCCCTACTAGGCCATGTAAATTAATTTGTGTCTTCTATTTTTGATTAAATAGCTCCTATGCTTGAAAATTTGTGAAACAATTAAAGGATATGCATTAAATGGTGTTCATTCATACGATGATTTTTATTTGTCATTTCATTACATGTTCCACTTATTAAAAATCATAAGGAGCATATCTAATCATTGTTTACATATAAAAAATAAAAAAATTAGAAAAACGTATGTAAAAATTCCAAAAAATAATATTATATATTATTATATAATATTACTCTAGATCAAAAATCACAAAAAAAACAAAAATTTGAAAAACCCTTCTAACCCTACAATTCTTTTGCAAAAATTATATAAAATCCAAATAAAATTGTAAATTTTTCTTTATATAATATAATACATGTTAAAAATAGTTTTTTTGAATTTTGTACTTATTTTCTATATTTATATCTCATTATAATTCGTCCTCCTTAGTAACTCCCTATTTTGGAGTATTTTAGACTTTAAAAATTAGCAAAAATCACCAAGGAATTCACAAAAATAGAGAAAATATAAAAAAGATGAAAACATTTTATTTTGTGAAATTTGAGCACTTTTAACTATATTTATAAATATAAACCCTATATAATACACACACACACACATATATATATACATATATATGCACATACTTAATAATATTAACATTATTATTATAAATATAGAATATATTTTAAAACCTTTAAAATATAAAAATGATTGTACATATATATATATATTGAATTTTGCATATTTATTATATATATATTATTTAGTACTTATATTATATATAATATTGTATATATATATATATATATACTTATTACATATTAAAAAGATGCTAAAAACCACTGATATATAAAAAAAATAGAAAATTAAAATTAAAGACATAAAAAATAAAAAAATTCCTAAAATTTTAATATAACTAAAAACCCCACAAAAATATAAAAACAAAAAAAGTATAAAAATAATAATTTATTTTTGTAGACAATAATTATTTGTCTAACAGTGTATTTCCTCTCTGTGGTTCAACACTCTACACTTATTTACTATACACATATTGTGTAGAGTTAAAATAGAAATAAAATTTGACTCACACATTTTTATAGATTCGTCTTAGATTGTGGGTTGAATGTTGATTTGATTGATTGGTGATATTCCGAGTACTGCGAGAGAGGCCGACACAACGATTGCCATACCTGACTTGTGAAGGATATGGTTTGATCCTCAAGCGCATCATGGAAGCGTGAGCGTCGTATCGAATACGACGAAGAGCGACTAGTCGCACTAGTTGCTCGATGCAGCGGAATTTAAAAAATTTTCTTACGACGAAACCACATGATCCAAGAACACTTCTCGGATCGTTTCGTCTAAACCACAAACAAGTAATTAGGATTACCTCTTGAAGCGTGGTAGCGATCAAGTCTCTAAACGAAGAGACCTCCTGTCTCAAGTCCGATCCGACGGAGGAGACGCTTGCGAGCGCGGGGATGAACCGCGTGCTTCTCGCAATCCAAGTTGATGATCCAAGCGACGGATCTCCTGATCTCGACACACGAGATCCAACATCTTCTTCACGAGCGAGGTGCACCGAAGGAGACGGAGATCCACGAGCAGAAGAACGGGCAGCATAACGACGATGCCGCGGCGATGGAGAACCTCTCCATGGCATCCATGGTGGACGACCATGAGAGGGAGAGAGAGGGCTGACCACTAGAGAGAGAGAGAGAGAGAGATGCTTCTCAAGCATTGTGTGTAAAAAGAGAGCCAAGAGTGCCTCTCTATTTATAGGGTTTTGGGATCCATGGATCTCAATCCATGTGTCATATAAAATCAATGGTTGAGATTGATTTATGACAATCCAATGGTCAAGATTGTTGTTGGTAAAAGCCAACAACTTGTGATTTAATTTTGATTAAATATATTTGATAAATCAAATATATGTTAATACCAAATTAAACCAACTAAATAAGGAGTTTAAAAACAAATGAGAGCCTCCTTCCCTATTGGGAGGAGTGGACGGCCACCAATTCCATAAAGGAATTGGTGCCGCCCCCCTCTTCCCATATGGGGAGGGCAATCCCATGGATTCCCATGGGATTGCATATCTCCTTGTTTTTCTCTCAACTTATTTTCCAACAATTATTCACCAAAAAATAATTCTCAATTAATTTTGGGAATATTGCAATCTTGACATTGGAATATTGTGAATCACATTCACAACCCAAAACAAAATGTAATTTACATTTTCAATTAATTAAACAATGTGTATCCAATACACATTAATAATTAATCTACTAATATAAATTATATTTAACTCTCTCTAATACATTATAAATCACATTTATAATATATTATGAATAATTGGATATTACTATCCACATTATTCTTATCCTTGATAATTAAATCATATTTAATCATCTTGGATCTCTTTATCTCATGTATTCAAATAATATGAATCACATTCACATTATTCACATCTTTGATAATCAAATCACATTCAATTATCTAAGATAACTCTCCTTATAATATGAATCAAATTCATATTATTCATGATAATTAAATCACATTTAATTATCCATTTTCTCAATGCTCGGATACATATATCAACAATAGAATTATCCATGAACTCTTTCAAGGATAATGCGCTTTCTCCGCGAATACTTGGAGATAAGGACAGGGCGATTGTATTGTTCCACGTATAGTGACATGGATATTGAGATCACATCTCAAATCCAGATCCCGGGCCTCCCATAGATGCTTGATTAAATCAAGACCGCAAATCTAATCTTCTCATTGAATCTGAATCACATTCAGATTAATGTCCAACATTTGGACTAAGATCAGATTACTTCTCTACTGAGAGGAGTCACTAAAATCCAGACCTGTTTCATCACTCCCTAGGAATGGAAGCGTCATGGTTATACAACCGTTTATGATCACATCACCCTCAGGCATTCCCAATACCTGTACATCCTGCATACTGGAAGACTCAGATTAAACCCGAAGTATTGGATCAACTTTATACTGTCTACTTCAGGGTTTTATCAGTAAGTTTCTCATTCGATCATTGGGAGTCGGTATCGATTATATACTTTCCAAAAGCATATATCATACCTAGGTCTTGATCATATACTTTCCAAAAGTATATATCAAACCTACAAATTCAGTCAAGCTTCCAAAGCGAGACGACCGTGCGCACGGAATTTGATTCTTCCCAATATCTCATGAGTGAGCTCATGTCTTCCGGTTCAGTAGTGAACCTGTATGATCCCTTTGAGAGATCGTATTACTCATATGCCCTTATATGCACACCAGCACGCCGGTGTATAGACCTTGATTAGGTCATCAACCTATTGGTCTGCCAAATGTACATACTCAGACATATAGTAACACATCTGTCTCTGGTCAGAGGATGTGTGCCTGTATCGGCATACGATATAGGACTGTGGTTATCTCGATCTCGTTAAGTCAACTCTTTGACCTAACTTATCCGACACCTCCGAATCTCTATTCCTATGCAGAGGACCTGCATCAAGAGGTCGGTCAGATATCAACCTAAATGAGATAGGATTGCCATCTCCTTCTCAGGCTGGACATCATCTCTTAATAATCATTTGACGGTGCTTGATGAGTCCTCAATCTAACTCATTAGATATTCATCTAAGCACCAACCTCTATGATTCAATAATTGAATCAACAGCTGTATGATTATCAAGATGGCCATGGTACATAACCCTAATTGTACTAAGGGACCTATTATGCAAATTATGTATTCTTTATTTCAGATCAAGGAGTGAATTGCAACAACAATTATTGCATAATGGCTCGCCGTGGGCTCGCATTTCCAACAACTTGTTCGGCACCGCAGGCCCTCCAAGACTATGTGTTAGGAACCCCTCTCCCATCTCTCTATCATATATTCACATAATTTATTTATTTACAACTTTCTTTAATACATATTTTATGGTATTGTTATGATTTTGTTAATATGTTCAAATAAATACATATATTTATAACATAGATGTAGTATATCTATATATTAGGGTTTAATATTTATTTTTGGTATTTTTAAGTGATTTTAGTTTGTATTTATATTATTTATAGGAGTTGAGTAGTATGTAAAATGACTCAGAAATATAAAGAGATTAAAAATATAAAGAATTAGGCATGATAGCTTTAAATACAGTTGTACAAGTACCATAGTATCCCAATTAGCCAGAATTTGCATCTTAGCTCCAAATCAAATGAAACTACCTTCATTTTAAATATAATTTTATTTGAAATACAATGGAGGTGATCTTGGTTCTTTATGACTTAAATTGAGGAGATATTGGTCAATAAAGTTCTGTTTGTGGCTTTTTCAACTGAGGATGCCAGGTGGTATATGTCTACTTTATTTTGGTCAATATTTTTCCTATTTTCAATACATTGATATGCAAGTTTTTTGTCTTGAACACTTTGTTTGAAGTGTTTATAATGACAAATAAAATAGTACAAGTTTGAGCTATTTACATAGTATTATGTATTTAGAATAACTAGGGTTTCTTTATATTTTTTACATTATTTCACCCTATCCCCCCTACTTTATTCTTTGTCCACCTAGTCAATACTTGACTTAATCTCGGGGGTCAGAATCAATCAGTATCATAGACACCTCCTTTTTTTTCTTTTCTTTTCATTATTCTTTTATTTTAAATTTTAAATACAACTATTTATGCATTATATATATAGTAATGTTATGATGTTAATTCATGCAATTTAGTGATATTTACATGTATTTTACTAGGTATTTAAAGCTAATATAAAAGAATAAAGATGAATAAATGGCTATTTATCAATAGGAGACTGTGATGAGGTGTTCAGTGCATCGAAATAGGGTGTGACATGTGATGAATAGTGGTTGGATCCTAGTGCTCTGGCGTACTTAAAGATCTCAGAAATAATGCTAAACATTTGAGAAAGATTGGAAATAACAAGTAGGAGTAAACTAAAATAGAAAAAGCAAAACTAAATACCTAAAACTATGCCTCGGCTAGTGGATGCTTGGGAAGTAGGTCATCGCTTGAAAGTTACTATGACGAGGGGAATCACAGTCCTCCTCCCTTCTCCTCATGTGAATCAAGGGACACTCATCCCTATCACAAAGGGAAGTACTCCAACTACATATTCATGGGGTCATGGGGTCGAAGATAGATTAGTGGTGATATGGATGTTGAAGAAGTTGTTTTATAGCAGAGACAAGAGGCAACTTTTGCTTTCGGATATCACACGAATCAATAAGTGTTGGTGGAAGCTAAGGCTAGAGTGACATCGATGTTGATCGTGCGAGCATTCTTGGTTCAGAAATCGGTCTGAAAAGAGGTGGATTTGGCGTGAAAAATTGGAGAGGGGAGGGGCTGACAGTTTCAGAAAACCTAGGGCCATAGGGGGAGTGTTTACTAAGGGTATCAACACTCCATTGCCCCTGATTAGGCCACATATGTCACTAAAAGACAACAGAGAAAAAATGAAAGATAATTCTAAGCAAAAATAGTTAATAACTTTATTTTAAAAAACTCATAACATAAAAAATATGTAATATTTTCTAAATAATATTTCAGTGATTTTTATTTATTTTATAATTTTTTAATAGATTTTCTTATTTATAAACTTAAATTTATATGTATTTATACCTTTATATTATTTATTTACATTTTTATTCTATTATTTTTATACATAATACCATATTTAAATAATTTATTTATTTACACCATTATTTACTTTATATTTGCATATTATATGGGATTGAATGGTTTATTTATATGTATAAATAAATTCATCTATTTACAAAATAGGTATAGTTAACATGTATATTAATAGTTATTAATTATTTTAGGTAGTTTGTAACGTTTTTTATTTTTAATAGCTGTTATATTATATTTACAATGAGTAAAAATATAAGGAGACTAAAAATGTAGAGAGTAAAATATAATGGATTTATATACATATATTCAAGGACCATAATACTCCAATTTGTCGACTTTTGCATCTTGACTCCAATTTAGATGAATAGACCTTCATTTTAAAGATAATAGAATTTGAAATACAATGGAGGTGAGTTTGATTCATTTTGAGTTCATATGGAGAAGATATTGATCATTGAAGTTTTTTTGCAGCTTTTTCAACAAATTGTACTTAGTGACTTGTGCATGATTTATTTTTGCCAAAATTTTATTATTTTCGATACATGATCATGTACATGTTTTGTATTGTTGTTTGGAGTGTGTATGATGATAAAATAATTAGTTTAAATTTTGGTTATTTACACGGTGTATTGTACTTTGAATTATTAGGGTTTTATTGATATTTATGTGTATTATTTCACCTTATCTCCCCCTACTTTATTCCTGATCGACCTAGTCAATACATGACTAAGTCTCAGGGTTCAGGGTAAGTCAGTGTCATAGGTGCCTCCTTTATTTTTCTTTTCCTTACTTTATTCCTATATTAGGTTTAAATACATGTATTTATACACTATTTACGTAATAATGTTATAATGTTAATTCATGCAACTTAGTGATATTTACATGCGTTTTACTAGGGATTTAAGTCAATATAGAAGAATAAATGTGAATGAATGCCAGTTCATTACCTCTTATACTTAGCTTTACTAGACTACCGCAAACACTTATTAGGAGAATAAGTGTTGAATAAGAAAATAAAAAAAGGAAAATAAATAACTAAGAATGATGGTGATTCTTAAACTTATCTTCATAAAAATCAAAGTTTGGAGCTTGGTCGGATCTTTTGATTGTTAGTTTCGTGAAACCTTATTGGGAATAGGATTTAAAACTTAATAACCATAAATTTCCATAATTCTTTGTTCAGTTCAAATCAATAGTCATGTAAAAACAAGTCTTTTCATATGCAAACTCTTGTGACTATGATAATCACTTGTACAATGTATGTGAAATGGTAGATCCTCACATCTGAGAGTGGCAAAGAAATAGTCTCCCTTAGCAAAGTAACCCTAATTCCCCAATATAGCTACTTTTTCCTCGAGGAGAGAGGTATTCCCTTCTATGTTCAAGTGCAACCGCTCAAAGAAGAGGGGTAGAGAAGAGAATGGACTATGACCAGTCTAGCCACATATCTTTTGCAGATTGGTCAGTGCAACCAAGTCTTCAGTTGCAGGCAACCATATAACTTTGACTTTGAAGCATAAGCCTTGCTTGATACAAAACTCTAACAAGATTGATTTTTCACTAACTTTTTTCCTGTCTATTTCTTACTTTTTTTTATTTTTTTGAATAGTACATAATAGTAGCATTTACGTAAGGTGTTTTTCTCCTTGACCTAGTAAACCACCCCTCTTTTGAAGCTTTATTACAACCCACAACATCTTATCTTTAGACATAAGCAATACTACATTAGGTTTGGGTGCATCGACCTCCTATTAGGGTGGTGTATGTTTCTATTCATTTGCTTCTCAAGCTAACAAATTCTACCCTCCAACCACCTTACCTGAGTTGAGCTATGTGAAAGTGCTTGTCCAAGATAGCCAACTGTCAAGAAGGGCCATTCATGTGTCTTGAAATATTCTACTTATGCTAATCAAGATGGCATGTGAACATAGTTTTGTAGACTCAAAGAATTAAGCCACGTGGACTTGAAAAGTCTTACTTCTAGTTCCTATATGGTTCCTATGAAATTAAGTGGATAAAGGGCTAAAATAAGCTCCCATCTTCATATTTTATTCCAGACTAGTTCTATTATCAAACTCATTCTGAAAATGTGAATGCAAATGCAAAGAAATTTTTGTGAAGTAGATTTTCTAGTTTTAAACTTTTTATGTTTTTGAATAGTTTTACAATTTTTTATGAGTTTTGAACATTTTTTATTTTTAGGTATATTTTAAAATGGTTAGTGATTTACATGTATTTACAAGTATTTGAAAGGGTTGTGTACATATTTACAAAGGATTATATACTAATATATACAAGTTTTATACATGATTTTATTTACAAAAAAGGTTTTATTTTATATAAGATTTTCAAAATCATTTGAAAACATTTTGCAAAGATTTTACAAGAATTTTTAAAATCTTATTTTGCAAATAGTTTTACAACGAGTTATAATAATTTACAAACATTTATAACAGGATATTTTACAAAGATTGCAAACATTTTACAGATTTTTCAAATCATTTTACAACCATTTTTCAAAACCATTTGCAAAACATGTATAAAACTAGCTTTTACAAACATTTAAAAAAATTCACACATATTTACACTAGTTTTTTTTTCAATCATTTTGTTGTTTCCCTTACCCATTATTCTAAAGCATGTATTATAGAAAATACAAGAAAGTATGAGTTATGCCTAAAGTGTGTATATATATAATGTATATGGCCCTCTTATACTTAGCTTGAACTATGTCCTGATAGTGACCAAGGAGCAACAAAGGAAGACAAAGTCATGCTAAATAAAGGAGAACACTATAATACAATGACACAATGAAAGAATAAGAAATCGATCATCCCTTCTATACCTAGGATCAACTAATCCTAAGAATATAAGAATGTACACTAAGCGAGGATGATCGAAGATGAGAATATGCAAAATCAATGACCAGGCTTTTCTCCCCCTATACTTAGGGTAAAGAGTCCCTAATTATAGAAAAGAATATTAACAAGTTGAGAGACAAAGGAGGGAACAAAAAGGAAAAACTAGAGTCATGTATCCCCCCTATACTTAAGATCTAATCATCCTAAGTATAACACTGATGAAAGGGTTGAATGAATAAAATGGATGAATGAAAGCAAGGAAAAGAAATGAAAAGGAATAAAAAGAAGAATATTTTTATAGCTCAATTATATGAATCTTCTGATAATGGGAGTTCTTCTTGAACCACCACTTCAATTGAATCGATAATTTACAGAAATGTGTCAATTTCTAAATATAGCTTGCACAACTATCCATTGACTACGAATAGTTGTGTGTAAGATAACAACTCAAATATGACGATGCTATTGTTGTCACGCACAATCTTCACTACAAACGGCCCAGTCCATTTGCTCTTTGATTTTCCCTAGAGTATCTTCAACATTGCATCAAATAACCATGCCTTCTGATCAAGATCGAAAGTCTTTTGTCTGATATGCTTATGGTGCCATCATTTGACTTTGTCTTTGTACACCAGGCCATTATCATATGCATAATCTCAGAGTTCATGAAGTCTGTTCAATTCAATCTTCTGATTCTGGCCACTTGCTTGTAAGTCCAAATTGCATATGCTAATTGCCCAAATGGATTTGTGAATTAATTCACCGGGCATATGGAAAGTCTTTCCATAAACAAGGTGATAGGGGGACAATTCTAATGGGGTCTTCTAGGTTGTGTGATAAGCCCATAGAACATAATAAAGGAGTTGAGGCCAGTTCTTCCTATCTGAACATAAAAGTTTCTGTAGAATCATCTTGATCTCTCTATTTGAAAGCTCGATTAGACCATTAGATTTTGGGCGGTAAGGATATGTGATCCGATGATCAATGGTGTACTCCTTCAAATGTTTCTTAACTTCTCTACTTATGAAATGGCTACCCCCATCTGAGATTAAGATTTTGGGAATTCCGAATTGTGAGATAATATTGTCCTTGCGAAAGTGACAAATCATTGGCTATCTAAGGATCGGGCAATAATATCCTCCAAACATTGCCTCCCATAATCAATGGCAAGCAGGACGTATTTGTATCCCTAACTGTTAGGAATGAAGGGCGATGGATGAACTCGTATGATTGTATGCTACGATGAGTTTCAATTAGCAAGAACATGACCGATCACCACTCAAATCTCTCCCTGAAGATCACTACTTGCTTCAGTCATAATTCTCTGTTAATTGATATAGCTTTGACGTCCAGTGATGGTTGATCTGACATATGGAGCTCGAAGAGTACTGCAGCAAGAAGTGGACCTCCATATGATGTTTATGTTCTCCAGTCCTCTCCTACAGATAAATCCGTGCTCGAATAGGGATTCTCCGGCCTTCTTTATTAGCTAAAAACAAAGGAGGTGGACATATATGGGTAGCCTCCGATGGCGGTGGTCGAAGTGGAGGCTAAAATCCAAATCATTTGTGATCTGGAGGGTCAAGTTGCATGGGAAGGTGGAGAAGTTCGAAGTGAGTTTGGTCGAAGGATCAGATACAAGAATGGGTGCTTGGTGGAGCTCCTATCTTGCATATCGGAGTTGTAAGATGACCGAGGATACGCTAATAAATGTAAATCAAAGCAAAAATCAAAAGCAAACGCTAAAGAAAAAATATTGAAAATACCTACAAGTGAACGGAGGAAGATCTTCGCCTAGATCTACTGTTGGAACAGAGAGTCGAAACACTATCAACGGAACTCTGGTCAACATAGTCTTGATTGCGTCTCCCGAGTCTAATCGAGCTCTCCCGGTTATGGGAAAGATGCTCTGTCACTGCACCTTGCTCCAAGAATCAAACTCGGACCCAATTAAGGTGGCAAAACGGATCAACTTCAAAAAAATGGAGATCTGGAAGTATTTATGGGTCAGAGTCTGACTGGATTTGAAATTTGAAGAGCATCACTCCAAGGCATGGAATAAGGAGCTGATGATCTGGCGATGGAGAGGGGTGTTAGGGATTACTAAATGGAGAAGAAAGCAGGGTGATTTGATTAACAAGTCATGCGTGAAAATTCAAAGAGGGAAGGTTGTCGAGCAGATATGCAGAGGAGACCGTGGAATGGGGAGTTGACTCGGGCCAATAGACCCGGGCTCAGCCAATGGGAAGGTGTGTAGAATAAGACATGTTACGCTACATGATAAAAAGAGAAGAAAATTGTGAAATAAATTGAAATAAAATCAAAAATGAATTTAAAATAAAAATAATGCAAAGAGAAAATGTTAGTAATTCAATTATCCTATTGTGGTAATCTTTAATTAATTAAATAAGTTATACAAAAGTTAAAAATAAATTTAACATGTAATTTGAAGGTATATATACCTATATTTACAGCACCTTGATTTTTAATATATTATTTTTATAAACATACATGTAATTTAATAATTTATTAACTTGCAACATTCTACAAGTGTTTTAAAACTACTTTTGTCAGAATGTTTAGGAATTGATTTATTTGGTTAAATAAATAGTATACTTTACAATATACATAGTGGTACAAGTACAATATATATGATATTTTATTTTTTATGATTTTTGGTTTTGTGAATTTTATTTGTTTTTTATATAAGTCAAATACAATATATACAAATTGTTAAAAAATACAATATATGCAAAAATGCAAGGAAAATAAAAATACATACAATATACATAGGTATAATATACAATAATACCCCCAAAAGCTTCATTTCACATCTAAATTCTATTTTTTATGAAAACCACCTCAATTTTAAAGATTATTTAATTTGGAGTATAATGAAAGTGAGTTTGATTAATTTTGAGTTGTGGTGGAAAAGATAATGATCTGACAAGTTTAGGTTTGCAGCTTTTTCAAAGTGTTGTTATTTACACAATGTACATTGGTTTTTCTTTGCAATTATTTTTTTATTTAAAAAAGATTTTTATGTTAAGGTTTCAAGAAGAAAATAATTGTATTTCAAATGAGTTTGGATACAGTAGTATACAAGTGATAACTATACAAGTATAGATATCGATTTTTAAATGTTCTTTTATTTAGGCCTTATCTCCCATACTTTATTCATGGTCGATTAGGTCAAGTCTTTACCTAATCTCAGGGTTATATTCAGCCTGTATCTATTACATATATACAATGTTTTGTTTTTTTTTATTTTTCCTTTGTTGCTTTGCTTATTTATTTTAGGCTAAACTGCTGATAAATATAAAATATTTACACAAGAATGATGGTTAGTAAAATGAGATATTTATTTATATTTACAGGTGTTTTATAAGGGATTTTGAGCTAAAATAAATGAATAAAGGTGATGAAATGCAGATTCATCATCTCCCTACGCTTTACCTTTACTAGTTCCTTAGAAAACACTTATTTGAAGAAAGTGACTAAAAGAAAAGGAATAAAGGAAACATAAATAACTTAGAAAAATATTGATTATTAAACTTATCTTCATAAAATCAAAGTATGGAGCCCAATCAGACCTATAAATTATTAGTTTGGGTTGAACCAAAGTGTGAAAAAGACATGACACAACAACCTCTAAAAACCACACAACTCTGATCAAGTATCCTCATTAGCCAGGTAAAAATATGTCAACTGATATACAAATCCTAATGACTATGAATCTTTCTTATACAATGTAAGTGATATGTAGCTCTCCTCGGCTGAAGCGGTAAAATTCAGCCTTCTCCAACATGGTGACCCTGATTCCCCAATCCAATAACTCTTTCCTCGAGAAGCAGGGTATTCCCTTCTAAGTTCAATTGCAACCAGCTCAAGAGATGGAGGTTAAGAAAAGAATGGACGGTAATCAATGTAGCTACCTATCTTAGGATGCTTGACCAGCGTAGCCATGTCATCTGGCTGCAGGCTTACAAATATTTGACTTTGAGGTATATGCCTTGCTTATGATGAGAGAGATTTTTATCTCTTTTTTAAAAATATAAAAAAAGGTGTAGCATGTACATAAGGAGTTTTTCCTCTTGAGATAATAGATTGTCCCTCTTTTGAAGCTTTATTTCAACCCACAACATTCCATCATTCGATATCGTCGCAACTGGACCGGGTTGGGGTACAATGGTGACAAATATTTGACTTCTGATGTTTCCATTGGCTTGTGTCTCATGCTGCCAAATCCAACACTCTAGCACTTCAACTGAGGTGAGCAAAGTGTAAGTGCAGGTGTGCAAGATGGGTCGTTATCAAAAAATGTCATGCATGTGTTCCGAAGTATCCCACTTAGCAAGTCAAGACAGTGCTGAACTAAGTCATGTGATTCCCAAAGAATTAAGTCTATAGACCTGAATAATCTCAAATCCAGTTCATATAAGATTCTTGTGATTAAGTAGATTGAGGACCAACCAAGCTCCATTCTCTGGTTATATTGCAGACTAGTTTAAATACCAATACCATTCTGAAAAATGCACATGCAAATGCAAGAAATATATACAAAACACTTATTTACGGAAAAGAAAAGAAAGAAATTTTTTTCAAAGAGGTTTGCAGTTTTTATGGATTTTAAACACATTTTTTAGGAAAGAATAGAGTTAGTAGATTGAATGTATTTAGAAGGAATATATACAACTATACATACAAGGATTATACAAATTTTATACAAGATTTTAAAAGAAGATTTTATTTACAAGTTTTAGATACAATTTTACAAAAGCATTTACATGCAATAAAGGGCTTTATTTACAGAAGGAGGATTGAGTTTGGTTTTTATACACACGTGGATTTTACAACAAACAATTGCATCACATAAGTTACATCCCACGTGACAAAATAGTTTAACAAAAATTTAAAAACCTTTTCAAACCATTTCACAAAGGTTTTACAAACATTTTCAAAGATTTTACAAAAGTTTTACAAATATTTTTGCAAACTAGTTTACAAACATTTTTACAAATCATACTACAAATAATTTTACAAATAGGTCTTTGTAAACACTTTTCTTTGAAAAATTTTACAAACATTTTGTACAATATAAATAATTTCAAAAATAATTTACAAATAATTTTAGAAACAATTTACAAAGATTTGTACATATATAATGTTACAAAAGAATTACAAGCATTGTTACAAATAGTTTAAAAAGAATTTTGCAAAAGTTTTTACATATTATTTTACAATATAGTTTTTGCAAATAAAATTACAAAAGATTTTTGCAAATCATTTTTCATAACATTTTTCAAAACACTGTTTATTTAATTTTTTTTAATATCCATATTTCTAACACAAAAGTACGAGTTATGGCTAAAGTGTATATACAATATATACGACACCCCCTATACTTAACTTAAACTATGTCCTCATAGTGACCAAAGAGCTACAAAAGAAGACATAACTCGTGCTAAGTATAGAAAAGTGAAAAGAATCTAATGCTACAATGACTCAAAGAATGACAAAAAGAATAGAAGTCAGTGACCCCCTATACTTAGGATCAAGTAATCCTAAGTATAGAAGAATGTACAAACAAGAAAAATCGAGGAAAAGAATAAACAACTCAATGACTCGACTTGTCCTCCCTATACTTATGGTAAGAGATCCGCAAGTATAGAAAAAGAATATCAACATGTTGAAGACAATTAAGATAACAGAAGAAAATAAAAATGCAAAAGAGGTCGAACGAATGACACCACTCCCCCTATACTTAGGGTAAAGGATCCCTATGTATAAGCAACAATAGGAGTGAGAAACAGAATGAAATTGGAAAAACTTTTGTAGTTAACCTCCCCTAATTTAGGATAAAGTTTATCCTAAGTATATCATACCCAGATGGGAAAGAAGTGAATGATAAAAACAAAAGAAGAAAGAATGAAACGATAGGATATATACAAGAGAAAATCAGCTCATGTATCAGACATAGAGGATGTTAAAAAGTCATCATCTAATACCATAGATATGGAATCAACCACGCACAAGAATGTATCATGATTTACATATTAGTGCGACTAGTCACTCCCGATCGCATACGATGAGATCCTCGTGCTTCCGTGATGCTCTTAAGGATCTCCCCATATCCTTCAAGTGGTATCAGAGCCTTAGGTCGAAGGTTTCAGATACGATCCATAAACCTAAGCCGACTTGGGTTCGTTAAGGTTTGTGAAAGTTTTTGTCGCATTTCATTTATGCATTAGTGATTATTTTTGGCCCTATTTAAATTGTTTAAACACGAAAAAATATTTGTATTTTTTCCCCATTAAATAAGGAAATCGTAGGATCTGAGTGTGCATGATTTTGAATCCGTTTGCTCAAGTTATGGTCTTTTTAGTGAACATGTATCCACAGTTTTGGGGACTGCGAATCTTAACGTAATTAAAGAGTTAATTGCGTATTGAAACGCCTTAAAATGCGTGAAAATCACTTAGGTTCTGTTGTAAATCAAATTAGCAAACTTTAGAAACTTACTTTGCTTAATTTAGATTTAAATTAATTGAGATATGCTAATTTTAGTAATTGTGGGTCACTGCTGGAAATTACTTTCCTAATCTAGAAACTTATGATTGTTATTTAATAATTAGTGAAATTAAATGTTTTAATTTCTTGGAATAATTATGGATAAAAATTTGTGAAATATTTGATGATAATTATTTCCTTAAATGACATTTCCTTAAACAATATTTGATTAGATGTGATCTAGATCACAAATTGGTTACTTGATCTACATTCCAACAAACATAGTTGCTTGAATAGGATTGGGGATTTGTTTAGCAAATCTCCTTATAATGTTAATCAAAATTGTTTTGATTATTATTATATGATATAACTTCAGATGAAGAACCGATTATAATCTCAAGTACACAATGATCAATTTGGCATTATCTTTTCCCGAGGTGGATATGGTGTCTAGTTGGGGAGCGTTGGGATAGCAGGTTGCACCGTGTGCGCTCTGTCCCACTCCCGTCACTACCATCCATGACAACGGGTAGGGACGTGATAATGTAGGAGAGATCACGATGTATTTTCTAATTATTAAAATTCAGAATAATACGTATTTGACATAATATCATAATTCAAGTAACAATAAAGATTGTTTGTTGTATACTAATTAGATCATTAATTTAATATGATTAGATTAATTGGAATCCAATTAAAATTAAAACACTTTATTATGAATAGATATGTTATTTCCCTTGGAAGAATTAATCATAATGAATATGATTCATGATGATTAATTAGAATTTAAATATGATATAGAGGATCACATAAGTGACATCCATAGTCTCCCGCCAAGGCGAAGGGTTTCATCGCTAGGGATTATATGTAGGAGACGCCTGTCCAAAGTGACAGATCTTGTATGAAAGCGCATCTGGATCAGGCTCTTTGCTTCTCGAAAGAGTAAGGACGTATGTGTAGTGACCCGAATATCGGGTCCTCATATTATTGGGGCGATATTGGATTGCGCATTGCGAGTACTAATATTGTTGACGGTTGGTTCAATTAATGACAGGTCAACATCACCTTAGGGGTGATGGGCCCGGGTGTTAAAGACTGAATTGGGAATGCAAGTTGGACTTGCAAGGCGGAATATGTTCCCGCTTCTTTTTATCAAAGTTACAGGTTCTCATATTATTGGCATGTAACAAAGATAAGGAAGGAGATCCCAGATCTTGCTTGAGATATAATGGTAAGTATATCTCATACATTGAAAGTGATTAAGGGAATGAACTTTCATTGTTGACATGGCATATTGTACTTATAGTTGAACACGTAATGTATGTGGTTGCAATGTGCAAGTTTCCTCATAATAATGAGGAATGACAATTATAAAAGACAATAGGACTTCAACCCTATGGTTTGTATGTCTCTATAGTCCTAATCTCTCATCGAATGTACTTTGGAAGTGACAAGTCAATGATGATCGTAATTGTTAAATAATCCTTATAAAATTCTAAGAAGATGTTATGGCATACATATGTGCTCTCGACATTTAATCATGAATGACGTGGTTCTCTGCATCTAAGAGATGATGTATTCAAATTGTTTGAGTACCTACCTGAACCAATTTTTTAGAGTTTATATGGATGTAGATACGATGAGTGTCATCATTCTACTATCTATACTCTAGTCATTCATGAAGCTTCAGAATATTCATATGTATGAATTGAATGAAGCATGTACAAATGTTGAAATGCTCTTATATTGAAATCTTTAGAATTCAGCATAAGAGATCCTTCGTCTAAAGCAATGGTTGTTTATAGATAAAGGGAGCGCAGTGGAAGCATGGGTTGGACCCAAGTAAGAAGGAAAGTCAAAGAGTTGACTGTACTTTTGTGACTTCCATATGACATCCAAATAGTTGGATGAATGCTGATATTGCAATAAGCTGATGTATAGATAGTATGACTATCAAGTCTATCTAGATTCTTATAGAAGGAATCAGATAGTGTATCTGAATAGTCTATATTTAATCATTGAAATTGACTTTCTTATTGGATAAGATAATCGTCTAATAATTGTATCTCATTATTCTAATGACACATGCAATTAGTTGCATATGTATTAGAAGACTATAAAATTTGATTTTAAGGTTTAATAGTCATCCATATGGACATTGATGCAATTGTTGCAACAATCTCTATTGGATAGATGGACTTGTTATTTTCAGTGGGAGAGCTCTTAGTCTTACAGAATGTCTCTATGACCTAGATATCAGAATAATATCATTGTTTATTTCTAAATGTTGGAAATAAACATGAATTCTATAATAGATCTATCATAAAGAGTTATGATGGAGCTATTTCAGATACTAATCGAAAATCTAGCGGACTCTACTAAAATTAGAAAATTAATGAATGGTTCATTAACATTTCTAATATAGAAATTAAACATTAAAAGATTAATAGGAGAGTGAAGATTATTTGACAATGATCTGCCATCAAGACGTGGACATTTGTTTGTTAATGTAATCAATAGACTAATAAGAGGTGAAACTTTAGATTGTCTAAAGGTTCAAATCTTACATACTTGTGAATATTGTATTCAAAAGTAAAAATGTCCAATACACTCTTCCTTGGTATGGTGTAAGATGTCAAGGTATTCAATCTCATACATATTGATGTATGTGAATCATCTATATCAGAATAAACATTATGGATATGTGATATCTATTGATGATATTTGTGATATGAGATTTCTTCTCTTCAATTATATGCCTTTAAATTGTTCATAGATTTCATAATTTTGGTTTAGAAGGAAGATTAATTGAATTTGATCCAATCTAGGTAGTCAGTACCTATTAGATGAATTCATAGAATACCTTATAGAGATATGAATATCATTTCTATCTCACTCCTCCTAATAAACCTAAACTCAATAAGAGTTGTAGGGAGATACAATTGGATCATGTGTGACATGATATGATCAATGATGAACATTAGGATAATTATCTATTAGTTTCCAAAGTATATATGTAGTAGAGACTACAATATATATCATTAATAAGATTCCATGCAAGTAATCTGGAATCTGGCACTGGAGAGTGCTACTTCATTAGGAAAATAAAGGATGGTATTGGATACCTACTTTATGACCTTGAGATTCTTAAAGGATCTCATCTCTAAGAATGTGATTCTTAAAGGATGAGACTCTTAAAGATAAAAATGAAGTGAATGAACTCACTTAATCTTGAGAAGATAATGAGGCTCCTGAAATCGGAAACTAAATTAACATTTAAAGATGAAACATTAGTACCTCTTCAAATAAGTTTGAGAATGGATTCCATGTGTCAGTTGAGTCTGACAATGATCTGACGTTATGAGATGAAGCTTCTAAATATCATGACATGGAAAGATGGATGTTAGCAAAAAAGTCTAAAATAGACGTCATATACAAGTGTTGTATATGGACCCTTCGAAGATCCACCTATAAGGATAAAACTTGTTAGGTGTAAATGCATCATCAAGAGAAAGAGGGGACTTGATGAGAAGGTAGAGACCTTCAAAGCACGGTTCGTAGCCATAAGCTGCACATCGAAGAGAAGACATCGTTTAGACTTGCTCTTCAGTGACCATGCTTGAACCCATCAGAATATTGCTAACTATAGCCATGCAACTTGACTATGACATCTTCATGATGTGGGTCAAGATTGCATTCCTCCATGAATACCTCTCTAAGGATATTCACATGAAGTAGCCCCAGGGCTTCACGGTTCAGGAAAGCAAGGCGTGCAAGCTAAGGAACTCCATCTTTGGACTCAAATAAGCTTCTTATAGTTGGAACATAAGATTTGATGAAATTATAAATGTTATGATTTCAGATAGAATCTTGATGAACCATGTGAAGCTTAGTGGAAGTACCATTGTGTTCATCGTGCTTAATGAAGATAATATCCTAATCATTTGGAATGATATAATGATGATAATAATAAGTGTTCTATAATCCGGTTGTTCCATACCTCGAGATATGATCTCAAGGATACCTCTTAGATCTTAATTCTGAAGTTGTTCAGAAGCAAAGAGAAGAGGGTATTGGGACTGTCACATTAATGGTACACCTTGGACATTTCCATTTTTCTTGAAAATTTCAAGAAAGGCTTCTTTCGCTCAAGATATGGTACTAACCTATCTTCAGGGATAGCACCTTAAAGAGTTGAGGAAGTGAATGCTAAAACTGGTTTCCCTTATGCATCAGTTATGAGAAGCTGAGTGTGTGTTAGATGTGTACAAAAGTCACATGTCTGCCATGCAGTGGGACTAGTAAGCTGTTATTAATCCTACTATGGAGATAAAACACTTGGTTGCAGTAATAACAATATCTTCAATGATGACAAGACTTTAGAGATAGTGATCTCTAAGTCTTATCTTCAAGAAATTAAGACTTTATTGATGGAGATCTAAAAGGTCCTAACTATTAATACCTTAGGAGATAGAGATTTCCAGGAATAACGGTATTCTGATAAGGATAATAGAAATTACATACTGGTTATAATAATTATTAAGGTGTAGTGTCAAGGACACTATGACTGATATGATTGAGTATTGGTTGCATAAGATGCAACATTTGTATTGGATGCGAACACTGTTACTAGGAGATATGAAAGTGTCGTAAAAGAACTTGTTTTAGTCTCTTGGGAACAGAGTGACCGATCAGCTTACCTAGCTATTTTTCTAAATAGCCTATGATTGTCACATGAGTGTGGGTTTAAATGATTAGCCCATTAATGGCTCTTTGAGCTAGTGGGAGATTGTTGGACATGTGAGCCCACGGCGAGCCATTATGCAATAAATGTTATTGAAAATATCATTCCCTGATCTGAAATTAAGAATAACTAATTTGCATAATATGTCCCTTAGTACAATTAGGGTTATGTAACATGGCCATCTTGATGATCATACAGCTGTTGATTCAATTATTGAATCATGGAGGCTGGTGCTTGGATGAACATCTAAAGAGTTAGATTGAGGACTCATCAAGCACCGTCAAATGATTGTTGAGATATGATCTCCAGTCTGAGTAGGAGATGGCAATCCTTTCTCATTTAGGTTGATGCTGATCGACCTCTTGATATAGGTCCTCTGCATGGGAATAGAGATTTGGAGGTGTCAGATTAGTTAGGTCAAAGAGTTGACTTAATGAGATCGAGATAACCAAAGTCCTATGACGTATGTTGTCACGATATAAGCACACATCCGTTGACCAGAGACAGATGTGTTACTATATGACTATGTACATTTGGCAACTAATAGGTTGATGACCTAATCAAGGTCTATACACCAGCGCACTGGTGTACATGCAAGGACATATGAGTAATACGATCTCTCAAACGGATCATACAGAATCATTTCTTGGACTGGAAGACATGAGATCACTCATGAGATATTGGGAAGAATCAAATTACATGCACGGTCATCTCTCTTTGGAAGCTTGACTGAATTTGTAGGTTTGATATATGCTTTTGAAAAGTTTATAATCAACACCTGGGTATGATATATGCTTTTGGAAAGTATATGATCGATATCGACTTCCAATGATCGAATAAGAAACTTAATGATAAAATTCTGAAGTAGACAGTGTAAAATTGATCTTATACTCCAGGTTTATTCCGAGTCTCCCAGTATGCAGGATGTACAGGTATTAAGAATACCTAAGGGTGATGTGATCATAAACAGTTGAATAACCATGACGCTTCCATTCCCTAGGGAGTGATGAAACGGGTCTGTATTTTAGTGACTCCTCTCAGTAGAGAAGTAATCTGATCATAGTCTAAATGTTGGACATTGATCTGAATGTGATTCAGATGCAATAAGAAGATTGGATTTGTGGTCTTGATTTAATCAAGCTTCTATGGGAGGCCTGAGACCTGGATTTGAATGTGATCTCAATATCCAAGTCACTATACGTGGAACAATATAATCGCCCTGTCCTTATCTCCAAGTATCTGCGGAGAAAGTGCATTATCCTTGAAAGGGTTCAGGATAATTTCATTATTGATATAAGTATCCGAGCATTGAGAAAATGGATAACTAAATGTGATTTAATTGTCATGAATAATATAAATTTGATTCATATTATAAAGAAAGTTGTCTTAGATAATTAAATGTGATTGATTATCAAAGATGTGAATAATGTGAATGTGATTCATATTATTTGGGCACATGAGAATAGAGATCCAAGATGATTAAATGTGATTTAAATATCATGGATATGAATAATGTGGATAGCACTATCCATATTAATCATATATATTATAAATGTGATTTATAATATATAAGAGAGAGCAATTTGTAATTTACATTTGTTAATTAAAAATTGATGTGAATTGGATTCACATTGGACAATTAATTGAAAATGTAATTTATATTTTATTTTGGGTTGTGAATGTGATTCACAAATTTCCAATGGGAAGATTGCAATTAAGAATTATTTTTGTAGAATAATTTGCAACAAAATTTGTTGCAAATCGTGGAGATTACATGGAAGATGAAAATTCCACCTTCCTAAAGGAAAAGGGTGGATGGCCACCACTCCTATTAGGAAAGGGTGGCCGCCACCCTCTCCACATGGAAAGAGGCGCTCTCTCTTCCATTATCTCCATGTATTTTTTATTTAATTTTGTGATTAAATTGTGTAGATTTATCAACATATATTTAGTCCAAATTAAATTAATTGTTGTTGGTTTTAACCAACACAAATCTTAGCCATTAAAAGAAACACAAATCAATGAGAGCCATTGGATTTGCGTTGCCCATGGATTGAGATCCATGGATCCCAAAATTTTATAAATAAGAGGGCACCCCTTGCTCTTCACATACTAATGAGAATATAAGTCTCTCTCTCTTTCTCTCTACACGCCCTCTCTCCCTCTCTCTCTCATATGGCCGCCCACCATCGATGCCCTAGAGAGAGTCTCCATCGCCACAACATCGTCATTTTGATGCCCGATCATTTGCTCGTGGATCTCCTTCTCTTTTGGTGCACCTCGCTCGTGAAGAATATGTCGGATTTCATGTGTTGAGATCAGGAGATCTGCCGCTTGGATCATTAACATGGATTACGAGAAGCACGTGTTTCATCAACACGCTCGCAAGCATCTCCTCTGTCAGATCGGACTTGAGACAGGAGGCCTCTTCGTTTAGAGACTCGATCACAACCACGCTTCAAGAGGTAACCCTAATACTTGTTTGTGGTTTAAATGAAACGATCCAAGAAGTGTTCTTGGATCATGTGGTTTCACCGCATGAAAAATTTTTAATTTCCGCTGCCTCGAGCAATTGTTGCTCCCAATCGCATACGATGCGATCCTCACGCTTCTGTGATGCACTTAAGGATCTCCCCATATCCTTCACAAGTATGATTTGGGTATAGAGTAATGGTTCAAAGGTGTCCATATCTACAACATTAAAATGAACTGGGAATCTCATTCCTTGCACTGTTGCAATAATGTCCTCTAAAATGCCTCTCGGCCTCTTGATCGATCTATCAACAAACTGAATGATCATCCTGGTTGATCAAAGAGGTCCCAATCCAAACTCAGTGAGTAGCGAGGATGGCATGAGATTAATGGAGGAACTACTATAATGAAGAGTACAATCAAACTCTTTATCAAAGATGTGCAATGGATGTGAGGTGTTCCCTTATCTTTCTTTTTGGGCGGGAGGTTGCTAATGGCATGAACATTGACCATGGTTAAGATGTGCTTCTATGTTTTCTTTTGTCTATTCTGCCGTGGTTGATGCTTTTGAGTACATGCTTCTTTAATTCCCTTTTTGACTATGGGAATGTACTTCATGGCCTTAAGGAGTGGCATCTCAAAAAATATATTCTGAAGGATCTCTACCATTCCAGGATCAGATAGTGTTGTTTTAATTTTTGGATTTTTTATTTTTATTCAAAGCATCAGGAAATGGAACAGAATCATGAGAAATATCAAACTGCTCATATCTTTTATTCAACTAACAGAATCATGAGAAACATCAAACTACTCATGTCTTTTTGTTGGGAGAGATTTATTGGGTTTTAAATCAGATGGAATAAAAGTGTGTCGCTGACCCAAATAATTCTGCATCAAAAATTTTATTTTTTTTCTTCTCAAGCAAAAATAATTACAAAAATGTAGCAAGAGAATTTCGCTATTTAATTAACATGTGCAGCAATACGATCGAACTCAGGGAGGCTACAAATCTCGAGGGTTATTCTAAAAATCAAAAAAATCAATTAAAAAAAAGGAGAATCTCAAATGCTAATTATCTTGGTTTTTTAGTGAAATTTTTATCTTCTTAATTTTTTAAAGTCTTTATTTCTGATTTTCAAATCTTTAATGATTTTTAGTTTTGCAAATTTTAAATTTTTAAAAATATAATTTTCAAAACAAATTTATACATAAAAGAAAAGGAATTTTTT
This sequence comes from Ottelia alismoides, assembly GCA_037367405.1. Lineage (NCBI taxonomy): Eukaryota > Viridiplantae > Streptophyta > Magnoliopsida > Alismatales > Hydrocharitaceae > Ottelia > Ottelia alismoides. Next base: position 1,529,820 of record JAZKJV010000711.1, on the reverse strand, counting down.
GGATTTTCAAATATAATAAAAATGATACAAAAATTCCTAAAGAAGATATTTTTGTGTTTTGAAGATTTTTTACTGTTTTTGTATTTTTTAGAGATTTTTAGATTTTTTTAGGATTTTCTAAATGAATTAAAATAGAGAATAATGCAAAGATGGAACAAACATGACTATTTTACAATTTAGAAAAAGAAATAAAAAATTACTATACTTATTTTTTCCTAAATATTAGAATGAATTATCTACAAATAGGAAGTGAAATCACATTTTTTGGATTTTCTACAAATTTATATGTTTTTTAAATATTTTAAGGGTTAAGGGTTTACTGTAAATATTGTTAAATATGTTTTTAAAAATTATTAATGCGTGAAAATTGGGTAGAAAGTAAATTGCACAGAAAGAAACTAATCGATTTTTTGGAATTCTTTACGCAATATTTGAATTTTTATGATTTTTCAAATTTAAAATAGGCCGGATCGCTGTCACCAGAAGGCTCGGAGGCTAGGCACCTTTCTACAATAAGAAGCTCTTGGAGATTTGGCTCCTCTCACAAATGATTGATCAAATTGAAATGATGGGAGAGGATCCATATCAATAGGGAAAAGAATTGAATTTGAATTTCAAAATTTTGAATGGAGATAAAGATATGGAAAATTTGAATGGAGATAAAGATAAGGAAGGAAAGTAGTAGTAGAGTTAATAAAATTATTTACTTATTTATTTATTTTCGTCACTTTTATAAATTAAATAATAAATGTCAATTATTTAATTTTTTGGTTAGCGTTATTTAAGGGAATTAACTATATACGTATACTATATACATATGATACATTATAAACATAGTTAAATAAGGAGACTAGTTTATTTTTTTGTTTAAATTTTTTTATTTTATTTTTTATCTTGAATAATTATTAGTAAAAAGTATTTACAATTATTTATAAATACAATATGTAGAAAAATATATACAATAAATAAATGGTAAAATTGTACAAACCACCTCAGAAAATTATCTTTCAAATAGTAACTCCAAAAATTATGAAACTGCCACCATTTTAAAGATAATTTAATTTAGAATACGATGGAAGTAAGTTTGGTTAAATCATATGGAGCTGGAATTAGTCTTTCAATATCTTTCGATGGCCTTTTTCTGGATGTGGTTACTTTTATTCTGTACGTGATTTTATTTTGCAATTATTTTATTATTTAGAAAACATTTTTATTTACTACTTTATTTTGAAAATTATTTAATTTGAGGTCAATTTATGTACAAATAAAATAGTGTAAATTTTATACAAATATACACAGAAAAGTAATTACAAAACACATTTTTTTGGATTTTCAGACTAAGGACCCTATCTATCCCTACTTTATTCCTGGTCAATCATGTCAAGTCTTGACCTTCGCTAGGGGTTCGGGTCAGCATGTATCTATTACATATATACAGTCTTTTTATTTTCTTTATTTTTACTTTATTTCTTTATTTGTTTATTTAAGTTAAAATAACAATATATGTATAATATATACATACATATGCAGGTTAGTAAGAATATGGATTTTGTAATATATACAGGTGTTTTATAAGGGATTTTAATCTAAAATAAATGAATAAAGATGATGAAAAGCATATTCATCATCTCCCTGTGCTTTACTTTTGCTAGTCCCTTAGCAAGCACTTATTTGAAAGAATAAATGAATAAAAGAGAAAGAAAGGAAAAATAAAGAAATTAGGACAATTTTGAGTATTAAAATTATCTTCATAAAGTTATAGTATGGAGCTCTGTCAGACCTTTGGATTGTTAAGGTGGTGGAGCCTTAATGGGAAATAGATTTAAAACCTAACAACCTCTAAGTTCCACAAGACTCCTATTCAGGTCTCCCCATCTCAAAAGTAGCAAAGAAACAGCCTTTCTCAACAAGGTAGCTCTAGTCCCCCGGTCTAGTAACACTTTCCTCGAGGAGCGGTGATATTCCCTTCTAAGTTCAAGTACAACCAGCTCAAGAAGATGAGATGGAGAAAAGAATGGACGGTAATCAGTGTAGTTATCTATCCTTGGATGCATGACTAGTGTAGTCAAGTCATCCATCTGCAAGATTACAAAAATTTGACTTTGAAGCTCTTATTTTTTGTATACTAGTATATATACTCCGGCATGCATTTTACTTTTCCATCAGGCCTGTCCACTTTTGGAGATTCTACATTTTTTCTTTTCTTTTCTTTTCTTTTTTTGAAAATATATGCATGGTGCAGCACGTACATAAGGAGTTTTTTCTCTTGAGCTAGTAGACTATCCCTCTTTTGAAGCATTATTGCAACCCCATAGCATCATGTCTTTAGACCTCAATGCTACTAGATCATGTTGAGATGCACTACTCTTCCTTGAGGAAGATGAGAGGTTACTCCTAAATGTACTACCCTCGTATGCTACTCCAAGCCAAGAGATTCTGCCTCCTGACTACCTCCTCCATGAAGAGCTACGTGTAGAGTGCTTGTCCAAGTTAAGCCACGGTCTATAAGAATCATGCATGTGTTGTTAAATATTCTAATTAGACTAATCAAGATGACATATGAATAAAAGACGCACCTAGACCGCAGTACTTAGTCAAATTAAACTGTTCTTCACGCTAATAGAACTGCCTGTCTAGGAGCGCTTTTATCGCCTGCATTTGCGTATAGAGTAAAAAGCTTTCAATTCAGTATTGCATCCTGCATAAAAAGCGAAGGGATCACTATAAGTATTCTTCACTTAGCATAAGCATCATCGATTTTTCGTGCATCGGCTTTTCTCGATTTCCCCCTCTGATTTTCACACTTAAATTAAACAGGAAATTGGACTGTCCGATAGGCGTGCTTTGTGGTGGACTTAATAAGTGATAACCTAACTTTAAAACCGGGACTGCTAAACAGTATTGACCAAAAAAAGAATAAAATCTGAAAATTGTTTGCGGGAGATTAATCCCCGACCTTGTATTCAGGCTGAGTGAGGGTACTTGAGTGTGTGTGAACACATTAAGGTAGAGCCCAAATCCCCGTCTTCCATATCACGTTCTAACTGATCCTAGCAAATATCACAAGCCGAATAATTTAAGATTCTTTGACTAGTACCAAGTAGCCTCCGCTTGTCTCAGGTAGATAGGGGCGAAATTGCGGTACTCTGCGACAAGCTTCGAGTAACCCTCCGGGGTGAAGTTCCGGCCTTGTCAGCCTCCGCCTGCTTGCAGGTAGATAGGGGCGTGGTCATTGAATCCATCGGCTTGGGATAGGAGCGAAGAAAGGAAGGAGCAGCGGTATCTTAGGCGACAGGATAAACATGGAAGATGCAGCCGGCTCTGAGCCGACTTCCCTTTAGGCCACGTAATCCTTGCTATTCTTGCTTGAAAATCACACCTAAAACTACAAGATTAATTGGACTCGACTTCGAGTTCTTCACGGTGTTGAGTGTGAACCCAGTGTCTTGGATTGTTCTTTTTGCTTGCTTCAGGTAGGAGTAAATCCTATCTTCTTCTCTCTTCATCAAGATGAGTGACTGGGGAGATCTCGACGCGTTATTCACTGATCTCTCTATGAGTCCCCCGAGTAACTCATCTTTATCGGTCTGAGCGCACCTTGGACCACCCAGGACTCATGACCCTCTTGAGTCCTGGTTCCCTCATGCTCAGGGTGGTTACTGTCAAACCAACCCTTTTATCTCCTCCGAGACTACCGAGGAAGACCATCGCCTCGGTAATCCCTTCCTTGATCTGCCCTCTAACACCGATCTTATTTCCCAATCCCCAGAACTGGAGGGCGAGATGCCGCCAAGGAGGCCACCAGATGAGGACCAGATGCGATAGATTCTTAGACGCCTCGCCGAAGCCGAACAGAAAGAATGCAGATCTCACGACGCGGATGGGACAGATCATAGTATCTGGAGGGATCGACCGACCAATGTCGATACCTACAACCCGGCGGAGAACGAGATCCAAAATTGGTTAGCACCTGCAGTTCCCGACCAGGCATTCGAGCTGAAGCCCCACTTCCTTAGTATGCTTCCGAAGTTCAACGGAAACCTCAGTGAAGAGCCATACACCTTCCTCCGTGACTTCGAACTAGTGTGCAACAATCTTAGCCATCCCAATGTTGGCCAAGATTATATCCGGCTGAAGGCCACCCCGTTTGCCTTAGGAGATAAGGCTGCTCATTGGCTGAAGAACTTAGGGGTGGTATGTACGTACCTGGATGCAGTTCAAGGATCGTTTCTTGAAGAATTCTACCCCTCTCAGTAGGACTAATCAGATGAAAACGAAGATCGCCAGCTCTGCCCAAGGACCCAGTGACCTTTCCATGCAGCATGGGACAGGTTCAATGACATAGTGCAGAAATGCCCATGCCACGACATTTCGAAGGCGATCTTAGTCCAGACCTTGTTCTGTGGTCTAACCCCTGAAATGCAGGGGTTAGTCAGCGCCGCCTGTGGAGGAAGCTATCTGAACAAGAACGAGCACGCTGTATGGAAAATCCTAGAGCAGATGGCAGAAACCGGCAGGTCACAGGCCACAAGGGCCTATCAGTTGTCTCCCTCAATCTTATCCAATGAGACAACGCGAAGGACTGTAGCAAATCTGACTGAGGACCTCATTCCCTACATGGGGATGATTACTGACAAGCTTACCATGGTCGAGCAGATCCACAAGAGAGTCGCGGAGATGGAGTCCTCTTTCGAGCCTTCCAAGAAAGTGGAGGAACTCTCTGAAAAGGTAGATAAGATCAAGCTACCTACCCCTTCTGCACCACCTGTACCTGTACATCGAGTCCATCTTGTATAGGAACAGGCACCGGGGTCTCAGAGCAGCTGGGATCAGACTTATACCCAGCAGAACCATCATGCACCCCCACACAGTGGAGACGGAATACGAGGAGCCTCCGCCAGTATACGAGATCAACGGGCTTTGGTATAGCCGTGACCCGGTAGTTCGGCAGATCGAAATGGGGAAGGATCAGCAGCACCGCCCATCCCCAGTCTACCCAAGACACCAGGCCCGTTGCCGTACCGCGCTTCCAGTCCAGGCCAGAACAGGGGTACCAGCGCAACAGCGCACCTACCAGCAGGGGCCAGCACCGTCCCATCAGCCAGCAGTATCGGCACGGCAGCAGGGCCAATACAAGACGGCATCAACACAACAGCAAGCCCAGCCCACCGAATTGGAGTCCCTCACCTTGGCGATCCAGACCCTGTCTGATAGGGTCCAACAGATGCAGAATGACTACCTAGACATGAGGACCCGACATCAATCGGGTCTCTCGTAACCAGGACCAACAAATGGCGCCAAGGACCCCAATTCCCCGCACAGGTTCATGCCAACCCAAACAGCTTACACCAGGGCCAGAACCGACCTCGAGATCAGGTATATTATTCAGATAATTATTTATCTGAACATGAGATCCTTTCGTACGATAATGTGAAAAATATGTCCCTCAGGAGCGGAAGGACCGTGACCATACCTGATCGGGCACGGGCGTAGAAGGAAGGAACCTCCGAGACTCTACCTGAGGAGAAAACTCGGAGGAAGAAGAGGAGGAGCTCACCACCACACCCGGCCGACGAAGAGGACATCTGAGTCCTCGAAGCAGCATTCGCGCATCCTCTTAGAGTCAAACGACACGATGAAGAGCCCCGCCTCCATCTGAGGAGGATCGTCCTGAGAAGCGGAAGAAGCGTCACCGGGTTCGCGCCTCAGCATTTCTTTTCAGTCAGAGTCCGAGTCCGAGTCTGTATCAAAAGTCAGAGTCAGAGTCGTGTAAGAACTCAGTTCCCGAGATTAATGAGAATATTTCAGTTCCAGAACCTGAGTTGGAGTCAATAATCCTTTCCCCCCGAGCTCTCAAAGGTGGAAAGAAGAAAAACAAAAAAATCCAAAAAGATGACCCTGAGATGGCTGAATTCTGCAATAAAACACATCAAGGTCACAATCCCTTTTGATAAGTTCGTGGAAATGACCCCTGCATTCCAAAAATACCTTAAGGTGAGATGCACACCTACTAGGGTTAGCAGGAAGACCAAAAGTCGTGTTGAGAAACACGTTCTATCAGTAGCCACGACTTGTGCAATAAAGAACTCGTTTCCTCGGAAACGAAGAGACATGGGTGCACCATTATGTAGTGAGTCATGTTGATGACATCGCGTTTGCACGCACTCTCCTGGACAATGGTTCCTCGATCAATTTTGATGCCCACAGCCTCTATGAGCGGCTTAATCTCGGACCTCTTAGGAAATCTAGAGCTCTTCTACAGTTTGCTGACAAATCTACTAAGAGGTCCCAAGGAGAGATAAGGAACATTGTGATCAAAGTCGAGGGGCAAGAATACATGGTGGACTTCACTGTCCTGGATATGGAAACCCCTCACAATTGGAGAGATTCCCAGATCATTCTAGGTAGGCCCTTCCTCAGAACAGCAGGGGCCTTATTTGATTATAAGAATGGGATGATTCAGTTCCAAACTCCAGGCGGAGATGAGGAACTTGAAATGAAGCAGACGAGATGGCAGAGACGGATTCCGAATCCAGCACCGAGTATCCTTCGACGGGAACAGACTGTGAGCATGTAGACTTAGTTGGCCATGGAGACAGAACCCAGCCAGCACCGATGTGTCCATCTCCTTTGAAGATGATCCAGTGCATGAGTCAGTCTGCGAGATCCTCAGGAACGAGTACAGCTCTGAGCCTGCATCACCCTACATCTTCGATGACGTAGAGGCACAGTTGGGACTGTCAGTCCTTACATCCTTAGGATAATCGGAAGATGAGGATGACGAGTCGGACGAGGCGTTTGCGCGATTGCATGGAGACCTTTGACGATCCGACTCCAGAGCCGCGCTTGGTGCAGCCATCACAGAAGACCAATCTAGCCACTTTCAAACACAGAACCAGAGCATATTGAGCCAGAATTTCTTAGATGATCACACTATTCCTGAGCTCAAACATCTACCCACAACTTGGAAATATGCCTTCCTTGCGGGCCAAGACAAAGAAATTTCCGGTCATTATCAGCTCGCAATTGACAAAGGAGCAGGAATCTCGCTTGCTAGAGATCTTGGAGAAAAACCCGCAAGGCGATAGGCTGGAGCATTTCCGATCTCCACGGGATAAATCCCGCTTCTGTGTTCGCACCATATTTACTTGGAGAACGAAGCCCAAACCCTCTCGTGAATTCCAATGTCGGTTGAATCCAAATTTACGAGAGGTCGTGAAAAAAAAAAAAGAAAAATGGTGCGACGCGGGTTTCATTTACCCAATCTCCGACTCTAAGTGGGTGGCCCCAATCCATGTTGTCCAGAAAAAGTCGGGAATTCAGACAACCACCAACGAGGACGGAGAGGAGATCGTGACGAGAGTACCCACGTCGTGGCGCGTCTGTGTGGATTACAGATGCTTGAATGCCGCGACGAAGAATGATCATTTCCCCCTACTGTTCATTGATCAGATCCTAGAGAGACTAGCGGGGAAAGAATTCTTCTGCTTCCTAGATGGGTTCTCGGGCTACAATCAAGTAGCCATAGCTCCGGAGGACCAGGAAAAGACCACGTTTACATGCCCCTTTGGTACCTATGCTTTCAGGCGCATGCCTTTTGGGCTATGCAATGCTCCAGGTACTTTTCAAAGGTGCATGATTGCTGTATTCGCCGAAATGGTCGGCGAATTCCTGGAAGTCTTCATGGATGACTTCTCGGTCCATGGTGATTCTTTCGATTCCTGTCTTAGGAATCTGGACCGAGTCCTCAAGAGATGTTGTGAGGTAAATCTGGTGCTCTCCTGGGAGAAAAGTCACTTCATGGTGACGGAGGGCATAGTGTTGGGGCATGTCATCTCCAAGAGAGGAATGGAGGTTGACCCTGCAAGGTGGACGTGATCAGACGAATCCAGCCACCAACCAACGTAAGACAGTTGCGGTCATTCCTCGGGCATGTTGGATTTTATCGGAGATTTATTAAGGATTTTTCTAAGATTGCCCGACCGCTAACTGAGCTTTTAGGCAAAGACATGGAGGTTTATTGTAGATCACAAAATGTCTTGAGGCCTTTAAGCTTTTACAAGGAATGATCATGGAGCCACCCATTCTACAAGCCCCAGATTGGTCTCTACCCTTTTGAGATCATGACGGACGCCTCTGATTATACTGTTGGGGCTGTGTTGGGACAAAGAAGAGATGGCGTCTCGTTTGCAAATCCACTACGCAAGCAAAGTGCTTGATTCTGCTCAACGTAACTATACGGTTACAGAAAAGGAAATGCTTGCGGTAGTGTTTGCCTTGGACAAATTCAGATCTCACCTAATTGGATCCAAGGTAACTGTGTTCACAGACCACACGGCACTACGGTACTTGATGGAGAAGAAGGACGCGAAGGCACGTCTTCTTCGTTGGATTTTACTTATCCAGGAGTTTGATTTGGATATCCGTGATAAACCTGGAAAGAAGAACGTAGTGGCCGATCATCTTTCTCGTCTCGAAGATCTTAATACTTCCGAGGTTTCCCCAATTCGAGACTCTTCCCTGACGAGTTGATTTTTATTATCGACTCACTCCCATGGTACGCCAATATCGTGAATTATCTTGGTCTCCAAGAAAGTTCCCGAAGATTGGCCCAAGAGCCAAATCGACCGACTAAAGTCGGACACAAGACACTACCATTGGAGGATCCGATCCTTTCTTTGAAGGACCGGATTGTGTCTGGAGACGTTGTATTCCTCAGGAGGAATACCAGAGTGTCCTTTCTTTATGCCACAGCTTAGAGGCAGGAGGACACCACTCCAGGAAGAGGACCGCATGGAAGGTACTTCAGTGTGGCTTCTACTGGCCGACTCTGTTTCGCGATGCCACCGCCTTCGCGAACGTCGTGCCCAGTTTGCCAGAGAATGGGAGGAACCGTTGGTTCCAAGGATGAGATGCCAATGCAGCCGGTCATCATTTGTGATGTCTTTGACGCCTGGGCATCGATTTCATGGGCCCATTCCCTGTCAGCCACGGGTTCGAATACATCCTTCTTTGTGGTAGATTATCTGTCCAGATGGGTGGAGGCTATCCCAACCCGAGCCGCAGACAGCAGGACTGTCTGTAAATTCATTAGAGAGCACATGATCTCTAGGTTCGGGATCCCCAAAATGATGATATCAGACGGGGGTAGCCACTTTGTGAATCGGGAGGTGAAGAAACTCCTGAAGGACTACGGCATCGAACACCATGTCGCGAGTCCTTACCACCCACAAACCAATGGTATGGCTGAGGTGTCAAATAGGGAGGTAAAAACCATATTGCAAAAGCTTGTCCGCCCGGACAGGAAGGACTGGTCTCAGATCTTGGATCAAGTCCTCTGGGCGTATAGGACGGCTTACAAGACACCGTTAGGCACCTCCCCATTCTGAATGGTATTCGGAAAGTCGTGCCATTTGCCCGCGAGTTAGTGCACAAATCAGAATGGGCAATTAAAAAGGTCAACTGGAACACACACCAGGGTCAGAAACAGAGAGACATGGATCTGCATGAGCTTGTGGAAGTTAGAAACCGAGCATACGACAACAGTTTGGTGTACAAGGACAAGGTGAAGCGTTGGCATGATAGATATATCAGACGAAAGACTTTGTTCCTGGACAGAAGGTATGGTTGTTCAATGCTAGGCTGAAGATTTTCCAAGGCAAGTTAAAGTCTAAATGGACGGGACCATTTGTCGTCCTACGGTGCATGATAGTGGATGTGTCGAGATCTCAGATCTCGCAGATGACGCACCGACATTCCTAGTGAATGGACAGCTGTTGAAGCACGTCGTCGAATCCAATGAGCAGTTAGTCCATGTTGAGGAGATTGTATTCATGCGCGAGACAGATACAACAGATTCACATCGAGCCGCGCATGAGACCTTGCAGCAATAAACTCCCAGCCATCAACAGTATCTTGAAAGATTCAGACCGACTCATCTGTATATATATCACTCTTCCTGTACATCCTATCCTTTTCCCCGCGACTCTAGTAACCCATCCCCACATCATCGAACCATTATCTTGGACTATACTTAGGATGACCAGATCCTAAGTATAGGGGGGAGGGGTCACCTAAGTCGGTTCACTGTACATTCTCCAGATCACATTGGTCCTCATACTCATTTCCTACCGATACTCAGGCTGACCTGAGCCTAAGTATAGGGGGGACCGATGCCCGCATTGATCTCCATCCACTTCCCATCTTTCCCTCATCCGCCCCATTTCTTCTATACTTTTTGTTCCTTTAGCTCTCCTACGCTTAGCACGAGCTATGTCTTTTTCCTCGCTCTTCGTGCTTTGAGGACATAGCACATGCTAAGTATAGGGGGGCGTGTATATATTACATATATACTTTACCCATAGCTCGTACTTTCGCGTATTTTTGTACATATTTTACAATAATTACATTTGGGTAAAAACCGAAAAAAAATGATGATGAAAATGAGAAGAGGCTTCTTATTTACTCATGCATACCATCTCTGCATCCATTAAGTCCGCTAGGACCTGAAAAAGTCTTTACTCCAGTTCTTATACGGTTCCTCTGAATTTTAGTGGATTAAGGTCCAAATAAGCTTCATTCTTCAATTTTATTCCAGACTTAGTTTATATGTCAATACTATCCTGAAAAATGCACATGCAAATGCAAGAAAATATGTATAATGCCAAAGAAAAGAAAGTAAAATCTTCTCTCGTTTTTGAAATTTTAATTATGTACATTTTTATAGACCTTTGGTTTTGTAGTTTTTAGGGTGTTTTTTAAGGAAAAAAGGGTTAGTAAAACATATACAAGTATATACAAGGATTTTTTTGTTTTTATTTGTTTTGTTTTTGTTTTTGTTTTTTGTTCTTTTGTTGTTCTTGTTTTGTTTTGTTTGTTTTGTTTTATATATATATATGGGTAAAATGGGCTACCTTTAGGGGGTAGCTAACATAGCTCCTCCCCGCCCCTTTTTCCCCATATTTTTTATTTTTTTTTGAAAAATAAAACCATGTAAATTCATTATTATATTCCTATATTACGTCATTCAAATTTTGTGAGAAACATAGACGCCTACTGCCTCCATCCAGAAAGGGTTGATTTAAAAAAATCTCGCGACCATTAAAAATTTGACTGTTTAGATGGAAGCCGTAGGAGTTTCTGTTTCGCACGAAATTTGAATGGCAAAATATAGGGATATAGTGATGAATACTCAAGGGAAGAAATTTTCAAAAAAAATAAAAAAACTAGGGAAAAAAGGACGGGGGAGCTAAGTTAGCTACCCCCTGTAGGCAGCCCCATTTTTCCCTATATATATATATTTGTTTTTTTTGTTTATATATATATTATTTTTTTATTTTTTAATAAAAGGTGATCAAAGTCCATATACACATGTGGATTTTACAAATTTATATACATATCCCAAAAATAATCATATTTAAAAGTACGAGTTATAACTAAAGTATATATACAATATATATGACATCCCTATACTTAGCTCGAACTATGTCCTCATAGTGATCAGAGAGCGGCAAAGGAAGCCACAACTCATGCTAAGTATAGAAAAGTGAAAAGACTCGTATGCTACAACGTCTCAAAGAAAAGATGAAAAGAATAGAAGTCGGTAATCCCCCCTATACTTAGGATCAAATAATCCTAAGTATAGAAGACTGTACAAATAAGGAGAACCGAGGAAGAGAATGTTCGAATTCAATGGGTCGACTTGCCCCCCTATACTTAGGGTAGAATAGCCCTAAGTATAGAATATCAACAAGTTGGGGGAAAATTTAGAGATCAGAAGAATAAAAACACAAAAAAGTCGATATGAACAACATCTCTCCACATACACTTAGGGTAGAGTATTCCTAAGTATAAGCAACAACAAGAGTGATGAACAGGACGAACACGAGCAACACAAATCATTCATTCCCCCATACTTAAGATAAAGCACATTCTAAGTATAGCATATATACACACGAAAAGGGGTGAATGATAAAATGAGAAGAAAGAATGAAACGAAAGGATATACAAGAGGTTGTCAGCTCATGTATCAGACGCAGAAGATGGAATCAAAAGATCATCGCCTGATATCACATATACAGAATCAATGATGGATAGGAACGCATCATGATCTAGATATGGCTTCAGCAACTGTCCATTCACAACAAATGGTTGTACGTCGGATAACAACCCAGATCTGACAATACTCCCATTGTCACGCACAACTCTCACAATGGATGGTCCTGACCATTTGCTTTTCAATTTTCTTGGAAACAGCTTCAACATAGCATCAAATAACCACACTTTATGATCAAGAGAGAAAGCCTTCCTCCGAATATGCTTATCATGCCAATGCTTGACTTTATCCTAATACATGAGTGTGTTATCATTAGCAAATTCTCGGAATAGTAATCTATTCAAATCCAACTTTATGTTCTTTCCTGCCTTCTCATAGTTAAGATTGCATACATAGAGTGCCCATAAAGATTTGTGAATTAATTCCACTAGCAGGTGGCAAGGCTTTCCATACACCATTCTCTAGGGAGACATACCCAAAGGAGACTTGTACATTGTCCTATAATCCCATAGAACCGAATCAAGCACCTAGGACCAGTTTTCCTATGTGGACGTACAAGTTTTTGCAATATCATCTTGATCTCCCTATTTAAAATTTCTGCCAAGCCATTAGTTGAGGGTGGTAAGGAGACGCAAATCTGTGCTCAATGGCGTATTCCTTCATAAGCTTCTTTACTTCTCTATTAATGAAATAGCTTCCCCCATATGAAAACAGTATTTTGGGAGTCCTGAACCGTGCAATAATGTGGTCCTTAAGAAAGGAAGACACTGTACGACTATCTGCGGCTCGGGTGGAGATAACCTCCACCCATCGACTAATATAATCCACAGCGAGGAGGATGTACTGAAATCCCTGATTGACAAGAAATGGTCCCATGAAGTCTATGACCCAAGCATCAAAAACATCAGAAATTTGTATGTATCTTAGAGGCATGGTATCTTTGGAACAAGCAGTTCCTCCCATTTTCTGACAGTCAGTACAACCTTGAACATACTTTGTAGCACCCTTGAATAATGTGGGCCACCAAAGGCCAGTCTATAAAACCTTTGTTGTTGTGTGTTTCCCCGAATGATGGCCACTAGATTCTAGTTTGTGGCAGTGCTCAAGTACACTGTTGTGTTCCTTCTGAGGAATGCACCTTCTCAAATACAATCCACATCCTCACGAAATAGGTACATATCCTCCCATTGGTAATAATGAATCTCTGACAGAAATCTGTCTACCTTGTACTCCGGCCAATCTTGTGGAAATTTCTTGGAGATAAGATAGTTCACAATATCAGCGTACCATGGGAGTGAGTCCATCGATAAAATGGCTTCAATTGGAAAGGTTTCAAAAATAGGGATCATGTTCTTCTCAGCGGTCTCTACATCCGTGATGCAGGAAAGGTGATCTTCCACAACATTTTTCACTTGAGGTTTATCTCGAATCTCTAAATCAATTTTTTGGAGAAGAAGGATCCATCTGACAATGCACGGTTCCTTCTTTGCCTACAAGTATCGTATGGCAGTCTGATCCGTGTATACAATAATATGGGATCCAATGAGATAAGATCTGAACTTCTCTACATCAAACACAACTGCTAACATCTCCTTCTTTGTAACTGTATAATTTTGATGTGCTTCATCCAAAGTATTGCTAGCATAGTGTATAGCAAATGGTATCATATCCCTTCTTTGTCCTAAAACAGCTCCAACTGTGAACTCAGGCATCGGTAATCTACACAGACATGCCATGAAGTAGGTACCCGGGTCGGAATCTCCTCATCACGGTCATTCTTTACGATATCAATCTCGAACTTTTTTCATGACCACATTTAAAGGGATGACCCACTTGGAATCCATAATGGGATATATAAAGCCAGCATCACACCATTTTTAGATCTCCTTCATTACAACCTACCTTAGATTTGGATTTAGACAACGCTGACATTCACGGGAGGATTTATAGCCATCCTCTAGGTAGATATGATGTGACCAAAAGCTGGGTTAATCCCGCGGAGATTCGAGATATTCCATCCTATGGCCTTGCGGTTTCTCTCAAGAACCTCTATTATGTGAGATTCTTGTTCAGCAGTCAACTGTGAGCTGAGGATGACTGAAATCATTTGGGGGGACCCGCAAGGAAGGCATATTTCAATATAGATGGTAAAACCTTGAGCTCAGGTGGGGTTTGAATCAACTCTACAATAACTTATGCTACTATACTGGTAGACAGTATGTGATCTGTACTCTGTGGACTGTCCACCTTGGCTACTAACGGCTCAGCAAGTAAAATCTCTGATAGATATGCAATGAATATTCTCTGATCATAAAGGAGGGTCTCATCAGGGTATTCAACATTTTTATCAATTAACATTTCAGATATATCAGCAATAATCCTAGAAAGATGTCTCTTATTTGTACATAACTTAGAAATTCAAAGAATGGCTCAGATATTTGTACCTCAGAACTCTCAGAAGGAGGCATATCATCAGTAATCTCAGAAAAGTGTATCAAAGGAATATCAGAAAGTATCTCTTAAAGCTCATATTGGCCCTCAGAAATCAGCTCAAATTATACATCAGCAACTAACTCAATTGGATCACCAAGAGAGCTCATGTCGACTGTGCTTTCCATAGAGTTCTTTTAGGAAAGGAACTCTTGGGTATCTATGAAATCAGTGAAAAGATCTGTCTCTTAGAATTCAGCAAGAAAATCACAGTCCTCTGGCTCTGATATAACTTTCTCTATCTCATCTTGTGCTGGTGGTAGTGATGGTCTAGGATCAGAGATAGTCTTAATTTTCGCCTTATCACTGCGAGGGTGAAAGATGATCTCTCTAATACCATAATCAACTGTTGCTACTACTGGCCTCGTCTCCAGTTTTGGAACTGTGGTGGAGACAGAGACTGGAACTGCTGGTGTTGGTACTGCTGTTGTCTGCCTCCCTGAAACGGGTGGGTGGGTCTCTAACCCTGTTGTTAACCCAACTGGCGTTGCTTTGACGGACGGGGCTAGTTTTGCTCACGATCGAACTAGATATTGTTCACCTCCTGAATGACAGGTGGAGGTGGAGACTGTTACTCGGGAATTTAGGCTACTTCCTCTTGGTACAGGACTATCTATTATGAATGTTGCTAGACCTGATCAGGGGTCTGCACATAGTAGAAGTGCTGAATTGTGGATGGTCCTTCTCTACTCTGCTAGGTGGAATAAGTCTTCTCCCTAGTAGACGTATCAGGTACATCAATCGCACTATGGACTACATTGATCGTACTCATAAGAAGCTCCCCAGCAATGGCACCATTTTGTTAGGAGAGATTTTTTGGGTTTTAAATCAGATGGAATAAAAGTGTGTCATTGACTCAAATAATGCAGAAACATAAATTTTATTTTGTTTCTTCTCAAACCAAAATAATTACAAAAATGTAGCAAGAGAATTTTGCTATTTAATTAACTTGTATACCAACAGGATCAAACTAAGGGAGGCTACAAATCTTGAGAGTTATTCTAATAATCAAAAAAATCAATTACAATAATAAGGGAATCTTAAATGCTAACTATGTTGGTTTTTGTGAAATTTTTATCTTTTTAATTTTCTTATTTTTTCTATTTCTTATTTTTTTATTTCCTGATTTTTAAAATTTTCATAATTTTTAGTTTTCAAATTTTTATTTTTCAAAAATATAATTTTCAAAACAAATTTATATAAAAAACTGCTTTTTTAAAAAATATGATACAAATGATCAAAAAATCATAATGAATAGATTTTTGTGTTTTGATTATTTTTAATTTTTCAGAGATTTTAAGATTTATTTAGCATTTTTAAAATATATAAAAATAGGGAATAATGAAAATAGTGAGCAAATAGGACTATTTTTCAATTTAAAAATATAAAATGAAATAAAAAATAGCTGCAATATTTTTCTTAAAAACTAGAAAGAATTTCTACAAACAAGAAGTGAAATCACATTTTTTGGATTTTTCTACAATTTTATATGATTTTTAAGATTTTTAGTATGTTACAATTTTAGGAATTTAAAAATAATTAATGCATGAATTTTGGATAGAAAATAAAATGCACAGAAAGAAAACTAATTAATTTTTTTAGACTTTTTTACGTAATATTTGAATTTTTATGATTTTTCAAATTTCAAACAGAATGCAATGTCTTTTATTTTTTGATAATATCAAATGATGATAAAATTCAATGAAAAAATTACTGCAGACAGAACAACTAAGCATGAGATAACACTAATTTTTGCAGAATTTATTAAGCATAAATTCTATTTATTTCAATCAAAAGAACATGCAATTTCAAAGTCATAATAAACAGGGACCAGAATTTAATTATTCAATATTTTTGCATAAAATAGAGGGTTGAAATCATAAATTATCCAAAAAGTGTCATGCATTGTACGTGCTTGAGGCTGGAAGCGGCTGATTTGCAATTTTCATAATCTCTAAGGGTTTTATCGTAATTTACCCAAAAAGTTTGGCCCTCTTGTGTGCCCTAAATCAAAGGAAGGGGTTGTGTTTTCCTTGTTCCTTTGTTCTAGATTCCACGCCCAAGGGAAGAGGGTGGCGACGACGTTCAGGAATGACGGCGTGGATGAGCTATGGAGGTTGAAGGTCGGTGGACGGTTGTGGAAGTTGCAGTGTTACGACATTCGGTGGTGGCAATGGTTCGAGCGGAGAAGCTCCTCATGCGAGTGGAGATATTCGAGCAGACGTAGCAGGATAGCAGTACGGCACGGGGTTCTCGAGGTTGTTCTAGGTGAAGGCCGCAGTGGGGCTCTAGGAGACAGGGCACATCAGTAGCTATGGAGATGAAGGCGAAGCGAATCCGCTCCAAGCAGAGGTGGCGGCAATCAAGACTCGTCTTCGCACGAAGGATATCGGTGGTGGCGGCACGACCATCGGGCGAAGGTGGGGAAGAAGATGATGAAGGTCAGCTCCAACGATGGAGGGAGTGGTGCATGGTGTAGAGGAGCTCGATGGTGGCACGGCGAAGTGTGACAACGGTTGGAGGAAGATCTACGGGCGATTGGGATTGGCAGAGGAGGAGCGACAGGCACCGCCTGCGCTCCTGATTTTTTTTAACAACTGCTTATTTTTCTGTTGTTTTTAAACAGTAGCTGCTAATTTTTTTTGAAATCATGTGTATCTGCAATAAAGCAAATATGAATACCAACTCTAGCACGACGACTCGATCAAAGGAAGAAAAAAAAAATAAGTGAATGATTTTGGATATGACGGAATGGAAGATGGATCCGGGTCTCTGATCACCGTGCATCACCAGAGTTGAGAGATCTTGTGAGATAGAGTTTGAATGTGGATAGATTGAAAAAAATGAGATGAAAAATCAGAATCGGGAATGGATCGGATGTGGTAGAACAATGATCTATTACTAAGATCTACGATCTAAAAAATGATAATGAAATTAAAATCTTAAAAATTAAACTACAATTAACCTAAGTTAAGAACAAGAAAAAAATAGATCTCACTGTGGGAGCGGTAAATGCCGTAATGGCCTCGACGAAGGCCAACTCGCTATCACCGGAAGGCTTGGAGGCTAGGCACCTTTCTACAACAAGAAGCTCTTGGAGATTGGGCTCCTCTCATCAAGGATTGATCAAATTGAGATGAGGGAGGAGAAGCCACGTTAATATGGAAAAGAATTGAATTTGAATTTCAAAATTATGAATGGAGATAAAGATAAGGAAAATTTGAATGAAGATAAAGATAAGGAAAATTTGAATGGAGATAAAGATAAGGAAGGAAGTTAATGGTGGAGTTAATAAAACTACTTACATAATTAATTAATTTATTTATTTATTTTTGTCACTTTATTAAATTAATAATAAATGTTAATGATATACTTTTTTGGTGAGGGTTATTTAAGGGAATTAACTATATCCATATACTATATATGGTACATTATATACATAGTTAAATAAGGAAATTAGTTTATTTTTTGTTTAAATTGTTTTTATTTTCATTTTAAATAATTATTATTAAAAAGTATTTACAATTATTTACAAATACAATATGTATAAAAATAAATATAAATAAATATATATATGACAAATAAATGGTAAAATTGCACAAACCACCCCAGAAAATCATCTTTCAAATCGTAACTCTAAAATTATGAAACCATGGCCATTTTAAAGATAATTTAATTTATAAAGCGATGGAAGTGAGTTTGGTTTAATATGAGTTCATATGGAGCTGGAATTGGTCTTTTCGAATGTGCTTACTTTTCCTTTGTACATGATTTTTTTTTTGTAATTATTTTTATTATTTAGAAACATTTACTTTTACAACTTTTTTTTAAATTATTTGATTTGAGGCCAATTTATGTACAAATAAAATAGGTAAGTTTTATAGAAATATACATAAAAAAGTAATTACAAAACATATTTTTTGGATTTTCTAACTAAGGACCCTATCTCCCCCTATATTCCTGGTCGATCAAGTCAAGTCTTGACCTTCTCTTGGGTTTCAGGTCAGCATGTATCTATTACATATATACAGTCTTTTTATATTCTTTATTTTTCCTTTATTTCTTTATTTATTTTAGGTTAAAATAACAATATATGTATAATATTTACACGCATATGCAAGTTAGTATGAATATGGATTTAGTATTATATACAGGTGTTTTATAAGGGATTTTAAGCTAAAATAAATGAATAAAGATGATGAAATGCATATTCGTCACTTTTATTCAACTTAGAGTCATCATATACATGTGGATAACCAGAATCAGTCTGAACAATGTTATCCAATACAAGAATAGAAGAAATAAAAGAAAAAACAAGATGGGTTGTTTGGTCTGCTCGTGTAGAAGAAGAGCCCACGACTAGTGCATTATCCTTCATGGTTGTTGACAAGATTTTTCATGGTTTAAAAAGATGGTTTTGTCATGTCGTGTTACCACGAATAATCAAGGTCAAACAAATAATATTACAACTACAAGCATGATGAAAATATTTGAGATGTATAGTGCAAGTAGAGGTTCGTATCCGCAGGGACTAAGCAAACTCACAATTATTGTTCTACTTTCAAAATTGATGCAAATTTTAATCTATTGCGACAAAAGAAAATTTATGAGAGAATGCGATCTACGGTGAAAATACTTCCTAGAACTTAAAGTAAATGAAGGAGAGCATGAGTGCAACTAAATAAGAAGATGGGGGTAGAATTGCAAATTAAGATAGAAGAAATAAGATGACATTTGCAATATTTCAAAACCAAATAATGGAAGGTAAACTTGCAATATATCAAGGCAACTTAGAGTTGACAAAGAACCATACAAAATAAGAATGCTTCCAAGTTCAATTTAAATAAAACAAGTAATATAAAGAAAATGTAAGAGAACTTATAACATGAGAGTTGTTTCCTTCAAGTTCAACTTAAACAAACCAACTAAGGGAATAAAAATGCCATAGATAAATAAAGATGGGAAAGAAATTCTTCTCTATTGGAGCTTTTGGAATCCAAAACGAAGACCATGGTGGCGGCGACAGTTGTGTGACGATCACACACATAGGGAGGTGTGGGCTGGACATGGTGCGCGTGACGCACAACTCGTGCGATGAGAAGGAGGTGAGCTGGAGATGGTGTGCGTGGAGCTGGACGTGGGGTCTGATTGCACGTGTAGGAAGAAGATGTCCAGCAGCTTGCCACGGATGCCGGCATCGGCCTTGGTGCGTGGAGAAGGAGATGGAGTTAAAGCTGAGGAGAAGGACCCAGGGAGGAGCGTTGCATCGAGAGAGGGAGATAGATGGAGAGGGAGAGCTTGCAGAGAGAGAGAGAGAGAGAGATTGTGAGAGGGGGTGGGTTGGGGCCTGTGCGTTGAGGGAGCTCCTCCTTTTATGGATATCATGTGTCCCTTGCGATGAAGAGTCTTCATCTCATGCAGATAAAGACAAAAAAAATAAATACATACATGCATGGGGAAGTTGCATGGGCAAAAGAGAGAGAAGAATAAACAGAGTGTTCATGCATTTAGGTTGGTGGCTCTAGACATGATATTAAAGAGTGGAAATTTCACACTATCATCCATCCCTTTTTCTTTCCAACAAAAAGTGAGAGGTATTTTGTAGAGACAAAATAGTAGTGTTGGAGTCTTGTCAATTTTAATGCTATATATATGAACCCAATATATCTTCTCTCTTACTAAAATATAATTATTTTTGGATGATTATTAATCTCAGTTCATAAATAATATGTAAATTGAGATTTCTTAGAACATTTTATCCGGATAAATCACCATGATCTGTCAATTTATGCTATGATTTAATTAATTCTATGTAACTAAGATGTTTTTCTCCATTACGCATATGGAACAAATAATATGTGAATTGTGTGCAATTGGAGATTGTGTGTCAAATATTAAGGTTGTATTTTACATAATTTGATCACATTATATCAATATATAATGTAATCATCACACCCCCATGCTTAAATCTTGCTAGTCTCAAGCAAGAATAAGATAAATAATAAATAAAGCTTGAGGGAAATAATCAAGATGGGTTGGGTGAGGGTTTGTAGCAGACACACCCATAAAGTCTTGGGTTTTCAGCTCCCAACTACACAAATACACAAACTTTAAGAGAGTCAACCCTTGGATTAAGGATTTGTTCGACTTATCGACTTGACTTGAGTTTGTAGTTTCAACAGCCTCTTAGTTCCGACAAAATCGAAATAGTTTCAGAAAGTCGATCAAGTCAAATCATTTTAATAAAAAAGTATTCTCTTTGACCTTGAGTGGATATAAACGGTGTTCGTGATGTTTTAGATTTCGTGAGTCAAGAGAACGAGCTGACAGCACAATCTATCAAGGTACCAAATGATTTCCTACACATATAGTCTCAGTCCTTACCTGAATTCAGGCATATATTCTCTTTTCACCCAAGTATGTCAGCATAAAAAATAGGCCATAATTCATATGGAGAATGGGACTTAATTTTTAGGGTTTTCTGTAGACCGCTTTGGTTTTTTGCTCTCATTTTTTCCTTTTGCAGAGCATAACCCTGGGCCTCTTTGGGCCTCTTTTAAGAAATTAGGTAGAATCATTGGGCTGCTACAACAGCGTGTTGCTGGAGAAGGGTTATTTGGTGGTCTTCTTTCATTGCTTTTGCTTTGCACATCTTTGCATGATTGGTGGTTTTTGGCATTCTTGTGTATTGTAAGATTCCTTTTTGTGGTGTTTTTTCTTTGGGTTTGGCATCAAAGGTAGTATCAACTTAATATTGACTTTGGAGGCATGATACTGGCTTATTTGCTAACACTCTTAGACTAGAGAGATCATGCTGCTCCTGAGTAAAGTTCCTTCACTGACTATAGACGAGGTTCAGGCATTGGCACAAACAAGAGGACAACTCCTCATCTCAACTAGATTGTAATTGTATCTCGTAAAGTAAACTCAATCAAGTTAAGTGGAATGTGCAGTTGCTTAAGAGTTTAAGAGTGATACTAGTTGCTCAGGTGATCTAGTTAGATATAAAAGTTCATTCTCTAGTAAAGTTAGTGGAACTGAGAGAATAAAGTCTATATGGACCTGAAGAAAGCTTAAAAACTCATGCCTAGTGAAATTCTGATGGAATTAAGTGGATTAGGGTCGACTCAGCTTCAGTCTATGATCTATGCAATGAAGAGATGATTTCTCAAAAATAGGATAAAAATGGGAAGGAAGGGCATGTTTTTGGAGGTTTTTGAAAAGATTTTTGCTGATTTTTTTTGAAAAATATTTTGAGGGAATTTTGCAAAAATTGTATTTGATTTTTTATGCAAATATTTTTTGGAGAAAATATTTTTGAGATAAATATTCAATTTTTAGGAATATGCAAACACCCCCCATACTCATCAGAAACCATGTCCTCATGGTGAAAAAAATAACAAGAGGACCAAATGATCAAGGGAGTGTAATGATGCAGGAATAGTTAATAATGTTTTTTTGTTTATTTTTATTTTTGAAATTTTCATTATTTTTCTATTTTTTATGGATTTGTAATTTTCAAAAGGCTACCCCCATACTTATTTAACGCCAAGAAGAAGAAAAAATGAAATTAAAATGCATAGAAAAATAAACATACCTATGGATGTGGACCCACAAAATGTTGTTGGTTTAGCATCCCAGCTTGACGATTCTGCTTTTCATGAGTATCCAGTATTACGTGTGAGTACAGAAGCTGTGTTCAGAAAACCCCAATGAAACCATTGCTTCGACATGAATATCCTGACCAAGATGTGGGAGTATGGTTTATGGGTTTGATAGATGTGCATTACCATTAACATGGTGAAGAAAGTAATTGGTTGGAGAACAGGAATGAGAGATGAAGATGTCTCATCTTGGACTAGATGTAGTGGGAGGGGAATAGATGAACTAGTGATGGGTTCATGGACCATAAGTTGGTATGATAGGTTGAAGTCAAGCTCTAAGTGACCAAGAATTGATTCATCCATCAAAAAAGGTTGAGTGGCTATAAGCATGTGGTCCTCCAACATATATTGTGATAAATCATCATTTTCCCTCAAATAATCATTATGGATATCTTTAGTGTCATCTACTGTGAATTTCATTTCAATTCTCTACTTGAGCCACGAGGGTGATTCCCTCCCAGAAATATGATTCAGGTATTCAAAGGTCAGAAGCGAGGGAGTGTTGGCCATTGAATTAAGAGGTACGACAATTTGGATTTGGCAAAGGTTGTATGGCATGAATGATTGGATGATTGTGTTTGAATGTTTTGAATAGTTCCTTGGTTTCATTCCAAAAAGGATCAGAGAATAAATAATCATTCTGATCAGATTCTGACTCAGTAGTAGAAGATGTATTCTTATAGTCATCGACCGAATTGAGTGGATCTTCGGAAGTGAATCGCACACCAGCACCTCGGTATCATGTGTTGGTCTGTCCTACCCTGGATGGACAGAATTGAGTAGTTCCTCAGAATTTCATTCTGACTCAATTGCACAGTACGATTTCGTGGAGACAGAAGTGAATCACACACGTAGGGAGGTGTGGGCTGGAGATGGTGTGCGTGATGCACAACTCATGCGATAAGGAGGAGGCAAGCTGGAGATGTTGCTCGCGGAGCTGGATACGGGGTCTGATTGCACGCGTAGGAAGAAGACGTCCAGCAGCTTGCCACAAATGTCGGCGTCGTCCTTGATGCATGGAGAAGGAGATGGAGTTGAAGCTAAGGAGAAGGACCCAGGGAGGAGCGTTGCCTCGAGAGAGGGAGACACATGGAGAGGGAGAGCTTGCGGAGAGAGAGATCGTGAGAGGGGGCAGGCTGGGTCCTGTCCGTTGAGGGAGCTCCTCCTTTTATGGATATCATATGCGTCCCTTGCCTTGAAGAGTCTTCATCTCATGCACATAAAGACAAAAAATAAATACATACATGCATGGGTAAGTTGGATGGGCAAAAGATAGAGAAGAATAAAGAGAGTGTTCATGCATGTACGCGGGTGGCTCTAGACATGATATTAAAGAGTGGAAATTTTACACTATCATCCCTCCCCTTTTCTTTCCAACAAAAAATGAGAGGTATTTTGTAGAGAAAAAATTTTAGCATTGGATTATTGTCAATTTTAATGCAATATATATGAACCTAGTACATTTTCTCTCTTACTAAAATATAATTGTTTATAGATGATTAATAATCTCATTTCACAAATAATATGTAAATTTAGATTTCTAAGAACATTTTATCTGGATATATCACCATGATTTGTCAATTTATGATATGATTTAATTAATTTTGTGTAATTAAGATGTTTTTCTCCGTTATGCGTATAGAACAAATAACATGTGAATTGTGTGCAATTGAAGATTGTGTGTCAAATATTGAGGTTGTCTTTCACATAATTTGATCTTATTATATCAATATATAATGTAATCATCAATGGCTGACTCGGTACTGCATCTTTCTTTATTCTTCTTTTGGATTTTTCTGAATAATGATGGTAAAGAAGGTGGTGGTGATGGTGGAGAAGAAGGTGGTGATACTCCAAGATCTAGCTCTGCTACACCGGATCGATGCTCAACTAATGAAGCAGAAGATGAAGTCGGTGAAGCTCTCTCATTGGCTCTCTCCAATCCCAACCGATGTGTAGGCGGTTGCAATATCTTACCACTTGTAAGATGAATGACGTTTGATAAACATGTGAAATCAACGGCCATACATGTCTTGGGTGTGGATGGATCATAAGCTACATGCTCCTTACGTCTGAAATTATTGGTATTGGCTTCGACCTGAGCTAGGATCAATGTCTTGGTGGTGGTCAGGTCGTCAAGCCTCTGAGTCATGTTATTCATATTCTTCATCAGTTGTGTGTGTTGATCCTGTGTGAGATTCACTGAAGGTACCTCTAGATTCTCAATGACTGGTTGTCATTGAGACTGATAGTGTGGAGGTTGTTGGTATCCAGAATACTGTTGATGATAATGAGGAGGAGGATGATGTGAAAACTATCCATAAGATACTGATGAATCTCGGATTCATCACTCTAAGTCTCATTAATTAGGCTCAAGTCCCTCAAGATCAACTGCATTTCTGCATTTATTTTGCATAATTAGCATCCGGGCATGATTGCATAAGAATTGCATTTTAGCATTAATTTCTGCATAAAATAACAAGCCAAAAATCCAAGCCAAAAATGACCTGTAAATAGCCCAACTTCCCCTATTTTTTAACTCCTTCATGCTAATACCGCATACCACAAACTCACTCCCACTGTGTACACGTCACTAACAAGAATAAATAAAAAATACAAAAAAATCATTAACCCTGTTAAGTGGACCAAAAACCCAAACCCTAGTTTCAGGATTCTCGGACTAAAAGCCACATATCTTCCCCATCCAGTGTCCGATTTGATCCTACTCACTTTTGAACTAATGCACATTCAATTACCTTCAAAACAAGACCAAGTTCAAGTGAATCGGAGCTCGTATGTGAAAGTTGGGTTTTGGGCCTCTTTTGTACATTCTATTTTCGCGGCTTTTTGACCTGTATTTTATGTGTTTATTTTCTTTATTAATAAAAATCCAAAAAAATTAGATTAAGGTGTCTTTTATTTATCTTTGAGTTTTCCTTATTTTTCCGGATTTTTATCGTGTTTAAAATTGACAAAAAAATTAGAAAACCCAAAAATCAAGGTATTCTATGTACATGGGATACCCCAAAAATTTGCTTTTCACATTTGACCGAATTTGGCTTTGATGTCTTCATGAAAGTTGTAGATCTCGTCGAGACGAGCATTTTTCGTGAAGGAACTTTTTCGATCCGAGGTCATTTGCTATTTTATATCGATTTTTGAAATCTTTTATTCACGGATTTTTCTGGAGCTGACACGTGGCAGCCCCAGAGGCCGCCACGTGTCAACGTCTTTTGAGCTTTATTAATATCATTTTTTTAAAAAAAAATATATAATTAAAATCCACCGCACGTGCCCTCACGTGCTCCGCCAGGAGCCCCTTCCGCCACGTGGCCCCTATCTGGCCGTTCGATCTCGGCCGATCGAACGGCCAGGACCCGTCGTCCTCCTCCGGAACCGCCGCCCCGCTATCCCGCAAACGGCCGCCGCCTCTTCGTAACCACCGCCGCCCTCGCCTCGCCAACAACCACCTCCGCAACCGCCGCCCTCCTCTTTTCTCGCAACGGCCCCGACTCCATCGCCGTTGACGCCAACCATCTCCCTCTCGCCTATAAATAAACCCTTGCCGCCCCCAGTCATCGACATCCGCCGATCGACTCCTTCAGGTGGTGACAGCCCTCACCGGCGTGATCCGAAGCGCCCCCCCCGGTGCCTCGTCGCAGCCCCTCCAGCGCTGCTCCGCTCCGGCCACTCGCCGTCGAGCCTCCGACCTCCCCCAGGTATCTCTCTCTTCTTCTTCTTCTCTCTCTCTCTCTCTCTCTCTCTCCCTTCGCCGTCACGCAAATTCCTCCTCCGAGCTTCTCTCCGCTCGAAGCTTCACTTTCTTCTACACCGCGCACCTCACGTCTCCGTCGATCCACCACCACTCCGTCGCGCCTCCACCACATCTTCGCCGTTCTCCGCCCAAGCGTCAACGTCAACACCTGTAGCCGACTTCAGCTCTGCCGCACCTCCAACAACTCCTCCGCCCACGCGTCTTCACCGGGGACCCCTGGCCGTGTGTCGGCCAACGACGACTGCCATCTTCCTCGCCCCTGCCTTGAGCTCCTCCGCCAACGCCATCGCCCCGCCAGGAGGGGCCGACCTCCACCGCCTTCACCATCGCTCTCCACCTCGGCCGACACGCCAGCTCCGCCCCGCTCCTCGACGCCACCACGCTCTCGCCGCGTCACCGGAGCCACGCCACCAGCAGCACCAGAGGCCCTCACCGACATCTCCACCACCAGCCGGAGGCTCTGCCAGACCGCCTCCCCCTCTGCCGTCTCCTCCGCCACTCCACCAGCCACCGGGCGTGACGCCCGAGGCCCCAGCACGCGCGAGGCGCGTGCGTGGGGAACGTCAGCGCTGACGTCAGCCCAGGGTCACGTGATCTGCATGTGACCCGCTGGGTTAATTGTGAAGGCCCCCCTGAAGATCTCCATTTCACGCACTCGCCCCTGCCATCCAGAGGCACGTGCCTAGCACGTGCCTACTGGAAAATTTGCAAGAATACCCTCGGGGGTATAGGTAACTACACAAAAGTCCCCCCCTGCATTGATTTTATTTATTTATTCTATTTGCGTCTGTACCCCTGTCTTCGTCATTCATTATAGACCTCTACATTGCATCATTTTCTTTATTTAAATATAGCACTTTGTTCATTGCTTTATGCTCTACATTTTGACATGCTGTGGATATTTTTATGAATTACGGTTGATTAATAAATAATTATTTTGTGGAAATTGAGATATTTTGCCCAATCTGTGCTCGGAAATTAGTAGTTAATTAACCGTTGATTTAAAAATTCCCCAAAAATCACATATCGTAGAGATTAATTTGATTAACATTGTGCCCAAAAATCATTGCATTTGCATGCATCATTTGCCTTGTATAAATCATTTTGCATATTTCATTGTTTGATTTTTAATAGGTATTGAACCCCACATTTTTGAGGTCTAGGATTTTTCTAAGATCTATTACCTAGTGATAGATCTTAAATAATTTTAGTTCTCGAAAATACGTAGGTTTAATATTTATTAAAATTAAATATTGAAAATTAATTTGTTTGCAATTAAAAATTCGTAAAAAATTCATATTGCATTTAAAAATTCCAAAAAAAATACTGTGCACTTATTCCATCATTTTTTACATCTCGGCCAAGTTTCGTAATTTTCGGACACCGTTTGAACGTATTTTACATTTTAGTCCCTAAAATAGGCCGAATTTGCATTTTGCATGTCATCTTGCATTGAAAAATTCCAAAAAAAATACCACCTTGAAAACCAAACTCAAAATTGGATAGACATTAATCTAGGTTGTTCCTTTGCCTCCTTGTGATCGACCTTGGGACTTGCCCAAGTAAAATAAACATAAACCACGAGATTAAAATTGAATCATTATTTTGTGGTTATTTCTTGACTGTCTCCGATTGCCGCCTACAACGAACGACATATTTATTTTCACGATTGACGATTAAAAACAACTTCTTATCGCGGCTTTTCCGGGCCCGTCAGATGGCGCCGTTGCCGGGGAGGCAAACGGCTTAGTTTTTTTTGTTTTGAAAATTTTTGTTCGGTTTTCCGAATTCGGGTAGTCTGATCCCCGAATTTTTCATTGTAAATCCCATTTTGTTTCTTGTATTTATTTTTCAGCATTTCTTTCATTTATTTTATTTTTGATTATTTTTTGAGTCACTCTCTTACAATCTCTCTCTTATTTTTCTTGCGAGGTACCCGGCGCACGTGGAGCGGTTTTTCAAGGAACCGGCGCATCTTCACCGACACCCGAAGAAACCGCAATTAAATTAAGATCGAGTCGAGTCGTGAGAGAGAGTAGAGTCTAGGTTTTTTAATTTCTGCATTTTTATTTTCTGCTCATTTGTAGCGGTGTCCGTTTGGACTCTCGCGTGTGTACAAGTACATTGAACTTTATTTGTGGTGTGTCGTGGCCTGTTTCACTCTCCGGAGAGGGTGGGGCCCGACTTGAGTGGCGATTAGGATAGACATGCACATACGACTCTTAGAGCATTTATATTTTTTCTTGTGCTCGTAGGATCTTAAGCCACACTGCACTCTAATCAAGACGCACCTTAGATCGTTCAACTTAGCCAAATTCAACTCAATTCTTCCCGCTAATAGAACTTTCTGCTTAGGTGCGGTTTTCATCGGCTTGCACACATTTAGTATAAATTTTAAATTCTGTATTGCATCCCACATGGAGATTGCGAGGAGGCACTGTAAGTCTTCTAACTGAGCATTCATCATCGTTTTCCGCGTGCATCGGTTTTTCCCGAATTCCTCTCTCTTGTTTTATCACATAAGTTTAAAGGAAATTGGGACTGGACGGTAGACGTGAATTTGTGTTCACCTAAATTCTACAGTGATCGCCTTAATAAAACTGGGACTGCTAAATATAGCCGATCTAAAAATCCATAAAATCAAGAATTTCTGCGGGAGAGCAACCCCGACATTGTTTGATTTATCTTGCAGCGAGGAGAGAGACGAACACTAGGATAGAGCCCAGCTCCAAACCTAAACAGCTCGCGTAAACGGCTTGCAAGATTGAATTCTCACCAATTAAAACTAACAAGATAATTGACCGAACCTTTACGGTCTTCACTTTGAGTTGAGTTGGTGAAACAACCCTTGTATTGTGTTTGGTTGTGCGTAGAAAATAGTGCATCAACGAATGCCACACAATTGTGTCTACATCATAAAACATCTTGTTGACTCCGAGAATGGAGAATTGTGGTAATTTTTGTTCAGGCCCATCTCTCTCTACCACAAACTCTCCAACCTCAAAAGCCCAGAGAAACTTTTACTCTGGACCTGCTTGGCCTCCGGGAAACCCTTCCCAAGAACCCTATTCCTTCTTCCTCCTAGACGGAGGACAGACCCACCCTGTCCATTTCTCACCCCAAAAGATCGAGAATAACGGTTACATCAATTCTTTCCATTTTATTAACTCAAATCCTTTATATTCTCCAGATAAAGAAATGCCGCCCAAGATACCTTCCAAAAAAGACCCTGAAGATGAAAATAATGAAGATCCCATGAAGATGATTCTCGCAAGACTGGCTGCATCTGAGCAGCAACAGCAGCTGCTGAGGGAGCAGCTCGAACAAATGAATGCTGGGGGAGAAGTTCCAATGGAAGCCGCATATAACCCTGGACAGTACAGAGTGTGGAACTATTTGCAGCCACCACAGCCGGAGATCCACTATGAATTAAAACCACACTTTGTCAGTCAATTACCTCAATTCCATGGTAATACGACTGAGGAGCCATACGAATTCTTGAGGGACCTAGAGCTGATATGTTCTAATCTGAGGCACCCACAAGTCAGCCAAGACTACATTCGTCTCACTGCACTACCTTTCGCCTTGAAAGGGAAAGCAGACTACTGGGTGAAGAACTTGGGGGTGACTGTGACGACTTATGAGAGGTTCAAAAACCTCTTCCTGAAGAAATTCTATCCCTTGAGCCGGACCAATCAAATGAGGACCCGCATCACCAGTTTCGCTCAGATGCCCAATGAACCACTTTGTGAGGCATGGGATAGGTTTAAGGACCTGCTACAAAAATGTCCCTGTCATGATCTGGACAACAACATCCTAGTCCAATCACTCTACTCTGGCCTCAACCACGAGACTCAAGGGTTAGTTAGTGCTGCCTGCGGAGGGAATTACACATCACGTGGAGCTGAGACCGTCTGGAAAATACTGGAGCAGATGGCAGAAACAAGCCGGTCTCAAATTGCCAGTCGAGCATACACTGATTCCCTGAACACCCTTCAAGCCAAAGGCGGGAAGCAGACGGTGGCAGAAATAGCTGAGGACTTGATTCCGAGCATGCACTTTATTTCTGATAAATTGACAATTGTGGACAAGAGAATGAACGATATTGACAGCAGGATTTCGCAATTCCCGAAGCAGATGGAGGAACTCACCGAGAAGGTGTCCAAGATGGGGATGCCTAGTGCACCTACTGTCCCGATATATCATGTGCATCATGTCCAGGAGCAATCAGGAGCAGAGCAACAACAACCATGGGCTCACGATCAATCCCACGCCCAATTTTCCCAACAGCCGCCCCCACCGACCGAGACAGTCAAGGAAGCCCCGCCTCTGACATTTGAAGTGAATGGCATCTGGTACACCCAAGACACTACCCGACAGGGTAATATGGGAGACCGTCAGACTTATCAGCGCCCACCTACTTTCTATAATGCCGCATTCCAGCAACCGAAGCAGCCGCAACCCTACAATCGCCAGAGCCAACCTCAGCAATACCATCAGCAATCTCAAGCCCCCAGACAATCAGCTCAGTCATCCAAACCCCCAGAAGAACCGATCGACATCCAGAGACAACTACTTGAGGAGTTTCGTCACTTCCGACATGAACTGGAAGATCTACGGGTTGATGTCAACCGCTTGTCCCGCTGGAAGGATGAGCAGACAGCTCCAGCCACAACCATTCCCACCCAGGTTCAAGCTAACCCCAATAGCTTGAACAAATTCAACGCATCTCAACACAATAACCAGGTATACTATCCAGACTTTTCCACATCTGAACATGAGATCCTTTCATTTGACAAAATCAATGCCATGTCACTCAGGAGCGGAAGGACCGTGGTCGTACCTGACCGGGCAAGGGAATCGGACCATGAAGACTCGGAAGATCGACTGGAGGATGTTTCCGAGGAGGAAGATGAAGGACGCCTGAAGATCCCAGCAGTAGATAGAGGGAAAGCAACTATGGAGTCTGCAGAGGACCTTGAGCCTCTAGTTGCTGCAAAAATACCTTTGTCACCTTTTCAGCAACCTGATTTTGATTATTATGATTGTAATAAAAACTCCAAGTCAAATAAAGATGCTCGTATTTTTTCCGATCCTCTATCCCCTGTCTCAAATGCGTCCATTCCTTTCCCCCATGCCTTAAAGAAAGAAAAGCAAAAGAAAAACATCAAAGATGACCCAGTCATGGAAAAATTCTGCCAACAAAACATCATAGTCAAAGTGCCCTTTGATCAATACGTGGCAGGTAACCCAGCCTTTCAGAAATACTTGAAGGCGAAATGCACCCCCACCCGGACTCGTACAAAGAGAACAAGTCAATTCGTGGAGACTCACATCTTGACAGTTGCCACCACCAAGTGCGTCAAAAACCAGCATCTGCCAAGAAAGAAAAGGGATCTGGGTGCCCATTATGTGGAGAGTCACATTGGCGGCATAGCATTCACACGCACACTTCTCGACAATGGATCTTCCATAAACCTTCTACCCTTAACCTTATATTATCGATTGGAGTTGGGCCCTCTCAAGAAATCATCATCTTTACTCCAATTTGCTGACAAATCCACTAAAAGACCTAAGGGAGAAGTGAAGAATGTCATCATCATCATCGAGGGTACAGAATACAAAGTAGACTTCACTGTCCTGGACATGGAGACCCCGAACCATTGGAAGGAATCGCAAATCATTCTCGGAAGAACTTCTTAAGAACCGCTAAGGCCGTATTCGACTACGGAACTGGCATGATGAAATTCCGTTCTCCAAGCGGAGAAGTGGACTTGGAGATGAAACAAACAAAGTGGCAAAGACCAGATTCCGAATCCACGACTGAAGATGCCGAAACATCAGAATGCAATCTCCTCAGAACCATTGGGCCATGGGACCAACTGCCAGACATACAGATAGAAGGCACATCCTCGGAAGAAGAAATAGTCCACCATGCAGTCTCTGAGATTTCTACACCCCCAGACAACACTGAAATCCTCTTGGATTTATCAAGCACCTCACCTTTGGGACAGACAATCGATGATGAGTCGGACACGGCTCTGGCCGAATTGCCATTCTACTCTAGAGATCCGACTCACTCTTCTTTGGAATTGGTAGCCAACATCTCACACAGTGATTCACCGTCAACCAATACTGAGCCAGAAGCAAAAGTCATTCAGCCAGACTTGATCGACGATTCAGAATTGCCAGAGCTGAAACCACTACCCCCCACGCTGAAATATGCCTTCCTCAATGGACCCAAAGAAAAATTCCCTGTGATCATTAGCTCATCATTAACCGTGGACCAAGAATCCAGACTGATCGAAGTCCTTAAGCGAAATCGAAAAGCCATAGGTTGGACTGTGTCGGATCTCGTAGGAATAAACCCCGCTCTCTGCTCGCACCAAATTTATGTTGAGGATAATGCAAGGCCTTCCCGTGAATTTCAGAGAAGATTAAACCCCAATCTTCGGGAAGTGGTGAAGAAAGAAATAGAGAAATGGTGCAAAGCAGGATTTATTTACCCCATTTCTGACTCCAAGTGGGTAGCCCCCCTTCATGTCGTCCCGAAGAAGTCGGGAATCCAGATGGTTACCAACGAGGAGGGGGTTGAGATCGCGACCAGAGTACCCACGTCGTGGCGCGTCTGTGTCGATTACCGGCGCCTGAATGCTGCGACCAAGAAAGACTACTTTCCACTACCATTCATTGATCAAATATTGGAGAGACTTGCAGGGAAAGCATTCTTCTGTTTTCTTGATGGGTACTCCGGCTACAATCAAGTAGCTATCGCTCCCGAGGACCAGGAAAAGACCACATTCACATGTCCCTTCGGTACTTACGCATTCAAGCGCATGCCATTCGGGCTTTGCAATGCCCCAGGCACATTTCAGCGGTGCATGATTGCCGTATTTGCCGAAATGGTTGGTGATTTCCTGGAAGTCTTCATGGACGACTTCTCGGTTCATGGTGATTCATTTGATACATGCTTAGCACACTTGGACCGAGTCCTTCAGAGATGCAGGGAGGTAAATTTGGTACTCTCCTGGGAGAAGAGTCACTTCATGGTGACTGAGGGTATCGTGTTGGGGCACGTCATCTCCAAAAAGGGAATGGAGGTGGACCCTGCCAAGGTGGATGTGATCAAGAAACTTGAGCCACCAACCAACGTCAAGTCAGTGAGGTCGTTCTTAGGGCATGTTGGATTTTATAGACGGTTCATTCCTGATTTTTCAAAGATCGCCCGCCCACTGACTGAGCTCTTAGGAAAAGACACCGAGTTTATTGTAAATCACAAATGTCTAGAGGCCTTCGAGCTCCTGAAAAAGAAAATATGTGAATCGCCGATATTACAAGCTCCCGACTGGTCTCTTCCCTTCGAGATCATGACTGATGCATCGGATTTTGCTGTCGGAGCGGTACTCGGACAAAGAAGAGATGGAATTCCTTATGCGATTCACTACGCGAGCAAAGTATTGGACCCTGCACAGAGAAACTATACAGTGACTGAAAAGGAAATGCTCGCAGTTGTTTGGGCCCTGGAAAAATTCAGATCATACATATTGGGCTCCAAGGTGACAATCTTCACAGACCACACGGCAATCAGATATCTCATGGATAAGAAGGATGCTAAGGCACGACTTTTGAGATGGATCTTGTTAATCCAGGAATTTAATTTGGAGATCAAGGATAAACCTGGAATAAAGAATGTTGTTGCTGATCACCTTTCCCGAATCGAGCAAAATGATTATCCTGATATCGGACCAATCAAGGAGACTTTTCCAGACGAATCAATTTGCGTCATTGAGTCAACCCCATGGTATTCCGACATAGTGAACTATCTTGTCTCCAAGAAGGTTCCCTATGGTTGGACCAAAAAAATGATTGATCGATTAAAGTCGGATTCGAGGAAATACCATTGGGACGATCCTTTCCTTTTCTATGAAGGACCGGATTGTGTCTGGAGAAGATGTATCCCTCAGGAGGAATATCAGAGTGTCCTCACACACTGTCATTCTCTAGAGGCTGGAGGACACCATTCGGGAAAGAGAACCGCGCACAAGGTACTCCAATGTGGATTTTACTGGCGGACCTTATTTCAGGATGCTAATGAATTTGTACAGTCATGCCCGATTTGGCAAAGAATGGGAGGGACTATGGGATATAGAGATGAAATGCCCATGCAACCAATAATTTTCTGTGATGTTTTTGATGCATGGGGGATCGATTTTATGGGTCCCTTTCCCAACAGCAATGGATTTGAGTACATCTTGTTAGCGGTGGATTATTTATCAAGATGGGTAGAGGCTATTCCAACCCGAACCGCAGATAGCAAAGTCGTCTGTAAGTTTATCAAAGATAACATCATTGCGAGGTTCGGGATACCAAAAGTATTGATTTCTGATGGAGGTAGCCACTTCGTGAACAGGGAGATGAGATCTTTGGCTAAGGAGTACAAATTTGAGCATAGAATAGCCAACCCGTATCACCCACAATCTAACGGCATGGCAGAGGTTTCTAACAGAGAGGTGAAGAGCATTCTCCAGAAGTTGGTTCGTCCCGATAGGAAGAATTGGTCAACACTGTTGGACCAAGTTCTATGGGCCTATAGGACAGCCTATAAGACTCCACTCGGTACTTCACCTTTTAGGATGATCTATGGCAAGCCATGTCATCTTCCTGCAGAATTGATCCACAAATCTGAATGGGCGATCAAAAAGTAGAATTGGAGTTGTCACCCTGGGAAACTATGTCGAGACTTAAATCTGAATGAGCTAATTGAAATCCGAAATCGGGCATATGACAACAATGTGATTTATAAGGACAAGGTCAAGAGATGGCATGATAGACACATTCGAGAGAAGACCTTTGTCCCTGGACAAAAAGTGTGGTTGTTTAATGCTCGTTTGAAGATTTTTCATGGGAAACTCAAATCAAAATGGACGGGTCCCTACATTGTCGTCGATGTGCATACCAATGGAAGCGTAGACATTTCCGAACTCAAAGAGAATGCACAACCGTTCTCAGTAAATGGACAAATGCTGAAGCCATACATTGAATCACCCAAAGAACAAACAGTTCAAGTCGAGGCCATCTATTTCACGCAGAGCGAGGATATTGAAAATCTATCTAACCACTCCCTCCCTCCCTCCCGACCACATCGGCCTCCGTGTACAGCTTCTTCCTTTACTTAGGCCAAGGCCTAAGTATAGGGGGAGACCGATGCCATCTGTATATACCATTCTTCTCCTAACTCCTAATCGCTCCATATCCACCCTTCTTCCATACTTAGGTTGTTCAAAGCCTAAGTATAGGGGGAACCAACATCCACCCGTATATACTCTCCTCATTTCCTGACAGCTTTTCTTTTCATTTTTTTTTCTTTCTTTTTTCTCACTCTCTTACGCTTAGCCCGAGCTTTGTCTTCTTTACGCTTCTTGTGCTCTGAGGACACAGCACTCGCTAAGTATAGGGGGGTCTGTATATACTTTGTATATATTTTACCCATATCTCGTACTTTCGCGTAAGTCTATATGTATTTACGGGGTGGGTACTAACTGAAAAAAAAAAAGAAGAACACTGACTTGCCCTAATTTTCTGAAAAAAATGAATAAGAAAGAGGCTTCTTATTCCATTTTCTGCATAAAAAATAATATATCCATTGCTTAAAAAAAATGTCTGCATTTCACGCACCTGCACTCCATCCAACATCGCATGCATTTGCATCTGTGAAAAGTCATTGGGTTCTGAACTGAGTTATGAGCCGAAACCGAGAGTGGTCTGGGTTTGACCTTAATCCACCTAAGTTCAGAGGAACTTCACCGAGAAATAGAATTTTAAGAGCTTCAGGTCTTTTTGACTTAATTCCTTAAGTTCCACATGACAATGTACAGCGTTTGACTCTTAGTGTCTAACCTGGTCTCTTCATTCTGGGTACAACTCTGGAATAGAGAATTAATTCGCACTCTCGCACTATGCACTTAGCTCAACCCAAACGGGATGTTGGAAGACTGTGTGAGTCTCTTTTCTGGTAGCGTGGAAATCTAAAGACCGGAGTACGGGTTGAAATAAAGCTTCGGAAAAGGGATGGACGGCTGGGCACAATTTTTCTAAGACCCCAAAAAATGTACGGAACAAAAGATTCTATATCCGTAGGGGCACAACAAGATCCAAGCAGAACCACCAAAAATTCCAAATACATAGAAGCATTCTACCAAATAAAAATCCGACCAAAAAGGTCCAAGCTTCAGAAACCAGCAGATCTTGGTGGAGACTCGGCTACACTGGCCATCTCCACAAGGAGAGGTGACTACACTGGCCACCCTCCAGTTCTTTTCTCTTTCTTCTATCTTCTCCCTCATTCGATTGTGAACACAGCACGACAGACCTTAGAAGGAAATACCTGACTCCCCGAGGACGAGTTACTGGAGAGGAGAGGAGCATGGTAGTCCGGCATTCTGAATGGGAAGAGCTAAAACCCTTCACACACATGAGTCGGTTATTCAATGTTCATAGGGTATACTTTGGGAAGAGGATTGATCTAAGATGACTTCTGAGTTGAAACTGTGTCAATGATGTGTAGAACTTGAGGGCTGTTGATTTTGAAATTCTAAGTCTCACAGAAGTTCCGCCACATTATTAATCCAAAGGTCAAGTTTAGTTTCACTTTCACCTTCAGTTCATGGTCTTGGTATGGAACCCAGTCTCATTTCACTTCATGGCATTTCTTTTTGATGCTCAGGGACGAGCATGGTTTAAGTATAGGGGGATGATGAATCTCGGATTCATCACTCTAAGTCTCATTAATTAGGCTCAAGTCCCTCAAGATCAACTGCATTTCTGCATTTATTTTGCATAATTAGCATCCGGGCATGATTGCATAAGAATTGCATTTTAGCATTAATTTCTGCATAAAATAAGAAGCCAAAAATCCAAGCCAAAAATGACCTGTAAATAGCCCAACTTCCCCTATTTTTTAACTCCTTCATGCTAATACCGCATACCACAAACTCACTCCCACTGTGTACACGTCACTAACAAGAATAAATAAAAAATACAAAAAAATCATTAACCCTGTTAAGTGGACCAAAAACCCAAACCCTAGTTTCAGGATTCTCGGACTAAAAGCCACATATCTTCCCCATCCAGTGTCCGATTTGATCCTACTCACTTTTGAACTAATGCACATTCAATAACCTTCAAAACAAGACCAAGTTCAAGTGAATCAGAGCTCGTATGTGAAAGTTGGGTTTTGGGCCTCTTTTGTACATTGTATTTTCGCGGCTTTTTGACCTGTATTTTATGTGTTTATTTTCTTTATTAATAAAAATCCAAAAAAAATTAGATTAAGGTGTTTTTATTTATCTTTGAGTTTTCCTTATTTTTCCGGATTTTTATCGTGTTTAAAATTGACAAAAAAATTAGAAAACCCAAAAATCAAGGTATTCTATGTACATGGGATACCCCAAAAATTTGCTTTTCACATTTGACCGAATTTGGCTTTGATGTCTTCATGAAAGTTGTAGATCTCGTCGAGACGAGCATTTTTTTGAAGGAACTTTTTCGATCCGAGGTCATTTGCTATTTTATATCAATTTTTGAAATCTTTTATTCGCGGATTTTTCTGGAGCTGACACGTGGCAGCCCCAGAGGCCGCCACGTGTCAACGTCTTTTGAGCTTTATTAATATCGTTTTTTTTTTTAAAAAAAATATAATTAAAATCCACCGCATGTGCGGCGCACGTGCCCCCAGGCACGTGCCCTCACGTGCTCCGCCAGGAGCCCCTTCCGCCACGTGGCCCCTATCTGGCCGTTCGATCTCGGCCGATCGAACGGCCAGGACCCGTCGTCCTCCTCCGGAACCGCCGCCCCGCTATCCCGCAAACGGCCGCCGCCTCTTCGTAACCACCGCCGCCCTCGCCTCGCCAACAACCACCTCCGCAACCACCGCCCTCCTCTTTTCTCGCAACGGCCCCGACTCCATCGCCGTTGACGCCAACCATCTCCCTCTCGCCTATAAATAAACCCTCGCCGCCCCCAGTCATCGACATCCGCCGATCGACTCCTTCAGGTGGTGACAGCCCTCACCAGCGTGATCCGAAGCGCCCCCCCCCGGTGCCTCGTCGCAGCCCCTCCAGCGCTGCTCCGCTCCGGCCACTCGCCGTCGAGCCTCCGACCTCCCCCAGGTATCTCTCTCTTCTTCTTCTCTCTCTCTCTCTCTCCCTTCGCCGTCACGCAAATTCCTCCTCCGAGCTTCTATCCGCTCGAAGCTTCACTTTCTTCTACACCGCGCACCTCACGTCTCCGTCGATCCACCACCACTCCGTCGCGCCTCCACCACATCTTCGCCGTTCTCCTCCCAAGCGTCAACGTCAACACCTGTAGCCGACTTCAGCTCTGCCGCACCTCCAACAACTCCTTCGCCCACGCGTCTTCACCGGGGACCCCTGGCCGTGTGTCGGCCAACGACGACTGCCATCTTCTTCGCCCCTGCCTTGAGCTCCTCCGCCAACGCCATCGCCCCGCCAGGAGGGGCCGACCTCCACCGCCTTCACCATCGCTCTCCACCTCGGCCGACACGCCAGCTCCGCCCCGCTCCTCGACGCCACCACGCTCTCGCCGCGTCACCGGAGCCACGCCACCAGCAGCACCAGAGGCCCTTGCCGACATCTCCACCACCAGCCGGAGGCTCTGCCAGACCGCCTCCCCCTCTGCCGTCTCCTCCGCCACTCCACCAGCCACCGGGCGTGACGCCCGAGGCCCCAGCACGCGCGAGGCACGTGCGTGGGGAACGTCAGCGCTGACGTCAGCCCAGGGTCACGTGATCTGCACGTGACCCGCTGGGTTAATTGTGAAGGCCCCCCTGAAGATCTCCATTTCACGCACTCGCCCCTGCCATCCAGAGGCACGTGCCTAGCACGTGCCTACTGGAAAATTTGCAAGAATACCCTCGGGGGTATAGGTAACTACACAAAAGTCCCCCCCTGCATTGATTTTATTTATTTATTCTATTTGCGTCTATACCCCTGTCTTCGTCATTCATTATAGACCTCTACATTGCATCATTTTCTTTATTTAAATATAGCACTTTGTTCATTGCTTTATGCTCTACATTTTGACATGCTGTGGATATTTTTATGAATTACGGTTGATTAATAAATAATTATTTTGTGGAAATTGAGATATTTTGCCCAATCTGTGCTCGGAAATTAGTAGTTAATTAACCGTTGATTTAAAAATTCCCCAAAAATCACATATCGTAGAGATTAATTTGATTAACATTGTGCCCAAAAATCATTGCATTTGCATGCATCATTTGCCTTGTATAAATCATTTTGCATATTTCATTGTTTGATTTTTAATAGGTATTGAACCCCACATTTTTGAGGTCTAGGATTTTTCTAAGATCTATTACCTAGTGATAGATTTTAAATAATTTTAGTTCTCGAAAATACGTAGGTTTAATATTTATTAAAATTAAATATTGAAAATTAATTTGTTTGCAATTAAAAATTCGTAAAAAATTCATATTGCATTTAAAAATTCCAAAAAAAATACTGTGCACTTATTCCATCATTTTTTACATCTCGGCCAAGTTTCGTAATTTTCGGACACCGTTTGAACGTATTTTACATTTTAGTCCCTAAAATAGGCCGAATTTGCATTTTGCATGTCATCTTGCATTGAAAAATTCCAAAAAAAATACCGCCTTGAAAACCAAACTCAAAATTGGATAGACATTAATCTAGGTTGTTCCTTTGCCTCCTTGTGATCGACCTTGGGACTTGCCCAAGTAAAATAAACATAAACCACGAGATTAAAATTGAATCATTATTTTGTGGTTATTTCTTGACTGTCTCCGATTGCCGCCTACAACGAACGACATATTTATTTTCACGATTGACGATTAAAAACAACTTCTTATCGCGGCTTTTCCGGGCCCGTCAGATACATACTAATGATGATAGCAAGGCTGGTGAGAATATGCAGGTTGCATCTGTTGTTGTCCCTGCATCCAGTTCTGGAAGTGTGGTGGAGATGAGAAGTGAGGTTGTATCTTTTGGTGCTGGGGATATGGTCTCCCTCCCTGAAAATGGTGGATGGGTCTCTGACTCTACTGGGAATCCAACTTACATTTCCATGACGGATGGGGGTGGTTGTGCTCTCGGTCAAACCAAATGTCGTTCACCTCCTAAATGAGAGGTGGAGGTGGAGATTGCTTCTCAGGAATATAAGGATGCTCCTGGTGGTATGGTGCAATCTGGTGGGACTACTACGAGACCT
The DNA here is from genome assembly GCA_037367405.1 of Ottelia alismoides. Lineage (NCBI taxonomy): Eukaryota > Viridiplantae > Streptophyta > Magnoliopsida > Alismatales > Hydrocharitaceae > Ottelia > Ottelia alismoides. Next base: position 1,489,571 of record JAZKJV010000711.1, on the reverse strand, counting down.
AATCCAGGGTCTGAACGTAGTAAACGTGTTGAATTGTAGAACAGTACTCTGAGGTGTTGAAGTGGAAGAAGTATGGTTATGCGTAGAAGTATCGGATGTGGCACTCGCACTCTGACATGCACAAATCGTACTGAAAAGAAGCTCCAAATGCTTCGTAATCTCATCCAGCTTATCCAGGTCCTTTGTCCTCTAATCGATCACTTGTATCTTCTCAAGCTCCTTGGATTATTTCTCAATTATGTCAACTTTGGATAGGTGATTTCCTATAATGGTCAGATTTGCACTGTCCACCCTATCCACACCATGTGATGTCGTCATGTTGATAGCCGTGTAGGGTACTTCAGGAGAGATAACGCTTCTGAAAAGCACGTGAAGAAGAAAGAGTTGTAGAGCTCTTTACCATCTCCTAAAAAAATATGATAAAGGACATCCTCGTCCTTATTGAAGTGGGACCCCCACAAGTGGTATCTACTAACTTTTGATTCTCAATGCTCAAACCCCCGAAGAAATTCTGCACAAGGCTCGTCTTTGGTATATCATGATGGGGACATTTCTCTGTCAAGTCTTTAGATCTTTCCCACGCCTCATGAATAGGCTCATGGGACATTTGGGAGAAGTTGGCAATCAGGGACCGTATTTGATTCAATCATCCTAAGGGATAATACTTATTCAAGAACCTCAGTTCTTCCCAAGACTTCACAACCTTTCCTAAATGGTTTATCCAATAAAGTGCTTTGTCCATAAGGCTGAATGGGAATGCTTTCATTTTCATTTCATTACCCCTAACGGAATGTTAGGATAGTGTATGGTGCCACATATGCGGTCAAACAGTTGGAGGTGTACATAAGGTTCTCTATTAATGTATCCATGGAATATAGGGAGTAGAGGTAAAATTGTGGGCTTTAAATCAAAATGCACCTGAATCGTAGGTATTTTATCATGTGTTGGTCTGTCATACCCTGGATGGACTATAGGCATCCTTAAGTGTAAGATTAGCCACTGGCGCAACTGGTTGATCTCCTCCTCCCCTATTCCCACCTCCATCTATCTGCTCATCCACCTCTCTCTTATCTTGTCTCTCATTCCTCAGCTCGACGATCGTGTCTCTCAATCCGACTTGGATGTCAGCTTGTTCAGTTAACTATGCCTGAATGGCCTGAATGGAAGCTAACATCGTATTGTTGAACTCGCTCTGCTCAGCCATGGAACCCCTGAGCTTTGGTGGCATCAAGTGCTCTGATTCTGACTCTAAAAATATATATGGCACTAGATTAGTCCTCAAAATGGTGGAGTCTCAAATGATAGTTCGAGATTAGATTCAATCTCAAATAATGGATTGGATGTGTAGATGGGTGACGTGGAGAAAGAGGGATATTCGGTAAGTGAGTCTTCCCAAATAGTTGATGACCGAACATTAGTGTGACATGATCTCGCGAAGTCCGAACATGAAATACTCCAATACGATATCTTCGATGTCAATAGGAAAGATGTGAGAACATGAAGGTCAACACAAGAAGAAAAAGGAAGAAAATGCGTGAAGGGTGCGGAAGGATCTTTACACTAACAAACGAACACAATACATACCCCTGATTCACCAACTTGACACAAGTGGATACCATAAGAGTTTAGTATTTTATCTTTTCAATTTTAATTTTAGTGAATCTACAAGAAGTTACTTACTACCAAACACACATGGTGAGTCACCGCTATCACCCAACGTACGTTCTCAATCCTCCCCAGTCAATGAAACTATCTGCTTGGGCTGTCAGGTTCAATATCATGCCTAAAGGGAGAAAGGAGAATGACCATACCAAAACGATTTTCTAACATAAGAGGCATGTTCTTACATCCCAACCATACACTATAGAGATGTGTATAGGAACATAGGGCACGAGTTCGAGGATTTGGGCTCTATTCTTATGGTTATGTCTTCACCCATTTTGTCTAGAGGTAAATACCGCAAACAATGAGGGGGTTACTCTCCCCAAAACAATGATGATTTGTCCTTACGTTTCTTATTGGGTCGAGTTTTCTTTTAACAATCCCAATTTTATACAGTTATTACTTTTTTTATTTTTTCAAGTAAATGATCTAACGAATTTTCCAATTCCTTTATCTTAAGTGAGTAAAAATGGAGAAGGAAATCAGAAAAACCAATGTACAGTGAAATCAATTATGCATGCAAAAAAAGAGATGTGTACCTTTCGCCAGCACTCTACATGCAAGGTCATACACACATAAAAATAAAGACAGAAATAAACTAGACTAAATGATGCAAGAGAACCGTCCTAACATTAACTTCTTTTAGCAGGCAAGAACGAATTAATTTGACCAAGTCCAATCCTATAATCTCGTCTATAGGAACATATATTCTTTTAAGGGCTTTGTACCTAATCGTTTACCTGGCTCAAGCAAGATAATAAAATCTACTTCTAAGGGCCAAGCACACAAAACCATGAGAAAACAAATAAAAGAAAATCGATGAAAACAAAAACCGGTGAGGTCCCCCAAGTGCACGGGCACTTGGTGAAACAGACACTGCACACACAACGTATATAATGGCCTTAGAAAAAATAAAAAAAGAGGCAAGCACCAAATGAATAATTACAACATTTTACAATAATAATGATGCAAATAAAAGTCTAAAAAGAAAACAGAAAATTTATATGCGAAAATTATGCTTCATGAATCTTCCAACTCTTTTTCTTCTTCCCCCTACGCTCTCCTACAACTCGGTGAATAAATGAGCCGAATCCGCTTCGCTCGGGCATGTTGGTGCTCCTAGGAATGTCTCCCACGCTCGTTGGGCCCTTGCAAGAAGGAGAGAAAAAAGAGTACAGTTAGTTATGAAAAATAGAGCAAGCATAAAAGAAAATAAAATAGAGAATATAGACAAATAAATAAACAAAGGAACACGGAGGTGGATAAGATGCAAAAATGAGAAGATCAAGTGAAATGGATCTCAAATGAATTACTAATTCCGACTTGGGGAGCTTTCGATTTTTGACAAATCGGATCCTGTAAGCGTTGTAAACTCTCTCACGGCATGCGAAATTTGAAGTGAGTGCTCACCCCTCAACAAGATGCAATCCACACAATATATACAGAAAATATAGACAAATAATACAATGAATAATTGACAAGAAATAAAAGACACAAAATATGAACAAGTGACAGAAAATATGAATAAGAAGTATTTGACAAAAATAAGAAGACAAAAAAATAAAAATAAAACAAACAGGTATCTACAACTAACAATAGAAAGCTATAAGAAGAAAAACCTAACTACCCTCGTCGTGTCTCCCTTACAACGGTGTCATTTGTTAAACGGGAATTTTATGGGGTTTAATAGAATTAAGGCAATGTCATTGCAACCCTAAAAATTCCTCAATAAAAATTATTTAAGAACTGTCAAGCCAAAATAAAATGAAGAAATGTAGCAAAAGAGTTTTTCTATTTATTTACCTATACAACGTACAAGATTGAACTCAGGGAGGCTACAAAAATCCCTAGGGTTATTTAGTTGAACGAAAAATAATGAAATAAAGGAGGAAATTATATGCACATTACTCTTGGCTTTTGTGAAATTTGTCTTCTTTTTTTAAAATTTTTTATGCAATTTTTATTTTATATTTTTATGAAATTTTTTATATTTTGAAAATGATTTAAATTTTTGAAAATAAAAGGAAATAAGACAAATAAAAGAAATAAAGGTAAAAGTTAGAAAAATACAATTTTTCGATACTTAAAATATGGTAAAAATATATAGAAAATTAAAATAAAATTATTTTCAGGTGTTCGAAAATTTTCTTATGTTTTTTATGATTTTTCCAAAACTTTTAGATTTTTTAAAGGATTTCAAATAAATAAAAAACAAGTAAATAAGAAATAGCAAATTCCACAGATTATTTTGATTATAAAAATAAAAAATAAAATAAAAAGTTAGGGAAACATGCACAATCAGAAAAACTATTTTTTAGATATTCCAGAAAGCATTTTTGCAAATTTATTGGACTTATTGTGATTAAAAATGAATTTTTTTAGTGTTGTCAATGTTTTCTATTTTTTTGGTTTTTATGAGGAATTAGCGAATGAAAATTGGTCAGAAAAAACTAAATTAAAATAAACAAACGGGATTGTTTTTAGATTTTTAGAAAAGTCTTTACATGTTTTATTGATTTTTTAATGCAAACAAGAGATGTTTTTGATGTTTTTGAATTACTAAGGTAAATTGATTGAAATGTAAAACAAAAAATATTGATGAAAGATAGTGTTAACAGAAATCTAAGATGATTTCTGTAGATTTTTATATGAGGTTTTGCTATTTTTAATATATTTTAACTTGCAAAATTAAATGCAAATGAACATGTGTATGGTTGCAAAGAAAATTATTTTATGGACTAAAAGATTAATAATAATAATAATGCAGAGAGAATAACGCAGTTTTCTTAGAAAATGCATGCTAGCGTACGAGAGTCGCGCTGGATTAATCCTAAATGAGAATATTTAATTTCCAAGGGCAAATCAATAACAAATAAGTGAGAGCTTTTTATTGCAATTTTTATAAAATACAAACATTTATGAAATTTCTCTAGCCTAAAATTAAATTAAAATAAATAACAAGGTTCTTAATGCAATAGTTCAATAAACCACACAATGACACGTGTCCCATAGGGCTTATTTGCAAAATTAAAAACGAGCAGGGGTTGGAGTGAAAATTATATGTCGCTCCACGTGGCAAAAGAGACGCTTGGATCTATGTGGTAGCACTGATCATTCAGCAACGATTGAGGCACGCGCGGGGGAATCTGATCAGATCTGGTGGTGCAATCTACGACTAGGTTTTGGGGATTTTTCCAACGGATGAGATTCAATCTGGAGCTCATCTTTCTTGATCGAACGATGATGAAGAGAGATGGAATAATCGTATGAATGTATTCTACGAGAGGTTTCAATTGGAAAGAACCAGGTTGATCTCCACTCGAATCTCTCTCTGGAGAGAGATACTTGCTCCAGTTGTGATTCTCTATTGATTGGATGTAGTGTTGATGTACAATGATGGCTAATATGATATCTGGAGCTCGGAGAGTTCTGCAACACGAAGTGGACCTCCAAATGATGTTTCTACACTCCAGTCCACTCTTACCCCTGCAGATGAATCTATGCTCGGAGGAGGAATCTCCGATCTACTTTATTACATAAAAACAAAAGGAGGTGGACATGGATGGACAGCCTCCGTCGACGATGGTCAGAATGGAGGCTAAAATCCAAAGCACGAGTGTTCTGGAGGGTCAGGTTGCGTGAGAAGGTGGAGAAGGTCAAAGTGAGTTTGGTCGAAGGGTCGGATACAAGAATGCATGCCTTGTGGTGCTTTGATCTTGCATATTTGAGCTACGAGATGATGATCACGGATATGCTTGTAAGTGTAAATCAGAGCTAAAATCAAAAGCAAACACGAAAGGAAAAATCTCTAAAATACCTACGGATGAATGGAGAAAGATCTTCGCCTCGATATGCTGCTAGAAAAGAGAGTCAAAATGCTACCGGCAGAGCTCTGGTGAACATGGTCTGGATCAAATCTTTCGAGTCTACTCGAGCTCTTCTGGTTGTGAGAAAGATGCTCTGTTACCGCACCTTGCTCCAGGAACCAACCTCGGTAATGGATCAACCTCAAAAAATTTGAGATATGGAAGCATTTACGGGCTGGAGTTCGGGGGGATTGGAATTTTGATGAGCATGCACTCTAGGGCATGGAATAAGGAGTTGTTGATCTAGCGATGGAGAGGGGCATTAGGGCTAACTTAATGGAGAAGAAAGCAGAGTGATTTGATGAATGAGGCGTGCGTAAAAATTCATAGAAGGAAAGCTGTCGAGAGGAATATGTGGAGGAGACCGTGGAGTGGGCGGGTTGACCCAGGTCAACAGACTCGGGCTCAACCAATGGGAAGGCGTGCAGAATAAGACAAGTTATGCTACACAACAAAAAGAGAAGAAGATTATGAAATAAACTGAAATAAAATCAAAAATTAATTTAAAATAAAACATAATGTAAATTAAAAAATGTTAATAATTTAATTAGCTTATTTTTGATGAGTTTTAATTAATTAAATAAGTTATATACAAAGGTATAAATAAATAAATAAAACATGTTATTTGTAGGTATACATACATATATTTACAACACCTTGATTTTCGATATTTTTTTACAAATATATAGGTAATTTAATAATTTATTAATTTACAACATTTTATAAGAGTTTTAAAAGTATTTTTGTTAGATTTTTTAGGAAATTATTTATTAGGTTAAATAAATAGTAATACTTTATAATAAACATAGTAGTACATATACAATATATACAAGATTTTATTTTTGATAATTTTTGGTTTTGTGATTTTTATTTGTATTTTATATAATCAAATACAATATATATAAATAGTCAAAAAATACAATATATACAAAAATACAATATATCAAATCACTCTACTTTCATCTCTATTTTGTTATCCCTAACGCCCCTCTCCATCGCCAGATCATCAGCTCCCTATTCCATGCCTTGGATTGCGTGCTCTTCAAATTTCAAATTCCACCAGACTTCAGCCCGTAAATACTTCCATATCTCCATTTTTTTGAGGTTGATCCTTTTTACCACCTTAATTGGGTCTGAGGTTTATTCCTAGAGTAAAATGCAGTAACAGAGCATCTTCCCCACAACTGGGAGAGCTCGATTAGACCCGGGAGATGCGATCCAGACCATGTTCACCGGAGTTCCACTTGTAGCGTTTTGACTCCATTCCAACAATACATCGAGGTGAAGATCTTCCTCCATTCACATATAGGTATTTTAGAGATTTGAACTTTCACATTTGCTTTTGATTTTTGCTTTGATTTCCATTTACTAGCAGATCCTTGATCATCATCTTGCAACTCCAATATGCAAGAACGGAGCCCCACCAAGCACCCATTCTTATATCCGACCCTTCGACCCAACTCACTTCGACCTTCTACACTTTCTCACACAACAAGACCCTCCAGATATGATTTGGATTTTAGCCTCCACTCTGACCACCATTCTTGGAGGCTACCCATCCATGTCCACCTCCTTTGTTTTAGGATAATAAAGTAGGATGGAGAGTCCCCCTATGAGCATGGATTCATCTGTAGGGGTTACGAGAGGACTGGAGCGCTGAAACATCATTTTGAGTCCACTTCTATCTACAGACTCCAAATATCAGATCGGCCATCACCGGATGTCAAAGCTACATCCAATCAACAAAGAATTATGGCAGGAGCAAGTAGTAGGCTTCAGGGAGAGATTAAAGTGTAGATCGACATGGTTCTGAAAATCGTCGGAGCATACATTCATACGAGTTTGTCCATCGCCCTTCGTCACCGTTCGATCAAGAAAGACGAGCTCCAGATTGGATATCATTTGTTGGAAAAAGCCTCAAAAGCTAGTCATAGATTGCACCTCCAGATCTGATCAGATTCCACCATGTGTGCCTCAATCGTCACCGCCCGATAAGAGCTACCACATAAATCCAACGGTCTCTTTTGCCATGTGGAATGGTATATAATTTGCGTTCCAGCCCCTGCTCATTTTTATGAAGCCGCATGGGACATGTCTCATTCTGTAGTTAATGAATAATTGCAATACAAACCTTATTATTTATTTATTTGCTTTTCATCCAGAGTAATTTTATAAACGTTTATATTTTGGAAAAATTGTAATAAAAATCCATCACTTGTTTATTATTGATTGGCCTCTGGAAATTAAATATTCTTGTTTAGGTCCAATCAAGCATGACTTTATTCACCCAACATTTATATTGTTATTATTCGTTTAATCCATAAAATAATTTTCTTTACATACATACCCCTATGCATTACATTTAATTTTGCATGTTTAAATAAATTAAAAAAAGAAAAAACTCGTATAAAAATCTACAAAAATCATCTTAGGCTCATGTTAACTCATTCTTTCATTGCTAATTTTCATTATGCATTTTAATCATTTTTACTATTTTTAATAATTCAAAAACATCAAAAACATCACAAATAAAAAAAATAAAAACTATTCCAAAAATTCCAAAAAATCATGTCTATTTATTTTGACTTATTTTATTTTCCTAACTAATTTATATTCTCTAATTCTTCATAAAACCAAAAGAATAAAAAACATTGAAAAAGGTAAAAAATATTTTAAATCACAGAAAATCCAAAATATTACAAAAATTCTTTTTGGAAAAAACTAAAAAATAATCTTTTTAATTGGGATGTTTCCTTAATTTTTAATTTCATTTCTATTTTTAAAATCCAAAATCATCTATAGCATTTTCTAATTCTTACTTTGCATGTTTTTAATTTATTTGAAAACCCTTAAAAAAGTAAAAAATCTAGAAAAATTATAAAAACATAGGAAACTTTTAATAAAACCCAAAATAATTTTATTTTAACTTTTTGTATATTTTTTGCATATTTTAAAAATCCAAAAATTTGAATTTTTCCTTTTGTTTATCTTATTTTCTTTTGTTTTAAAAAACTAAAAACATTTGCAAAATATAAAAAATCATAAAAATTATATAATCGAATTTGCATAAAAATATTAAAAAAGATAAAATTTTCACAAAAATAAACAGTAATGTTCATAGAATTTCCACTTTTATTTCATTGTATATCACTGAATTAAATAACCCTCGGGATTTTTATAGCCTCCCTGAGTTCGATAATGTACACTATACAAGTAAATAAATGGCAAAACTATTTAGCTACATTTCTTCATTTTATTTTGGCTTGAGAGTTCATAAATATTTTTTGTTGAGAGATTTTTAGGGTTGCAATGACATTGCCTTATTTTTATTAATCTACACCATAAAATTCCTATTCAACAGTCTGTCAGGGGTTCTGGATAGTACACAACCATCTGCGTCTACTGAGATTGTAATGGTGGGCCTTGGTTGGGTGCATGTACATAGTATACATGTTTGATGGATTGAGGTTGCCCTACACCTTGTTGATGAGGATGGTCTTTCTGCTCAAGGGCAGAGGTCTCAGCTGGAATACTGATGAATCCACATTTCATCATCTTTATTCTATCATTTTGGCCTCAAAACCCTGGCAAATGCATGTAAATATTATTAATTTAGGCATTTTAGCATTCATGCATATTTGTGTATATATTGTATAAAATACGGTTTTTAAAGCCCAAATAATAGAATAAAGAAAAGAAAAGAAAAGAAAAAGAATAAAATATTATAAATATTTTATGACCCGAAAGCCCGAGACCTAGGCATCTAGATGAATAGGTCGACAAAGAATAAAGTAGGGGGAGATAAGGGCCAAAAACTAATAAAAATTCCCTTTTATTTAATTCATTCTTTATTCATTTTGGGACCTATTTTTGGTTCCACTTTTTATACCTCAAATAAAGAAACTTTGTACATGAAAGTTGTAGATAATTAAATATAGAAAAATACAAAATTGATTTCACTCAAAAATAATGTACAAGATTCCAGAATCCCAACTTCCCAGACCTGTATCTATCAAATAAAAACTCTAAATGTATCAAAATCGCCTTTAATTGTATATAATTTTCAATAAGCTATTTTATGAATGTGGTTTCTTATTTTACGGAGATACGATTTGAAAGTTGAGTTTTTGACCCCTATTGTATACTTGTACAGATTAAAATATTTATTTTATTTATTATTCATTATTTTGATAATTTTATATTTTTATAATTTTGTAAATATTATTTAGAAAATATGTATACATTAAAATCAGAATAAAACACTAAAGGAAATACAAAAATTAAATACTTGTATATAATACATAGGTATAATACCTAAAAAGATACCTATATAATTAATATTTCTATTTTATTAAGTGTACAAAACACCTCAGAAAAGAAAATAAAAATATATTTAAGTTCATAAAAATAAGTTATAAATTTATAAAATAATAAACAAATTAAATAAAATTAAAAATATAAAATAAAAATAAAACATTAAAATATATAGATAAATATACCTACAAAACCTATAAAAGGTAACTTGTAATTTTTAAACTAAAAAAATAAAAATCATAATAAAATACTTTATAAATTAATAAACATTTTTTATTCAATAAACAAAAATTAATAAATTCATTTACGTTTTTTAAATGATTTTTCCAGGGTTTTTCCTTGTTGGTCCACGTGGACTAACCAGGAGGGTCCGAGAGTTGACTGCGGGTCAACTCTCACCCGCCCACTACTGCTGTGTCAAACTACGTTTTGGCTTGATTTCTTGATTTCAAGAGAGGTCTATAATTTCCACCTCTCTTGTCGAAGACTTCTTGACTTTTCTTCCCCAATGATCGAGAATGCTCACACCTATCTTGCCTTGGGCTATGGATCACTGAGATAGTTGTTGCGCCTCGATCTTCGGAGCCTATTAACCATCCATTAAAAAATACCCATCACCTTCCCTTTCTCCTTTGAACCCCTTCTTGGCCGAGTTTAGATCTCCGGGAGCTAGTTGGGTTGACTCCCGTGACAGGGGAGCCCCCAGCACCCCCGTCTGAGGTAAGGCGAGGCTAGAGGGCCGGCTTCCACCACCTCCGACCAAGCTTGGCCGTGAGGTTCTATCTTAGGCATTTTTGCCTTTGAGGTTCACTTTTCTCTTTATTTTCTTTTTTCTTTATGTTTGTCGTAGCCGTAGGATTAAAATCCATCCTTTAGTTTAACGATTCGACCATCCGTTCACCCAATCACTCCCCTCGTCGGAGTTGGTTCCGGCCGACTCCTACTTTGTCGTTACCCGCACCTATTTGTGTCGCAAACCGTCGAGGTATATTGCCCTCGACGGTGTCACCATTTTTGTGTAGGTCTTGGAGCCCATCACATGCTTGGGGCAATTTTGGGAGCTCGTCGTAGGCATTTGAAGGTGCTCCTCTCCTCCACCTCTGTCGGCGTGCTCCGGTGGCCGCCGCCACCCTATGACGCCTCCAGTCAATAGTAGACACTTGCAGGAGCTTCCTCGACGATTTTGGAGCCTTACAAGCACCGGAGGAGGGAGATCGGAGGCAGGGAAGGTGGCCTTCACTGGCCTTCTTCCCTGTTTGTCCTGATTGCCTCTCTGTCGTTAGATCCCTGACGTGGCCCAGTTCCTTTCCCAGCCATTCGATCATCCCCGCTACCAGCCGTCGGATCATCAAGGGAGGATCTAATCTATACCATCCGTGTGAACCGTCATCGGGCCTGCTCGTGATGCCACGTGTCTTAAGTGAAGTGTCCCCGTCGTGGGATCTCGCCCGCCTAGGTATTTTGTACTCTACCCCCATGCATTTTTGTATTTATTAAGTAGTACATAATCATTCATCTGCAGTTCAATAGTTTTGGACATTTTGCAAGAACACCCTTGATGTTTTTATATTCGTACTTTGGTCCTTGTCCACGTCACCTCACGTGACTCACACACGTGGGGTGTGGGAATTTTGCATAGGTGCCCTCTCTATTTGTTGTATTTCATTTCATCTAGGAAATATTTTGTCACGTTGTATTATTTTGGTGAAATTGCAAGTAAGCCCTCAGGATTTTTGGTATTTGCTTTTAGGTCCTTGCAAGTCACGTTCCTTGCGCACGTGACTTTAGGATTTTTGCACGCATACCCCTGTAGGTCTTGAAATTTGTATTTGGTCCAGAAAATTTTATATTGTGTTATATATTTGTGGAAAATTGCAACCTACCCCCTGGACTTTCTATTATTTACAAAAATACCCCTACTAGTGATGTATTTTATTTTTGTTTCCTCTATTTATTTCATGCATCTAAAAAATCCCAAAAAATTAGCTTAGGTTTTTATTTCTTTGCTCTAGCATGCTTTATTTTTATTTTGCATTATTATTGCATTTTAATATTTATAAAAATTCAAAAACATGCATTTTCAGCTCTGATTGCATTAGATAATGCCTAAAAAATATAAAAACCTTCGAAAAATTCCAAAAAAAATTATATTGTGTTTGTTTCTGTGTGTTTTAACTTCAATACAAAAATCACTAAAAATTCAAAGGAAAACCCCTAAAAATGGAAAAACCCCTTAGAACTTCATAAAAAGATTAAAAATTCCAGAAAATCCTAAAAATATACTTTTTATCTTTGAATTTTCTCTATTTTATTACCTGTATTTAAAATTAATTTGAGGAATTTTAGACTTTATTCGATATTTTTCATCCTCATTATAGTTTCAGCCTTTTAGTTTATTCACTGTTTTCAATATTTTTGATTTTAAAAATACCAAAAAAATAGGAAAAATCGAAGAAAAACATAAAAACATCGGAAAAATATAAAAAGCCCAATAAAATTTCATTTCCTGAATTTTGACTATTTTTACCTCTTTTTATAAATACATTACCTTCCTTTTCTTATATTGTATACATAGTTTATTAAAAGAAAAGAAAATATAAAAATGTATAAAATATAAAAAGAAAATACAAAATCAGTAAATTAAAAATCAAAATATAAAAATAAAAATAGAAAAATAGAAAAATAGAAAATTAAAAACTCACAAAAAATAACACTTATAGACAAATCATCACATTCACTTCTTGTGTATTATTGCCCCGTTCTACTTGTCTGCTCCATGTGTTTGACCTCAACATGCTTGCACACTATACACATCAATTATAGAGTTATAATAAATTTTAACTCCGTGCCGCTTTCCATTGTTTGATTTATGTTGTGGGTTAATTGTTGACTTGATACATGTTTATCAAGGGTCGCCACAACGACTGTGTCTACGCCCTCTGTGAGACACATTTAGACCTCGATACATCTGTGTTAATCAAATGGCGTCGTTGTCGAGGAGCAACATCACTTAGTTTAGGTTTTTGCTTGATTGTGATATTTATATATATTTGTCCTTCATTTATTTTCTTTATTTTTGATATTGATTGTTGAGTTGTCTAACCTCCTCTCTTCTTGACTTTGTGCGAGGAATCGCGGATCGAGGGAGGCGCTTTACCTTAGGTGCCTGGGCACCCACATGAAGCCGTCTCTAGCTTGCTTGGCACCGAACGATAAATAGAGGAATTTTGAAGACCTAGCTCATGTTATCCATGTGAGCCTGAGGCGAACCATTCTTACAATAAATGTTATTGTAATAAATATGTTTTATCAATAAATGTTATTGATTGTTTCACTCCCTTTCTGAAATGAAATAAATGAATGCACTATAAGGTCCCTATGTACTATTAGGTTTATGTACCATGGATGTCTTGATAATTATATAGTTGTTGATTCATTAAATGAATCATAGCGGCTGGTGTTTGGACGAATATCTAATGAGTTAAATAGAGGACTCATCAAGCACCGTAAAATGATTATTAAGAGATGATCTCCAGCTTGAGTAGGAGATGGCAATCCTTTCTCACATAGGTTAATATCTGACCGCCCTCTTGATGTAGGTCCTCTGCATGGGAATAGTGATTCAGAGGTGTTAGATTAGTTAGGTCAATGGTTTGACATAGCGAGATCGAGATAACCTAAGTCCTATGTTGAAGGCTGTCACATCATAGGCACACATCCTCTGACCGGAGACAGATGTATTACTATATGTCTGAGTATGTACATTTGGCAAACCATTAGGTTGATGACCTAACCAAGGTCTATGCATCGGTGAGCTGGTGTGCATATAAGGGAATATGAGTAATACGATCTCTCAAAGAGATCATACAGGTTCACTTATGAACCGGAAGACATGAGCTCACTCATGAGGTATTGGGATCGATCAAACTCCATGCATGGTCATCTTGCTTTGGAAGCATGACAAGATTTTAAAGGTATGATATATGCTTTGGGAAAGCATATGATCGATACCAATTCCCAATGACCAAGATTGAGAAACTTGGTGATCAAACCTGGAAGAAGACAGTGTAAAATTGTTCTTCATCTTCAGGTTGATCATTGGTCTTCTAGTATGCATGATGTGCAGGTATTGGGAATGCCTGAGGGTGATGTGATCATAAACAATTGTATAACCATGACGCTTCCAGTCCGAGGGAATGATGAAACAGGTCTGGATTTTAGTGACTCCTCTTAGTAGAGAAGTAACTTGATCTTGGTCCAAATGTTGGACATTGATCTGAATAAGATTCAGATGCAATGAGAAGATTAAGTATACAAACTTGATTTAATCAAGCATCTATGAGAGGTCTGTTAGATCTGGATTTGAGATGAGATCTCAATATCCAAGTTACTATACGTGGAACAATACAATCGCCATGTCCTTATCTCTAAGTATCTGCGGAGAAAGCACATTATTCTTGAAGGAGTTCAGGAATAATTCCTATGATGAATTTTATATACAAGCAAGATGGTCTTGATGATTAAATGAGATTTAATTATCAAGTATAATATGAATGAGATTCATAATGTGAGAATGATTATCCAAGATAATTAAATGAGATTTAATTGTCAAGGAAATACAAATCGTGGATAGTACTATCCATAATATCTGTGTATATATGATAAATATGATTTATGATATATTAGAGAGAGAGAAGACTTGTAAATAACATTTGTTAATTATTAATGTGAATTGGATTCACATTAAGTAATGAAATGGAAATGTAATTTACAAACTAGTTTGGGTTGTGAATATGATTCACATACTTTTTAATGGCATGATTGAAATATTCACAAATTAATTTGGAATTAATTTGTTGGATATTACTGCAATAAAAGTTATTAAGAAATAATAGGATAAAATAAAAAGGAGATAATCAGCACCAAAATGAGGTGGCATCACCAATGACTTAGTCAAAGGTGACGCCCCGCCCCCTAATTTTAGGGAGTAATTTGTTGTCTCCCTTTTTGTTATCTTGTTATCCATTAATAATTGATTTATGTTAAACTAAATTATGTTGATGATTATACAACATATATTTGATTTGATATAAATTAGTGTTGTTGGTTTTAACCAACAATCATCATGGCCGTTGATTGATGCATAGATTAATCTAGCCGCTGGATCTATGTATGCCATGGATTGAGATCCATTGGATCCCAAACTAATATATAAGGAGGGAAACCCTAGCCCTTTGGAGTACATCAAGAGTACATCAAGAGTACACGCCTACTCTCTCTCTCTCTCATTCTCACTCTCTCTCTCTAAGGTGTTCGTCCATCTTATGCGTTGAGAGAGACCTTCTCTCCTTCGTCTTCGACTACTCGAGGATCTCCATCTTCTTTGGGGCTACTTGCTCTAGAGGAAGACGACGGATTTTGTTGGATGAAATCAGGGGATTCGAAGATTGGTCCTTCGTCGAGGATTTCTGGAGTCACACGTCTCATCATCGCGCCCGCAAGTGCTGTCTTCGTGGATCGGACTTGAGCCAGGAGGATCTCTTGCTTTAGAGATCTAGTGATCACAACCACGCTTCGAGAGGTATTTCTAATACTTTGTGGTTTGATGAAATGATCCAAGAAATGTTCTTATGATCATGTGGTTTCATCACATGTTTTTAAATTGTTAAATTCCACTGCATCTTTTGACTAGTGCGACTAGTCGCCCCGATCACAATAGATGCCATCGTCACGCTTCCGTGATGTGCTTGAGGATTCTTAATATCCTTCAACTCCACTTTTATTTCTTGTATTTATTTATTTTTGTAACTTTAAGTGAGAGAGAGACTCTATTACTGTAATAATACAGGTACCCCGAACTTTGGACTCTCGAGCCTAATTTCCAAGTGTCTGTACACTTGGGGGCTCACCACAGTTTTGTCGGTTTTCTTCGCATTTTTTTATTTGTTTTCCGATTTTTTTATCTTTATTTTTGTGATTGAGACTTAACTGTTGGATATGCTTGACATAGTAATAGGTGTGAACACACTAATCACCATTGCATGTACCTATAGTCTCGTTTGGACTTAGACAAATCTTGAAAATCATGTTTCATGCTAATAGAAGCTTCTCATCCTAGGGCGATTTCATCGGTTGCATCTGCATATAGTTTAGGTTTCAATTCTGCTAAGCATCCTTGCATGTATAGTGCTGGAGGCAAGGTGAGCATTTACACTTTAGCATTCATCATCGATTGCCGCTTGCATTGCTTTCCGCCTCTTCCTCTGATTTTGACCACCTAGGTGCTAAGTAAAATTGATTCCTCATTAGGCATGTGCATTTCTCACTAAAAATCCAAAAAAAGTGATAACAAATAAAATTGGGACTGCTAAACTTACCATACCCTAAAATCAATCAAAAAGAGAAATTCTCTTAAGGTGAGTAATCCCCTCATTGTCTTTGCTTTTACTTGCTCGCGCACACACTAAGGATTAGTGCCCAAATCTTATTAAGCCCATAAGTGTGTGTGCAACTCTTTGACTTCTCACCTAACTCTTCAAACAGACAAGATAAAAAGACCGCTCTTTTGCGGTCTCTACCGAGTTGAGTAGGTGAATTTAGGGTTTGTATTATTTTCATTTTATTTTTGATTGTTTTGTTTGTGTCCTAGATCGCTTCTGCACACTTGCGCCTTTTTCTCACTTCTCTTGACTTGACATTCGTGCTCTCTCGATCATTTCATTTTGTTTTCGAGATGGACCCCCTGAGCGTATTTTATCCGGACTTTGTGGATCCCTCATTCACTCCAATCGGTCCACCTCCCTTTTATCAAGAGGATCCTCCTCCTACGTTTTCTGACTTTTGTACATATTCGCCTCAGTCGTAGTATCAGACCTCAGATTTCTACCCACACCCACCACCTCCTGCTTATTTTCTACCTTTATGTCACCCTGAGACTGAGCTGTTGGAGTCACCTTTTATGGAGTCCACTCTTGAGCACTTGACCCATATGATGGATCATATGAGACAGAGGATTGACAACCTCACTAGTACAAATAAGTGTGACCATGATATTCCACCATTAGATGATATGGATTCATTCAAGGATTTCCATGAGAGCTTGCAATCGCCCAAAATAAAAAAAAAATGAGAAAAAGTTAAAAACACAAAAAGAGTTAGGCAGACGGTTGGTTGATTCAAACTGTGAGGAGAGTGCCCACCTGCCAGATTCCTTGACCACACAACCATTCACACCTTGTCCCACCTTTGACCTCGAGGATGCCACTGTACAGACTGCTCTTGGCATACCTCATGTAGATGTTGATTCTGACTTCCTCCCTTGTATGGAGGAGGTCCAAAAATTTAAAAAATTATTGATTGAACCCGAAGTGGTGGTCACCATACATGAGATCATTCGTGCCCCACTTCAGCAGGCCATGACAGGTTTATCTGCTCCTCTTCCCAAGAAGAGAAAGCGGAGAAGCAGATTTGAGCGTCATATCTTGACCATGGCCACTGCCCATGCCATCACACACCATCCCATCCCTAGGAGAAGGAGCACAACTACCCCCTTCATCTGTTGCACCATCTCTAACTTCACTTGTGATCACACTCTCCTCGACGGTAGTGCTTCGATTAGCATATTACCCTTCTTGCCGGTACAGTCTCTTCACTTAGGGCCTCTCAAGAAAACCAGGATGATCATACAGTTTGTTGATGGATCAATAAAGAGGTCGAAGGTATACTAGAAAATGCCATCATTTCGATTCAGGGCATGAGCTACAATGTTGATTTTGTCGTATTGCCCATGGAGACCTCCACAAGAGAGCCCTCTCCAATCATCCTAGGACGACCATTCCTCGCCTCTACGAGGGTCGTTATTGACTATGGATCAGGAGAGATTCGCTTTGGTCCTATTGACGAGAGCAAGGTGACCACCACCGCATCCACTACCGAGTAGAGATCTGCACATGATGCACCTTCACCTATTCTTGTTGACTTCGAGGCCTATGACCTATCTAACAATATTATAGAAAGTTTTCTTTATGACTGCTGATGAGACTCGAGAAATCCTCTGAAGGGCGTAAGACTCGGAAAGCATAGACCATGAAGTTCCTCCTTCTGGTGTGTGGCGATGTGTTGATGAAATCCGCGGGATTTACGTGATTGATACCATAGAGCGGAGGGCAGACACCAAGACTAGACAGGATGGACCTGGTTTGATAACTTCCACTGATAAGTCCGTTCTTGGTCACTAAAATGAGATTGAGATTGAGGCCGATTTTGATCTTATCACTTTTATTCAGAAATTCGGGTCTTTCGATGAAAAAGATGATCCGGTTGAGATTCTAGAGGACGAACTGAGTTCAACTTCTTCCATTGATGACTTCGTTCCTTTTGATTTTGACCTGGACGAGACCAAGCAAGATGACTCTGACTTTACTTCTTTCACTGATGATGAGTTTATTCCTTTTCACTTTGATATTGGCGAGACCCCTAAGGGCGAACCTAGTCATACTACTTCCATTGACCAGCTCGTGCCTTTTCGATTTGACACCACTGAGGACCTACACCCTATTGACCTTGATCGGTTAGTGTCATCTTAGGACCCCGATGTCGACCTACATCATACCAGATCCATTCCTCAGCGGTCCCACAAGAAGGTTCGCTTTCTACCTTCTTGATCATGTGTACATCCATCTTGTTGTATATTCATTCGTTCCACTCTGTCTATCTCCTGTATTGCTCATCCACCCATTCTCGTGTTTGCCTTGCTTAGGACGTACTTTGTCCTAAATAGGGGGTGTTTGAGCCGAGTGTTCGCCGTTCTGTTTCATTACTCTTGTTGTTGCCTATACTATACTTAGGGCTTCTTTTACCCTATGTACATGGGGAGTGTTGTGTATATCCTCTAATCTCTCTTCCAACTTCTGATCTCTTTTTTTCTTCTTTTCTTATTTTCCTTTTCTATTTTCTTTTTCTACCGAAAAAGGTGTCGCCCTTTTTGTCAGTTTTCTATACTTAGGACGTACTTTGTCCTAAGTATAGGGGGGTGCACCCCAAGAGTTTTCATTCTTTTCGATCCTCTCCATTGTCTCCTCTTCTTGCCTATAATTAGGGATATCTTACCCTAAGTATAGGGGGAGACAGTCTGAGTACGATCTGTTCATTCCCACCCTTGAACCTCCCTGCTTTGTGTAGAATTTGCTATACTTAGGATGATTTGATCCTAAGTATAGGGGGGACGGTCAACTTCTCATTCGTTCATTCATTCCTTCATTTGTTCTTTATTCTTTAGATTTTCCAAAACTCAGTACGAGTTATGTCTTCTCTTTTCTCTCCGATCTATGAGGACATAGCTCAAGCTAAGTATAGGGGGTCGTATATACTTTAGCCTTAACTCGTACTTTCATATTTTCTTAATAATTATGGCTACTGATTATTTAAAAATCATTAAAAAACCTTAATAAAAAGATGTTATTATTACTCAAATTCTTTTTGTGTGTCCTGATTAATAAATCAGGTGAAAATATTTTTTGCAAAATGTTTAAAAAAATAGTTTGAAAATCTTTGTGAAAAATCTTTTGAAAGCTATTTGGAAAATGTTTTGTTATATACGTAGCCTCCGAGCGTTTCCTGAATTCACCTCCCAGGTCACTTTGCATCAATTATGAAGCATTTTTTATGGTTTTAATGATGGATTAGTGCTTTATACACAATCCATTACATGCGGATTATGATTTTTTACATCAAAAATCGCTTGATCTGATTGATTTTGGATTCTGGCATAAGAAGTTCTGGTTGATTTTACGGCTGTTTGATGCATTTTAAAGTCTGAATTTGATATCGAGGGGATTCTGGTTTGGTCTGCTATAATTTTCCTTGCGGTGAAAGCTGAGATCCTGGTTATTGTTCTTCGAATTTTCTATCTATTCTTCAAAGTTCTGGAAATTTTTGTCTGATCGGGAGGGTGTTTGATCTTCTACTGTTAAGTTCTTTATTCCTTTCCGTGTTTGTGGACCCCATTCTATTATGTGAGCCTATTTGAGGCTTACACGTGGAGAACTGGTTGTTTCTGGGGTATTCAGATTTGAACACATGGAGTTAGTTAGCAACTGATTCTTTACCGCTTGGATCTTAACGTGTGGAGCTTTATTTGCTCCCTTTGGAAATAATGGTTGAATTAACTGTTGCGAACCTGGAAAAAAACAAGAAAAATTTCCCTGAGCTTTCGCCTCCGAAGATCATTGCGAAGGGCGTGATCATTGCGGGAGGCCCTAAGTTGATTGAATAAAAGCCTATTACTAGATCGTATGCTTCAGTCATGAAGGATAAAGTTGTTCCACTGAAATTAGGGCCCCCTGTAAAATCAGCATAGAATCGATGTTGGTGTCCATGGGGTTTGACTAAGCCATCCAAGACCTGACATCTTTAGAAACAAAAGGATACAAGATGAGGAATTATGAACACAGAGTTCACAATCAATAAAATGAGGATGGAATGAGAAAATGCTCAAAGTGATAAAAAGAAGTGTAACAAGAAGTGCAGAAATAAGGAGCACATGCATGATTTTTTATCTTGACCTTAACTAAAATCTAAACACAAAACAAGGGTTGATTCACCAACTTAACACAATGAAGACGTAAAAGTTTAGCTATTTATCTTCAAAATTTTATTTGTTGTTTTCAGGCAATTTTATCAATCTTAGTTCTTACAGATAACACTATAGGCGAATGAGTACTACCAGACAAGCATCGTATACCTCCTACTTCCTTTGTAACCAACAACATGTACTTTTTAAGGTCGTTGATATCATGTCTTGATGCACTACTCGGCCATACAAGTAGAGGAAGGAAGTCGATATGGTGAATCAAGTACGTCTCCCCTACAGGGTACATGGTCGTGGTGTTGATAGGTTTTTCAGATGAGTCTAGCGTCTGGTCTTGGAAGGTCTACGGTGTCCGACAAGTCGAGTCTGATAATCACTGTGTCGACCGATCTCACCACTCAACCCATGAATACCAAATCTAATAAACAATCAACCCACAATCTAAGATAAATCTATGAAAATGTGTGAGTCAGCTATGGGGATATGCAAATAATTATGGTCTACAAAGAGTAAACAATAATTATTGTTGTACTTTTTCTACTGTTTATTTTTTTGGGTTTTTATTATATTTATTTTTACATATTTCAATGTTTTATATTTTTTATATTTTTTATTTTATAATTTTTATTTTGTTTTTTTATATTTTTCTGATTTTTAATTTCTTTTTCTTTTTAATATGTTATAAGTATATATATATCTATATATGATAATATATAATAAAAGTAATATATATTAAATATATAGAAGTTCAGAAAATATATACATGGACAATCCTTTTTATTTTTAAGGTATTAAATATATTTATAGGTATTTATAATGATTATATTAATTCTATAAAGTATATAAGTATATATAACTACATATAATCTATATAGGATTTTATATTTACAAATATAACTAAGTATTTAAAATAATAAAATAAAATATTTTTATCCTTTTATATTTTCTTCTATTTTTGTGAATTTTTGGTTATTTTTACTAGATTAGATATTTTTAAAATATGAAATAAAAACAAGCACTTAATTAATAGGCCAAATTATTTTGAGCTTTAAAATAGAGAATAAGACTAAAATACTTAAAACTATTTGTAATATGTAGTATAAGATATATATATATATATAATAAATTATATTTTAGATTTTATGTAATTTTTGGAAATATTTATAGGATAATGAGGGGTTTTCCATTTTTAAGGTTTTCTTTTTATATTTTTTTGTGGTTTTTGGTTTGGAGTGATATTTTATAGTAATATATAACATATAATTATTTTTTGATTTTTTACATAAGTTTTTCTTGATTTTTTGTATTTATATATTTAGATAGGTAATAAAAAACTCCTAAGTGAATTTTAATAAATGTAAAAGTACAAGTAAATGTAAAAATACAAGTAAATGCTAAATAAAAATTATAGTGTCAATAAGCAATATTTGAAGCATTCACTATAATTTTTCCATGAATTTACAAACGAAGGAACTATTTAATAAAAACTAAAAATACAATTAATTAACAATGTACTGATAGGGTATATATGTAATAAAAACATATTACAGGGGTTGCATTGCAATTTAACCAAAATTTTTGAAGTTAATTACAAAATTTATAAACTAAATGAAATAAATTAACCCGGAGGGGATCCATTGCAAAATGGCCAACTCACATGGAGGACCACATGAGCTGACCTGACACTGGACCAGGTTGTGATTTACAATAAATGCATATGCATTTTTTACACAAAAATATTGAGCGGCTTTGAATATTTACAGAACTAATATAAAATGTACAAAAAAGGAGGGGTATATGTTGCAATTGCCCACTTAAGTGGTGTGGAATGGAGGTCAGAGGTAGCACCACATACCCCACTCCAAGTGGCTCTGCTTGGCTCAACTCCTGCTAAAAATTGTTAAGGACTACGAGAGGGTCGTGGATGACCGCCTCTTGAAGCTGACAACATAAAGGGAGTAGCGAGGCGACGGAGGTCCCATGAAGGTGGATGAGGTAGACCACTACGTCTCAAATCCTTGTTGGATTTGATTTAAAAACAGATGGGCGAGGCAAAGCAAGCGATGATTATCGAAGAGGAAGCGAAAGGGGTTCGTGTCACTATCGTAGCATGGTGAATTTGGCATTGGAGCTTAATGGCCCAACAGTTTTGATTTCTAAAATTAAAATAATTTACATGCTAATTAATTAAACTAATGTTACATCCAATCTAATGGAATGAAAAGCAATCAAAATAAGGTTACCTAGCAGCTCGACAAGCATTGGAGCTTGGACTAGATAAGGCGTCACTGGAGGAGCTCCAACAACACTTGTTGCCACCTATCTAGTCCACACCGAGAAGGGCTAGAGTAATGCCTGTTGTCAACAAGAGCTCAACAGATGGTCCCTAATGGGGTTACAGTAGTGTAAGTGGGATCAAAATTGCAAAAAAGTGCAGATGTGGGTATTTATAGAAGTGGGTTCCTACCAAAAAGGTGGAGAGCTTGTGTGCGAGGAGGAAGAGATTGGTGAAGATCCGGCTATGGGCATAGTAGAGGGATGGTAGGGCTGCAATAGGGTGGTGGTCTCGAGGGAAATGGAGGAAAGGGGACTGCATAGAAATTTGACAAAGCCAGAGGTCTTGTGACCTCTAAAAGAAGATGCTATGGGGGGCAGACAGTTGACCTAAGGGTCAATGTTCTGCACGCTGGTTGTTCCACATGGACCAACCAAAAAATTCTAGGGAATAAATCCCTTGTAAAATCGATAATAAATAATAATTGATTTTATTATTTTTTTATTAATACATAATTTTTTACAATTTGTGTAGTATCTTATTTCGATTTTATTTATACAAGTTAATTTATAACATTCTAATATTAACTTATATGTATATAAGTATATAAACATGTTTTTTATGTATTTTAATTTAAATTTGTATTACTTATCTTATTATTTTATACACATAATTTATATATTTATAATTTTTTAAATACACTTTTACATATTTTCATTTATTTTCCCGAGTTTAATTATATACTTAATAATTATGTATATATTATTGGAGTATTATAGGTAAACCATACCTACATATTAAATAGCTTTATTTATTTTAATACATTTCAGAGGTCTTATTCTAATTTTATTATGTACATGTATTTTAAATAATAGGGTAAATTACAATTTGGGTCCCCATCTATGGGTCTGATCCCAGAATGGGTCCCGAGCTTTAAATTGTAACGATTCGGGTCTCAGGACCATTTAGGAAATGGAAATTTTAGGGTTCATGACGAATATGCCCTTGTTGGGAAGGGAATGGGGGTTAAGTTCCAACTTTAAAACAAGGGCATACTCGTCATTTGCCCTAAAAAGTTCTTTACATCAATGTCTCTGGGACCCGAATCATTACAATTTAAAGTTCGAGATCCATTCTGGGATCAGACCCATAGATGAGGACCCAAATTGTAATTTACTCTAAATAGTATTTACAAATTTATAAAAATATAAGAAAGTGAAAAATATAAAGAATGAGTATATTTAATATTATATATAAGTATATAGCACAATGAGGGCCCAAAAGACAACTTTAGCATCTTAACTCTTAATTAAATGAAACCATTTTCTTTAAATAGATAATTTAGTTTTATGAACAATAAATGTGAGTTTGGTGAATTTTGAGTTTGTATTGAGAAGAATAGGTCTGCAAAGTTTTCTTTGTGCTTTTTTATTCTATGTGTCTCTGGCACACTGTGTATTATTTTTGAATTAAATGAATTTTGTATTTTTCTTTGTATTTTTATGTACAAGTATCATGTTCAAAGTTTATTGATTTGAGGTAAAATAAGAAAATAAAAAAAGTCCCAAAATGTAATTATTGGGCTATAAAATTAGGTTTTTAGGCTCTTTTTGTACAATTGGTCTCTCTATCCCCCCTACTTTATTCCTTATCAATCCAGTCATCATGATGATTGGGTCTCGAGGGCTAGGTTCACTTAGTGTCTTTGACACTTCATTCTTTTTTTTTCTTTCCTTTATTCTTTGATTTTGTTATACTACGGTATTTTGTATAGTATTTTATACAATATTTACTGTGAATTATTAAGTATTATTTTGTACAAATTAATGATATATACATGCATTTAACTCAGGATTTATGGACAAAATAAAAGAATAAATGTTATGAAATAAAGACTCATCACCCCATATACTGCCTTTGCTAGTTCCTAGCAAACACTTATACAATAAGTGCAGAAAACAAAAATAAAGAAACGAAAAATAAAGAATTTGGAAAATATTTTGACTCATAACTATCAAGAAGTCTGCTCTTCATGTAACTCAGCCTCAGGGAGATAGATATTTCGTTCGAAGGCTAGGTGCTGCTAGTTTTACAACGAAGAACTTGAGAATCTAGAAGAAGGGGAAGAGAAGTGGGATTGGACCAATGTAGTCGCATTCCATTGTGAAGCTCAACCAGTGTAACCGACTCTTCACTAAGAAGCAGACTTTTTCTAGAAGCTCAATATTTTTGTGGAATTTTTGGTATAGGATTCTTTGGATTTTTCTTTGCTTTGCATTGCTCTACATTCTTGTTGGTACCCATACAGATATTGAATGTTTTGGTCAGCCCATGTTTTGGGGTCTTGGAAACAGTTGCACTAGTAGACCATTCCTCATTCAAAGGATTGTCTCAAACCAGTATCCAGTCATTAGATGTCCTGCCTACCAGAAGAAGAGGGTTGGAGTATCGGTTTCGGCAATCCCCAAGAATGGTTCCTAAGCCACCTTTGATGAAGTGGCGTAACATCGTCCTGACTTTGACTCTAAGATTTTTGAACAATCTATCTGTATTGATCTAAGTGTTATGTACGAGATTTCTAGTCAAGCCAATGTATTAAGAGTTGTACAGATGATATGAATGTTTTTAGTTCGATATGATGAAGTGACTCATGAACATAGTCTCATGGAACCTAAAGAATTAAGTCAAGGTGTCCTGAATTATCTCAATTCCATTCCTTAATGGGTTCCTATGAAATTAAGTGTATTAAGGTCTAGACCAAGCTCAAATTTTCGTACTTTACTTAGACTTATTCAATTGTCTTGATCATTCTGAAAAATGGAAATGCTATCTACAATGCAAGATAAGTTTTTTTGTGAAGCAATATTCTGATTTTAAATATTTTATGGACTTTTCAAAAGGTTTTGCATATTTTTATGTAATTTTGAAAATATTTTTTAAATTTTTATGAATTTCAAAATTTTGAAATCTTAGGGTTTTTAAATAAAGGGTAGTGAATGAAGTATGTTCACATATTTACATGGAAGTGCATCATTATTTACAAGAGTGAGTTGAAGAATTAATACTACGAATTTACAGGTAAAATGTTAGTTATTATTTACACTTTTGATATAATGATTATGTATATACATAATTGTGTTTTGGTTATTATTCCTTATAATTAATGTACAAAACTCTCAAAATAGTTTGAAAATATTTTATCAAATATTTTGAAAGCTTATTTTGCACATAATTGGTACAAAATATTTTGCAAAAAATTATAAAAATTTGAAAATCATTTTGTGAAGATATTTCAAATAGTATATATCTATTTTTTAATTTATTTTTCCAACCATTCTCTAAATTATTTGCAAACTGAAATTTCAAATGATTTTATTTAAACAAATGAAATAAATTTTTATAAGTATTTGAAAAATATTTTACAAAGGTTTGAAAATGTTACCAAAAGCTTTCCAAACGAATTTCAAAAGATTTTTTAAAGACACTCTCCAACCATTTTTCAAATCATTTTGTAAACAATTTTAAAGCGGTTTATTATCCTTTTTACAAAGATTCTTTTTGAAAAAATGTATACATAATTGTAGTGTATTCTTTATAGTTGATTAGTTGTATATTACTATCATTATAATATATTTGCTATTTTATTAAAAATATGAAAGTACGAGTTATGGCTAAAGTATATACAACATATATACGACCCCCTATACTTGGCTTGAGCTATGTCCACATAGGTCATAGAGAAAAAGGAAGACATAGCCCATGCTAAGTATAAGCAATACTATACTACAATGGTGAAATAAAGAATGAGAAGTCGGTCATCCCCCAATACTTATGATTAAATAATCCCCAATATAGCAGACTGTATACAAAATAGGTGTGATCGAGGACCATAATGTTGGAAATCAATGGGCTCGGCTTGTCCCCCCTATACATAGGGTGAAATATCCTAAGTATAGCCAGAGTGTCAAAAACTGATAGACAAGTGTGAGAATGAATAATGAATTACCCGAATGCACTCATCCCCCCTATACTTAGGATGAATGGGCTGGATACGCTACGGAAGAATGAACAAATTGGAAAATTAAAATAAAAGAAGAAAAGAAGAACATTTAATCAAGATATTTTTGGCAGCGATGCCACACTCAACCGAAGCTAACGAAACAGTTATCTCTTCATCAAAAATTACTTATTAGCCGACAACAACCAAGAATGTATCATGCTCTCAATATGGCTTCAACAACTCATCATTGACTATGAAAAGTTGTACGTTAGTTGATAATTCTGATATTAGAACACTTGTGTGGTCACACACAGTCTATACATTTTCTCTTTAATTTTCCTAGGAAATATTCAACTTTGTGTCGAACAACCAAACTTTTACTCTAGGTTTGAAGGTCTTTCGATATTCTTGTCATGATAGCATTTGACCTCCTTTTATACATCAAGTTGTTGTCACGTAATCTCTGAATTCCATGAGCTTTTTCAGATCCAATTTCCGTTTCTAATTGCCTTTCTGTGACTTGAGGTTGCAGATATTCACTACCCAAAGTGACTTATGAATCAATTCCATGGGAAGGTTGCATGGCTTTCCATAGATAATACGATAGGGAGACATGCCCAAGCGAGACTTGTAAGTGATTTTGTATGATTAGAGAACTGAGTCCAAGACTTGTTAGCAGTTTTTGCGCTCCAGCCTCACTAGTTTTTGTTGGAGCATCTTAATTTCTCGATTGGACAATTCTGCCAAGCCATTTGACTGAGGATGATGAGGAGATGCAACTCAGTGATCGATGTCATACTCCTTCATTAATTTCTTGACCTCTTTATTGGTGAAATGACTACCCCATTCTGAAATCAATATCTTTGGTATCCCAAATCGTGATATGATATTAGCTTTCAGAAATATTTTGACTATTATATTATTTGTGGATCAAACCGGGATAGATTCAACACATTGACTCATATAATCTACGACAACTAGGATGTATTCAAAGCTCGAACAGTTAGGAAATGGATCCATGAAGTCGATGCCCCATGCATCAAACACATCAGATATTTGAATAAATTTTAGGAGCATGTTATCTTTAACACCAAGGGGTTTCCCATTTTCTGATAGTCGATTTGGGCTTCCACAAATTCATTCACATCCTTGAATAGTGTAGGCCACTAGAGGACACAGTACATTATCTTTGCTAATGCTATGATTCCACAATGGTGCCTACCGAATTCGAGCTTATGGTAGTTCTCGAGGACACTTTTGTACTCATCCCGAGGAATACACCGACGCTAAATACAATTTGCTCCTTCCCTGAACAAGTATGCGTCTTCCCATTGGTAGAATGGATATCGGAAAATAACTTGTCCTTCTTGATTTTCTTCCAATCTAATGGAACCACGCTAGAGACGAGGTAGTTCACAACATCAACATACCATGGAAGAGATCCAATGCTGAGGATGGATTCATTTGGGAAGGCCTCTGTGATCGGTGCACTGGCCTCTATGATCGGTGTACTGCTCTGCTGAGTATCTTGGCTTTCAATTCTGGATGGGTGATCTGCTACCACATTCTAAACTCTAGGTTTATCTCTAATTTCCAAGTCAAATTCATGGAGGAGAAGGATCCATCTGAGTAAATGTGATTTGGCATCCTTTTTCTGATGAATATACTAGAAAGCTGAGTAGTCAGTGAAAATGATAACTTTAGATGCAAGAATATATGATCTAAACTTCTCTAAAGTAAATACTACTGCCAGCAACCCTTTCTCTATAAGTGTATAGTTTCTTTGTGTTTCATCTATTTTCTTGCTGGCCTAGTGAATGGCGTAGGGCATCTTGTCTCTTCTTTGTCCTAGAAGAACCCCAACTACAAAATCTAACACATCTGTCTTGATCTCAAAAGGTAGAGACAAATTTAGTGGCTGTAGGACTGGAGCCTAGTGGAGATCTCTTTCAATTGATGAAATAATTAGAGAACCTTGCAAAGAAGCTCCGTAAGAGGTTGGGTAAGCTTGCTGAAGTCTTGATGAATTGGTGATAAAAGCCGACATGCCCTTAGAATGACATCACATTCTTCGCATTTTGAGGTGGCTTGAGTTTAGAGATCACATCCACCTTTTTCAGGTTGACCTCCATGCCATGCTTGGATACGACATGGCCCAGCACAATTCCTTATGTACCTATGAAGTGGCTCTCTTACCATGGTAGTATAATATTAATTTCACCGCATTTATGCAGTACTCATCTGCATAAGGCATGAATCAAAATTTTCACCATAGACAGAGAAATCATCCGTGAAAACTTTGAGAAAACTCCCGGCCATATCGACAAAGATGGCAAGCATGCACCTTTGAAAGGAAGTTGTGGTATTATAAAGTCCAAAGGGCATTCTTCCAAAAGCATATGTGTAGAACGTGGTGGCAAACTTTGTCTTATCTTGGTCTTCAATGAAGATCACCACTTGGTTGTACCTGGATTACCCATCTAAGAAGTAGAAGCATTCCTTCCATGCAAGTCTCTCAAGAACTTGATCAATGAATGGCAGAGGGAAATGGCCCTTCTTTGTCACAGAGTTCAGGAGACGATAGTCAATACCCACCCACCACGATGTTGATAGTCAAGTAGAGATCTTCTTTCCTTGGTCATTATTCAATACAGAGAGTCGTGATTTCTCCGGAACAACATGCAGGGGTCTCTCCCATTTGGAGTCAGAGATAGGATAAATAAACAATACTGCACACCACTTCATGATTTCCTTCATTATAACATCTTGAAGATTAGATTTTAATCTTCTCTAAAATTTTCATGATGGTTTGCAATCATCTTCGAGATAGATGTGGTGTGAACACAAAGTCGGATTTATCCCTGCAGAGATCCGATACTTTCCAACCAAGTGCATTGTAGTTTTTTTCTAGCACCTTATGAAGCCAAGATTCTTGATCTGTGGTCGGCCTGCTGCTAATGATGACCGAATGCATGTCTACTTCACCCACAAGGAAAGCGTACTCCAGATCTGCCAGGATCGATTTGAGTTCTGGTAATTATTGAGCTTGCTTCATGGTCAATTCAAAGACTGTACTGGTAGATGGATGTTCTGCTAATTTCAATGAGGTGCTGCTCACCTATGTCACTGTTGGATCTGAAATAAATGTGCCAAACATATCTGCAATGAATTCTTCATGTTCAGACTGGCTTGAATCTTCTATGAATATGGATCTAAATAGTGATTCAGATTCTTCATCTGTCTCCCAGTCGACAAGTGAGCCTGGATTGACTGTGATGTCCACGTCCTTCTATGAAGAGAGGATTTCCTTTGTCAAAATATCATCCAAAGATATTTTCTAATCGCTGATATCGATAATGTCACAATATTAAGCTGATAATTCTTCCCTACCAGCATCATATGTGGCTTTCGGCTCGCTGACCATGTTAAGGGTGACCTTGTTAGTATTGGAGCAAAATGTAATAATCCCAGACCCGTAGTCAACGACCTCCTCACTCGCTCTAAGGAACGGTCGACCAAGAATAACTGGATTCCGGAGTAATGGTGCAGGAGAGTCCATGTCTAAGACTATAAAGTCCATAAGGAATCACATGTCTTGCATCATCAAGATAATGTCCTCCAACAAACCCCTGGGCCGCTT
Organism: Ottelia alismoides; assembly: GCA_037367405.1. NCBI lineage: Eukaryota > Viridiplantae > Streptophyta > Magnoliopsida > Alismatales > Hydrocharitaceae > Ottelia > Ottelia alismoides. The sequence continues at coordinate 1,459,226 of JAZKJV010000711.1, read as the reverse complement.
GATGTACCGATCCGCAAACTGCAGGATCTTTCTTGTGGGTTTGAGTGGTCCAAGCTCAAATTCAAGAAGTAATGAAGAGGGCATAAGGTGGATTGAATATCTCCTTTCAAGTAGAGTCCGCTAAAATGTCTGACAAAAAATCTGACATCTGATGTTGGGTGCTCCCATGTCTTCTTCTCTTGCGGGAGATCACCGATAGAATTTACAGTGACCATTGTTAATATGTGCTTCTGTCCTCTACTGCATCTGTTTTTGTAACTTTGACACTTAGAGGTACATGCCTATTTTAATCCTTTCTTTATAGCTGGAATGTATTCCATTGCCGTCTTGAGTGGCATTTTTTTAACAAGATTTTCAATAATCTCAACAACGCTAAGGTCTGATAATGTATTTTCCAAATTTCTATTTTTTGGTGCTTTTTCATAGCTTCAGGAGAAAATTTAGTGTTCTTAATTATTTACAAAAGGGTTGGCTAGAAGATGGGTTACCATTCAAAATAGGCAAAATATATCCACATGAGCTTTGGCTTTATTAGACTGGGCTAGAAGTGCTATAGGTGTTGATTCCTCCAGTGCTGGTCCTTCTCGGCTTTGTCTCTTAATTTCTTTTTGTAAATTTTTTTGTTGATTTTTTTGTTAATTTTCCATTTGATGGTAGTGGTGGGTGGCTGGTGATGCTCCTCCATCATGTTCTAACTTAACCGATATGACTGCTGGACCGGCTGATGCATAAGATTAATATCCAGAAGTTAGTTTATTTTTCCCATTTGCGTTGACTCATGGTTGTAATACTCTATCGGTCTTGAGAGTCACAACATTAGAGAACATATAATCTGAAATACCTGACTTGGGTGGATTAACATAAACATCACAAACTAAACACTCTTTACTCTTGAAATTATTGGGGTTTGCCTCAACCTGTGTTGGAATGGGATTTTTGGTGGTAGTGAGGTCATCAAGTTTCTGGAACATCTCTACGAGGCATTTGACGAGTTGAGCCAAGCAGTCCAAGGATGGGTTCACAGGAGCTGGCTCTGATGGTTTAGTGTGCTGACCACGCCGAGAATGATACAGTGGAGTCTGGGACAAATGAGATTTATGGTGAGGAGGGAGTTGTTGCTAATGAAATTGTGTAGGAGGACTACAGTGATTATGAAAAGTAGTCGCGTAATTTTGGTACTGGTAGTATTGGCAGTACGCAGGTTGTTGGTAATGTTGATTCTTCCTCCAATTGTTTTGGTATGGCAGAGGCTTGTGCTAGAGAAGTTGGTGATCCATAGACAAACCTTCCACCATAGGGCTAGTGATATGGTCAAATAGCTAAGATTGGCCCTACTGTTGTCCGTCTCAACAAGCCAATTAGGCAGCATTATTCTTGATGCCATTCACCTCTTGAATTTGAGGAAGTGGTTTGAAAAATGGATATGCATAATAAGGGAGCTGGGGCTCTGGCGGATATAAGACAATCTACTGAGACAACGACAACAATCAATGGTCAAGTGCTTGCACGTAGTAGTATACATGTTGGACCTGAGGCTTACCAGCACTCGGTTGAGGCTTTTGTGGAGATGATATTTCCTTCTTCTCAGCATGAGTAGTGGATGTTGGTCTCAGAGACTATACAACATTAATGGTGCTCACAAGCAGTTTCAACTACTTTGAAACTTGATCCATCTTGTCCAGGAGTTGGGTCCTTTGGTCGATCACATACAACTTATCCAGGTCATGTGATATTTTCTCAATTATATCAACCTTGGCAATGTTACTCCCTATGATACTGAGGTTGGAGATCTCATCCATGGCGACTTCATTAGATGTTGCCATATGATGGTCTTGTGGTGGAGTTGCGGCTTCCTTTGGTATGTGCGGGATGAGGATAAAGTGTTCTCTCCTTCAACCATCTCTTCAAAGATATGCCAAACAATGTCCTCATCATTATTGAATTGAGATCCACGACAGAAGGCAACTACACACATTTGGCTTTCAAGAGTGAGGCCCCTGAAGATGTGTTGGACCAGGATGGTCCAAGGAATTTTAAACTAGGGACACTTCTCCTGTAAATCATAGAGTCTCCCAGATTTCATGAATGGACTTGTGTGGTCCCTGGGAGAAGTTGCTGATATGTGCTCGTATCGGATCGAGATGACCAAGTAGGTACTATTTCTATAGGAACACATACTTCAGTTCCTCCCAGGTCATCATAAACTTCCCCAGATAATTAATTCCATACAGAGCCTTGTCCAGAAGGCTGAAGGGGAATGCGATAATTTTGACTACGCCCAATAAAATGTTGGGGTAGTGAGTGGTGCAACTTATGCAAGAGAATTGCTAAAGATGGACGCAGGGATCTTCATTTGTACTCCCGAGGAAGGAGGGAAGAAGAGCCAGAAACTATGGCTTCAATTCGAAATGTCCGTGGACTATAAGGGTTTTTATCAACTTTATCATCTGGCCTGCGCCATGATTGTATGCTTCTTAAGAGTGGGCTTGGGGCCCTCTCTCCTAGGATCATCAACGAACCCTCCACAGTGTCCGTCTTATTCTTCATCTCCACCTCATCTTCCTTCTCTTTATCTCTCTCTCTCCCTAAATCATTCAACATTTCCTGGAAAGTGACATGGCAAGAGCCTGATCTGTCAGATGTTGTTGGATATCCTGGATTTATGCGAGCAGTTGTGCATTTACAGTGTTCTAATCGAGTTCTCCTTGATATGGCTAGTTCGGTCTCTTCCCTTTCCCTTGAGGAGTCATCTTTGAATCAAAATCAAAGTTTGCGATCTGTATGGTGTCCAATGTTGGTTCTGCATAGCAAGATGCATCCCGTTCAGACTGAAAATATGTGGCATCAGGTGAAATGGATGATCTAGAATTAAGTTCAATTCCAGACTTGTGTTAATGGGGCATTTGATATTGATTTAAATTGATATCTATCCACAAGGTGCCAATGGTAGGACAAGAGTGGTCCTAGTTTATTTGAATAAAGAAAGAAGTTGAGGAGTCTGGAGATCAGTTTACAAGATCTGAACTGGGTTCTCTGGAATCACCTTAAATTATTGAAGATATTAAGCTCATCGAATTGATGTGAGTGTCATCGAGATGTTGACTAAACCATCCATGAGATGACATATTGGATAGAAGAAGAGTAGATAAGGAGTGGAATACACTGACGAACAATAGATGAAGAGGAAAACAATGGAAGGCTCACAGTGATTAGGGAAAGAAGAAATGAAAACAAATGAAATGGATAAGGAAAAAGTGTGCATGACTGAATCATTAACCTAAATATAAATCAAACAAAAACAATACAAGTATGGATTCACCAATCCAACACAATGTGAAGCTGTGAGAGTTTGGTATTTTTCAGGAAATCTTTGAACGAGTCCTTAGAGTATAACCCTATAGGAGAGTATGTTTTTTCCAGAAAATATCTTATACTTTCCACTTCCTTTGTAACATGTTGCCTGGACTTTTTCAAGAGAATCCATGGTATTGAGTATGGATCCACTACTTAGCCAAAGATTAGAGGAGGAAGCTTATAGGCAAAACCATTACTTCCCCCACAAGTGAGGTGCCTGGACGTAGGATGATGAGACAGACATACCCGTGAGGGCGTAACCTAAGCTCAATACTTCGAACCATGTGAGATGTTTTACACAAGGTGAGAACACCATCGTCGACAAATTCCTACTCGCCTATGTATGATAGAAGCAACAATACTTCATGAATCAAGACAATAATATGGCAGTATTAAAGATGTGTTTTAGGCTCTAATCCATATGGGTCGTGCCTCACTCAGTCTAAACAGTACCTCAAAATGATGTGGGCTTTATGAACCACAAACAATGATGTTACAAATTTTAATTAAGGTCAAAATTTATTAAACAGTCCTCTTTTTCTATTTTTTTGGTTTTCATTTTTTGAGTATTTTACAAATAATTCACCTAACATTTTTTATTTTTCTTTATTTCCTAGATTATATAAAATTGGGAGAGAGGAAGAAAAAGCCATGCAAGTTGAGACTAAGGTGGAAATCTCACCTTACTATCTACTGATGCATGCAAAGCAAGAAGATCTACATTGCTTCTCATCACTCTCCATGAGGGATGCAAAACATAATTTTAAAATTTATACTATATGCAATGTAGTCCAGTGAGATTGACCAAAGTAGGAATTCATCTTAATCATGAAGAACCAGATTAATTTGAGCTAAGTCCAAACATAGATTTATAGGAGTATGCAGATATTAAGTGTTTGAACCTCAGTTACTCCACCAAACAGTTCCTAAATTCTAAGGGCTCAATCACATAAAAAAATAAAAAGAAGGTGAGAAACTCAAATCATGGAAAATAAATAAAAACAAAGGGAAAAATAGGGAGAATAAAAACAGAGAATCCGAGGAAAAAAAGAAAAATCCAATGAGGCCCCCAAGTGAACAATCACCCGGTGAATGGACTTCGGAGTGCCAAGTATAAAAAAATATCCCAGTATATGTATTATTACAAATAATAATGCAAGAAAATAAAATTTCTCTCTCTCTCTCTCTCCAAAAAAAAGAAAAAGTCTACACTATTATATACCCTCTTCTCTCTCTATCTCTCTCTCTTGCTCCCTCCAATTGGCTCAAAAAGAAGAGCCAATCATCTCGCATCTCAAGTGCACTGGCTTCCTACAAAGTCACCTTCTCCATGCTGTCCCTTGCAATAAATTCAACAAAGAAAAATGTCAGAATCATATAAACAATTATTAATACAAAGAATTAAAAGAGACATAATTATGCAAATAAATATGTACACTAACAACCTATCTTAAGCGTTGCTCCTCATCAATGGTGCCATTTTGTTGACATTTTATTTAGAGGGGCCTAATGAAAGAGCAAAGTAATCCAGAGGAGAGAGTCTTGTGGTCACAGATGGCAGACAACAATCGATGTGTCGACTTCTCCAAAGGACCTCAGCTAATTGCAATAATCAACCCACAAAAAAATTTAAAGACATAAATCTATAGATTTGGTTAAAAAATTGTTATAACCCTATAATGAAATGTGTATAGTAACTAGTATGGTAGGGTGTCGAACACATCGGGAATGAGGGATGGAAAACAAAAATTGGCTAAAAGGCAACAAATGTTTTTGGGATTTTTTTAGGGATTTTTCAAAATTTTGTGGGTTTTTAATTATTCATTTTTTGGAATTTTCGTTTTTACATATTTTTTTAATTTTAAAATTTTATTTTCTTTATAGAATTTTCCGATTTTTAATTTTTTTATAAGTAGTTATAATATAAGTATATGTAATATAAGTATATAATATATGTGATATAAGTCATAAAAAATATAAAAAGAAGGGAAAAAATAGGTAAACATCCTAAGGTATTGTCCCCTTTTTTAATGTTTTAGAAAATATATATTTTTTTGGAAATTTTTGATAATTTTAGTAATTATAAATTATAATGTAAGTAAATATAGATATAAATATATAATATGGCTTTTATATTTCAAAATATAGCTATAAATACTCAAAAATTGCAAACTAATTTTTTTTGTATTTTTAGGGTTTTACACTATTTTTAATATTTTTTATAGTTTTTTCTCTTTGTTTTAGATTTTTAATTGAATTAAAAAGTAAAAAAATGACTAAAATAAATAGGCATTTTTTTTTTGGAATTTAAAATAGCTAAATGCCTCAAAAATTTCCAAAACTATTTTTTCATAGATATTACATATAATAGACAAAATTTAGAAATAGAAACGAATATTTTTGGGTTTTTATTGAATTTTAAAATTTTATATAAATTTTGGTGCTTTTTAATTTTCAATGATTTTCTTTTTTTTTATTTTTAGGGATTTTTGGTCTGTAGATGCAAAACAAGGTAATAAACTAAATATATTTTTTTGAATTGTTTAAAATATTTATATATATTGTATGTATTTTTCTAAGATAGATAGGAAAAAACAGCTCTATTTTCGATTTTTAATAAATAGAAATATTGGATAAAATACCTTAATAAAAATATATGTTATAGAATATTATATGAGGCATTTATCCTAATTTTCTACGAATATTTAAAACATAGGAATTATTTTTAACAAAACTAAAATATACAAAAAGAAAATACAATCTAACATGTGCTTTTTTGTAAATATTTAGAGTTTTAGTACTGTTCCTGAACACCTAGAGAAGTTTAGGGACAAAACTGCAAATTTCCCAAATATTTTCAATAATCTATACCAAACAGGGTATTTCTACAATTAATGCAAAGTTCGGGGAGTTAGATGCAAAATTTTCAAAAATATTACACTAATATTTCAAAAACTTGGACTAAATGAAATATAAATTCCAAGGGTTTAAGTGAAAAATACCCAATCCCCTCACATGCACAAGCACATGTGGTGACATGGAATAGACCTAAGTGCAAATATGAAAAGTAAAGGGGGTAAAATATAAAACATCCAAAATATTTTACACTGCAAACAAAAGTTTAAGTATTAAAAAGAAGGGATTTTTACCCGATAGGCCCTATAATCTTTGCCAATGACCTCTACGACCTTTGAAACATCGATATTCCTCCCTCGACCCCGTAAACTTGCTCTGTCTTACCCTACGAACCTTGCCGTTAAATTTAGTTTTACTCGAGACAATACCTTGAGTTAATCTAACCTGAGGAGCATTCCATGGTGGATCTCTCACCTCATCATCTCCTTCCTCTTTTTCTTCTTCTTTCATTCATCTTCTTTTTCCTCCTCCTCTTTATTTTATCTCTAATCATCTCATCTCCATCCATCGACCAAATTACAAATTTTTTGGTGGTTTTAGTGAGAACCCACTTGGCTTCTCGAGTGTCTCCGACGTTTTTTTACTGGAAAGGTTTGAGGGGTTTTTAATATCAAGGATCTATTGTTGTTGTCGTGGGTTTCTTGTGGTGACTACTGGATGTCGACCGGAGACATGGGGCGACTGGAAGGTGTGTCACAATTTCCATGCAAGGCTGGTGATGCCTGGCTGGGGGGACGTTGCTGCCAGAGCTGCGGACACCTCCTATGCATAGAATGCATCCGTTCATCCAGTGAAAAAGTTGGTTGGAAATATTCAGATGAAGATGATGTGTACAGGATGGCTCTGTGCAAATCTTGCTCTCAAGATGTTGATCATGATAGGGAAACTGTTGGAGAATTCGATGAGGAGTTGGAACTGACGAGGAGTTGGAACCGATGTGCTTCGAGGAAGAAGAGTGGGTCAGCATGTGTAGGGCGGAGGGGAGGAGGCTTGGGCGGGGGAGGAGGAGGGGAGGTAGTAGGAGGGGCAGGGCGTTGGGGAGGGGCTTCACAGGTGGAGGCGGCGGGCCGTAGGGGGCGTCGAGCAGGGGCAGGGTTGAGAGGCGGTGGGCGGGGCTTCAGGTTCATAGGTGGAGGCCTGGAGGGCTTCGAGAGGGGGTGGGCGGAGGGAGGGGCTTCTCATGCAAGGAGGGGGCTTCGCATGGGTGGAAGGAGGAGGCAGGCTGTGGGGGGAGGGGGGCAGGTGGAGGCAGCGGGGGGCCTTCGAGGTAGGGGTGGGGCTTCGACCCACTGCAGTCAAGGTGGGGGCCGGGGGGGCTTCGCGTGGGGGTGGGGGGTGCCGTGGGGGTGGGTGCGGGAGGGCGGGGGCACTTCACAGGTGGCTTGCATGGGGGTGGGTGTGGGAGGGGCTTCGACCAATGGTAGGGGGGTCGATGCAGGGGAGGTCCGACCAGCGGGGGGCTTCACAAGTGGCCCGTGTGAGGGTGGGTGCGGGAGGGGCTTCGACCAGCAGTTTGAGGGTCGATGCAAGGGAGGTCTGGCCATGGGGGGGGGGGGGGCTTCGCAGGTGGCCCGTGTGGGGGTGAGTGTGGGAGGGGCTTCTACCAACGGTAGGGGGGTCGAGCAAGGGAGATCAGGGTGGTGGGCGACGGAGGGGCTTCAAGCAGCGACAGGGGGTCGAGCAACGGAGGCCGGCCGGCAGGGGGGCTTCGGGTCGCGGCATGCCGAAAGTGTTCAGCTGGGGGTGGAGGGTAGGAGGTAGTGACACTTATCATAAATTTGATCACTAAAATGGGTATCATGTAAAGAAGATAACAGAATCCGATTAGTTTTAACGGTTAAATGGATAGGGGTTAACCACATGATCTTTAGGGTAAAGGTTAACAAGTTTACGGGGGTGAGGGAGGAATTATGATGTTTCAAAGGTCGTAGAGGTCATTAACAAAGATTATCGGGTCTGTCGGGTAAAAATCCCTAAAAATAAATTACAAAAGGCAGGGGGTATATGGTAAAATTAACCCCTCGTTACAATCCGATGGCACTGTTCTCTTAACTTGACACTCGTGGGCAGGATGGTGTGCGATGATGGTTCATCTTTGATGTATGGGATCAAATCTCCAAATGTGATCTAACTGTGCTGAGGGTTCTCGATCAGACTTCTACAATCAGACCTGGGATATGAGGGCGATTGAACATCAAATTGAGGCCCTGGAACAACTCGGAAGAAGCTCCACCAGAGCGAGCTTCCTGTGATCGAGTCTCCTCGCTTTGGTTCTCGATGTCACCTCTAATATGCTCGGAAGGTTGTTGAACAGGTTCTATAAGTGTTGGATCCTTTAACAAGGTCCTAGGATCTCCGACAAGGTCAAGCGAGGTCGAGGATGTGAAGAGGCTCCAAGACCTTGTGTTTTGGACAAAGTTGACCCCTCCAAGGGTCCTTGGCCTTCTCTACCTACAAAGATGGGTGGAAATGGAAGCTGGCAAAGGTCTCCGATGAAGGGCGGTGTGAGAAGACCGAATCTCCTGATCTAAGCAAGATCAGGGGGAACGAAGGTGACTAGGGTGAAACATCAGTGATGGGGAACGATATGGATATGGTTGTCGGGTCAGGGTATAGTCGAAACACGGAGAGGAGGTTCGCTGAAGCTCAGCTCCTATGAATTACGATTTTGATTTTTTAATGAAATAAAAGAGAAATTAACCAGAAATAAAATTTAATCTATTCTATTGTTAAGTCTAGGAGTCTAAAAATGCATGAAATAAATGCTCAACTGCCTGGATGAGTTGGGAGCGAAGCTCACGGCAGAGCTTGCTGGTGGAGCTTGGATCTCAACCTTGGGTCCTCTTCCTCCACGCCAAAGATGTCCTCGGTGTTCCTGTTGTCACCAGGATGCTTCACGACCTGAGCTTCATGGATTTTGAGGGGCTAAGAATCAAATGAGGGCAGGTGAGTTCGTTTTATACATGGACTCTTGACTTTGGAAGAGCTCACGATTCATCGACCCATCGATTGAGGGATCAATGTGGCATGAAAGTCTAAGGATCGAGGGCCAAAAGTGAAGAAGGAATCAATGCAATAATGAAATATTTGATGGGTAAAAAATGGAGGAAACCAAGGGTGTAGACCTATAGGACATAGACCTTGAAGGGGTGAGCAGTTGACTGATGTCAATGTGAACTCACTACTCATTGGTCCACGTTGGCTAGGAAGAGGAAAAAATGGAAAATTAAAAATTATTAATTCAAAATAAAATAACGAATGATTTTATTAATTATAGATTAAAACAAGAAAACATTTGTTATTTTTTGTAGTATTTTATTATGATTTTAATTCATTTTTACAAATTAATTTTATATAAGTTACTTTTTAATATAAATATAGGTATATTTACATATATATTATGTATTATATTTTTATTTATATTTTAGATTTTATTATTTTATATAAATAATTTATATAATTATAACTTAATTAAAACACATAAATATATTTGTATTGTACTTTTTTGATATCATATGTACACTTTATTAAATATGTATAGTTATTTTGTAGATATAAGTTTATATAATTCATCTATGTGTTTTTGTATATGTAATTATTTTAGTGAATTTCTAATGGTTTTATTTTATTCTAATTATGTACATATATTATAATAATATTTCCAAAAATATAAATATAAAATATTAAAGAACATAAAGAATAAATAAAATGATCATTTTATTCTGTTATAGTATACAATAGGGGTCCAAAACCTAACTTTTTGAATATGAATTAACTGAAACCACATCATTAAATAGGTAATAAAATGTTATATAAAATTAAAGGTGATTTTGGTCTATTTTGATTTCATATGGAGAAGATATATGTATGTGAAGTAGGGATTTTGACTTCTTATTTTGAGTGTAGAAGGTACAACGTGCAAGATTTTTGTGTGAAATAAATTTTTTATTTATATATATATTTTTATCTACACTTTCATGTATAAAGTTTATTGATTTGATGTATAAATAATGAAGAATTATATAGGTCCCAAAAATGCATTATTGAAGAATAGAAACAAGGGTTTTATTTCTTATTCTTGGCCCTTATCTCGCCCTAATTTATTCCTTGTCAACCCAATCATCATGAGCACATGTCTCAGGGTTTAGGGTCATTCAATACCTGTGGTATTTCATTTCTTTTATTTATTATTTTATTTATTCTTTTATTTTGGCTTTAAATACATTATTTTATACAATACTTACACAATAAATAATGTGTGTTATTTTATGCAGTTTAATGCTATTTACATGAATTTAACTAGGATTTAAAAGCCAAAATGAAATAATAAAAGTGATGAAATGGAGATTCATTACCCCTTATACTTGCCATTTCTAGTCCCTAGTAAACACTTATGCCTATAAGTACATGAAGGAAAATAAAGAAAAGAAAAAGAAAGAACTTGTATTGATTTTAACTTTCATTCTTGTCTTCATAAAATTAAAGTTTGGCTATTAGTATGGCATTTGGAAGTTAAGTTTTGTCGGAACCTTTTTGGCAAACGGATTTAAAATGCAATAGTCTCTAAGACCCAGAAGACTATGCCCAAGTCTCCTCAAAAGCTAGGTCAGAACAAGTTGATGTCATAGGTAGTCCCATATGACTATGTGTCTACCTTGTACAGTTTCAGTGATATGTAGGTCCTCTCGGATGAGCAGTAAAAGTCGGTCTTCTCTAACATGGTGACCCTAATTCCCTAGTCCAGCAACTCTTTCCTCGAGAAATGGGGTATTCCCTTCTAAGTTCAAGTACAACTAGCTCAAGAAGAGGAGGTTGAAAAGATAATAGATTGTAGTCAGTATAGCTACCTATCGTGGGATGCTTGACCACTGTGGCCAAGTCATTCAGCTACAGGGTCACATGATTTGGCTTTGATGCTCAAGCTTTCTTATTGACTATATACATACTCCGATGAGAATTGATTTCTTTTATTTTTTTACTGTCGATTTTTTGAGTTTTTGATTTTTTTTCCAGTTTTTTGAATACTATATACAACATCATTTACATAAGGACCTTTTCCTCTTAAGCCAGTAGACTATCCCTCTTTTGAAGCATTATTGCAACCACAACTTCAGATATTAGACCTCATTGCTACTGGATTTGATTTGGGTACAATGGCCGCAAATGTGTGATGTCCGATGTTTCTATAGGCTTGTGTCTAATGCTGGCAAATCCATCACTATACCATTTCAACTAAATTGAGCAAGGTGTAAGGTGTAAAGTGCATGTGTGCAAGTTAGGTCACTGTCAACAAGAGTCATGCGTGTGTTCTAAAGTATTCTACTTAGGCAGTAAAGATGACATTGGACTAAGACTTGTGATCTCAAATAATTAAGTCTAGCAGACCTAAAGCATCTCAATTTAATGCTCCTGAGATTAAGTGGATTAAGATATAACCAAGCTCCAATCTTCGGATTTTATTTACACTAGTTCAATTAATATTATCAATCTGAAAAATGCTAATGCTATGTGCAACGAAAGCAAAATGTTTTGTGGTGCTATTTTCTAGTATTGGTTTTTTTATGGATTTTTGAAAATGTTTTGCAAATTTTAGCAAGTTTTTGAAAAGATTTTTTTGCAAAATTTTAGTGATTTTTCAAAAACCAACGAATTCTGGCAAATAATTGTATGCAGATAATTACATGGTAGTGCATCTTATTATTTACAAGAGTTTTGGTGAAGCATTTACACTATTAATTATTTACAAATTTATATACATAGTTTATAGAGAATTTTATTTTTTTATAATATGTACATCGTTCTCAAAGTAGTTTGAAAAGATTTTCACAAATATTTTGAAGACTTATTTTGACAAAATAATTTTGACAAACATTTACAACTTTGAAAATCATTTTGCAAATATTTCCCAAACATTATAAATAGATTTTCAAACAATTTTTCAAATCATTTACAATTAGATTTTCAAAATATTTTATTCAAATAAATAAAAGAAGTTTTTACAAACAAAACATTTTTTACAAAAGTTTGAAAACATTTTACAGAATATTTTCCAAACAATTTTCAAAAGATTTTTCAAAAAGATTTTCCAACCATTTCTCAAACATTTATCAAAAGATTTTAACATGTCTATTAAAAGCATTTTTGAAGAATTAATGTGTGTCTTATTAATTATCCATATTATTGAAAGTACGAAAATACGAGATATGGCTAAAGTATATACAGCATATATACGACCCTTCCATACATAGCTTGAGCTATGTCCTCATAGATTAGAGAGAAAAAAGGAATACTAGATTGTACTAAGTATAGAATAACCTATACGACAATGATTAAAGAATGAATGAATGAGAAGTTGATTGTTCCCCTATACTTAGGACGAAATAACCCTAAGTATAACAGGTTGTACACAAGGTAGGGAGGGTCAAGGGTGGGAATATGCGAAATAACCAGCTCGACCTGTCCTCATATACTTAGGTTAAAATATCCCTAAGTATAGAAAAATTATCAAGAGTTGAGGGGACAAGTGAGGGATTAAGAAATGAACATCTCAGGGTGATCACCCCCTTTATTTATGACAAAGTACGTCCTATGTATAACAATGTTGAAAGGGGTTAACACGTTTTCGAATGAATTAAAGAAATAAAAATAAAAAGAAGAAAAGAAGAAAACAAAATCTTTTTGTGATTTTTTAGCTTTTTATGTATGATCATTCGGTCTTTGTGAAATCATCTTGAAATGCAACTTCTATGAAATCGACAATGGACAAGAATGTATCGTGCTCAAGATATGGCTTCAGCAACTGCCCATTGACTACAAAGGGTTGTGCGTCAGGTGACAATTCTCATATGAGTAGACTTCCATTGCCATGCACAGTCTTTACAATGAATGCTCTTGTCCACTTACTCTTCAGCTTGCTAGGAAAATATTTAACTTCGCATCAAACAACTATACCTTCTATCCAGGTTCGAAAGTCTTTCTTCGAATATGTTGGTTGTGCCATGTCTTAACTTTCTCTTTGTAAACCAGCCTGTTATTTTATGCATTGTCTCGAAATTCAAGCAGTCGATTCAGATCAACTTTTCTGTCCTGTCCTCCTTGCTTGGAATCAAGATTGCAAAAGTTCAATGCCCACAAGGATTTGTGAAGTAATTCCATGGACAAGTGGCAAGGCTTGCCATAGGCAAGGCGGTAGGGAGACATTGAGTGGAGATTTATAAGGAGTGTGGTAAGCCCAAAGAATTGAATCAAGCAGTTATGACCAATTCTTGTGATCAGGATGTACAAGCTTCTACAATATTTTCTTGATCTCCTTGTTTGAACATTCAACCAAGCCATTTAATTGTGGGATATACGACGTATCGGCACGATGTTCGATGCTATATTCTTTGGTCAACTTATTGACATCCTTGTTGATGAAGTGGCTCCTCTCGTAACAAATGAGAATTTTGGGGATTCCAAACCACGATATGATGTTATATTTCAAGAAGCAGCAAACTGTGCGGTTGTCTGCGGTTCGGGTAGGGATTGTCTCCACACATATACTAAATAATCAATGGCAAGCCAGATGTACTCAAATCCCTTGCTGTTAGGGAATGGTGTTGGACATACGAGCCCATGACAAGCCATTATACAATAAATGTTATTGCAAATATCATTCCCTGATTTGAAATGAAGAATAACTAATTTGCATAATAGGTCCCTTAGTACATGTACCATGGCCATATTAATGATCATACATCTGTTGATTCAATTGTTGAATCATAGAGGCTGGTGCTTGGATGAATATCTAAAGAGTTAGATTGAGGACTCATCAAGCATCGTCAAATGATTGTTAAAAGAGGATCTCCATCCTGAGAAGGAGATGGCAATCCTTTCTCTAAAGGTTGATATCTAACTGACCTCATCATGCATGTCCTCTACATAGGAATAAAGATTCAGAGGTGTTAGATAAATTAAGTCAATAGAGTTGACTTAACGAGATTGAGATAACCAAAGACCTATATCGTATGCAGTCACGATATCGGCACGCATCCTCTGACCGGAGACATATGTGTTACTATATGTCTGAGTATGTACATTTGGCAGACCAATAGGTTGATAACCTATCCAAGGTCAACACACTGGCATGCTGGTGTGCATGCAAGGGCATATGAGTAATACAATCTCTCAAAGGGATCATACAAGATCATTTACTGAACCGGAAGACATGAGCTCATTCATGAGATACTGGGAAGATTAAATTCCGTGCATTGTCGTCTCGTTTTGGTAGATTGACTGAATTTGTATGGTTTGATATATGCTTTTGGAAAGTATATGGCCGACTCTTAGGTATGATATATGCTTTTGGAAAGTATATGATCGATACCAACTCCCAATTATCGAATGGCAAATGTAATGATAAAACCATGAAGGGCAGAGTCTAAAAGTAATCTAAAACTTTGGGTTCACTCCAGGTCTTCCAATATGCAGGATGTACATGTATTAGGAATACCTGAGGGTGATGTGATCATAAACAATTATATAACCACGATGCTTCCATTCCTAGGGAGTGATGAAAAATGTCTGGATTTTAGTGACTCCTCCCAGTAGAGGTTATATGATCTTGGTCCAAATGTTGGACATTGATTTGAACATGATTCAGATGCAATGAGAAGATTAGATTTGCGGTCTTGCTTTAATCAAGCATTTATTTGAGGTCCGCAAGATATAGATTTGAGATGCGATCTCAATATCCAAGTCACTATACGTGGAACAATACAATTGCCCTATCCTTATCTCCATGTATCTGCGGAGAAAGCGCATTGTTCTTGAAAAAGTTCAAGAATAATTTCATTATTGATATATGTATCATAGCATTGAGAAAATAGATAATTAAATATGATTTAATTATCATGAATAATATGGATTTTATTCATATTATAAGGTGAGTTATCTTAGATAATTAAATGTGATTTAGTTATAAAATATGTGAATGATGTGAATGTGATTCATATTATTTAGGCACAAGAGAATAGAGATCCAAGATGATCAAATGTGATTTAATTATCTTGGATATGAATAATGTGGATAGCACTATCCATATTTATTTGATATATTAGAAATGTCATTTAAAGTATATTAGAGAGAGCCTATTGTGATTTATATCACTTGATTAATATTAATGTGAATTGGATTCACATTGGATAATTAATTGAAAAAATAATTTACATTTTATTTTGGGTTGTGAATGTGATTCACAAATTTCGAATGGCATGATTGAAATGTTGTAAAGATTATTGACAATTATTTTTGTGATATAGTGTTGGAATGAGATAATGTAATCTCATTGGAAAAAGATTGCCATCCACCAAAGGTGGTGGACGACCACCAAGTCCCAATGGGAGTGGGTGGCCGTCCCCCTTGACTATTAAATGATTATCTCCTTCCAATTATCTCAAAGATAATTGATTTGATTTGAAATTAATTTATATTTATTATTCAATATACATTTAAATTAAATTAATTATTGTTCTGTATATCACAACAAGATCATATCCATTGGAAGAAAGACAAATAAATCTCATCTATTGGATTTGTGTGCACATGGACTGGGATCCATGGACTCCTAAAATACTATATAAGAGGAGGCAACCCTGGCTCTTCTAACGACCAAGAAAATAAGCTCTCTCTCTCTCTCTCATTCTCACACCACTTCTATCTCTCTCCCTTGGGTGGCCATCCTCTCTATCCCTAGAGAGAAAACCGCCATCGCAGCAGCATCGTCTTTATGTTGCCGAATTGTTTCCTCATGGATCTTCATCTCCTTCGGTGCACCTTTCTCATGAAGAAGATGATTGATCTCATGTGACGAGATCATGAGATTCGTCGCTTGGATCATCAACATGGATTGCGAGGAGCACGCGTCTCATCAACGCGCTCGCAAGCGTCTCCTCCGTCGGACCGGACTTCAGACAAGAGGTCTCTTCATTTAGAAACTCGATCGCAACCACACTTCAAGAGATAAACCAATTACTTGTTTGTATTTTAGATGAAACGATTCGAGAAGAGTTCTTAGATCATGTGGTTTCATCGCACTATTTTTTTTAAAATTCCGCTGCCTCAAGCAACTAGTCTGACTAGACGCTCCCGAACGCATACGATGAGATCCTCACACTTCCATGATGTGACTATGGATCTTACCATGTACTTCAAGTGGTATCAGAGCCATATGTTTGAGGTTTTGGATATGATCCACAAACCTAAGATGACTTGGACGTTGTTTGGTTGTGTGATGTTTCATCGCATCTCATTCACGCGACCCTGTTTAGTGCATTTTTTCGTCCTATTTAAAATTGTTTAAACACATGCTTAGATAATGTTCGCACTAAATAAGGAAACTGTGGGATTTGAGTTTGTGTGATTTGGAATCCGATTTCTCAAGTTATTATCTTTTTAATGAGCATGTATCCACTGTTTCGAGGATGGCGAATCTTAATGTATTTAAAGAGTTGGTTACGATTTTAAAATGCCTATAAATGCATTAATATTATTTGGTTTCTTTTGTACATCAAATTAGCAAACTATAGAAGCTTACTTTACTTGTTTTGTATTTAAATTGATTGAGATATGCTAATTTTAGTAAGTATGTATCATTGCTAGAAATTACATACTTGATCATGAACCTTGTGATTGTCTAACAATTAAATTAATGGAAATTAATGGTTAATTTCCTAAGATAATTATTGATTAATATTCGTGAAATGTTTAAAGATGATTACTTCCTTGAATGACGTTGACCGTAACCAAAACCTGATTAGATATGATCTAGATCATGATTGGTTACATGAACCTTCCAACAAACATTAATGCTAGAATAGGATTGGGGATTTGTTTAGCAAAACTCCTTATAATGTTAATAAAAAATGTTTTGACTTCGGCTGAAAGATTGATTATCATCTCAAGTACAAAGTGATCA
The DNA here is from genome assembly GCA_037367405.1 of Ottelia alismoides. Lineage (NCBI taxonomy): Eukaryota > Viridiplantae > Streptophyta > Magnoliopsida > Alismatales > Hydrocharitaceae > Ottelia > Ottelia alismoides. Next base: position 1,442,002 of record JAZKJV010000711.1, on the reverse strand, counting down.
ATCGACATTATTCTGATCTGAGGTGGATATGGTGTCTAGTCGGGTAGCGTTGGGGTAGCAGGTTGCTCCGTGAGCGATCTGTCTCACTCCCATCGGAACTGGCCATCATAGTAGGTAAGGAAGGGATAATGCTTAAAGCTATCATGATGTATTTTTCTAATTATTAAAATTCGAATAATATGTATTTGAGATAATACCACATTTCGTGTAACATTTAAGAATGTTTGTTGGATATTAATTGAATCATTAATTTAATATGATTAGATTAATTGGGATCCAATTAAAATTATAAACTCTATCATGAATGGAGTTTTGATTTCCCTTGGAAGAAATAATTTTGTGAATATGATTCATAATAATTAATTATAATTTGAACACGATATGGAGGATCACATAAGTGACATCCATGGTTTATCATCAAGGCGTAAGGTTCCATCGCTAGGGATTGTATATAGGAGACGACTGTCTGAAGTGGTAGCTCCTTCATACAAGCGCATCTGAATCCGGCTATTTTCTTCTCGAAAGAGTAAGAACGTATGCGTATTGACCCCAATAGGGAGTCCTCATATTATTAGGGCCATATTTGATTGCACATAGCGAGTTGTAATCATGTTGACAGTTGGTTTAATTAATGACGGGTCAACATCACCTTAGGGGTGGTGGGCCCAGGTGTAAAGACAAAATTGTGAATGCAAGTTGTACTTGCAAGGCGGAATGAGTTCCCTCTTCTTTTATCCGAGTTGCAAGTTCTCATATTATTGGGATGCAACGAAGGTAAGAAGGAGATCCTAGATCTTGCTATGATATAATGGTAAGTATATCTCTTGCATTGAAAGTGATTAAGGGAATGAACATTCAGTGTTGACAAGGCAAGAAAACTTTCATATAAATATTCCTATATCAAAGTAATATACACACAGACATGCGCAAATTTCTTATTTAAGTTAGTCCACACTAAACCCACTCAATACTATACACAATAATAACAAGTAAAATATCATGGATTAGATATATGATCAATATATTGTACTTGCAGTTGGGCACATATTGTATGCAATTGCAATGTGCAAGTTTCCTCATAATAATGAGGAATACAATTAAATAGACAATAGGTCTACAACCCTAGGGTTTGTATTTCTCTATAGTCTTGATGCCTCATCGATGTACTTTGGAAGTGACATATCGATGATGATCGCAATTGTCAAATAATTCTTATAAAAATCTAAGGAGATGTTCCGGCATACATACGTTCTCTTAACATTTAATCGTGAATGACATGGTCCATTGCATCATGCAAAATGATGGCTCTATAAGAGATGATGTATTCAAAATGTTTGAGTACCTACCTGAACCTCGGTCTTTAAGATTTAAGATGTATGTAGATATGATGAGTGTCATCATTCTACTATCTATACTCTAGTCATTCATGAAACTCATAATATTCATATTGTATGAATTGAATTAAGCATGTATAAATGTTGAAATACTCTTATATTGATATCTTTTGAATTCAACATATTAAATCTTTTGTATTAAGCAATGGTTGTTTATAGATGAAATGATCACATTGGATGCATGGGTCAGACCCAAGTTAGAAGGAAAGTCAAAAGAGTTGACCGTACTTTTGTGACTTCCATATGACATACAAAGAGTTGGATGAATGCCAATACTGCAATAAGTGGATGTATTGATAGTGTGATTATCTAGTCTATCAAGGATCCTTAGAGAAGGACTCAGATAGTGCATCGAAATTATCTACATGTACATATAATCATTGAAATTGACTTTCTTATTTTATAAGATCAAAGTCTGGTAGTTGTATCTCATTCTTATATAACAATTGCAATTGGTTGCATATGTTTTAGAAGAGTAGAAAATTTGATCATGAAGTTTAATAGTTATCTATGTGGATATTGATGCAATTATTGCAACAATCTCTATTGGATACATAGACTTCATATTTTCAGTGGGAGAGCCCTTAGTCTTAGAGAATGTCTCAATGACCTAGATATTAGAATCCACTCATTGTTTATTTTTAAATGTTGGAAATAAACATGAATTCTGGAGTGGACCTATCATAAAGAGTTATGATGGATATATTTCAGATAATTATCTAACATCTAGATGACTCTACTAAAATTATAAAATAATGAATGATTCATTAACATTTCCAATGCTGGAAATTAAACCTTTTAAGATCAATAGGAAGATGAAGATCATTTGATAATGATCAAACATCAAGCCTTGGACATATGTCTGTTGATGAGATCATTAGACTAGTAAGAGATGAAACTTTAGATTATCTGAAATTTCAAATCTTACATACTTATGAATATTGTATTCAAAGTAAAAATGTCCAATGCACCCTTCTTTGAGAATGGTGTAAGATGTCAAGGTATTCAAGATCTCATACATATTGATGTATGTTGATCATCTATATCATAATAAATATTAATGATATGTCATATCTAATGATGATTATTTGTGATACGATATTTCTTCCCATCACCTTAGAAACCTTTGAAATGTTCAAAGATTTCACAATTTTGGTTTAGAAACAAAGTTTGAAGGAAGATGAAATGAATTTGATCTAATCAAGGTAGCATGTACCTATTAGATGAATTCAAGGAATACCTAATGGAGAGAGGAATATTATTCCTATTTCAATCCTCCTAATGCACCTTAACTCAATAAGGTTGTAGGGAGATACAATTGGATCATGTATGACATGATTTGATCAATGATGAACATTAACATAATTCCCTCTTAGTTTCCTGGTATATATATAGAAGAGACTACAATATATATCCTTAATAATATTTGATGCAAATCTAATCCCGAACATCCTCACAAGCTAATGTTTGGAACCTAGCCTATTGTTGGACACTTGAGGATTTAGGGTTGCTTGGTCCATAACTTTGTCATGGATGCAAGTAAGCTGGAATCTGACATAAGAGAGTGCTACTTCATTAAGAAAATAAAGGATGGTATTGGATACCTTCTTTATGACCTTGAATTCTTAAAAGATTTCACCTCTAAGGATATGATTCTTAGAGGATGGAACTCTTGAGAGTCATTATGAAAATGAAGTGAAAGAACTCATTAAACCTTGAGAAGATAATGAGGCTACTAAAAATCAGAAACTAAAAGGATAATTAAAGATGAAACACTCATATCTCTTCAAATGAGTTTGAGGATGGATTCCATGTGTCAGTTAAGTCTGACAATGGTCTTACTTCATGTGATGAAGCTTCTGAAGATCATGACATGGAATGATGGATGTTAGCAATAAATTTTAAATATACTTCATATACAAATGTTGTATATGGACCCTCGAATATCCACCTATAAGGGTAGGACCCGTTAGGTATAAATGGATCTTCAAGAGAAAAAGGGACTTGATGAGAAGGTTGAGACCTTCAAAGCATGACTCGTAACCACGAGCTACAAATCGAAGAGAAGACATTGCTTGTGATGAGACTTGCTCTTTAGTGATAATGCTTAAACTCATCAGATTATTGCTAACTATAGCTAGACAACTTGATTATGACATCTTTAAGATATGAGTCAAGATTGCATTCCTCTATGAATACCTCTCCGAGGATATTCATATGAAGTAGCCCAAGGGATTCATAGTTGAGGAAAGCAAGGTGTACAAGCTAAAGAACTCCATCTATGGACTCAAATAAGCTTCTAATAGTTAGAACATCGGATTTGATGAAATTATAAAGGTTATGATTTCATATAGAATCTTGATGAGTCATGTGAAGCTTAGTGGGAATGCCATTGTGTTCATCATGCTAAATGTCGATGATATCCTAATCATTTGGAATGAGTTAAGGATAATAATAAGTGTTTTATTGACTGTCTATTCAATACCTTGAGATATGATGTCAAGGATACCTCTTAGATCTTAGTTCTGAAGTTGTTCAGAAGAAAAGAGAAGAGGGCATCGGAACCGTCACATTAGTGGTACACCTTGGACATGTTTCATTTTTTGGGAAAAATCTCAACAAAGGCTTCCTTCCTTTAAGATATGGTACTAACCTATCTAAAGGGATAACATCTCAAAGAGTTAAGGAAGTAAATGCTAACAATTCTTGCCCTTGTGCATCAGTTATGAGAAGTCGGCTGTATGCTAGATGTGTACAAAATCCAGATGTCTACTAAGGAGATAAAACAATAGATTGCAGTAATAACAATATCTTCAAGGATGATATGATTTTTTAAGATAGTAATCTCAAAGTCTTATCTTCAAGAACTTAAGACTTTATAGATAGTGATCTAAAATGTCTTAATTGCAGATACATTAGGAGATAGAGATCTCTAAGAATAAGGGTATTCTGATAAGGATAGTGGAAATACTAGTTATGATAATTATTGGGTTGTAGTGTCAAGGACACTGTAACTAACAATATTGAGTATTGGTTGCATAAGATGCAACATTCGAATTGGATGCGAGCACTGTTACAAGGAGATATGCAAGTGATGTAAGGCGTAGTCTCTTGGGAAAAGAGTTACTGATCAACTTACCTAGCTATTTTTCTAAATAGAGTATGATTGTCACATGAGTATGGGTTTAAAGATTAGCCCATTAATGGCCCTTTGGGCTAGTGGGAGATTGTTTTACAGGAAAGCCCACAACGAGCCATTATGCAATAAATGTTATTACAAATATCATTCCCTGATCTGAAATAAAGATTAACTAATTTGCATAATAGGTCCCTTAGTACATGTACCATGGCCATCTTAATAATCATAAAATTGTTGATTCAATTATTGAATCATAGAGGCTGGTGCTTGGATGAATATCTAAAGAGTTAGATTGAAGAGTCATCAAGCACCATCAAATGATTGTTAAGAGAGGATCTCTAGCCTGAGATAGAGATGGAAAACCTTTCTCTAAAGGCTGATATTTAACTGACCTCTTTATGCAGGTCCTTTGGATAGGGATAGAGATTCAGAGGTGTTATATAAGTTAGGTCAAAAGAGTTGACTTAACAAGATCGAGATAACAAAAGACCTATGTCATATGCTATCATGATATAGGCACTCATCCTCTGATTGGGGACAGTTTTGTTACTATATGTCTGAGTATGAAAATTTGGCAGACCAATATATTGATGACCTAACCAAGGTCTATACATCAGTGCACTGTGTGCATGAAAAGGCATATGAGTAATACGATCTCTCAAAGGTATCATACATGTTCATTTACTGAACCGGAAGACATGAGCTTACTCATGAGATATTGGGAAGATCAAATTCTATGCACGGTTGTTTCGCTTTGGAAGCTTGACTAAATTTGTATGGTTTGATATATGCTTTTGGAAAGTATATGATCAAGACCTAGGTATGATACTTGTTATTGGAAAGTATATGATCGATACCAACTCGCAATGATCGAATGAGAAACGTAATGGTAAAAATCTAAAGGAGACAGTCTAAAAGAGATCTAAAACTTTAGGTTTACTCTGGATCTTCCATTATGCAGGATGTAAAGGTATTAGGAATATCTGTTGATGATGTGATCATAAACGATTGTATAACCATGATGCTTCCATTCCTAGGGAGTGATGAAACATGTATGGATTTTAGTGCCTCCTCTCAGTTTAGAAGCAATCTGATCTTGGACCAAATGTTGGACGTTTATCTGAATGTGATTCAGATTCAATGAGAAGATTAGATTCGTGGTCTTTATTTTATCAAGCATCTATGAGATGTTCGCATGATCTGGATTTCATATTTGATCTCAATAACCAAGTCACTATACGTGGAACAATTCAATCGCCCTGCCGTTATCTCCAAGTATCCGCAGAGAAAGCACGTTGTTCTTGAAAGAGTTCAAGAATAATTTCATTGTTGATATATGTATCCGAGCATTAAGAAAATAGATAATTAAATGTGATTTAATTGTCATGAATAGTATGAATTTGATTCATATTATAAGGTGAGTTATCCGAGATAACTAAATGTGATTTAATTATCAAAGATGTGAATGATGTGAATATGATTCAAATTATTTGGGCACAAGAGAATAGAGATCCGAGATGATCAAATGTGACTTGGATATGAATAATGTGGATAACATTATCTATATTAATTACATATATTATAAATGTGATTTATAATATATTAGAGAGAGAACCTATTGTGATTTATAGTTGTTGATTAATCATTAATGTGATATGGATTCACATTGGATGATTAATTGAAAATATTATTTACTTTTTATTTTGGGTTATGAATGTGATTCACAAATTTCCAATGGCATAATTGAAATGTTCTCAAGATAATTGAGAATTATTATTGTGAGATAATGTTGGAATGAGATAATGTAATCTCACTGGAAAAAGATCTCCATCCACAAAGGTAGTGGACGACCACCAAGTCCCAATGGGATTGGGTGGTCGTCCCCCCCTTGATTGGTAGATGATTATCTCCTTCCAGTTATCTCCATGATAATTGATTTGATTTGAAATTAATTTATATTGAACAGACATTAAATTTAAATTGAATTAATTGTTGTTGTGTTTTTCACAACAAGATCATGGACATTAGAAGACACAAAATCAATCTCATCCATTGGATTTGTGTGCACATGGATTGGGATCCATGGACTCCAAAAATACTATATAAGAGGAGGCAACACTAGCTCATCTAACGACCAAGAAAATAAGCTCTCTCTCTCTCTCTCTTATTCTCACACGACTTTTATCTCTCTCCCTTGGGTGGCCATCCTCTCTATCCCTGGAGAGAAAGTTTCCATCGCTGCATCATCATCTTTATGTTGCCGGATTGTTTCCTCATAGATCTTCGTCTCCTTCGGTGCACCTTACTCGCGAAGAAGATGATGGATCTCGTGTGACAAGATCAAGAGATTCGCCGCTTGGATCATCAACATGGATTGCGAGGAGCACGCATCTCATCAATGCGCTCGCAAGTGTCTCCTCCGTCAGATCAAACTTGAGACAAGAGGTCTCTTTGTTTAGAGACTCGATCGTAACCACGCTTTAAGAGGTAAACCTAATACTAGTTTGTGGTTTAGATGAAATGATCTGAGAAGTTTTCTTGGATCATGTGGTTTCATTGCATTAAAAAAATTAAATTCCATTGCTTCGAGAAACTAGTGCGACTAATCGCTCTCAATCGCATACGATGCGATCCTCACGCTTCCGTGACGTGCTTATGGATCTTACCATATCCTTCAAATGGCCCCAAGAAGCCAATGCCCCAGGCATCGAAGACGTCAGATATCTAAATGTACTTCTGAGGTATTGTATCATGTTGATGTTCCGAGACATTCTCTGACAGTCAGTGCACTTCTTAAATAATCATCTGCATCCTTAAAGAGAGTTATCCACCAAAGGCCACATTGGAGCACTTTTATCACCATTCTCTTTCTAGAATGTTGTCCACTGGATTCGAGATTGTGATAGTGGTCTAGGACACCCATAATCTCCTCTTGAGATATACACCTCCTCCAGATGCAGTTTGTGCCCTCTTGGAATAGATGAGGTTCTTCCCACTAGTAGAACTGAATGCCTGCCATGAATTTATCTCGTTTGATCTTCGACCAGTCTTTTGGAGTTTTCTTGGATACGAGATAATTCACAATGTTTGCATACTAGGGGAGAGAGGATATAGACAAGACTACTGCATCTAGGAAGGTCTTTGTGATATGAATTGAATTTTGCTCAAGAGGCTCTGCATTAATGATTCTGGAATGATAGTCTGCCACAACATTTTGACGCCCAGTTTATCATGAATTTCTAAGTTAATTTCTTATAGTAGGATAATATAATGAATGAGACGAGGCTTGGCGTCTTTCTTGCTCCGAAGGTGCTTAATGGCAGAATGGTTAGTGTAAATAATCACCCTTTATCTGAGGAGATGTGATCTGAACTTTTCTAGGGCAAACACTACGGCTAGCATCACTTTCTCCATTACTGTATAATATTTCTATGCTTCATCCAATGTTCGGCTAGCGTAATGAATAGAAAATGGAATCTCATCTCGTCTTTGCCTTAGAATAACACCAATTGTGAAATCAGACGTGTCTGTCAAGAACTTTAAAGGTAGAGACCAATTAGGTGGCAGCAGAATAGGAGCATGTGTGATCAGGTCTTTCAACTAATGAAAGGTTGGGAGCACACGGTCATCCATAATGAAATCAGTCTCCTTGCCGAGCAATTCGGTCAGCAGTTGGGTGATCTTACTGAAGTCTTTGATAAATCCTCGGTAGAAACTGATGTACCCCAAAAATGATCGAACCTATTTCATATTGGTTGGTGGGTCGATCTTTGAAATTACTTCCACCTCGGCTGGGTCTACTTCCATGCCACGTTTAGATACAACATAATCCAGTACGATCCCTTCAGTCATCATTAAGTTGTTTTTTTCTCACAAGATCACGAGTTTCACTTCACAATACCTCCCCAGAACTCGATCTAAATAATCTAGACATCGATCAATTGAATCACTATAGACAAAAAAAACTGCCCACCATATCTACAAATACAACCATCGTACATTTATGAACATAGCATCCCAATTATGATCACAAATGAAATGTAGCATTCCAATGATGTTCATAACCCAAGGATGTTTAACTAATGCAGATGCATGAAAAGCTCGATGCAGTGCAGATGCTTGAAATGCAAACGTTTTTTATAATTTTGTATTTTGTGTTCTTTTTGTGTTTTGTCGTTGTTTTTTTTGTGGCTTTTTGTTTTTTAATCTTTACTGAAACAATGACTTCCCCAAGCTCACTTGAATAGTAGCATCCACTTTTAGCTTGTATGGCTATAAATGAACCATTAGATGACTACCTATGTTGCTTCAAGACGGTGCCCCATGCATTTTCTTTTAACCACCCACTCTGCTATGGGAGATTGTAGTTCTCTCACTGAAAATTAGCTACTCATTTTTAAGCTTAGTAGTCAGAGTTTCTACTTAAAGAAAAGATTTTAATTTTTTCAGATTTTGATGGTTTTTCTACAATATTGTTACCCACCCCGTAAATAAAATATACAATTACATGAAAGTACAAGTTATGGGTAAAATATTTTATAAACTATATACACCCTCTATACTTAGCAAGTGCTATGTCCTCATAGCATAAGAAGCATAGAGACGTCGTAGCTCGGGCTAAGCATAAGAGAGTAAATAAGAAAATAGAAGTCGGCTCATACACCTATAATTAGCCTACGAACAATCTAAGTATATAACAGGAGCAAGAATGGGGGCAGCAAACAAGAGAAGAAGTGGATGAGTAAGGTATATACAGTGGGCATCGGGTCCCCCAATACATAGTCTCTGGTCAACCTAAGTATAGAAGAAGTAGTACAAGGGAATCGATGAGCTCGGGGAGAAGGTGTCGATGTTCAAGGAGGTTTTCGGCAGATTTTTGTTTCAGCATGTGGCGTGAGGGAATAACGAAAAGAAGTTGAGAAGAGCAAGAAGATTCCTAGCCATCATTGGAGTCATCCTTAGAAGGATAATAGTCATATGTAGAGGATCTCCAACCATTTTCAACTAAAGGTAAGTATCCTTTAATTGTTGTTGTACTGATTGCACTTAACTGATGTACCACCAAAGGTCCAGATGAGGAACTTGATGAGGAATCTTCATAAGTCAACTGGTTTCTAAGGTCAAATGTGACTTTCTTGATTGGTTTGTTTCTGGAATGATGGTCATAATTCTTTTCCCTACCATAGGTAACATATCTAGAATTTGTGGCATCTATGGGTTCCTCATCAAATGAATCACATAAAATTGTCCTGCTCCGGTAGGGTCATGGTGCGTCTCGAGAGTGTTTACTCAACTTGAGTATGTCTTGTGTGCTTTTCCCTAGTGGTAGAAGATGTCACCTTTTGATGTTTTGAAGTTTTTGTGACCTAACAGATTCCCTGAGTCAGATATGTGACTGGTTCCGATATTTCATGAATTACGACCATCTCAAAAATTGGGCCACTCAAATAATCGTGACAATCCACATAAACATGGTCCAATTCCACACTATCTCATGTATCTGAGTTCATAATAGGAGCAATATCAAGGTGGTTCTTCATAGAGGTATGTGAGACTCGAAGTTCGGTTCAACAATCGGTTTCTCAGGTGTCTCTCCTAGGGTTTTTGTTAGTGTTTCATGAGGCAGGTCTGATCATGTGAAGTGGTAGTCTCCTCATCATGCATGTCGCTTTCATGTTCGGTTGTCTCAGGGTTAGGTGTTTCCTCAAGAGTTTGATCATTATAAATCTGGTTTAGAAATTTTATGTTCTGAGTCTCACAATTGATCGAAGTCTAAGAACGAATTTCCCATAAAGAAGGGAGATCAGAAAACTCTCCTTGGTACTCAATTTCGAGGAAAATGAAATCCACTCTATGTTTGACACCTTGGAATCTCCTGATGACTGAAATAATTCCTCTCTCGGTCATTTTGTGGACCGGTTAGGAAAATGAATGACCACTCTGGTCTTTTTGAGTGGTTCATGTTCGAGTTGGTCAAACACGAACTTTGGGAGGATGTTCAAGGTTGAGTCATCGTCGATTCGAACATGGGTAAATTTGGTGTCTCAATTTCACAAGTAACCCTAGTTAACCATTTGATTCTATGGCTTTTACTCTTTTTGATCATCACTAGTGAACTGGCCATAGTGAATAAATGAAATTCAGTTCTAGATCTCTTTCTTCCCATCTTCTTGGGTGATAATAACTCCTTACAAATCTCTGATGATCAGGCACATACTCTATGGCCTTCATGAATGGAAGCTCTAAGATCATACTTTTACAAATGCTGTGAAGTGAATTTCATTTTATCATCGGAAAAGAGTCACTTCATAGTCGTAGAAGGAATTGTGTTGGGCCACATCGTTTCCAAGGGAGGCATGGAAGTCGATCCAACAAGGGTGTATGTGATCGCCAAACTTGAGCCACCTCGAAATGTGACGAATATGATGTCATTTCTCGGGCTTGTGGGATTATACAGAAGATTCATCAAGGACTTCAGTAGACTTGTCTGACCTCTAACTGAGCTCTGTGAGGAGACCGATTTTATTGTTGATAAGATTCTCCAATCATTCTATCCGTTGAAAGAGCTTTTCAGTTGAGATCAATTGAGATCCTACTACCACCAGATTGATCTCTACCATTTGAGTCATGATGGAAGTACTCGATTTTGTAGTTGGGGATGTTTTAGGATAAAGAAGAGATAAGTTTCCCAACGCCATTCATTATACTAGCAAGGCACTCGATGAAGCACAAAGAAACTATACAAGTACAAAGAAAGAATTGCTGGAAGTTATATTCCTTTAAAGAAGTTCAGATGCTATCTTCTAGGATCAAAATTTAACGTGTTTACTGACCACTATGCTATCCGATGCCTACAACATAAGAAGGATGCTAAATCACATCTATTCAGATGGATCATTCTCCTCCAGGAATTCAACTTAGAAATCAGAGATAAACCTGGAGTTCAAAATGTGGTAGTAGATCACTTATCCAGAATTGAATGCCAAGATACTCAACTGAGAAGTGCACTGATCATGTAGAATTTCTTTGACGAATCAATCCTTAGCATTGGATCTCTCCCTTGGTATGTCATATTATAAACTACATTGTCTTTGAGGTAGTTCCAGAAAATTTTACGAGATTCAAGAAGGATATGTTCATGTCTTGTATCCATTTATACCAGTGGGAGGACCCACACCTGTTCAGAGAAGGAGCAGATTGCATTTGGCATCAGTGTATTCCTCAGGAGGAGTACACAAGTGTCCTCAAGCACTTTCATAAGCTTGATCCTAGTGGTCACAATTCTAGAAGTTGAATGGCAGCAAAGATATTACTGTGTGGCCTCTAGTGGCCCACACTATTCAATAACACAAATGAGTATGTCAAAGCCTGCATTGATTGTCAGAAAATGGGAAAAAAACCCTCGGTGTCATGTGTTCGATGCATGGGGAATTTATTTCATGGATCAATTTCTTAACAACCATGACTACAGATACATCCTGCTTGTCATGGACTATGTGAACTGATGGGTTCAAGCTATCCATCCTCGAGCCGCAGGCATCATAACAATTTGTAGATTTCTGAAAGACAACATCATCTCATGATTTGGGATACCAAAGATTTGATATCAGACGGCGGTATCCATTTCATCAATAAAGAGGTTAAGAAATTAACCAATGAGTATAGCATCGATCACTGAGTCACATCTCGTTATCATCCTGTCTAATGGCTTGGCTGAACTATCGAATAGAGAACTCGAGACTATCCTATAGAAACATGCGTGATTGGATAGAAAGAACCGGTCACAACTACTGGACTCAGTTCTCTGGGCATATAGAACCGCCCATAAGTCTTCCTTGTGCATGTCGCCCTACTGTCTTGTCTATTGAAAGCCTTGCCATTTGCCCTTGGAACTCATTCATAAGTCACTTTGGGCAATAATATTTGTAACCTCGACTCATAAAAAGGTAGTCATTGAAGAAAACTGGATCTGAACAAGCTCTTGGAATTCTGTGCCTATGTATACGACAACAACTTAATGTATAATGAGAAGGTAAAACACTGGCACGACAAGCATATCGGAAGAAAGACCTTCAAATCTAGACAGAATGTGTGGTTATTTAACGTGAAGTTGAAGATTCTTCTAGGAAAATTGAAGAGTAAATGGACAAGTACCTACATTGTGAGAGTTGCGCATGACAATAGAAGCATTTTGATATCAGAATTGTCAGCTGACGCACAACCATTCATCGTCAACTTGTCAGTTGTTGAAGCCGAATTCAAAGCATGACACATTCTTTTATTATCTTCGATTCAATACAAGTTGTGTTTGAAGAAGACCATACAACTTCAATAACATCAATGGAGCCGGGAAATGCTCCCAAAAATATCTTGGATTGATTTTCTTCTTTTCTTATTTTCATTTCAATTTTTCAATTATTTGATTCTTCAGTGGTGCACTTATCCCATTCATCTGTTCTATACTTAGGATATGCTTCATCCTAATTATGGGGGGGGGTGAGTGTATTCGGGTTATTCATGACACTTTCTTTTGTTTGTCTTCATATTACGTCTATATTTAGGGATATTTTTCCCTAAGTATAGAGGGGACAAGCCAAGTACATTTATTTCGTAAATTGTGATCCTCGATCCTCCACATTTGCATGCAGTCTTCTATACTTTGGATTATTTGATCCTATGTATAGGAGGGATGACAAACTTCTCATTCATTTAGTCATTGTAGTATAAAGTTTCCTATACTCAGCATGAGTTATATTTTCTTTTTTCTCTTTGATCTCTTTAAGGACATAGCTCAAGCTAAGTATAGGGTGTTTTATATATGTTGTATATACATTATCGAATTTTGTACTTTCATATTTTTGAATAATATAGATAATATACTATATGGGGTTAGTGTATACAAATAAATCAACTTCAAAAAATACACCTTTATATATATATATATATATATATATATATATGTACTAAGACTTCTCCCACTATAAGTAGGGTCGGCTACATGGATTCTTGCTCAAATCCATGTTGAAAGATTCGACTATTTTTTACGCTGGCCGTCGACTACCTAACGCAACCACTACAACAGTGGGATTTGAACCCTAGTCTTTTGTGTGGTAGACACACTGTACTACCACTAGAACATTTAGTGGGTACAAAAAAAATACACCTTTATATGTATAATTTTTTAAAGTTCTTTGTACATATATGTAATAAATCGATTTAAAAATGTTTTGCAAAATGATTTGAAAATGGTTGGAAAATTACTCGAAAATATTTTGAAAATAATTTGGAAAATCATTGTGAAATGATTTCAAACCTTTGTAAAAAATTCTTTTTATAAATATTAGTAAAAAATTATTTCATTTGTTTGATTTTTTAAAAATTAATTTGGAAATGATTTCGAAAATAGTTGTAAAAATATTCTACAAAATCTATACATACTATTTGAAAAGAATCTTTGCAAAATGATTTTCATAATTTTGTAAATGTTTGAAAAATTGTTTGTAAAAATTTTTTCCATGATAAAGTTTTTAAAATATTTGTCTAAATAATTTAAAGTATTTTGAGAACCTTGTACAAACTTAGGGCAAATAAAAGTCTTTACAAACCTTGTATATATAAAAACCTGTAAATAACAACAAACTTAACCTGTAATTTCCTAGTGTAAGTCCTACAGCCATATCTTGTAAATATTGATGCAATCACGTGTAAATAAAGGGAGAACACATGGGTCTTAGTTTAAATTAAATAACTAAATAAAACAAAAAATGTAGAACAAGGACCTAAAGGTAATTACAGAAACCTGACGAGGGGTTTACCCAAAATTTCTTGAGGCGGTATGGTGACTGGAGTTGGAGGTTATTTAACGAATCTTGATGGGGTTCAATGAAAGAGTCCTCTCTTGCACATGCGCCTCACGTAGGAGGATCTCGAGCCTCCTGCCCAGTGGCGGAGTGGAGGCGCAGCCCAATGAGTGACCTGGGCTAAGGTGAGGTGCGACGGTTGGTGGCAAGGGAAAGGGGTCGATTGGAGCAGTTGGAGTCCTTGGCTGACACACAACCAAGGAGGTGCATGCGGTGAGCATGGAGCGGGTTGGAGTCGAAGAGGAGCAAGATCGTCATGGGTCTCCGGTGACGAGGCGATGGATCTCGAGCGAAGTCCAAGGAAGAGGATGGCTCCTACTCAGTGATGTATGACGTGGTCAGCCGGAGGTGGTATAGTCATCTAGATGGTTGTCAAAGGCAAGGCGGATGTGGAGCTACGCGGCGAAGCCCTTGCTCATTGTCGAAGGTGAGGTAAAGGTGGGCAATGGCTGGAGGGTGGCTCAACGGTCAAAACTGGAGCTGGAACTGTTGCGTGGCGGAGGCAGAAGAGTTGGACAGTGATGGTATAAGGGGTGTTAGCGGAGTATGGTGGTGGAAGTTGGTATAGGCTCGATGGCTAGATCGTTGGAGCAGTGCAGCTGACCCGGAGCTATAACAAGCCATGTTGGCTTGGATCTCACCAGAGAAGGTAGGGGAACCGGGGTGTTACCATCGGGCCTTCCTCTTGCCGGGTGCTAATGGTGGATCTCCTTCAAGGAGCGTGGCAGAGATGGTTTTATAGGATTGTGTGGCCGATCGATTGGTGGTTTGAGTGGCACGGGGTTTGGTTGACATCGAGATGATGGAGATCAGATGAGATGTTGACTGAGATACGAAAGTATTTGATTTGGAGGGCAATCGGGTGGAATAGGAAGGCGACGACCAGAGTTGGATGGGCGGAGGTAGATCGGAGATTAGGGATGAAGATACGAGCAACAACATGATTGGAAGGAGAAGGGGAACGACGAAAATCGAGGGAGGAAGGAGAGGATGGAGGGTCGTCCGATCGGCCAAGATCAGATGGTCCCACATGTGCAGCGTGGCATTTTTAATATTTTTATTCAATTTTTTAATAATAATTTTATTTTTTTTTAATTAAATAAATGAAATATAAATGCAAAAAATGAGTGGCACGTGGTAGCTCCAGGAGTTGCCATGTGTCACTCCTAAAAGAATTGCAAAATAAAAAGAAATAGCAAACTTCCTTGGATCGAAAACTTTTCTTCATGAAAGTTCCTCATCTCGATGTACAACTTTCATGAAGAGACTAAAAACAAAATAGTTCATTTATATAAAGTGATATTTTTGCAGTTCTCTACGTACATAGAAAACCGTCTTTTGGGTGTTTTGTAATTTTTTGTGATTTAAAAAAGATATAAATATAGAAAAAATACAACAAAATCAAAGAGAAATATTTACACATTACTCTAATTTTTCATATTTTTATTAATTAAGAAAAGAGAGAAATAAAATAAAGTACAATAAAGACAACTTTTGTAAAAACTGTTAGTGCACACTCAGACACTATCAATTTCTTTTATTTTTGTTTTATTTAGGCATTTGTTTTTGTGAATTTTAATAAAACTTTTGTCAACAAAAATAAGTAAAAAAGAAATGAAAAAAGAGTTAAATATGTTCATAAAATAATAGGTCAAAATTAGGTAAAATACACAACGTACAAAAAAGGCCCAAAACCCAGCTTTTACATATGAGCTATGATTTATTTGAACTTTTTGTCTTGAAGGTAATTGAATGTTCATTAGTTCAATAGTGAGTAGGATTAAATCAGACACTATATGAAGGAGAAAAGAACGTTTTAGTCTGAAATTTCTGAAAATAGTGTTTCGGTTTGTGAGCTACTTATTTATGTTAGCAATTTTTAGTATTTTTCCTTTATTCTTGTTAGTGATATGTACACAATGGAGGTCGTTTCAGTGATTTGGAGTTAGCATGAATTAAGTAAAAATCAGAGAAGTTAGCTTATTTTCAAATAAATTGGGTTGGGTTTTTGGCTGCTTATTTTATGCAATTATGCTTGATAAAATGTGAATGTTATTAACACATGCATGAATGCTAACTATGAAAGATAATTAATAAAATGCAGATGAATTTTGGGGAACTGAGCTTAATTAATCTCTTTTAGAGTAATGAATCACATATTCATCAACCCCCTTTACTGAAACCATGCTTGTCCCCAAGCAATTAAAGAAATGAAATGAGGTGAAATGAGATTAGGCTCCATACAAAGACCATGACAAAAAGGTGAAAATGGAGATAGACCCGACCTCTCGATTATTAGTTTGGCATAAATTCTGTATGAATTAGGGTATTAAAATCAATAGCCTTCAAGTTCTACACATAATTGTAATAGTTTCATCCCAGATGTCATCTTAAATCTATCCTCTTCCCAAAGCATACTCCATGGATAGTGAACAACTATATCATGGGTGTGAATGGTTTTTAGATCTTCCCATCAAGAATGCCGGACGACCATGCAAACCTATCCTCCAATAACTTGTCCTCTGGGAGTCAGGTATTTCCTTCTAAGTTCAGTCGTGTTGTGTTCACAATCGAAAGGGGGAGAAATTTTTAGGAGGAAAAGAACTAGTATGACCAGTGTAGTCACCTCTCCATGTGAAGATGCCCAGTTTAGTTAAATATCCACCAAGATCTACAGGTTGTCTTGATGCTTGGATCTTTTTAGTTAAATATTTATTTGGTTTGGCTTCTTTTTGTTTGGATTTTGATTGCTCTGCATGGATCTTATTATGGCCCTATGAATATAGAATCTTTCTTTCTGCACATGTTTTGGGGTGTTAGAAAAAATTATGCCCAACCGTCCATCCATCCTCCGAAGTTTTATTTCAACTCGTACTCCGATCTTTAGATGTCCAAGCTACTAGAAAAGATATATACACAAACTTACAACACCCCGTCAGAGTTGAGTTAAGTGCATAGTGCGAGTATACAGATTAATTCCCTATTCAAGTGTCGTACCCAGAATGAGGCGACCATGTTAGACACTAAGAGTCAAAGTCTGCACATTGTCATGCGGTACTCGAAGAATTAAGTCAAATACTTGAAGTTTCTAAAATTATTTCTCATTGAAGTTCCTCTAAAAATTAGGTAGATTAAGGCTATGTCAAGACCACTCTCGATTTCTACTCATAACTCAGTTCAGAACTCAAGGACTTTTCACCAATGCAAGTGCATATAATGCTAGATGAAGTGCAGATGCATGAAATGCAAACAAAAATTTTCTCTTTTTATCTTGGCCTTTTTGTCTCTTTTTTTAATGCAAAAATGAATAAGAAGCAATTTTGTTGAAACTTTGGTTGTATATACAATTTGGATACAGACAATGTTAGTTGCAAAACTTTTTTATGAGAATTTTTTGAGGTGTTACCCACCCCATAAATAAAGTATAAACTTGGGTGAAAGTACGAGCTATGGGTAAAATATATATAGAGTATATACACCCTCCCCCCATACTTAGCCATTGTTATACCCTCAAAGCACAAGAAGCATAGAGAAGACATAGCTCGGGCTAAGCGTAAGAGAGTGAAAAAGAAAAAGAAAAATAGAAGTCGACCCTATACTTAGGTTGCATGATGTCTAAGTATAGAAGAGTGAAATTGGGGTGGACAAGAGAAGATGTTGATGAAGAGAGTATATACAGGAGCCATCGATCCCCCCCTATACCTAGGTCTTGGCCTAAGTAGAGGAAGAAGATGTACAAGGGAACCGATGGGATCAAGAGGGAATGGTGCCTATGATTAAGGTGGTTTTCAACAGATATTTTGTGAGCATGTGGTAGGAGGTCATAATGATAGGAAGAAGATTTAGCCGATGAGCCCAATCATTGTCAGAGTTATCCTCAAACAAATAGTATCGGAGGGTTTATTGATGGGAAGAAGCAGATGAAGCAAATGAGGCAGATGATTCCCAACCATTGATAGAGTTATCCTCTGAAAAATAATACTGGAAGGTAGAGATACTCCCCATATTCTTATTTTTAAGCTGCTCTCTCAAAATGTGCTCGGTCGTGTAGTCATTCGACTCATCCTCATATGATGAATTCTCTGAAACACCATCTCAATCTGATCGTAAGAAATTATTTTGGTAAATCTGATGAGACCAGGAGAGTTGTCTCTCAAGGAATAGTAGTGAGGGGTAGGAGTCATCCAACGGGGTCGATATTTGGCTGCTTTCTTAAATAGGGCTTTCAAGTTGCCAAACTGAGTTCACTCATAAAGATCACCTTATCATAACCTGATGAGGAATTATCAGATGATTCCATTTCTGGTATATCGAAGGCGACTTTCTTAGTCCATTTTCTAGAACCTGAAGCATCATGAAGAGGAGGAGATTGATATGACTTGAGGCGTTCGAGGGAAAGTCTCGAGGAATTTGTACTCTTCTTTTTCTCATCAGATGGATTGAGGCGTTCGAGGGAAAGTCTCGAGGAGATTGTACTCTTCTTTTGCTCATCGGATAACCGACTAGATGAAGGAGTGACCAGTTTAATGGGATTTGTCAATTTATTCCTTGTCATCTGTGAAGGTTCTGGGGGTGAGGTGCTAACAATCGGGTTTTCATAAGATGAATAATCATAGGAATATTCCTCCCTGGTTAGTGGTCATCCTGCATATGTGTTCTCAGTTGGCTTGGCATCGATGCGTTCATGTGTCGGATCATCAAATGGGTCAAGGCGTTCAGACAAGATCTCGTCCAACTCAGGGTTAGACCATGATTACATGCCCTCCTTAGGATCACCATATATATGGTAAAATTCCTGCATCAGGTGTTCCTCCTTACGATTTTTCAGGGTATTGGTCGAGGTACAAGTAGCGGGGAATGGGAGAATGGGGCGAGTCTCTGATCCAACGGTTGGCTCAACAATCGTTTTCTCCGGTGTAGAAGCAAGGTAGGGATCTTCTACCGCTTGATGGTTACGAATGTTGACAGCTTTGTGGCTTGCCATAGAATATCGTGTTTCCTCAATGGCTAGGCGAGATGGAAGTACTCCCAATGCAATAAAATTGATTTCCTGAGTCTCCCAATCAGTACTTGCTTTTAGCCAAGGATAAGAATGGATTGCCGAGAATTATTGGAGATTGGGTGAACACTCATTGATGCTCAATGTCAATGATCGTGAAGTCCACCTTGAGTGGAGCACCTTGTAATGTAATGATGACTGAAATAGTTCCTCTCAATCGTTTTATAGATCAATCAACTAGTTGAAAAATCTCTCTTGGTTTTCTGATTGGTCTAAGTTTGAGCTTGTCAAATACGGAGGTCGGGAGGATATTGATTGGTGAGTCATCATCGATTCGAGCATGGGTGAATGTGGTGTCATTGATTTCACAGTAAAACCTAGGCAACTGCTTCACTCTACAGCTCTTGGTCTTTCTCCCCATCACCAAGGAAGTGGCCATTGACAATATGTCTTTCAGTCCTTGTTCTCTTCCTGCCTGACTTTTTCGATATCAATTTACTCTTCACAAAACTTTTAATGTCATTGTAGTGTTCAATGGACTATTTTAAGGGAAATTCAAAAATCAATCTTTTATCCAATGCTTCCCTCAGGGAAGGATCCACATTCTTCGTATCCTCTCCACTTTCAATTTTATGGGTTTTTTGTTTCTTCAAATTTTTGGGAGCTTTTGAATTTTTTGATTTGTTTGGTCTTTCTGACGTGGTGTATAGATGTGATGCTTTCCACAACTGAGGATGGGCTTATATGTGTTGAGTCAAAGTCATCCCTAATGAAGTAATATGCGTAGGTGTCATTGTCAAAGTTATCCTAGTGTATACCGTGTTTATGGGTTTCTAAGTGTTCTCTAGGTTTTAAACTTAAGATCCAATCATTTCATCTTCCATTTTCATGTATGAGCTAGGAGAAGATCCTCTCGGAATATCCAATATATGGTTGTTATCCTCTGAAAGTTTCTCCTCAAAAATCATGGAAGGTGTCTGCTTAGTTGGCGGGAATTCATAGGTCTCATACTCAACATACTTTGACTCAGGCATGTACTATTGGGTTGAGTAGATCCTATTTCCGTGATTGTTGATCGCTCCCTCATATGATTAAGTCGCCATATAGGGTGCATATATGTCGATATCATCAGTCCATTCCTTTGTATGAGTGTCTTGTCTTAAGTGGGATTGTCACGGTTAATCTAAGATGGAAGATCATCAGGTTTGGGCCAATTCACTTGGTTTGTTCGGTTTTTCATATTATAACCGAAGGTTAACTCGGAGTGTGTATTTGTGAAGTGTTGATCTATCCCAACAAGATTGTGAGGATATAATGAAGTAGGTTGGAAGTGGTGTCTCGACCGGTCATTAGTTTTAAAAGTAGCTCGATCTTCATGATTAGAATATAAAGAATTATATCCATGGGTGAAGTTGGTTGGAATTGGTGTTTTGGGAGGTGGGAAATATGAAGGAGTGGAGACTTTTGTCAGATGATTGGCTTTATGATCAAAATATAATGGATTGTCATATGAATAGTGAAGACTTTGATCGGATGAATGACTTTGTGATCAAGATATAAAGGATTGGAATTCATAGAATAGATCAGATTCATCTATGGGTGAGAATCTCCTGCGAATGTTGGTAGATGTCTGGAAGAAGATGGTTTTGATGATCGGGGTTTGATCGAAAAAAATAACCGGTGGGTACTCGAACCAATGTCCCATCATTTTCAATGGAGATGGATGAGCTGACATAATGGATCTTAGTTAAAAGTATGCAAGTGCTCATGATACCCATAAGAAGAAACCCTAAGTTTATAAATCAAGAAGGAAGAGTGATGGCACAAGTTTGCGGTTTTTAATATTCGAGCTTGGTTTACACACACCAATGAAAATGCAATACAAACACTAGGTTCACCAACTCATATAGTGAAGGCCGCAAGAGTCCGACTAATTATCTTGTTAGTTTTAATTGGTTATAATTCAAATCTTACATCCATTAAGCGAGTTGTTAGACATAGGAAGTTTTTCTAAAGACTGTCCTGAGTTCGTACAGTTAGCTGCATCAACTTTCAGCTAGTATGGGCAAAAGTACGGACCGTAAGAGGGCTACCCATGTTACTTCAGGAAAGTGCCAATCGTGTTGTCCTTTAACCACCCACTCTGCTTAGGGAGATCGTAGTTCCCTCACTAAAAAGTAGCTAGTCGTTTTTAGAATCAATAGTCTGAATGAAGATTTCAGAGCTTGGCTCTATCCTAGTGTATGTCACTCACTCTCGAAGAAAGATAAATGAATCCAATCATGAGGTTATTCTCTCTCAACAATTCTTGATTTTGTGATTTAATTAAAGTCATCCTTATTTACTAGTCCCATTTTTAATTTAGGCGATCACTAAAGAATTAAGTAAGCATAAATGCATGTCTACCATCCAGTCCCATTTTCCTTTTAGATGTTAAGTGATAAAACAAGAAGGATAAATTGAGTAAAGCAGATGCGCATGAGAAATATTGATGTATGCGCAGTTAGAAGACTTACATTGATTCCTTGCAATCTCCATGTGGGATGCAATACAAGAATTGAAAATTATTCTTATGACAAGCAAGCTGAAAAAACCACACCTAACAGAAAGTTCTATTAGTTGGGAAGAAATGGATTAAATTTTTGTATAAATTGAAGGATCTAGAGTGTGTCTCAATTTAAGTGCATTGTGGCCCTAGGTTCTACCAGCATAAGAAATATAAACCCTAGTATCTCTAATACCCACAGTGTAGGTCTAACCTACGAGTCACTCAAGTTGGGCCCTATTCTCATCGGGGAGTGAAACAGTCCATGACACATCACAGAAAAAAAGTTCAAGTCTTGGTTACAAACCTGAGATTCAAAATGAAAAAGGTTGTAAATGAGCAATTATTACAAATAATTAAATAAAATAAAAATGCTGAAATTAAATCCTTGACTTCACTCTCTCACGACTCGACTCGATCTTAATTTTATGCTGTTTTTTATCATGCTATAGGTATGCATAGATTTTTTTGAAAATCGCTCCAAGTATACGGGTACCTTATATAAAAATAAGAGAGAAAATGTAAGAGAGTTGACGTATAAATCAAATATAAAAGATAGAAAATAAATGCTGAGAAAGAAATAAATGGTTGAAAATAAAAAATGGAAAATTACAGTGAAGGCTTGGAGGTCAGACTTCCTAAGTGTACGTAAAACCTATCACTAAATTTTATTGAATTAAAACCTAAGTTGTTTGCCTCCCAGTAATGATGCCATACGATGTATCCAAAATCACACTTATTAATTCTCACGAATTAAATGTGTCATTTTTATGTTCTTGTAGGCAATGGGGATCTATCAAGAAATAAACCACAATTAATTAATTCAAATTTAATCGAAGTGGTTTTATACTTATTTAGCCTGGGCAAGCACCAGGGTCAAACTCAAGGAGGCAAAGGAACACCCTAGGTTTAAGTCTATCAAATTAAATGTGTGATTTTTGAGGCAGATTTTATTGATATTTTTATGCACTTTTTGAATGAAAATGAAATGCGTACCAATTTTAGGGATGAAAATATTCATTTCAATGAAATGAAGTTCAAAAATTACAAAACTTGGCCAAGATATGAATACGATGAAATTGATGCAATGTATTTTTCTGGAATTTCCTAATACAAGATGAATATTTAACAAATTAATGAATGCATATAATGTGAAACACAATAATTAATTGTAATAAATACAAAAACTATTTATTTTTGGGGAATAAAATTATCTAAGATATAGAACTTTGTGATATATCTCAGAAAAATTTTAAACCCAAAAAATGTAAAGTTTCATACCGATTAAAATTGATTACTTAACATCACAAAATGATTTATACAGAATAAAACATGCATGTCAATGCGACGATTTTTGGGCACAATGTAAAATACAACTAATTTCAATATCCATGCATTTTTGGCAATTTTAGAGCTATGGTTAATTCATATGAATTTCGGAGCACAAAATGGGCAAAATATATAATTTTCACCATAATAATAATAATAATTAACCACATATGCTAAAAATATAAAGCACATGCCATAGTATATAGAAATAGTTGAAGAATAAAGTGCATATTTTTCATAAATAAAAAGATGTCAAATTGAGGTTTAAAATAAAGGGAGAATACAAGGATCTTAGTGCAAATTAAATAACTAAATAAAAGAAAAATACAGAACAAGGCCTTAATGGTAATTACCGAAACTCGATGAGGGGTTGGTGCAAAATTTCTAGGTGTAAGAGTCCCCTCCCACACATACGCCTCATGTGGGATGGTCTCGGGCCTCCCTCCCGTTCGTGGAGCGGAGGCGTGGTCCAGTAAGCAACTTGGACTGAGGCGAGGTTGGGTGCGGCGGCTTGTGGCGTGTGAAGCGAAAGGGGCCGGTTAGAGCAGTTGGAATCCTCGTCTGACACATGGCCGAGGAGGTGCGGGCGTTGAGTGTGGAGTGGGATGGTGTCGAAGAGGAGCATGATCCTCATGGGGCTTCGATGATGAGGCGATGGACCTGGAGCGAAGCCCGTAGAAGATGAGGGCTCACGATCGGTGATGCATGGCGAGGTCAACTAGAGTTGTTGGAGTTGTCTGGATGGTTGTCAAAGGTGACGCGGATGTGGAATATGCGACGGAGCACTTACTCGTTGTCGAAGGCGAGGTCAAGTTGGGCTCAACGGCTAGAGGGTGGCTCGACAGTCGAAATCGGAGAAAGAACATTCATGTGATTGAGGAAGAAGCATTGGATGGTGATGGTGGAAGGAGCACTAGTGGAGTATGGTGGTGGAAGGTGGTATGGGCTCGACGTTTAAATCGTCGGAGCAAGGCAGCAGACTCGGAGTTGTGACAAGCTCTGTTGGCTCGTATCTCGCCAGAGAAAGTGGGGGAACCGGGCAGTCACCACCGCCTCTTCCTCTTGCTGGGTGCTAACAATGGATCCCTTCAAGGAGCATGGTGGAGATGGTTTTATAGGCTTGTGCGACCGATCGAATAGCGAATCGATTGGTGCGGGGTTTGGTTGAGATCGAGATTATGGAGATATGATGAGTGGTTGACCGAGATACGAAGGGTATTTGATTAGAGGGAGGATCGGTGAGAAAAGGAAGACATCGTCCTGGATTGGAAGGGTTGTTGATCGGAGATCGGGTATGAAGATATGCGCGGCAACATGATTGGAAGGAGAGGGGGAGGACGACAAAAATCGAGAAAGGAAGGAGAGGATGGAGGGTCATCCGATTGGCCGAGATCGGATGGTCCCATGTGCATCACGTGGCATTTTTAAAAAAAAATATTTATTATTTACTTTGATAATAATTTTACTTTTTTAAACAAATTAACGAATTATAAATGCAAAACATGAGTGACACATGGAAGCACCAGGAGCTACCAGGTGTCACTCTGAGAAAAATCGCAAAATAAAAAGAAAAGAAAAATCGAAAAGAAATAGCAAACGATCTCAGATACAAAAATTTTCTTCACAAAATTTGCTCGTATCGATGAGATAGGGAACTTTCATGAAGAGATAAAAACCAAACCAAGTCATTCGCACAAAGTGATATTTTCGGTGGTTCTCTATGTACATGGAAAACTTCTTTTTGGGGTTTTACAAAGATGACTTTTGTACAGATTGTTAGTGCACTTTCAGACTTCTCAAATTCTTTGATTATCGTTTTATTTTAAGTTTGAACTGTGATGCAATTTAATTAAACTTTTGTCAAAATCAATAAATGAAAAATAAATAAAATAAAAAGATTTAAATAAGTACGTAAAATAATAGGTCAAATAAGGTAAAATACATAATGTACATAGAGATTAAATCAAACATATATGAGCTCAAAAAAAAAGAAAAAAATAATGTACAAAATAGGCCCAACACCCAACTTTCATATATGAGCTCTGATTTACTTGAAATTGGTCATATTTTGAGGTAATTGAATGTACATTAGTTCAAAAGTGAGCAAGATTAAATCAGACACTGTATGAAGGAGATATCAAAGTTTTATTCTGGAATTTCTGAAATTAGTGTTTGGGTTTGTGAGCAACTTATTTATGTTAGTGATTTTTTGTATTTTTTCTTTATTATTGTTAGGATATGTACACAATGGAGTGGTTTCAAGTGATTTGGAGTTAGCACATTTTAATTAAAAATTAGAGAAGTTAGCTTATTTTATAGGTCAATTGGGCTAGGATTTTTGGCTTATTATTTTATGCAGTTATGTATGATAAAATGTGAATGTTATTTAGACATGCATGAATGCTAATTATGCAAGATAATTGATAAAATGAAGGTGAATTTTGGGGAACTGAGCTTAATTAATCTCTTTTAGAGTGATGAATCACAGATTCATCACTGTTGTAGTCGAGTGCCCCTTTGCTAGCGCCCTCTTGCATCGTTGTGAACACCCTCCCATGCCCTCAGGCCACCTGCGGTTGCATCTAAAGTCACAACCATTTTGCCCGTGCACCTCACAGGTTGCCTCCCTCTCCACATCTATCGTTTGTGCTACCCCACCACTGCACCCCCTTACTCGACTACCCGCATGCCGACACCGCCTTCGGCCGTGCCCATTGCCGGTTGCTCTCCCTTGCACGGAGGAGTACCACCGCCCACAATCTCAATGGGTGCCATTTCTTAGAACCCATGAAAAGATGAGGAGAAGACGACAACTCCCCTCATGAGCAGATCAACCCATTTCTTTTTGAAAAATTGCATACAACCCTAGCCAAATTATTGTAATTAAGAGGTTTCATTTGGCACAACTTTTTTTATTAATTATTTTGTTTTATATTACAAAGAGAACCATGTATTGGAGCATTATTTTGAACCTTCATTTCTATAATTTTATTGAGCCAAAAATATTGTGTTGTTCAACAACTAATTCTCTATCAAATTATATTTAGTATATAATTTTGTGACTTTATATTGATTTATTAAAATTCAGGGATTGAAAATTAGTAGAATTTTACCTGTTTTTGCTTTGAAAATTTTATTGAGTCATCGCTCGATCGGAAAATCTTAAAATCCAGATTATGTGTGATTAATTGTACTTCAATGTCTACCCAAATTTCATTGAAAATGGAGGTGATATGTTCCTGAAATAATTAGTTGAGTGATTTTTGTAATTTATTTTTAATTTGGTCCACACATAATATTTTTTTCTGCAAACTCAAGTCTCCTAGATTACATATTAAATATAAATATATATCATAAAAATGGGTTGCCCCCACCCTATTTTCCACATTGTTTTTTGAAAAATATCACCAAGTATGTTCATCTATGTATCCCTCCCATATGTCATTCTAAATTTGTTAGAAAGAAAGACTCCTATGCCTTCCATGTAGAACATGTAGTTTTAACAGTCTTAGAATTGTTGTAATAGTACCTATTTTAGATGGAGGGAATAGGAGTCTATTTCTGACGAGATTTGAATGACATATAAAAGGGATATATAGATGAATATAGATGGTGATATTTTTCAAAAAATAAAAATATTAAAATGCCGCAAAATTGGGGTGGGTGTAGCCCCATATAACCCATATATGTATATATATATATATATCACCATATATATGGTGAGCCACCCTCAATTTAGGCATCTTCCCAATATATTTTACAATTTTTTATTTCATATATATAACAATAAATATTAACACAACATGTATAGTGAAATAAAATTATGAAAATATTCTTATATTGGATGGAAATGTTAATTTAAATTTGGATGCTATATTTTACAAAATTCATTTTTTTACAAGGTGCAGTTTAAAATATCCTCAATCTAGACATGGTCGATTTAAAAATCCTACGACCATTAAAAAAATAACGTTTGGATGGAGGCCGTGGGAGTTTCTGTTTTTGACGAAATTCGAATGACATATAGGAGGGATATATGGATGAATATACATGGTAATAGTTTTCCAAAAAAATAAAAAAAATGCGAAAAATGGGGTGGGGACAGCCCCATTTTTCCCTATATATATTTGAGATCATTTGGTTTGTCATTATTTTTAATTATGGATTTATCATATTCTCTCTGTTTCAGTAAAAAAATTATAAAAATCAAATATTTCCAGAAAATTCTAAAACAATTAGGGTTAGCTCATTTCATTATCTTTGACATTTTATCTAATTTTTAAATTTTGCCTTTTGTTTGCTCTCAAAATTGCAAAGAAACCCATAAAAATCATTCATTTTCATTGTTTCATTTTAACCATAAAAATCCAAAAAATATGTTTTGCATGCATCATTGAATTAGGTTTACAGGTAAAATATCACTTGCCTAATTAGATCTGATTTTGGATTAAAAATTTATTAAGCTAAGTTGCATGTTTAGCTTAAGAACTCAAATCATTTGCATTTTTACATTTGCATTCATATCACATAAAAAATATCAAAAAAATCCTCTTTGAAAATCGTGCATTAAGTGATCTGATTTGAACCCTAGATTGTTCCTTTGCCTCCTCGAGTAGAACTGGGGCATGCCCAAGTTAAAAATACTCAAAAGTTCACTTTCTTAATTGATTGATAATTTGTTCATGTGGTTTATTTTTGTTTGATCATGAATGCCCGACTATAACAAAATCGACAAATTAATATAGGGTAATGTCCGGATCATAAGATGGCATCATTGTCGGGGAGGCAAACGGCTTAGGTTCATTTTAGAGAACATAGTGTTAGGTTTTTCCACTCTTTAGGGTAGTCTGATTCTTGTTGTCTTCTTGTTTGTATTTCTTTTATTGTTATGATTATTTTTCATTTATTTATTTGCTAGTTTTTTATATATTTTTTCCATCTCTCTGATATAAATTCTATCTTTTTGTGCAAGGGCCCGCTTTGAAGAAGCATTCTTGAAGTTGACGCAACTTGGGGTACATCGGAGGTCGGCGAGTCATGGAGTGAGCTGACTACTGAGGAGACAAGGAGATTTAATTTTTTTGAGTGAAATTTTACTTCATTTCATTTTTATTTTTAGTTTTTGTAATTATTGTGTTGTAATAATTTAGGTAGTTATACATTTACAGTTGCTCTTTTTTAAGAGTTAACGCATGTATCAGAGACTAGGACATTTTTATTCTTTTGATTGTGGTTGTGCCGAGAATGATTCTCGACTTGGGTTACAAAATTAAGATAGGTACCCGAAAATGTAACTCAAATTTGTATGTGCCCATCAAAACCTAGGCCACACTGATCTTAAAAGATTCACCATCATGAAAGATTCACTAATGAGATGCATGCAAATATGTACTACTTAGCCAAATTGAAATCGAATTCTTCACCGCTAATAGTATATTGTTTAGGTGTGATTTTGATTGACTTGCATGCATTTAGAGTAGATTTAAAAATTCCGACTTGTATAACACATGGTGTGTGTTGGGAATCACTGTGAGTATAACTTCTTCTGAGCATTCATCATTGACTCTAATTTGCATTCAGTTTTCCAATTCCTCGCTCTGTTTTTTAACCTAAGGTTAAAAGGAAAAGGGACTGAATGGTAGGCATGACTGTGTGCTCACTTTAAATTCAAGTGATAAACAATACTCTAAAATTGGAACTGAATTGAGCAAGTCGATTAAATCAACTTTGGATAAAATGAGCATTTGTTTTACGATGCATAAAGTCCTCGGACACAGGTACTTACCACCAGATGGAGTGGGTAAGGTTGGATCCCTAAGGATAGATCCCAAATCCCTGGACTTCCATCCTGAGTGTCCAGGTCCTACTCGTAAATTTTGGGAGCTGATGTGGTTGCCTTTACCACAGAAATACATTTTGGTTGTTTGCGTTTGTACGCATCTTTTTGTGTGTGATATTGAACCCAGCATCCTGAGAAGATCACTCTATTGATTGAGAGCTTACAAGACATTAATTGGCCGTAGTAGGAGACTCCATGTGTGCTTGTAAAAGATTGGATAATTACTAACTAAAATAGATTAGATAAATTTGGCCGAACCTTTATGGCCTTCATGTGTGAAGTAGGTGCATTAAAAGGGTTTTGCATTGTGTTTGAGTTGTGTGAGTTATCTCTGCAATTTACGTACCCCGTAGAGAATAGATTCTCCTTCCCTCTCGTGTTCATTTACGGTCCTTTTGACATCGAAGATGACTAGTTGGGGGATTATTGTTAGGACTTCAAGAAACTATCATTGAACCGTACAGAAAGTAGATCTTTTGAGATCCCTTCACTTCATAGACCTCCCTGGACTCATGACTCTCTTGAGCTGGGGATCACTCACTTCGAGGATGGTCACACACCGGCTAACCCCTTCATCTCTTCCCTAGTCATCGAGGAAGACCTTCTCCTCGATGAGGTTGATTTGAGTTCAACTATCTCATCTCATTCGAAGCCCTTTGTTTATGAATGTTTTAAGTAAGATTCAATAAAGATGCCTCCAAAGAAGAGAGATGATGAGGAGGAACAACGTGAGGACCCCATTCGGATGATACTTACTAGACTTGTCGCATTTGAGCAACATCTTGCTTTACTTAGAGCCCAGATGGGACAATTAAATGTCGGGGTAGATTCACCCATGGATATAGCATACTACCCGTATAGTATAGAGTGAGGAATTATCTGAGTGCCATCAAGCTAGAAGTAGAGTATGAATTGAAACCACAATGCTTGAACCTACTACTACAATTCAATCGGAATGCCACCGAGGAACCCTAAGCATTCCTAAGGGACTTTGAGCTTGTCTGAGCAAACCTCAGGCACCCTAAGGTTAGTTAGGATTATATTAGGCTCATTGCCCTTCCATTTGCTTTTAGATGCAAAGCAGATTACCGGGTAAAGAACTTAGGAGTGATGGTAACTACATATGCCCAGTTCAAAAATTTGTTTCCAAATAAGT
The DNA here is from genome assembly GCA_037367405.1 of Ottelia alismoides. Taxonomy (NCBI): domain Eukaryota; kingdom Viridiplantae; phylum Streptophyta; class Magnoliopsida; order Alismatales; family Hydrocharitaceae; genus Ottelia; species Ottelia alismoides. The sequence goes on along the minus strand of JAZKJV010000711.1, from coordinate 1,411,741 downwards.
CCTACCATTTGAGTAGAACCAATCAGATGAGGACACACATCACCAACTTTTCCAGCTCCCTAATGAGACACTATGTGACACTTGGAAATGGTTCAAGGATCTATTGCAGAAGTGTTCGTGTCATGGTTTGGATGACAACATCTTGGTCCAATCTATTTTTAGCAGTCTCAATCCTGAGGTGCGAGGTTTGGTGAGTGTTGTCTGTGAAGGCAACTATACATCATTGGGAGTGGATACACTCTGGAAGATATTCGAGAAGATGGCTGAGAGTCGCTCACAGACCACCAACAAGGCGTATTCAGAGTCCCTTATCACACTCTTATTTAAAGGGGGAAAGAAAGTTGTGGTTGATCTCTCACAGGACTTGATTCCTAGTATGGCAATCGTTGTAGACAAGATGATAGTGGTTGTGAGAAGAATCAACAAGAGGATGAATGAGTTGGATAGTAGTCTTTCCAAGCTTCCAAAGTAGATGTAGGAGTTGTTTGAGAATGTGTCTAAGACGAGAATACCTGCCATGACTGCATCCGCTATTAATGTATTTCATGTTCACCATACAGATGCAACCGTTGTTAGGGCCACCCTAGCCTTTGGTGGAGGACTAGTCCTACACCAAATCTTACAAACAGTTCCCACCAACGGCAAAGAAAACCCAAGAGGAGCCTCCCCAGGTGTGGGAGGTTAATGGTGTTTGGTATACATTGGACCCTGTCATGCAAGGAAGTACGGGGGACTGACAGTCTTACCAATGTCCCTTGACCTTCTACAACACCACATTCACTTCCACACCTCATCCAACACAACACAACCTTGGACCTTACTAGGCTACTTGCCCCAGCAATAGAGGCAACAGCAGTATGGCCATAAGGGCCAATACCATGTGGGCCACCAAGGCCTAAATTTCCAGCATCAGCCCCAATAGCAACAACAACAATATCAGAGCCATCAGGGCCAATCCTCATGGTTTTCTTCACAGCAGCATTCCTCTTCGTCAGACCCAACATACTTTCAGGCATCATTTTCCTTAGGGTGTTTCATTCCTACCGGAACGAGATTTGGGACTTGTGGGTGGACTCTAATTTCTTGTCCCAATGACAAGACGAGTAGTCTACACAATCAACTTCCATTCCCTCCTAAGTCCAGGCTAACCCCAATAGCCTGAATAAGTCTCACTCTTAGCAACCGTTTGGTCATGTATACTATTTAGACTCCCTTAGATCTGAACATGTGATTCTTTCGTGTGATAATGTTAACAATATGCCACTCAGGAGTAGAAGGACTGTGGTCGTACCTGACTGGGAAAGGGAAGTAGAGAGGGTCGCCTCTTAAGCTCGACATGAGGAGTATTTAGAGGATGTGGAGGAAAGGAATCACATACAAAGGATGAGGAGATCCACTCAGGGATAGAGAGGAGGAGAAGGACACAAGCGTAGTTGCAACAACACGGAGAAACCTTGGAGTCTACAGAGGATCTTGTATCTTTGTTTGGGGAGGATATATCTTCAACATCTATCGCCCAACTTGTAGTAGACAATTCAGTTTTTAATTCCAAGTTGCATTCCAAAGATTCATGCATGAAGAATTCTATTTTAGTTAATGCAAATAATGATGTTTCAGTTTTCGATTCAGATTCTTCATCTTCTATTTCCCTTTCTTCAATCCCTTTCCCTCGTGCTCTTATAGTAGGAAGGTGCAACACGAAAAAGATTCACAAGGATGACCCTGAAATGACACAGTTTTGTAAGGAACATATTGCGGTTAAGGGTCTATTTGAGGAGTATTTGGCCAATAATACAGTATTCCAGAAATACCTTAAGGTCAGAAGCATACGTACTAGGGCTAGCTGGAAGAAAGCATATCAATATGTGAAGACTCACGTCTTATAAGTAGCAACTACCTATTGGCTCAAGAATCAGCAATTACGAAGGGAAAAGTGAGACATGGGTGCCGACTATGTGGAGAGTCGTATCGACGACATTGCATTTGCATGCACTCCCTTAGATAATGGTTCTTCAATCAACCTTCCCCCCTTAGTACTTTATCAGATATTTGAGTTAGGACCACTTCAGAAAATCAGGAGCATTACTCCAATTTGTAGACATGAAGAGACCTAAGGGAGAAGTGAAAGAATGTGGTTATCTCAATTGGAGGACAAGACTACAAGGTGGAATTCGTGATCCTTGACATGAAAATCCCCAATAGCTAGAGGGAATCATAGATCATTCTTAGGCGGCTATTTCTTAGGACAATCGGTGCATCATTTGATTATCAAATGGGAATGATGAAATGTCATTCTCCAGGCGGAGTAGAGATGAAGTAGACGAAATGGCAACAACCTGACTCTGAGAACAGTATGGAGTACTCATCTTTAGAGGCAGATTGCAAGATAATTAGCACTGTTGGGATTTGGAGACAGACCCCAACTGGGCAAAGCGAGGCACCCTCTCATCTAGAGAGGATTTAGTGCACAATGTAGTTTTCCAGGTGTTGCCTGATGTCTTGAGATATGCATCCTCCTATCCCCTTTATGACATAGAGATAGATCCTTTTGGATATGCTAGTTCTACCTCCTTTGGAATGATAAAGCGACATAAGTGATGAGTCAGACGTGACTTTGGTCGAATTATCGCATCTCTTTGCTGATCTGACTCCATGCACAGTCGAGTTGGAGGCGAGTACTGCACAATTTGACCCACCTTCATGCAGCACAGCACTAGATTCAGATGTGATTCAACCAGAATTGATAGACGATACAACACTACCAAAGTTGAAGTCGCTCCCTCCTACATTGAAGTATGCCTTTCTCGTGGAACCCAAAGAGAGATTTCCTGTCATCATTATTTCTGACCTGACCATAGAACAAGAGTCTAGGATTTTAAATGTCTTAGAGAGGAACTACAAAACTAGAGGCTGGACTGTGTCAAATCTCATGGGGATTAACCCCGCTCTCTACTTGCACCACATTTTTGTTGAGGATGATGTGAGACCTTCCTGTGAGTTTCAAAGGAGTCACAACGCTAATCTATGGGAAGTAGTGAAGAAAGATATCGAGAAATGGTGTAAAGTAGGATTTATATACCCTATTTCTAACTCCAAGTGGGTGGCCCCATTTCAAGTTGTCCCAAAAAAGATACGATTTAAAATGGTTACTAATGAGGAGGGGTAGAGATTGTGACATGAGTACCCATGTTATGGAGCATTTGTGTTGACTACATGCGCTTGAATGCTGCGACCAAGAAAGACCACTTTCCCTTTCCAGTCATTGATCAGATTTTGGAGAGATTAGCTGGGAAAGCATTCTTCTATTTTCTTGATGGCTACTCATGCTACAATCAGGTAGCCATCACTCCTGAGGACAAGGAAAAGACCACCTTCACATGTCCAATCGACACTTACACTCTCAGGAGCATGCCATTTGTGCTCTGCAATGCCCTAGGCACATTTCAATGGTGCATGATCGCCATATTTGTTGAGATGGTTGGAGATTTCCTGGAGGTTTTCATGGATGACTTCTCGTTCCATGGTGATTCCTTTGATACATGTTTAGAGGACTTGGACCGAATCCTCAAGAGTTATATAGAGGTGAAAATGGTGCTCTCCTGAGAGAAAAGTCATTTCATGGTGACAAAGGGTGTTGTGTAGGGACATGTTATCTTCAAAAATGGAATGGAAGCTGACCCTACCAAGGCAGATGTGATCAAGAAACGTGATCCACCAACCAACGTAAAGTCAGTGAGGTCCTTCTTAGGGCGTGTTAGATTCTATAGGAGATTCATGCAGGATTTTTCAAACATTTCTCGTACACTGACTAAGATATTAGGAAAAGACATAGAGTTCATTGTAGATCGCAAGTGTTTGGATCCCTTTGAGCTCTTAAAAAGGAGGATTTGTGACACGCATGAAATTTGATAGACATTGCCTAGGTTGTTCCTTTACCTCCTTGAGTTCGACCTTTGGACTTGCCCAAGTAAAATAAATAAAAAAGCACTCGAATTAATTAAATATTTAAGTGATTATTTCTTGATTTATTCCGATTACCTACCTACAATGAAATGACACATCAATACTTTAAATGCTTAATTCACGCAAATTAACCAAGGGTATTCGGGTTCGTCATATGGTGTCGTTGTAGGGGAGGCAAATGGCTTAGGATTTTTGTTTAGAAAATTTAAGCAAACGATTTTCCTTATTTGGATAGTCTAACCTCCGAATCTCCATTGTAAAATTTTCATTTTATTTTCAATCATTTATTTTATTTTTCAGCATTTATTTTCTTATTTTATTTTTTATTATTTGTTGTGTCACTCTCTTACTCTCTCTCTCTCTCTTATTTTTCGTGTGAGGTACCCGACGTACATGGAGCAGTTTCTTCCAAAACCGACGCGTCTTCACCGACCTCCAAGCCCAATAATATTATGATCGAGTCGATTCATGAGAGAGCATAGAGTCTACAATTTATTTTCTACAATTTTATTTTTTTAAAAATAATTGCTCATTTACAGCGATGTCCCGTTTAGACTCTGCGCATGTAAACAAGACCTAAACACTTTTTCTGTGGTGTGTCGTGTCTTGTTTCACTCTCCGATGAGGGTGGGGCCCAACTTGAGCGATTCATAGGTTAGACATGCACATACGACTATCAGAGCTTCTAGGATTTTATTGCTTGTGCTCGTAGAACCTATGATCATGCTCCACATTGATTGAGACGCACATTAGATCGTTCAACTTAGTCAAAATTTTAACTCACATCTTCACTACTAATAGAGCTTTCTGATAGGTATGGTTTTTGTTGAGTTGCATTCATATAGAATAGTTTTTAATTCTTTTATTGCATCATGCATGGAGATTGCAAGGAATTACTATAAGTCTTCTCACTGAGCATACATCATTATTTTCCACGTGCATCAACCTTTCTTGAACTTCATCCCTCCTATTTTGTCATGTAATTTTTAAAGGAAATTGGGACTGTATAGTAGACATGCATTTGTGCTTATCTAATTTTTCAGTGATCACCTAATTAAATTTGGGACTGCTAAATAAGGTCGACTAAATTAACTAATAAAATCAAAAAATTTTGCGGGAGAAGAACTCCATCCTTGGATTCATTTATTTTTCTAAGTGAGCAGGAGACTACACTTAAGGTTAGAGCCCAACTCTAGAATCTTTGGTCAGACTACTGATTCTATAAAAATGATTAGAAACTTCTCAGTGAGGAAATACGGGTAGCCGGTAAATGGTTCAGATTTCCTTAGCCTAGTGGGTAATTTAAAGGACATTGTTTAAGGCTCTATCCTTAAGTAACGATTAGCCATTTTACGGTATGTACTTACACCCATACTGGCTGAAAGTAGGTGCAACTAGTCGTACGAAGTTGGATGAATCTTTAATAAAATTTTTAGCACCTAACAACACACTAATTCTTTTCCAAGATTAATATTATCACCAATTAAAATTGAAAAGATAATTTGTCGAACTCTTGCATCTTTCATTGTGTGAGTTAGTGAACTTGGGGTTTGATTTGTGTTTGCATTGGTGTGCGTGAATTGATCTTGAATAACAAAACTGCAAACTTGTACCATCGCTCTCCTTGATTTAGAAATTAGGGTTTCTTCTGTTGAGTATCCCATGCATTTGAACATTTTCTACCAATATCCATTATGTCATCACATCCACCTTATTCGAAAATGTCGGGACATTGCGCCGAGTACCAATCAGATCTGTACTTTGAAAATGAACTCTTCTCGGTCAAACCCAAATTCTACAAACCCAAATTAGCTAACCCAAATCATCTAAACTCAAATGATTATTTTGAAAATGCATTCTTCTCGGTCAGACCCAAATCCTCAAAACCCCCTTAGGCCAGACATACTCCAACATTTATAGGAGTCCCTCTCCCACGAATATGTCCGGTTCACTCTACGAATCTGGTCTACTCTATGAAAGACAATCCTTTATATTCAGATCATTCAGACATGCAACCGACCGAGGACACCACTTCTTCATATGACAATCCTTTATTCAATTATCTGACCGAAGTCTCCACTCCATCATATTTCCACCTCCTGAGACATAAATTTCAATCTAATTCAACCATGTGTACAAACTTTTATATTTGATAATTAAGATCAAACCACTTTTAAGACCGATAACCGACCAAGATACCAATTCCAACCGATTTTGTTCTCTCCTCACAATATTGTTGGAGCAGGTCAACACTTCAAAAATCCACATTTTGATTGACTTTAGGGAATGACATGATGGGCCGATCAAACCAAATGGAGAGGCTCGCACATTCTAATCGTACATACTGTATTGACCCTAACGATCATACTCTCTATAACAATCCCATGTACCATTTCTTTGGACGACACTCATACAAAAGACTGGACTGATATCAACATACATGGACCTTATATTACGACTTCACTATATGAGGGACCGATCAACTATGACGATAACAGGTTCTACTCAAATCAATTGTACATGTCTGAGTCACAGTATGTTGAGTAAGAGACCCTACAGACTCCCGTAGAATCCTCCCACTAAGTAGACCCCTTCCATGATTTTTGAGGATAAATTTTCAGAAGATAATGATCATATACTGAATATTCGAAGAGGATCTTCTCCCAGCTCATACATGAAAATGGAAGATGAAATGATTGGATCTCAAATTGAAAAATGAGATAACATTCAAGAACCCATACAAACTGCTCCAATGATTAATCATGAAAATTTTTTGGAGGATGACATTTCGAGGATAATTAAGATATATGAATTAATTGAGGATAAATTTAGAAATTTCACTGATTGACTAATTTCATTTGATGGTAGCTCGGGTATGGAAGTGGGAGATAAAATGATTGGATCTCAAGTTGAAAACCCCGAGAATACTCAGAAACCCATAAACTCTTTTCACCCTAGGGATGACTCTGACAATGACACTTCTGCATAATATTCCCTTAGGGATGACTTCAACTCTACTAAAAACCCCTCCTCATCTGTGGAAAACAACTCATCTACACACCACATCAAAATGACCAAAAAAACTGAAAAAATCAAAAACATCCAAAAAATTGAAAAACTAGAAAAGCCCATAAAATTTGAAAGAGAAGATTTGAAAATTTTGGATCCTACTGTGAGGGAAGTAGTGGATAAAACATTAATTTTTGAACTTCACTTAAATCAGGCCATTGAACACTTCCCCAACCTGGAAAGATTTATAAAGAGTAAATTCATACTGAAAAAGTCACGCAGGAAGACATAAAGATCGAAAGACATATATTGTCAATGGCTACCTGTTTGATGATGAGAAGAAAGATCAAGAGCCGTAGAGTGAAGTTGTTGCATGTGGAATTAATGATATAACATTCACCCATACCCGAATCGATGTCGACTCACCAATTAATATCCTCCTGACCTCTATATTTGACAAACTCAAACTTGGACCTATCAGGAAGATAAGAGAGATCGTTTAAGTGGTTGATCGATCTATAAATTGGATGAGAGGAACTATTTCTGTCATCATTATATTCCAAGGTGCTCTGCTCAAGGTGTACTTCATGATCATTGATATTGAGCATCAAGGAGAATTCATCCAGTCTCTAATAATCCTCAGAAAGCCATTCTTAGCATTGGCTAAGGCAACTATTGAATGTGAGACTAGGGAAATCAATTTCACGATATTAGGAGCACTTCAAGGTCAATCAGCCTTTGAGGAATCACGATATAAGGTAACCCACAAAGCCAACAACAACCCTAACCGTCAAGCGATAGACGAGCCCTACCCCACAACCACAACTAAGATAATGGTTGTTTGAGCAGACCATTGGTTTAGAGACCCAACTCATCCTTCCTCTCCCTGCTTCTTTCACATCTACCACTACCATAACAAATCCTATGGAAGATCACCTGATACAATACTTTTTATATGGTGATGAGGAAACACGTGCATGGATTTACCTTGAGGGGACTTACCTTGAGTCGGACAAGGTCTTCTCTGGCCATCTTGATCAACTCAATCTGACACAGGAACTCACCAATGACATGCCAACTGAGAACACATAACCAGGACATCCGCTGACCAAGGAAGAATACTACAATGGTTATTCATCTAATGAGGATCTGATTGTCAACACATCACAAGCAACAAGGACTAAATTGACCCTTCCTGATAAACAAACTAAGAAAGTCGCCTTCGACATTTCAGAAAAGAAAACTTCTGATAATTCCTTATAAGGGATGGACAAGGTAATCTACATGAGTGAAATCAGTTTTGCAGCTCTAAATCCCTATCTGAGCAAGCAACCAAATATCAACCCCATTTGGACTATTCCTTCTCCTCACTATTATTCGTCATTCTCTTGGTCTCATCAGATATACTCAAATTATTTCTTATGAGCAGACTGGAACTGGTGCTTCAGAGTATTCATCATCCGAGGACGAATCACTTGACCCCAAGATTGAGCACATTCTGAGAGGACAGCTGAAGAATAAAAATATCTGGAGGTCCTCCACCTTCAAGTATTATACTTTTGAGGTTAACTCTAACGACGATTGGGAATCATCTGATTGTATGCTTCATCTACTCTCCAGCATGATTTTTCTAAAAATTACTCCGACTATAGTTGGGAATCATCTGCTTCATCATCTTCCTATAATTACGATCTCCCACCACATGCTTACAAAAAGATCTGTCGAAAACCACCTTAATCATCGGCAATCCTCCCTACCGACCCCATCGGTTTCCTAGTACATCTTCTTCCTCTACTTAGGCCAAGGCCTAAAGTATGGGGGGGCAACTGATGCCATATTTATATACCACTCTACTCATCCAATCCCTCTCTTGATCACCACATTTCTACCCTTCTTCTGTACTTAGGCTGACCAAATCCTAAGTATAGGGGGACCCGATGCCCACTGTATATACTCTCTTCATCCACTTCTCTCATTATCTGCCCCATCTTTGCTCTTCTTCTGTACTTAGACTGTTCACAACCTAAGTATAGGGGGGCATGCCGATCTCTCTTACGCTTAGCTCGAGCTATGTTTTCTCTACGCTTCTTGTGCTCTAAGGACATAGCACATGCTAAGTATAGGGGTGTTTGTGTATATACTATGTATATTTTACCCATAGCTCATACTTTTACGTATGTCTATATGTATTAACGGGGTGGGTAACCCAAAAAATAAATAAAATAAAATAAAAAGAGTTTTGCAACTAACATTGACTGTATCCAATTGTGTGCAACCAATTTTTTCTGAAAAACTGCCTTCTTATTTATTTTTGCATAAAAAATCTTGATTAAAAAAATGTCAAAAAAGAGAGAAAGAAGTCACAAAATTCAAAAAAAATGTATCTGCATTTCTCGCACCTACACTTCATCCAGCATTACATGCATTTGAATCTGTGAAAAGTCGTTGGGTTTTGAACCGAGTTATAAGAAGAAATCGAGAGTGGTCTGGACTTGACCTCAATCCACCAAATTTTTAGAGAAAGTTCACCGAGAAATAGGATTTTAGAAGCTTCAGGTCTTTGACTTAATTCTTTGAGTTCCACATGACAATGTGCAGCATTTGACTCTTAGTGTCTAACCGGGTCTCCTCATTCTGGGTACGACTCTGGAATAGGGAACTAATTTGTACTCTTGCACTATGCACTTAGCTCGACTCAGACGGGGTGTTGGAAGACGGCGTGAGTTGCTTTTCTGGTAGCATGGACATCTAAAGACTGGAGTACGAGTTGAAATAAAGCTTCAGAAAACGGATGGACAGCTGGGCATAATTTTTTTTAAGACCTTAAAACATGTATTGAAAAAAGATTCCATACTCGTAGGGGCACAACAAGATCCATGCAGAGCTAACAAAAATACAAACAAAAAGAAGCCAACTACCAAATAAATATTTGACCAAAAAGGTCCAAGCTTCAAGAAAACCTGCAGATTTTAGTGGAGACTTGGCTAAACTGGTCGACTTCACAAGGAGAGGTGACTATACTGGTCAGCCTCCAGTTCTTTTCCCCTTTTTCTAATTTCTCCCTCTTCTTGACTGTGAACACAACACGACATACCTTACAAGGAAATACCTGACTCCCCGAGGATGAGTTATTGGAGGAGAGGTTTTTATGGTAGTCCGACATTCTGGATGGGAAGAGCTAAAACCTTCCACACAGTTGAGTCAATTGTTTAATATTCATGGGGTATGCTTTGGGATGAGGATTGATCTAAGATGACTTATGAGCTGAAACTATGACAATAATGTGTAGAACTTGGAGGTTGTTGATTTTAAACAATAAGTCTCACAGAAGTTCCGATAAACTAATAATCCAAAGGTCGGATCTAGCTCCATTTTCACCTTCTGCTCATGGTCTTGGTATGGAACCCAATCTCATTTCATCTCATTGCATTTCTTTAGATGCTCAGGAACGAACATGGTTTAAGTATAGGGGGTTGATGAATCTCAGATTTATCACTCTAAAAAACATTAATTAAGATCAAGTCTCCAAAATTCATATGCATTTCTTCATTTGTATTTCATAATTAGCATTCATGCATAAATAATAATGACATTTTATCTTGCATAATTGCATAAAACAAGAAGCTAATAATTTCGACCCATTTAACCTATAAAATAGGCTAAATTCCTTGGTTTTTAACAAATTCATGCTAACTCCAAAACACTTGAAACTACTCCATTGTGTAAATATGACTAACAAGAATAAATAAAGATACAAAAAAATCATTAATTTAAATAGCTGAGAAATAAACCCAAACCCTAATTCTTGGATTTTAGACTAAAACACTAATATCTTCCTCATACAGTGTCTGATTTGATCCTACTCACTTCTAAACTAATGTACATTAAATTACCTTCAAAACAAGACCAAGTTAAAGTGAATAAGATCTCATATGTGAAAGTTGAGTTTTGTGCCTCTTTTGTACATTGTGTATTTTAGCAGCTTTTGACCTAATAATTTATGTACATATTTAACTCTTTTTATTTTATTTCTTTTTGAATTTTTTCTTTTTTTGATAAAATTTTTATTAAAATTCATAAAATTCCAAATCTAAAATAAGACCTAAATTAAAGAAATAAACAATGTCCGTGTATTCACTAACAATATCTAAAAATGTTGTCTTTTTTGTACTTTAAATTCTTTCTTCTTTTCTTAATTAATAAAAATACAAAAAATGGATTAATATGTAAATATTTATCTTTGATTTTATCGTATTTTTTCCAGATTTTTTATTTTATTAAAAAATGACAGAAAATAGAAAACCCAAAAGTCAAGGTGTTCTATGTACATATAATACCCCCAAAATTTCACTTTGTGTAAATGATCGATTTTGGTTTCTATCTTCATGAAATTTATAGATCTCGTCGAGACGAGCAACTTTTGTGAAGAAAATGTTTCGATCCGAGGTCGTTTGCTTTTTATTTTTATTTTTCTTTTCTTTTTATTTTTGAATTTTCTGGAGTTGACACATGGTAGCTCCTAGAGCCACTATGTGTCACTCAATTTTGGCCATTATTTTTCATTTATTTTATCAAAAAATATTTTAAATTAATTAATTAAAAAAATAAAAAATTTAAAATATCGTCACGTGGAGCAATCGTGGCCGTCCAATTTTAGCCGCTCGAACGGCCACTGCTCTTCCCCTTCCTCCTCTCTTTTCGTACTCTTTCCATATGCAGTGGCCCCATTGCCCTCCTCCAAGAATCTCGCGATCGCTGCCCATCTCTGACCTTCTAGGCACGTCACCCTCGTCGATCTCCAATCTTGGCAATCTCCTCGATCTGCTTTCCCAAATCGGGCATCGCCGCCTCCCCATGAATCATGGCCCGTCGATCGCCCCTCGATCTTATTGACACCTCCCCCGCAATTATCTCCACCGCCTTCCGCCGCCTTCCTCGATTAGCATGGTCTCATGCGCCCAATCGAAGCCCATCCGATCCCAATCTCCTCTCAAATCCCCAAATATCCATCGCGATTTCCCATTCCTAGATAATTGCAAACCCTAATCTCCTCTTCAACCATACATGTCCGGCTAGCTCCCCTCTCCTATATAAACTAGAGCCCCCGAGCTTCATCGATTCATCTGCTGGTTGCTTAAATACAAGAGGTCGGTGGTGACAGCCTGACCCCTTTTCCTTCCAGACGAGATCCGGCCATCTAACGACCATCGCAATGCCGTGATCTCCATTGCACATCTGCTTTTGCTCTGGTTAGCCCCGTCGAGCCATCATATTTGAACTTCATCGACTTCAGCCATTTCCTCTTGAGTATCCCCGACCGCTCTTGCTCCACCTCCTCATCAACCGCAAGACCTCCAAGACTGCCTCTGCTCTAGCTCCATTCCATGCCATCGAGCGAACGCTACCCGATGCCGCTCTGGCTCCACCACATGTCGCCACTTCGCAAACACCACTCGAGGAATTTACTACTCTGCCAGGAGCCTACTTCACTCACAAACAACCAGCTCCACAACGTCAGCCGTCGCCTCCACCCCTCTCTGTCGCGAGCCACCAGGTGTGAAGTCAGGACCCCCACTACGTACGTGAGTGGGAGAACGTCTGCAGCACTCCCCACCACGTGATCTACATGTGCACACGGTGGTATATTACGAAGAGACCCTTTAAGTCTGACATATCACATCAAGGTCCAACCACTCCAGGGTCACGTGCGTTGCATGTGTCCTTTGGAAATTTTGCAGGAAGACCCTCCTAGTTGTAGATAATTATACGTTAGTCCACTCACTGCATTTTCTCTTATTTTATTTATCATGGTAAAATTGCAAACTTACCCTTGTATTCTTCTATCATTTTGAACATATTTCTTGCATCATTTTGTTAATTAAAAATTGCGCGATGTTTATCAATTAATTCTCTACATTATTGCATGCTTGTGACATGTTCTTTAGTTAATTAGTAATTAATATGTTTATGGAAAATTACATATTTTACCAAGACTGTTCTTAAAAATTCATAATTAATTAACCATTGCTTAAATTATTTCCAAAAATTCACGAATAGTAGAATTAATTGATATTTACATTATGCCTAGAAAGAATTGCATTTGCATGAATATTTTGCTCTAAAAAAATTCATGATGTGTATTTTATTAATTAATTTTTAGTAGATATTAAATTCAACATTTTTTGGGTTTAGGATTTTTCTGAGATAGATCACCTAGTGATCTTAGATAATTTTATTTCCTGAAAATAAGTAAATTTAATATTTATTATAATTAGTTATTGAAAATCTCATCATCTGCATTCACTAATTCATAAAATATCCATATTGCATCAGAAAACTCCAAAAGAATATACTGCATTCATTTAATCATAATTAAAATTTTGACCAAGTTTTGTAATTTCTGGACATTGTTTGATTGACATTTATTTTGTAGTCCTTAAATTTGACTGCATTTTCATTTGCATTAAAATTTGCATTAAAAATACCAAAAATATCTGTCTCGAAAACCACACACGAGATTTGATAGATATTGCCTAGGTTGTTCCTTTGCCTCCTAGAGTTCGACCTTGGGACTTGCCCAAGTAAAACAAACAAAAAATCACTCGAATTAATTATATATTTAATTGATTATTTTTTGGGTGATTCCGATTACCCGCCTACAACGAAACGACACATCAATATTTTAAACGCTTAATTCACATAAATTAACTGAGGATATTCCGAACTCATCATCCATAAAATTTGATTGTACCTTACGTATGGATGATTCAAAGGGTACATATGTCTGGTTGTTTGAAAATTGGTTGTTTGCCATGGGATGGTACCATCCTTTGCTATTTGTTTCTGATAGAGATAAGGCTGTTGAAGGGGTAATTAACAATATCTTTCCTAAAGTACATCATTGTTTCTTAAGTGGCACATCTTAAGTAGATGCAAGCAACATCTCTCTGATGTATATCTCAAACATGCAAGTTTCAAGAGGGAACTAAAGGAATGCGTTAATGAGTCGGAAACTTCTGAAGAGTTTGAATCGTGCTAGGAGTCTATTGTTGCAAGATACAATCTCTGGGATAATGCCAGTCACATGAAATTCACGGGTCAGGATAATGACTAAACGACTGAGGTACCTAACTAGATATTTCAGCTTAATATTTCCTCTTGCACGGGCTTATCTTCTGTCAAGAAAATTTACCTGACTAAACTATGTCAACCAGCTAAGGCACCTGGCACAAGCCTTTTTCTTAATGTTCCTAGTAGTTCGAACTTTGAACTAATTTCATGGTTATGGGTTGAAATTATCAGTCCTAACTTTTTTTTGGATTCAAAATTTTAACTTCTTAAATAAAAGAACAAAAGTATTTTGATGAAAATGCTATACATTTTTTGCACATGTAAGATTGTTCAGTTTTGTCGGCTGGACTATTTGCAACAAAGTATTTGATTTTGTGGTTTGTTGACGAGTAATATATCCTTTTTTAAATATCACTATAAATCCTAATACGAAAATTCTTCAGTCAACCTTCGATCATTTCTTGTTTGCTTGATGTAGACTTAACACATATTATGGTAACTTAGATTTAGGATGATTAAATGATGTTCAAAACATTTATTTATCTCTATAAATTAGATTAACAAATAAGGAAAAAAACACTTTACATTTGACCCATGGGATGGCTCGGGGCTTGGGCCTTGAAGTATAGCCCATGGGACGAGCTAGGTCGGGCACCGGATAAGGGGTTTTAGAACCCTGGCCCATTTACGTCATCCCTCACTTTGGCCAGGTCTAACTAATATCGCCATGGTACATAATCCGAATTGTACTAAGGGACCTACTATGCAAATTAGATATTCTTCATTTCATATCGAGGAATGATATTTGCAATAACATTTATTAAATTATGGCCCGTTGTGGGCTCGCATGCCCAACAGTTCCTCCAGGGCTCACATATCTAACATATATATGTTAACTAAATCTTAAGTACCTCATATTTTTTACAGAGTACGTTGTTAGAATGATTATTTTGAATAAGATCTTGTTATGAAAGTATAATTAGTATATTTTATAGAGTCCTCTTTATCTTTATGATGATTTCAATAGAGTTGGTTTATATTTCTGAATCATTCTGTGAAGGGAGTTGACAAAGACTCGATCATAATGGAAGAGTGAAGAACAAATCGTATCAGATCTAGGTCGAAAGTCATACTAATTGTATGGGGCAACGGAAATTAAAAATTTTCGATGAAACTACATGGTATGGGAACAATTTCCATGTCGTTTCATCATGATCACACGAGTATAAGATTTACCTCTTGAAGCGTGACTGCAATCTCACAACCTCTAAAGGAAGAGGCATCTTGTCTCAAATCCGATGAGAGAGCACTTGTGGGCGAGTAGACGAGACACATGTTTCCCATAATCCAAGACGACGATCTTAGCGAGGAACCTCCTGATTTTGTCTCATGAAATCTATTGTCTCCTCATGATAACGAGGTGCTGAAGAAGGCGGAGATCCACGATTAATAAGCTCGGTAGCAAGACGATAGCGTGACGATGATGGAGCTCTCAACAAACCATATGTACATGGCCACCAAGAGTTAAAAGAGAGAGAGAGAGACAGACAACACACGTAGAGAGAGAGAGAGTTTTCAACTTGATTGTGTAAGAAAAAGGTCTACGGTTAGCCTATACAAAATTTGATGGCCAAGATTTTGTTGCAACAATTTGCAACATTATAATTACTTATAAAAGAAAAAAAAGTTGAAGACATTCTTCAAAAAATTTAGTTCAATTAAAATCAATCCCATTCTCATGAATAAAGAGAATGAAGAGAGCTATCTTCCAAGAATGAGGAAAGGTGATAGCCTCATTCGTCCTTAGGACAGTGGACCCCCTTGAATTTGAGAGAGATTTTCTCTCTCCAATATCCTTTTAATGTACATTAAATCGTTGTTCATGAAATTATTAGTCCACAAAATAAAATAAAATAATTAGTAAATTATTTGTGATAATTTCAAACAAACTATTTATTAATTATGAATCATATTCATCCATCTAAAACTAAATATAAATCACATTTACATTTAATTGCTCAATGTGAATCCAATTTAGAATATCATTTAAATTTTAAATCCTATATACAATTAATTCTCTCTATGATATTATGCATAACATCCATAATATCCATGATTATTGTGGTTAGTGTTATCTACATTAATCTTATCAATGATAATTAAATCCAATTTATTTATCTCATATAAATCTTTACACTTGTTCAAACAATGTGAATCACATCCACAATATTGATGATAATTAAATCCAATTTAATCAACAATTTTTCAATGCTTAGATAATGTCAGTAATTGAATATTCTTGAACTCTTTCAAGAATAATGTGCCATCTTTGTGTATTCTTCGATATAAGGACAAGGCGACTGTATATTACATGTATAGTGACTTGGATATTGAGATCTAATCTCATATTCAGATCTTCTAGACCTCTCAGAGATGTCTAATCAAGTTAGATAATATATCTAAGTTTCTCATTGAATGATATGGAAAGATTCTTAAGCGCATCACAATAGTGTGGAGATAGCATCATGCGATCGGGAGCGACTAGTCGCACTATTTGCTTGGGTCAACGGAATTTAAAACTTTTAAAGCAATGAAACCACATGATCCATGAACACTTCTCGGATCTTTTCATCAAAACCACAAACAAGATATTAGGTTTACCTCTTGAAGCGTGGTTGTGATCGTGTGTTTAAATGAAGGGACCTCCTCTCTCAATTCCGATCCAGTGGAGGAGATGCTTGCGAGCGCATTGATGAAACACATGCTCCTCGCAATCATTGTTGATGATCCAAGCAACGAATATTATGATCTTGTCTCACGAGATTCGACGTCTTCTTCATGAGCGAGGAGCACTGAAGGAGACAGAGATCCACGAGCAGTCGATCCGGCATCAAAACGGCGACGCAGCGAATACGAGGATCTCTAGGTCAACTAGTAGACAGCTATATTGTTGAGAATGAGAGAGGATGACCATGAGAAATTAGAGAGGGGGATATTTTGTTTTATTTCACATTATCAAATCAAAGGCTAGGGCTACCCTTCTATTTATACTATTTTGGATGTCCATGGATCACAATCCATGTGCACACAAATCCAATGGTTGAGATTGATTTGTGCTTTTAATCAATGGCCATGATTTTGTTGCATAAATTTGCAACAACAAATTTTTGTTGGCTTTATAATAAATTAAATATATTAAAATCAATCAATCTAATTCAATTTAAATCAAAACAAAGATGGAAATTATTGGAAAGTGAGCAACTCACCTTCCATACTTGGTGTGGACGTCCACAAGTTGAGAGCACTCCACTTGGCCGTCCATCCTATGTAAGGAAAGGGGAGGCTCCTCTTCCGTATATGTTAAGATCTCAAATCTCTCCATATAATACACATATGCGATAACTATTATTGCATAATTATTCATTAAAATAATTCCAAATTATTTTGTGATGATTTCAATCATGCCATTGATAAATTGTGAATCACATTTACACATCCAAAATAAAATGTAAATTGTATTTACAATTAATTGTTCAATATGAACCCAATTCACATCAATTATTAATTTGTAAATATAAAATACAATTATCTCTCTCTAACATATTATAAATCACACTTATAATATCCATGAATAATATGGATAGTGTTATTCACATTATTCGCATCCTTGATAATTAAATCACATATAATCATCTTGGATGTCCATTGAGTTGAAATAATATGAATCAAATTCACGTTATTCATAATAATTAAATAACATTTAATTATCCATTTTGCTTAATCCTCAGATGTAATATCAACAAGGAATTATTCTTGAACTCTTTCAAGAATAATATGCTTTCTCCGTAGATACTTGGAGATAAGGACATGGGGATTGTATGTTCTACGTATAGTGACTTGGATATTTAGATCACATCTCAAATCCAAATCTCGAGGACCTCCCATAGATGTTTGATTAAATCAAAGCCATAAATATAATCTTCTCATTTCATATGAATCACATTCAGTTCACTGTCCAATATTTGGACAATGATTAGATTTCTCTAGTGAGAGGAGTCACTAAAATCCAGGCCTGATTCATCAATCCCTTGGAATGGAGGTGTCATGGTTATACAAGTGTTTATGATCACATCACCCTAAGGTATTCCTAATACCTGTACATTATGCATACTGGAATATCTAGAATAAACCTGAAATTTTAGATCTTATTTAGAAGGTTGAACGTGAATTTCACATCTTAAATTATCTGAAATTGTTGTAGTATAGGAGGAAAGTTAGGTTCAGCAAAAAACCACAATCTTTTGAATGTTGTGGAATATTTATGCTGTCTACCAAGGTCGAACACAAGGACACGAGCTACTTTATCTATTTATCAAATTTTGGTCAATTAATATGAATGCGTGAATAAATCATCATTTTCAGGTTTTCATGTAGATGTGCACAATAAAATGCAGAACAATGTGTTATATGATGCATGCAAATTTTAGTTGATTTTTCAATGTAATTATGAGAAATACAATGTGTAAAGTGTGAATGAATGCAAGGGATAATCATGTAGATAATGGATTACAAAAATGCTCTAGAGAAAATGAGAATAATATATGATTAAGTTTCAGAGTCATTTAAAGTATAAAATTACGTGCAAACAACTATTAATGGCAAAGACAGATAGAGAAACTGACACTATAAACATTAAAACTTCATCACATTTCATTTGATGGTAAATGAGAAAATAAAGCGAATAGATAGCTGATGAAAAAAGGAACAAAATGACACTAAAATCATGCAATTTGGACCTATGATGCTCGAGTTATGAAGGAAATAGTGGAAGGTCATAAATGTAACAAAAATGCAAGAAAGAAGTGGATAATTAATTACAGATAGGTCCCTGGAGGGACCTATTTGCAATAAATGTTGGGCCCCAATGTAGTTTAGCCATTATGCATAGGGACCAACTTGTAATTCATCAATGCACAATTCATAGAGTCCACCAGAAGTCAAAACACCATCCGCAATATGCTTATCATAATGATTTATGACTAGTTTATTACATAAAAGGAAAGAATATCCGCTTCTAAGTAGCTTAGATACAGATATTGAATTCCTTCTGACATATGGTAAAAAAAGACACTGTCTAAGTACTAGTACTCTTCCACTAGATAACGATAGTCGATAGGTCCCGAAGACAACTACTGCAACACTTGCATCAGATGCCATCTGGATGAATATCTCCCATTCATCGAGACTTTTAGTTTCCTGAAACAAATGCAACAAATTGCATACATGAATAGAAGCACCAAAATCTACAATCCAAGTTCCTTCTCGTCCAATGACAAAACTAGTTATAATGATGAAAGTAGATTTCATATCTGTTGGGGTTTTACCTTTGTCGACCAACTTCAGGTAATATGGATTCTTGCGTTTTCAGTGCCCCGACTTCTTACATTGATGACAAACATCGTTTTTCTTCGATGCTATCAGAGTGGATGCATTGGTAGATGAGCCAACTCCTTGACTCTTCTTTTTTCTCTTCTGGGCCAGACCCTTCTGAGAACCATGCTTCCGACCGCGCTTTCCTTTGGCATGTGCAACCATTGCACTGCTAGAGGGGCCATACATTTTCATTACATCTTCAACAGACTTTAATGCAGTCAATAGCCCAGCGTTAGTAAAATAAACTTTGCTCATGTGGAACGTGACCACAAAGTTGTTGAAAGACATAGGGAGTGACAACAAAATGAAATCAGCTTGCATGTCAGAATCTATAAAGGCTCCCATGGTTTCCAGTTCAGAGAGGTACCCAAACATTTTGAGCACATGTTCTCTGACAGAGGTCTCCTCCTGTATCTTGCAACAAATAAGTTCTTTCATTATGTTGTAACGTTGTGTGTGGTTTACATCACCGAACATTTCTTTCAGATTCAACATGATCTTTTGGTAAGTGTTCATTTCTACACGTTGCTTCTGAAGCACATTGGATAATGAACCTAGAATATAACATCTTGCGAGATTATGATCTTTCATCATATTTTTCATTAAAAGAGATTTCTTCTGGTGTCTTCGGGTCTGCGTACTTGTCCTTTGATAGCACATAGGATATGCGCTCAGCAGAAAGGACAAGATCCAAATTTCAGTTCCAATCAGAATAATTTGGTCCGGTCAACTGATTGATCTTCAGGAGCTTGCTAAGTGGGTTCGTGGACATCATTTTTTGAATTTAAGAATGCACTATATTAAAACATATAAATAATTATATATTCAATTACAAATCTTTGATTAAGGAATTTTTAATCAAATTAGTCTTTCTTTGTCAACTTTTAAATTCCATTCCCTTGATCACTTTCAAACCAAGAGATATACTTACCGCTATATCTCAAGAAAGAACTAGGATCTCCTCTTTACCTTTGTCACATCCCAATAATATGAGAAAATGTAACTCCAATAAAGAGAAGCGGGAACACATTCCGCCTTGCAAGTCCAACTTGCATTACCCAATTCGGTCTTTAACACCCAGGACCACAACCCCTAAGGTGATGTTGACCCGTTGTTAATTGAACCAACCATCAACAGGATTAGTACTCACTATGTGCAATCCAATATCGCCCCAATAATATGAGGAACCACTATTGGGGTCACTACGCATACAGCGTTACTCTTTCGAGAAGCAAAGAGCCTGATCCAGATGCACTTGTATGCAGGAGCTGTCACTTCGGACAAGCGTCTCCTACATACAATCACTGGGAACGGAACCATTCACCTTGACGGGAGACCATGGATGTCAATTATGTGATCCTCCACCTAAGGATGCAAACGAACGGATAAAGATACGAATATAGGTATTGCCGTATCGTTATCTGTTTGTTAATACAAATATGGATGTGGATACAGATATTAAGGGATATTAAAACTATCTTACCATATCCTTAAAAAAATGGATACTGATGTAAAACAGATATTGATTGCATACGAGTATGTTAGAAATACTCTATAGAATCGACTTAAATATATACTATTTGGATGGAAAACACATGATATAAATTTACTGAATGTTTTTGTATCATAAAAATTATACAAATATGGTTAAATAAGGTATAAAATTTTGTTATATAAGGTTAAAAATAAATATATAACTATATTTATATATGAAAACAGATATACGGATACGGATACTGATGCTTGTGGATATCAAAATGATATCCATATCCGTATCCATTTTAAAACGGATACGGATACGGATGTCAAAATCTATTTAATACGGAGACGGTGACGGATCGGATACGGATATATCCGTAACCGTTTGCATCCCTACCTCCTCCTCATATTCAAATTTCAATTAAATATCATAAATCATATTCATGTAATTAATCATTCCAAGGTAATTAAACATCTATTCATAATAGAGTGTTTTAATTGGATATAATTACCTTAATCAGATTGTATCAATTATCATTCCAATTCAATCAACAATCTTGATTGTTACTTGAAAATATTGTATTATCTCAGAGTACGTATTAATTAGAATTGTAATAATTAGAAAAATACACCGTGATCTTTCCTGCATTATCCTATCCCTACCTGCTGTCATGGCCAGTACCAATAGGAGTGGAACGGACTGCACATGGTGCAACCTACTACCCCAACGCTCCCCAAGTAGACACCATATCCACCTCGGAAAAGGATAATGTCAAATCGATTATGTGTACTTGAGATGTTCATCGGTTTTTCAAACTAAATTATAGCATATAGTAACAATAAAAACCATTTTGATTATAAGGAAATTTGCTAGACAAATTCCCAAACCTAATCAAGTAACATGTTTGTTGAAAGTGTATCAAGTAACCAATTGGTGATCTAGATCATATATAATCATTTATTGGTTGAGGAAATGTCATTTAAGGGTGAAATTATTATCAAATATTTCTTAAATATTAATCCATAGTTATTCCAGAAAATTAACCATTAATTTCACAAGTTTCTTAAATGATAATCACAAGATTTTTGAAAAAACATGCAATTTCCAACAGTGATCCTCACTAACTAAAATTGACATATTTCTTTCATTTTATATCCAAATCATGCAAAATCAAATTTAAGAGTTTGATAATTTGATTTAAAACAGAAAACATGTGATTAGCACGTATTTCCTGCATTTTAAAACAGTAATTAACTCCTTAATTACGTCATTATTCGTCATCCCCAAAACAATGGATATATGGTCATAAGAATGTCATATCTTGAGTTATCGGATCCCAAATCACGCAAACTAAGATCCCATGATTTTCTTAATTAATGGAAAACATTATCTAATATAGTTTCGTGTTTAAACATTTTAAAGAGGGCCGAATATAATCATAAAATAGGGATGCGGAAATTTTTACGAACACTAACGAGCCCAAATCTTCCTAGGTTTATGGATCGTATCCAAAACCTCCAACCTGACTCCAATACCACTTGAAGGATTTGGAATGATCCTCATGTGCATCGCGGAAGCGTATGGATCGTATCATATACGATCGAGAGCGACTAGTCACACTAGTTGCTCGGTGCAGTAGATTTTTTTTAAAAAAAATTGATGAAACAACATGATCAAAGAACATTTCTTAGATTGTTTCATCTAACCACATAAATATATAGAAATAACTCTTGGAGAGTGGTTGTGATCGAGCCTCTATGTGAAGAGACCTCCTGTCTCAAGTCCGATCCGTCGGAGGAGACACTTGCGAGCACGGGGATGAGTCGCGTGCTTCTCGCAATCCAAGTCTTTGATCCAAGCGATGGATCTCCTGATCTCATCTCACAAGATCAACACCTTCTTCACGAGCACCATGCACCAAAGAAGACGAAGATCCAAGAGTCGTCGAAGCGGGCACGACGACAAAGGTGTACTTCTCTCTATGAGAGTGGACGACCACCAAGGAGAGAAGGAAGAGGGTTGGCGTGAGAATGTGTGTGTGAGAGAGAGAAAGTGGTGATTTCATAACTCGAAGAGCAAGGGATGCCTCTTCTTATATAGGGTTTTGGGAGTATACGGATCCCAATCCATGGACAATACACAATCAATGGATGAGATTGAATTGTGTTTCTTTCAATGGCCAAGATTGTGTTGTAAAAAATACAATAACAAATGATTTAATTGATAAATCAACATAAATAATTTCAAATTAAACCATATTTGACTAGAGATGAGATAATGAGTAGACTCAACCTCTTTCCCTAAAAAGGGGGACGACTACTCTTCTCCACATGGAGAGTAGTGGTCGTCCCCTCCTCTTGAGTGGATTGGGTCAATCTCCTCTAATTATCATGAGATTTCCTTAATTTACAACAACTCTTGTTGTAAATATTTTCCATAAAAATAATTCACATATATTTTGTGAAAAATTTCAATCAAGCCATTGGAATTATGTGAATCTCATTTACAACCCATAAAACAAAATGTAATTATATTTTCAATCAATCATTAAATGTGAATCCAATTCACATTAACAATTAATCAACAAATATAAATCGCATAAGTCTCTTTCTTAATATATTATAAATCGTATTTATAATATGCATGGATAATTGGATAGTGCTATCCACATTATCCATATCCACAATAATAAAATCTCATTTAATTACATTGGATAATCATTCTCATGCATTCAGATAATGTGAATCAAATTCACATTATTCATTATAATCAAATCACATTTAATTATCCATTTCTCAATGCTTAGATATAATTCAACTTTGGAATTATTCTTGCACTCTTTCAAGAATAATGCGCTTTCTCCGCAGATACTTGGAGATAAGGACATGGCGATTGTATTGTTCAACGTATAGCGACTTGGATATTGAGATCACATTTCAAATCCAGATATCATGGACCTCTCATAGATGCTTCATTTAATCAAGGCCACATATCTAATCTTCTCATTGCATGAATCTCATTCAGATCAATGTCCAACACTTGGACAAAGATCAGATTACTTCTCTACTAATAGGAGTCACTAAATTCTAGACCTGTTTCATCACTCCCTCGTAATTGAAGCATCATGGTTATACAATCGTTTATGATCACATCACCCTCAGGTATTCCTAATACATGTATATCCTGCATACTGGAAGACCTATGATGAACTCGAAGATATAGATCTATTTTACACTGTCATCTTCAGGATTTCATCATCAAGTTCTCAATCTTGGTCATTGGGATTTGGTATAGGCTTTCCAAAAGCATATATCATACATACAAATTCTTGTCATGCTTCTAAAGCACGACGACCATACATGGAATTTGATCGGTCCCAATACCTCATAAGTGAGCTCATGTCTTCTAGTTCAGAAGTGAGCCTGTATGATCCCTTTGAGAGATCGTACTACTCATATGTCCTTGTATGCACACTAGCGCGATGGTGTATAAACCTTGGCTAGGTCATTAACCCTATTGGTCTGCCAAATGTACATACTCAGACATATAGTAACACATCTGTCTCTGGTCAGAGGATGTGTGCCTGTATCGCGATAGTATACGATATAGGACTTTTGTTATATCGATCTCGTTAAGTCAACTCTTTGACCTAACTAATCTAACACCTCTGAATCTCTATTCCCATGCAGAGAACCTGCATCAAGAGGTCGGCCAGATATCCGGCCTATATGAGAAACGATTTTCATCTCCTACTCAGATTGGAGATCATCTCTTAACAATGATTTGACGATGCTCGATGAGTCCTCAATCTAACTCCTTAGATATTCATCCAAACACCTGCCTCTATGAATCAATTACGGAATCAACAGCTATATGATTATTAAGATGGCCATGGTACATATCCCTAATTGTACAGAGGGACCTTATAGTGCATTCATTCACTTAATCATAGAAAGGGAGTGAAAAAGAATCAATAACTTTTATTGATAAAATCAAACATTACAATAACAATTATTGTTAGAATGGTTCAACTCGGGCTGACATGGCTAACAGTTTGTATGTATGTGCATTGTGTACATAGAAGATGTTTAGGGGATGTGAGTGATTGTCTGAAATATACAAAGAGAGGAGGAGGGGGGCATGATAAATGGATGGATATGCGCAAATGTGTGTGTATGTGGGGGGGGGGGTTAGATCATCTAGAGATCTACTTTTTTTTCTTCATTTTTATTCTTTCCTTTTTTTTACATCGCGCGAGCCCTCAAATGAGGACCGCTAAAAATGCATATGCAACACACAATTTCTTTTGCATCATGAAAGTGCATGACAAGCTTACTAAACTTCCTTTAATTCTTCATTGTTTCTTTTGCGGCCTTCTCAGCGAGAGCTCCCAATTCCACATCTCCATGGAGATAAAGCATCCTCGATCTTCATGGACCCTACCACAAAAGAGACATGTTAGAAAAATAATAAGGAAATAATTAGCAGAAATGATGCAAATATAATGCATGAAGAGAAGACTTGCAAAAATTGAAAATATTCACAACCAAAATGTTTCAAAATTAGACAAATAAATAAAGGTGAGCCGTGTCCCTAGCAATGACACCATTTGATGAACGTGAATTTCGCCTCTTTAATTATCTAATATTATTGTAGTATAGGAGGCAAATTTAGTTCAACAAAAACCACAATCCTTTGAATGTTGTGGAATATTTATATTTGGCAAGTCTATTAAGGCCGAACACAGGGACATGAGCTACTCTATCTATTTTATCAAGTTTTGGTCAATTAAAACGAATGTGTGAATAAATCATCATTTTTCTGGTCTTCGTATAGATGTGCACAATAAAAAGCAGAACAGTGCAGTTATATGATGCATGCAATTTTTAGTTTATTTTTCAATGCAATTATGAGAAACGCAATGCATAAAGTGTGAATGAATGCAAGGGACAATCATGCAGATAATGGATTACAAAAATGCCCTATAGAAAATGAGCATAATATATGATTATGTTTCAGAGTCATTTCGAGCATAAAATTAGCAAACAACTATTTATGGCAGAGACAAATAGAGCAAATGACACTATAAAACATTAAAAATTCATCACAATTCTTTTGGTGTCATAAGAGAAAGTTAATAAAGCCAATAGCTAGATGATTAAATACGAAACAAAATGACATTGAAATCATGCAATTTGGACCTACGATGCTCGAGTTATGAAGGAAATAGTGCAAGGGCTTAAATGTAATAAAAATGCAAGGAAGAAATGGATAATTGATCACGAATAGGTCCCTGGAGGGACTTATTTGCAATAACAAATCCAGTTGGGCCCAATTGTAATTTTGCCATTATGCACGAGGACCAACTTTTAGTTCAGAAAATTTGCAAGGGCATCCCTATAAAATACCCAGGTGGAGGCACATGCCTGGGGACCAATATGCAAATATCAAAACTTCTAGGGTCTTATTTGTAACTTACCTAGGCCCTTATGTCTTTGCTTAGGAGATGGTGCAGGATTGGGCACACGTAGCAGGCATCAGTTGTTCGGTCTGAGGCTTAGTGGATACGAGCTTATTGGTTCTGCGTAAGGCTCAAAAGTGCTACATGTCATAATCTGAACCATCCGATCGAAAGGATCGGATGGTAGCTTCTCTCCATTGCCCGCTATAGGTCGTCGGAAAAGGCTGCGCTCCAGTGACCACCATATAGCTCTGCCATGCTCTGAGGGCTCATATGAAGGTCGAGGGAGCTTGCTGGAGGGCTGGCAGAGATCCTAGAGATGTGGCGATGCTTCATCGTCATTTGCAGTGCAAGGTGGAGGAATTTCACCAGAGTTGGTGCTCAAGGCCGTCAACGAGGCACAGTGTCCGACCATTGAAGACCTGTAAGAGTGAGAAATGAAGCCGAGGCGTGCGTGTGATATGCTTGAGGTGAAGTGAGACGAGTGGGGGCCATGGGGAGACGGGTGGCGGTGGCCCAGGGGCTTCTTCTCCAGCAAAGCAGGGAAGAAGGTGATAGGGGCGATGGAGGTTCTGGAGAAGGGGAAGGGCGAGCAGAGATGTTGGCGTGGATGAAGGATGTATGGTGGAGCTGGTCGGATGGATAGGCGATGGTGGGAGCGGGTGTATGTGTCAGCTTAAATGGGAGAAGGGGAAGGATATGTGAGATAGCGAAGTACCTCATCAGAAGGGGAGTTTGGCGAAGGAAGCAACTTGGGCTGAGCACCTTGGAGGCACTCCGATCATCGCAGAACGAGGTCAGTCGGGCCTCAGATCTCAGCGGTGCAGGGGGCGGCGCTAACATGGTCGTGTTGACCATGGGTCAACACCAGATTGGCGGGCCATGATGGCCCCTTGACCTCATCCATCTGTCACAGGGAGGAGGCAAGGAGCTAGGTCTTTAGACCTTAGAATGGTAGACAAGGGTTCTGGTGGCGGGGCAGAGGTTATTATAGGAGGGGTGGTCCGGTCGTTTCATGGTGGTGGGGGTGTTTGAAGGAGGAGTGAAGGTAGGGGAGTAATAGAGATGGAATGAGGGGCGGCACGCGAGGATGGAGGAAGAAACGGTTACAAAGGGCAGTTGTTTGGGCAAGGAGGGGTGATTGGAGGCGGCCGCCAGACTTGGAAGGGGGAGAAGGGGGCGTGAGGTGGAGGACGTTATGCAAAGTGAAAGACAACGTAGAGGTGGTTGGATCGTGTGATCCAATGGCCTAGGGGTTGACATGAATGGATGATGGGGATTTGATTCAATAGATCAGATCCAGTGGCTAAGGAGGAGGTGCATACGTGTGGATCATATGGAGGAGAGGCTCGATCCATGGGTGGAGGGAGAAGGAGCGACGTGGCACGAGGGTAGTCGTACGATAGGAAATGAATCAATTGGATAAGAATGAGGCAGAAGGGGCGGTGGGGATTTGATATGGAGGTTGATCTGATGGTTGTGGGCGAAAATGGAATGGGCAGCCAAGATTGAGGCAGGCGGTGAGGATCAGACGACTCCAGACAGGGCCAGGTGGCAGAAGGAGGAACATCCACGTGGGAAGCCCAGAGGGTACCACATGGCCCAATAAAAAAATCAAAAAATGTAAAAACAAAGAAAAATAAAAAAGAAATAGTTAGTGGTAAAATTAGGAAAAAGTCAAAACATGAAAGTTGTAGATCTCGATGAGATCTACAAGTTTCATGTTAGACAAAAAGCTAAAATAGGTCATTTCTACAAAAAATATTTTTGCAGGGGTATTTTAAAAGGGGTAAAAACACTGGTTCGGGATTTTGACATGTTTATGTATTTTTTAGTTCTTTTAAGGGTTAGAAAATTATAGGTTAGCAATGTGAGCCTGAGGCGAACCATTCCAACAATAAATGTTATTGTAATGTTTGATTTATCAATAAAAGTTATTGATTTGTTTTCATTCCTTTTCTGAGATCAAGTGAATTAATGCACTATAATGTCCTTCCATGTAATTAGGGTTATGTAACATGACCATCTTAATAATCATACAGTTATTGATTCAGTAATAAAATCATAGAATTTGGGGTTTGGATGAATATCTAAGAAGTTAGATTGAGGACTCATCAAACACCGTCAAATGATTGTTAAGAGATGATCTCCAGCCTGAGTAGGAGATGGCAATCCTTTCTCATATAGGCTGATATCTGACCGACCTCTTTATGCAGGTCCTTTGCATAGGAATAGAGATTCATGTGTCAGATTAATTAAGTCAAAAGGGTTGACTTAATGAGATCGAGATAACCAAAGTCCTATGTTGAATACTGCACGATATAGGCACGCATCCTTTGACTGGAGATAGATATATTGCTATATGTCTGAGTATGTACATTTGGCAGACCAATAGGTTGATGACCTAATCAACGTCTATACACCGGCGAGCTAGTGTGCATGTAAGGTCATATAAGTGATACGATCTCTCAAAGGGATCATACAGATTCAGTTATGAACCGGAAGACATGAGCTCACTCATGAGGTAATGGGACCGATCAAATTCCATGCATGGTCGTCGTGCTTTAGAAGCATGACAAGAATTTGAAGGTGTGATATATCCTTTTGGAAAGCATATGATCAATACCAAATCCCACTGACCAAGATTGAGAAACCTGATGATGAAACCCTGAAGATGATAGTATAAAATTGATCTATATCTTCGGGTTGATCATGTCTTCCAGTATGCAGGATGTACAGGTATTACGAATACCTGAGGGTGATGTGACCATAATAGATTGTATAACCATGACTCTTCCGTTCTGAGGGAGTGATGAAACAGGTTTGGATTTTAGTGAATCCTCTCAGTAGAGAAGTAATCTGATCTTGGTCCAAGTGTTGGACATTGATCTGAATGAGATTCAGATGCAATGAGAAGATTAGATTTGCGGCCTTGATTAAATCAAGCATCTCTGAGAGGTCTGTGAGATCTGGAATTGAGATGTAATCTCAATATACAAGTCACTATACGTGGAACAATACGATCATCCTTTCCTTATATCCAAATATCTGCGGAGAAAGCACATTATTCTTGAAAGAGATCAAGAATAATTCCAAGGTTGAATTATATCTGAGCATTGAGAAATGGATAATTAAATGTGATTTAATTACCATGAATAATGTATGCATAAGAATGATTATCCAATGTAATTAAATGTGATTTAATTAATGTGGATGCGGATAATGTGGATAACACTATCCAATTATCCATGTATATTATAAATATTATTTATAATATATATTATAGAGAAACTTATGTGATTTATATTTGTTGATTAATTGTTAATGTGAATTAGATTCACATTGAATGATTAGTTGAAAATATATTTACATTTAGTTTTGGGATGTGAATGAGATTCACATAATTTCAATGGCTTGATTGAAATTTTTCACAAGATAATTGTGAATTATTTTTTTGTGAAAAATATTTACAATAAGAGTTATTGTAAATTAAAGAGATAATCATGATAAAATGGAGAATGACCAAGTCCACTCAAAAGAGGAGTAGACGGCCACTTATCTCCTTGTGGGGATAAGTGGATGTCACCCTCTTCTTGAGGAGATAATGTCGATCTTCTCATTATCTCATCTCTTGTCAAAGTGATTTAAATTAAAATTAATTTTGTTGATTTATCAATCTTAATTAATTTAAATTAAATCACTTGATGTTGTGTTTTTACAACAACATCTTAGCCGTTGAAAGAAACACAAATCAATCTCATCCATTGATTGTGTGTTTTCCATGGATTGGGATCCATGAACTCCCAAAACCCTATATAAGAAGAGGCATCCCTTGCTCTTCGACTCATGCAATCTCGACGAAGTCTCTTTCTCTCTCTTCCTCTCATTCTCATCCATACTCCATCCCTTCTCTCATGGAGTGGCCATCCACTCTCAAAAGGGAAGGTCGTCTTCGTCGTCGTGCCCGCTTCGACGACACATGGATCTCCGTCTTCTTTGGTGTGTAGCGCTCGTGAAGAAGGCGTTCGATCTTGTGAGACAAGATGAGAAGATCCATCGCTTGGATCAACAACTTGGATTACGAGAAGCATGCGACTCATCCCCGCGCTCGCAAGCGCCTCCTATGACGGATCGGACTTGAGACAGGAGGTCTCTTCGCTTAGAGGCTCGATCGCAACCACGCTCCAAGAGGTATTCCTATATCTTGTATGTGGTTAGATGAAACGATCCGAGAAATGTTCTTGGATCAGGTGGATTCGTCATAGAAAAATTTTAAATTCCGCTGCACTGAGCATCTAGTACGACTAGTCGTTGTTCATCGTATACGATACGATACACATGCTTCCATGATGCACTTGGGGATAATCCTTATCCTTCATTATATACAATTATTAATCTGATTTTTATGGGTTTTTAACAAGAAAATAATTATAAAGTAAATAATAGTAATTAAATACAATAATTATTGGTTAATTATACACAATATAATACAAGATAATAATGAGGAATTATTGGTGATTTTATTGGATTATTTAAGGAGGGAGTTTAATATATCGATTTTAATATGATGAATACGAGATTCATCAAATGTCTCTTTCAGGGTTTTATCCCTAAGATTCTCATTTAATCGTTGGGAGGTTGTATAGATCATATACTTTCCAAAAGCATATATCTTACCTAGGTATTGATCATATACTTTTCAAAAGCATATATCAAACCTACAAATTCAGTCAAGCTTCCAAAGCGAGATGACTGTGCACGAAATTTGATCTGATATCTTTTGAGTGGGATCATGTCTTCAAGTTCAATAAGAGATCGTATTACTCATATGCCCTTGTATGCACACCGGCTCACCAGTGTACAGATCTTGATTATATCTTCAACCTTGGTCTGTCAAATGTACATACTCAAACATATAGTAACACATATGTCTCTGGTCAGAGGATGCGTGCCAACATCATGACAATATACAACATAGGTCTTGGTTGTCTCGATCTTGTTATGTCAAGTCTTTGACCTAACTTATCTAACATCTCCGAATCTCTATTCCTATGCAGAGGACATGCATCAAGAGTTCGGTTAGATATCAGCCCATGAGAGAAAGGATTTCTATCTCCTGTTCAGGCTAGAGATCATGTCCTAATAATCATTTAACAGTGTTTGATGAGTCCTCAATCTAACTCTTTAGATATTCATCCAAGCACCAGCCTCTATGATTCAACAATTGAACCAACAATTGTATGGTCATCAACATGGACATGGTACTTAACCCTAATTGTACTATGGGATCAATTATGCAAATTAATTATTCTTCATTTCAGATTAGGGAATGATATTTGCAGTAACATTTATTGCATAATGGTTCGTCGTGGGATCGCATGTCCAACAATCTCCCACTAGCCCAAAGATTCATTAATGGGCTAATCTTTAAACCCACACTCATGTGACAATCATAAGCTACTTAAAAAAATAGGTTGGTAAGATGACTAGTCGCTCAGTTCCCAAGAGACTATGCTAAGTACTTTTACGGTACTTGCATATCTACTAGTAACAGTGCTCGCATCCAATGCGAATGTTGCATCTTATGCAACCAATACTCAATCTTGTTGAAGCAATTATAGTGTGTCTTTGACACTACAACTCAATAACCATTATAACCAGTACGTAATTTCGATTATCCTTATCAAAATACCCTTATTCCTGGAGATCTTTATCTCCTAAGGTATCTGCAATTAAGACCCTTTTAGATCACTATATATAAAGTCTTAAGTTCTTGAAGATAATACTATGATATCACTATCTCAAGTCTTGTCATCATTGAAGATATTGTTATTACTACAATCAAGTATTTTATCTCTCTAGTAGGATTAGAACAACTTACTACTCCCATTTCATGGCAGAAATCTTACTTTGTACACATCTAGCATGCTCCATGCTTCTAATAACCAATGCACAAGGGCAAACGGCTTTATCATTCACTTCCCCAACTTCTTTGAGGTGTTATCCCTTCAGATAGATCAATACCATATCTTAAGAGAAGGAAGCCTTTATTGGAGATTTTTCTTAAAAAATGGAACATGTCGAAGGTGTACTACTAGTGTGACGGTCACAATACAATTTTCTCTTTGCTTCTGAACATCTTGAAAAGTAAGATCTAAGAGGTATCCTTGAGATCTTTCATCTCAAGGTATGGAACAACCAGATTATAAAACACTTACTATCATCCTTATATCATTCCAAATTATTAGGATATTATCTCCATTTAGCATGATGAACACAATGGCACTCCCACTAAGCTTCACATTGTTCATCAAGATTTTGTATGAAAGCGTGACCTTTATAAATTCATTAAATCTGATGTTCCGACTACTAGAAGCTCATTTGAGTCCATCGATGGAGTTCCCTTACGCACTTTGCATTCCTCAACTATGAAGACCTAGGGCTATTACATATGAATATCCTCGGTAAG
Organism: Ottelia alismoides; assembly: GCA_037367405.1. Lineage (NCBI taxonomy): Eukaryota > Viridiplantae > Streptophyta > Magnoliopsida > Alismatales > Hydrocharitaceae > Ottelia > Ottelia alismoides. The sequence goes on along the minus strand of JAZKJV010000711.1, from coordinate 1,378,855 downwards.
AAATTCATAGAGGAATGCAATCTTGACTTCCATCTTGTAGATGTCATAGTCAAGTTGTGTAACTATAGTTAGCAATATTCTAATGGGTTTAAGCAAGCTCATTGAAGAGCAAGTTTCATCGCAAGCGACGTCTTCTCTTCACGTGCTTCTTGTGGATACGAGGTGTGCTTTCAAGGTCTCTACCTTCTCATAAGGTTCCCTCTTTCTCTTGAAGATCCATTTACACCTATCGGGTCTTACCCTTATAGGTGGATCCTCGAGGGTCCATATACAACACTTGTATATGAAGTCTACTTTAGACATTATTGCAAACATCCATGTTTCCATGTCATGATCGTCTAAAACTTCATAATATGAAGTCAAATCATTGTCAGAGTTAACTGACACATGGAATCCATTCTCAAACTCATTTGAAGAAGTATGGGTGTTTCATATAATTGTCCTTTTAGTTTCCGATTTCAGGAGCATCGTTATCTTCTCAAGATTAAATGAGTTCCTTCACTTCATTTTCATCTTGATTCTCAAGAAAGTCATCCTCTAAGAATCATATCCTTAGAGATGAAATATTTTAAGAATCTCATGGTCATAAAATAGGTGTCCAATACCATCCTTTATTTTCCTACTGAAGTAGCACTCTCTGTTGCTAGATTTCAACGTACTTGCATCCATGGCATGGTTATGGATTAAACAACCTAGAATCCTCAAGTGTACAACACTCGGATAGGTTCCAAACCGTAGCTTATGAGGCTTTTCAGGTTTAGATTTGCCTGGAATCTTATTAAGAATATTCATTGCAGTCTCTACTACCTATATACTTGGAAACTAAGAGATAATAATGCTAATATTCATCATTGATAAAATCATGTCACACATGATCCTTGTATCTCCCTACAACTCTACTGAGTTTAGGTGTATTAGGAGGAGTGAGGTAGGAATGATATTCCTTTCTCCATAAGGTATTCCTTGAATTCTTGTAATAGGTACTTGCTACCTTGGTTAGATCAAATTCATTTCATCTTCCTTCAAATGTTGGTTCTAAATCAAAATTGTGAAATCTTTGAACATTTCAAAGGTTTCTAAGGTAAAAGGAAGAAATCTCATATCACCAAAAATCATCAATTGATATCACATATAATTAATGTTCATTATGATATATATGATCCACATACATCAATATGTATGAGATCTTGAATACCTTGGCATCTTACACCATTCCTAGAGAAGGGTCATTGGACAGTTTTACTTTGAATACAATATTCACAGGTATGTAATATTTGAAATTTCAGATACTCTATAGTTCCATATCTTACTAGCAGATTGATCTCATCAACAGAGGTATGTCCAAGGCTTGATGCCATATCATTGTCAAATGATCTTCATCTTTCAATTGATCTTGAAAAGTTTAATTTCTAGTATTAGAGATGTTAATGAACCATTCATTAATATTCTAGTTTAATAGAGTCCTCTGGATATTAGATTGCTATCTGAAATATATCCATCATTACTTTTTATTATAGGTATATTATAGAATTCATGCATATTTCCAACATTTAGAAATAAAAAACGAGTGTATTCTAATATATAGGTCATAGAGACATTCTCTAAGACTAAGGGCTCTTCCACTTAAAATAAGAAGTCCATCTATCCAATAGCGATTTTTGCAACAATTGCATCAGCATCCATGTGGATGACTATTAAACCTCAAGATCAATTTTTCTAGTCTTCTAAAACATATACAACCAATTGCAAGTGTTATTAGAAAAATGTTTTACAATTATTAGACTTTGCACTTAGCAAATAAGAAAGTCAATTTGAATGATTATATGTAGATTATTCCGATGCACTATCCAAGTCCTTCTCTAAGGATGTTAGATAATCTAGATAGTCATATTATCAGTACATCGGCTTGTTGTAGTATTGGCATTCATCAAACTCTTTGGATATTATATAGAAGTCATAGAAGTACAGTCAACTCATTGACTTTCCTTCTTACTTGGGTCAGACCCATACTTCCACTGTGCTCCCTTCATATATAAACAACCATTGCTTAAGATAAAGGATATCTTATATTGCACTCAAAATATTTTAATAAAATAGCATTTCAACATTTATACATGCTTCATTTGATTCATACAATATAAATATTATGAAGCTTCATGAATGACTAGAATATAGATAGTAGAATGATGACACTCATCTTATCTACATCAATCTTAACTCTTAAGACTTTGGTTCAGGCAAGTACTTGAACATTTTGAGTACATCATCTCTTATCGAGCCACCATTCTGAATAATGCAGTGAACCATGTCATTCATGATTAAATGTTGTATGCCAAAACATCTTCTTAGATTTTATAAGGATTTTCGATAATTACGATTATCATTGACATGATACTTCCAAAGCACATTAGATGAGAAATCAAGACTATAGAGCCATACAAACCCTAGGTTGTCTTCTTATTGTCCATTTAATTGCCATTCCTAATTATTATGAGGAAACTTCCACATGGCAGCCACATACATTATGTGTCCAACTGCAAGTACAATACCTTTATCATGAAACCAATCCATGACAATTTGACCAGTTATTAGTTAGTATAATTTTGAGTGGATTTAATGTAAGGTTTTCTGAAATAAGTTAATTTGCATAAATACATATTTTACTTTGATTTAGGATTTTTATATCAAAGTTGTCTTGCCTTGTCAACACTAAAAGTTCATTCCCTTATTCACTTTCAATGTAAGAGATTTACTTACCATTATATCTCAAGCAAGATCTTGGATCTCCTTTCTTATCTTTGTTACATGTCAATAATATGAGAACATGTATCATGAATAAAAAGAAGAGGGAACTCATTTCACCTTGCAAGTCCAACTTGCATTTCTTAATTCAATCTTTAACACCTAGTCCCACCACTCCTAAGGGAATATTTACTAATCCATAATTGAATAAACCGTCAATAGGAATAGCACTCGCTATGTGCAATCCAATAAGCCCCAATAATATGAGGAACTGATATTGGGGTCACTATGCATACGGTCTTACTCTTTCGAGAAGCAAAGAGACCAATCCAGATGCTTTTGTATGCAAGAGCTGCCACTTCGGACAAGCATTTCCTACATACAATCCCTAGCGACGGAATCCTTCGCCTTGATGGAAGACCATGGATGTTACTTATTTGATCCTCCATATCCCATTCAAATTGTAATTAATCATTATGAATCATATTCATATGATTAATTCTACCAAGGTAAATACTACTCTATTCATAATAGAGTGTTTAATTGGATATAATTAATTTAATCATATTGAATCAATTATCAATCCATTTCAAACAACCAACACATAATCTTGATTGTTACTTGGAGGATAATATAATCTCAAAATACATATTACTCAAATTTTAATAATTAGAAAAATACCTCATTATCATTTCAAGAATTATACTTTCCTTACCCGTTCTCATGGCCAGTATGCGCAGGATGTGGGACAGACTGCTCACAGAGCAACCTGCTAGCCCAACGATCCCCGACTAGACATCATATTCGTCTCATATCAGGATAATGTAATGTGATCGTATTGTATTTGAGATGATAATCAGTCTTTCAACTGAAGTTATACCATATAATATTTATAAAACCATTTTGATTAATATATAAGGAGATTTACTAAACAAATCTCTAATTCTATTCAAGAATCAATGTTTGTTGGAAAGTTCATTAAGACTAAAAATGATCAAGATCATTTATCTTATCATATTGATTATGGTCAATCAAAAATAATTATAATTATTAAATATTTCATAAATATTTAAAAATTAATTATACCAGGAGATTAATCATTAATTTCCATGAATTAATTGAATGACAATCACAAGATTCTTGTTCAAATTTGTTAAGGTTCCAGCAGTGACACATGATTACTAAAACTAACAAATCTTGAGCAAATAAACTCAAAATCATGCAAACTAAATTTACTAGGTTTTACAATTTGATTTTCAACATAATTAAAGCAATAGACACACATTTATAGGCAGTTTAGATCGTGGTTATCTCTTGATTACATTCTAAACTACCTTTCCCGTAACAGTGAATACATGTTTACTAAAACGGTCATAACATGAGCAAACGGATTCTAAATCATGCAAACTCAAGTCTAACAGTTTACTAATTTAAGGAAACATGATAAAAGTAATAAACTAACTTTTCAAGGTGCTTAAACGAGGAGAAAAAATAGCACAAGATAGGATTGGACGAATAAAATGGGATGAAAATTCGCACAACCAAAAATGCCCATGTCATCTTAGGTTTATGGATCATATCTGAAACCTCCAACTTGGTTATGATTCCACAAGGATATGGGAATATCCTTAAGCGCATCACAGAAGATGAATAGTGCATCATATGTGACTAGTCGCACTAGTTGCTCGGGGCAGCGAAATTTAAATATTTTAATGTGATGAAACCACAAGATCCAAGAACACTTCTCGGATTGATTCATATAAACCACAAACAATATATTAGGGTTACCTCTTAAAGAATGGTTGTGATCGTTTTTCTAAACGAAGAGGCCTTTTATCTCAAGTCGAATCCAATAGAGGAGACGCTTGCGAGCGCGTTGATGAAACACGTGCTCCTCGTAATCCTTGTTGATGATCCAAGCAGTGAATCTCTTGATCTCATCTCAGAGATCTAACATCTTCTTCATGAGCGAGGCACACCGAAGGAGATGGAGATCAACAAGCAGTTGATCCGGCAACATAACAATGATGCGGCGGATACGAGGATCTCTTGATCAACAAGTGGACGGCCACATTGTTGAGAAAGAGAGGGGACGATCACGAGAAATTATAGATATATAGAGAGAGAAAGATTTTGTTGTATTTCACATTATAAAATCAAAGGCTATGGCTACCCTTCTTTATACTATTTTGGATGTCCATGGATCACAACCCATGTGCACACAAATCCAATGATTGAGATTGATTTTTGCTTTCATTCAATGGCCATGATTTTGTTGCATAAATTTGCAACAAAAAATTTTTGTTGGCTTTAAAATAAATTAAATATATTTAAATCAATCTATATAATTCAATTTAAATCAAATCAACAAAGATGGAAAGATTGGAAAGTGAGTAACTCACCTTCCATACATGGTATGGACGGCCGCAAGTTGAGAGCACTCAACTTGGTTGTACACCCTATGTAAGGGGAGGCTCCACTTTCATATATGTTGAGATCTGAAATCTCTCCATATAATCCACACATAAAACAATGATTGTTGCATAATTATTCATAAAAATAATTCCAAATTATTTTGTGATAATTTCAATCATGCCATTGATAAAGTGTGAATCACATTCACACATCCAAAAAAATGTAAATTGCATTTATAATTAATTGTTCCATGTGAATCCAATTCACATCAACTATTAATTTGTAAATACAAATTACAATTATCTATCTCTAACATATTATAAATCACATTTATAATATCCACGAATAATATGGATATTGTTACCTACATTATTCATATCTTTGATAATTAAATCACATTTAATCATCTTGGATGTCCATTCTCATGAGCCCAAATAATATGAATCAAATTCACATTATTCATAATAATTAAATCACATTTAATTATTCATTTTTCCAGCAATGGAATTATTCTTGAATTCTTTCGATAATAATGCGCTTTCTCCGCGGATACTTAGAGATAAGGACAGGACGATTGTATGTTCCACGTATAGTGAATTGGATATCAAGATCACATCTCAAATATAGATCTCGATGACCTCCAGTAGACGTTTGATTAAATCAAAGCCATAAATCTAATATTCTCATTTCATATGAATCACATTCATATCATTGTCCAGCATTAAGATTAGATTACTTCTTTATTGAGAGGAGTCACTATTCAATCAAGCATCCAAAGCGAGAGGATGGTGCATGTAATTGGATCCCCAATATCTCATGAGTGAGTTCATGTATTCTGGTTCAGTAATGAACCTATATGATCCCTTTGAGAGTATTAATCATATGTCCTTGTATGCACACGAGCTCTCTAGTATAAGACCTTGAATAGATAATTATATTATCAGTTTGCCAAATGTACATACTCAAACATATAGTAACACATATGTCTCCGGTCAGAGGATGCGTGCTAACATCGTGACAGTATACATCATAGGTCTTAGTTATCTCGATCCCATTAAATCAATTCCTTTACCTAACTTATCTAACACCTCTGAATCTTTATTCTTATGCAAAGGACATGCATCTAAAGGTAGGTTAGATATCATCCCATGAGAGAAAGGATTGCCATCTCCTACTCAGGATGGAGATCATCTCTTAATAATCATTTGACGATGTTTGATCAGTCCTCAATCTAACTCTTTAGATATTCATCCAAGCACCAGCCTCTATGATTCAATTGAATTAATAACTGTATGATCATCAAAATGGCCATGGTACATAACCCTAATTGTACTAAGGGACCTATTATGCAAATTAATTATTCTTCATTTCAGACCAGAGATAGATATTTGCATAAACATTTATTGTATAATAGCTCGTCGTGGGCTCACATGTCCAACACTCATTGCATCCAAATAATATTTAGATCAGTGTCTAACTTTTGGTCTATGATTAGATAAATAATCTGCTTTGTGAATAACTAAAATCCAAACCTATTTCATCAGTCCCTTGGAATGGAAGCATCATGGTTATTCAATTGATTAGGATCACATCACCTTCGAGTATTCCTAATACCCATACATTCTACATACTGGAAGACCTGGAATAAACATGAAATTCTCATCTTACTTGAACTATATCCTTCAGGTTTTTGTCATTATGTTTCTCGTTTGGTAATTGAAAATGGGCATCGATCATATACTTTCCAAAAGCATATATCATACCTTCAAATCATGTCTCGTTTCCAAAACAAATTGACCAATGATGTAATTTGGTATATCCCAATAAATCTCATGAGGGAGCTCATATCTTCTGGTTATGTAATGAACATGTATCATCCCTTTGAGAGATTGTATTACTCATATGCCCTCATATGCACACCAGCTCACTGGTGTATAGACCTTCACTAGGTCATGAACCTAATGGTTTTCCTAATGTACATACTTTAACATATAATAATACATATGTCTCCAATCATAAGATGTGTGCTTATACGTGACAACACATAACATTGGTCTTAGTTATCTTGATCTCGTTTACTGACCTCTTTGACCTATCTCATCTTACACCTCTGAATCTATATTCATATGTAGAGTATATGCATCAATAGGTTGGTCGGATGTCATCCTTTAAATTAAGGTTTGCCATCTCCTTCTTAGGCCGGAGATTCCTTCTTGGTAATCACTTGATGGTGTGGTAGAGTCCTCAATATAACTCTTTAGATATTCAACCTACACCAGCCTCTATGATCCATTTTTTGGATCATCTGATGTATAATATCAAGATGATCATGGTACATAACCATAATTGTAATAAGGGACCTATTATGCAAATTAGTTATTTTTCATTTTTGATTAAGGAATGATCTGCAGTAACATTTATTGCCTAGCGACTCAATGTGGGCTCACATGTCCAACAATCTCCCACTAGCTCAAAGAGTTATTATTGGTTAATCTATAAACCCATGCCCATGTGCTAATCATAATCTATTTAGACAAATAGCTTGGTTAGTTGACTAGTCGCTCTGTTTTGAGAGACTATGCCAAATCCTTTTATAAACTTGCATATCTCCCGGTAAAAGTGCTCACATCATGTGCGAATGTTTCATTTTATGCAACCAATACTCAATCTTGTTAAAGAAGTCGTAATGCCTTGCAGCTTTCTAGTTTTAGTATTTAGCAACATAACTCATCATATAACAAGTAAGGGAATTCTACTATCCTTATCATAATACCATTATGCTTGTATATCATTATATTCTTAGACTAAAACATAGTCTTAAGTCTTGTACATTATCTGCAGTTAAGACTTTTATATCACTATATACAAAGTCTTGAGTTCTTAAACATAAGACTTTGATATCACTATCTCAAAAGTCTTATGTCTTTGAAGATGTTTTTGTTATTTCTGCAATTAAGGGTTTATCTCAATAGTACGATTGGTAATAGCTTACAACTCCCACTACATGATAGACATCTAGCTTTTATACACATCTAGCATACACCAGGCTTTCTATAGCGGATGCATAAATGGGATGCAACTTTAACATTCGCATCCTCAACACTTTGAGTTGTTATCCCTTTAGACAAGTCAGTTCCATATCTTAAGGGAAAAGAAGCCCTTCTTGGAATTTCCTACGTGGAATATGTCTAAGATGTACCCCTAATGTGAGGGTTCCAATGCCCCCTTCACTTTGCTTCTAAACAACTTCATAACTAAGATCTAAGAGACATCCTTAAGATCCTTTATCTCAAAGGTATGGGATAACCAAATTAGAAAACATTTATTATCATCCTTATATCATTGCAAATGATTAGGATTTTATATACATTTAGCACGATAATACAATGGCACTCCAACTAAACTTTACATGATTCATCAGGATTCTCTCTGAAATCATAACCTTTATACTTTCATCAAATCCGATTTTTTAAACTATAAAAAGCTTGTTTAAACCCATAGATGGAGTTACTTAGCATGCACACTCCTCAACTATGAAGCCCTAAAGCTACTTCATATGAATATCCTCATTGAGATATTCATTAAAGAATGCAATCTTCACCTCCATCTTCCAGATGTCATAGTCAAGTTGTGTAGCTACAGTTAGCGATATTATGATGGGTATAAGCATGGTCACTGGAGTGCAAGTCTCATCGTAAGTGGTCTTCTCTTTCTGTGTGCCCATTGGCTACAAATTGTGCTTTGAACCTTCTTATTAGCTTCCCTCTTTCTATTGAAGATCCATTTATACCCAACGTGTCTAACCCTTATATGTGGATCCTCGAGAGTCCATACACAACAATTATGCATGAAGTCTACATTAGACTTTACTAATAACATCCATCTTTCCATTCCAAGATCCTCAGAACCTTTATTATATGAGGTCCGATCATTGTCAAACTTCTCTGATACATGGAATCCATACCTTCTATGGGGTCTTATCACCCTCAAACTAATATGAAGATGTATGAGTGTTTCTAACTTTAATTATCCTTTCAGTTTCCAATTTTTAGGAATGTCATTATTGACGAAGCATTGAAATCCCTACATTAATGTTTTTGAATTAATGATATCGAGTGGTTGTAGTCAGGAAATCTAGCGATTTGTCAAAAAAAAATGATCACATCGAGAAATGATATGGAGAATCAAGTCTCAATCCAATTGAATTTATTTATTTTACTTGGGTAAGTTCCAAGGTCGAACTCATGGAGGTCATGTGAAGGTCTAAGATTAATAATTAAATAATATAAGAAATTTAGGTTTTCAGAGAAAAAGAAGAATATTTTTGGTATTTTTATCTTTTCCATCTTTTTATGGGTTTTAATTTAAAGAGATGTAATTAATTCAAAAAGAAAACATGATGAATGGATTTGCAAAATAATTTTTAATGCAGGAGAAAATAATGCTATGTTGTTTGGTACTTCAATAAATAAATAATAAACAAATGCAATTTTTATGATATTTTAAATCATGCAAAAATATGATGTAATGTGATAATGCAAAGTGAAGGTGAATATGGAGCAAGTGAACCAAATAGCAACTAATAAAATCAAGTGACACCCCCTCAGATTTTCTTAGAATTAATAAGACAATTAATATCAGATTAAGTTCTCCAATAAATGTCTAAAATGCAAGGCACAAGTTGTTAGGCAAAAGATTCAATGAAAATAAATAAAGATGCTCAAAATGAACAAAATAGGACATCAATTAATTAAAGTCAAATAATGTCTCAAAAATATAATCTTAGTGTCCAATATAATAGAGGATTAAAGAAGCTTCAAAACGACACCAAGTGCGTAAAAATCTGAGCACATATGCTCAAGATATGAATTATTGAAGTTCATGGACCTAAAATTAAATAAATTAATTAAAAATATTGCAGATATGCCCTTAATAAGGACCTTGTGGTAATACTATTAATCCACCCTGTTTCCCTTGCAAGTTACCCTCATAAAAGGGTATATGTGTAATTAAGGGAAGTTCTGGAGGTGGCACTACAATTTTGTCCAAGGGACACGTGCACCTCGCGTGCCCTGGCTGGGGCTGGACCTTCTGGTGAATGTAGAGAACGGGGAGGGATCCATTGTAATTCACCCTCAGGTGTGTGCGACACACATGGTAACCATAAGCTCGGGTGGTAGCTCGTCTTGGCTCTCTACATGTTCGCTCTATGTTGTTTCGGTCACCCCTGGAGATTGAGGCTTGGCTAGTGCTTCAAAGTCAATCCGGACCATCCAATGGTGAGTTATATGATCTAGCAGCTGGAATTTGGGTGTCTTTGGATGGCTAGGGTCAGCTGCTCCGGTGGTTACTTAATGCTCGGAAGATTGGTGAGCGGAGGTGAACGCTCCATTGGTGGTAGTCGGAGCAAGGTGGGTGAGAGGTCAATATAAATGGGAAGGCAGAGAGGAACAGTGATGGATTTTGATGATTCGAGGTCGAAGGGGTGTGATGTGAATGATGGCGATGAAATGTTGCATGAAATAGAGCGGGAGGGCGGCAAGGAGTCGGAGATGAAGTGGCATGCAGAGCTATAGTAGCTGGCAGTGGAGCAGATGGGTCAATTAGAGGTTAAAGGCCTCGATCGTCTCTCCAAATCTTCGCTTCAAGTCGTGCAGCAGTTCGCGACGAAGCTTTGATGTTCCAAGAAGGTGGCAAGAACACAAGGATGCCTCGTGGATCTCGCCCAGGTGTGGTTCTCACTAGAGAAGATGGTTCTGTCACCACTGACCACTCAGCTCTCTCCCTCGATTTCAGATATTGGTTGATCTGGCGGTATTCCTTCTCATGGTCGATCAACGATGGGGTTTAATAGGGAGTAGAGAGGAGATAGGGCAATGGGTGGTTGTAGTGAAGGGGATAAGGGGACGAAGGCGAAGTGGTGAATGGTTCTCCAACCGTTGAAGAAAGGAAGGGATAACGGAGGGGGTCAACGGCAGGAGATGAAGATGAGGCTTCGGGTTGCTGAGGATAATGGTGGTTGGGGCTGAGATTATTGGTTGAGATGGAAGGAGACATGATATAGGGAGAGGGATCGGCTAGGGATAGGGTTTGTTAGAGGAGTGGGCAGAGATTTCAGTCAAAGGGAAGTTGGAAAGAATGGATAAGGGCAAGGAGATGCATCAGTACAAAGGGATTGTCGAAGCAAGGTGGTGGCAGAGGAAGGCATAGAAGCACAACTCCATCTAGGCCTAGCAGAGAGTTGGAAGACCCCTCACATGCATAGCACGTGACGAGGAGGGGGTCGGGAGAGCATGCATTGCACATGCGAGAATATTGACATCAGAAAAGAGTCACGTGCAAAGCACGTGATGAGGGGGGAAAGAAGGAAGCACGCGATAGGCACATGAGGAGAGATAGGAGGTGTCACCAGGCCAGGTGGTTGACGAGACGTGAAAACCCTATGTTAATTTACGTGAATTATTATTTGTTTGAACTATCGTTTCATTGTAGGATGATAATCGGAATTGATCAAGAAATAACCATAATTAATTTATTCAACTTTAATTGGCGTGATTTTTATGTTTATTTTACTTGTGCAAGTCCCAAGGTCGAACTCAAGGAAGCAAAGGAACAACCTAAATTTATGTCTATCAAATTTAGTGTGCAGTTCTCAAGGCGGATATTTTTGGTATTTTTAATGCAATTTTGGAATGCAAAATGCAAATGAGACCGATTTTAAGGACTAGAAAATAAATAAAAATCAAATGATGTCCAAAAATTTTGAAACTTGGTCGATATGTCAATTATGATGAAATAAATGCACTATAATGTTTTTGGAATTTTTGGATGCAGGATGAATATTTAATGATATTTATGAATGTAAACAATGTGATTTTCAATCACTAATTATAATAAATATTAAATCTACTTATTTTCAAGAAATAAAATTATCTAAGATATTAGGCGATCTATCTCAGAAAATCCTAGACCCTAAAAGTGTTGAATTCAATATCTATTAAAAATTAATTACTAAATTAGACAAAATGATTTTTATAAAGAAAAATATGCATGCAAATGCGATTATTTTTTGGCACAATGTTAAACACAATGAATTCTAGGGTCCTTGAATTTTGAGTAATTTTTGGGATAGTGGTTAATTAAATATGAATTTCTAAGCACAGGTTGGGTAAAATATGCAAATTTTCATAGAATTAATTATTATTAATTAACCATAGTGCATAAAAATATCCCAAACATGCCATAATGTATAAAATTAGTTGAGAAACACAATGTATTTTTTTAACATACAAAATGATGTAGAATGCTTGTTCAAAATACAGAGGAAAGTCAGGGGTATAATTGCAATTATAATAATTAAACAAAAAAGGAAATGCAGTACATGGACTTAATTATAATAACCAAAACTCAGAGGGTCTTCTCTACAAAATTTCCAGTGGTCACATATTTAGCACGTGACCCTGGAGTGGCTGGACTTGGCTGGGAATAAGCGGACTTCAGAGGGGGAGATCAGCAAAAACTCTAGGAAGTCACATGTGAAGTATGCAACCTTTGGTTGGGGCTCTCTGTGCAATATCGGGATACTCTAGGGGTGCCAATGAAAGTTCCCCCAATCGCATGTGCGTAGCACGTGGTTGGGGTCCTCGGGTATGGACGCCCGATGGCTCGCAGGTGAAAGCGAGGGAGGATGGACAGCTCGAGTGAACGAATGGGGCGGAGGCGAAGGAGGGATTCTGAAGGTAGAGGAGTGGCTGAAGTCGGGGACGCTTCCCAAAGGAGGGTGCGATGTTCCAATGGCCAACACACAGTCGTGGGTCGTCGGGGGTTCGAAGGCGAGGCGGAGCACAGACAGAAGAGGGTAGTTGTTGATACGAGATCTTGACGATCGGAAAATTATTGAAAAAATATAGTCGTTGTTGTCCCTAAAAATCATGTGCCAAACCAAAAAAACTTTTTTTATTTTGCTACTTATTAACCTGCATAGCAGGTAAGGTTCAACTCAGGGAGGCTACAATCCTGAGGGTTATTCAATTAATCAAGAATTAATTAAGAGAAAAACAATAATCTCAAAGGACATCTATCATTGTTTTTGTGATTTTTTTATTTCTAATTTTTTCTGTATTTTTTATTTTCAAATTTTTTATAAGATTTTTGATTTTTTTTTTTCATTTTTTGAGTTATATAAATAATTAATGTGTGAAATTAGTACAGAAAGTAAAAGACAATGAAATAAAACTACCCTAATTTTCTTTGGAAATTTTAAGCAATTTTTCGAATTTTTATGAATTTTCAAATTTCGAAAAGACAAAATATCACTGTTTTTTATTTTTTAAATATAATAAATGAAAGTTAATTGCAACGAAAAATTTATACTACGAAGATAATCACATCAGGAGCATAACATAATTTTTGCAAGATTTTTAAATAAAAAATAATATTTATTTCATTCAGAGAGAGCAAGCAAGTTATCGTTCTGCAGTTCAGGGACTATAATGTAATTATGCAAAAATTTTGGACTGATAAAATAACAAGAATTAAATGCAGGAAGAAATGTGAAATTTACCCACTAAACATCTACTACGCACATGACCTTCTGAGCACAGGGGCATCTTTTATAGTTTGGAAAACTTTCAGCGGCAGAGTTGTAATTTCGCCTATATATAATTCTTGAACTGGCAAGGGCTCCTTCGCAATTTCAAAAATGTTTAGGGGCAATTTTGCAAATTTTCCAATATTTTCTTAATCCCCTTTAAGGTTCTTCGTCTCTTTCAAACCAATAGGGCAAGGAGTACGGCTATGGGGGCACCACCCCTTGCTTATTCTATACGCAAGGGGGCTGCGCAAGGACGGGGCCGGCACCGCCCATTCTTCTTCGGCGGGTGAGTGGAGTGCGATGGTGCTGCCGCCCTTGGCGGAGGAGGACAACGACGATGGAGGGGCAGTGGCCGTGCGAAGCTGGAGGCGCGAGCGTGGCAGAGGAGTCGGCTAGAACGGGGATGGACGGCCTCGCACGCAGCTGGCGCGCGCTGAAAGGCTGCAGCTCTTGGCGGAGGAGCGGAGGCGTGGGTGGCTCGTGCAGGCTGCTGAAGGCCGGAGGTGCCGACGCGATGGGCTGGAGGTCGCGCTGGTGGGACGGGAGCGCATAGGTGGAGGAAGGCGGGCGATGCTAACGCGATGGAGGCCAAGGAAGAAGGGCCTAGGGCGGCGCGACTGCCCACTTTTTTTGTACTATTTTTTTTTTAAATTTATTTTATTTTGTAAATCAATAAAATTAAAACAGTAAAAAAACTTTTTTTTGTAAATCTGAAATATTAAAAAAACAAAAAATGAGGAATGTTTTTTTTCTTTTTTTGTTTTCTTTTTAATAGTCGTGCGAAACAAACGTTTGAAATAAAGGAAATAAATATATTTTTTTATTTTTTTATTTATTTACAAATCAAAAAATGAATGAGGATCTGGCGGAAATGAGAGATTCGAATATGATCTCCGGCCACCGTACGCGGTCGGAGTTGAGAGATCGTGGACTATAGAAATAGAATGTGGAGAGATCGAGAGAATGAGGTGAAAACTCGAGATCGATGTCGAATAAACATACGTGATGGATTTTAAGATCTAGACAAAAAATGATAATGAGATAAAAGTGCAAGAAATAAAAATACGAAGAAAAATGTGGATCTCACCTTAGGAGCGGAAATGGACCGTGATCGCCTCGACAAGACCGACTCGCTGTCAACGAACGCCTTGGAGACTAGGCAACTACCTCAGCGAAATTTTCTCTCGGAGATCGGACTCCTCTCTCTAAAGATTGATCTAGTTGAAATGAGGGAGAACGGGCCATATAAACATAAAAGATAGAATGAAATTTGAATTTTCGATTTTTTTGGATAAAGAGACAAGAGAGATGAAAATTGAAATGAATTTTTGAATTTTTTTGGTGGAAGAGATAAGTGAGATGAAATGAGAAATGAGATAAATGAAAAGAGAGATAAAATTATTTACAAAATTAACTAATTTATTTTGAATTTTTGTCACTTTATTTATTTGAATTAAAAAATGTTATTTTTTAATTTTTTATGGTGGTTAATCAAAAATAGCAACTATATACATATACTATATAGATATATGACATTATATACAAGGGTAAATGGGGAAATTAGCATTTTTGTTTTAAGAATTTTAATTATTTTATTTTATTTTTATTTTAAATAATTGGTAAAAATATTTACAAATATATACAAATACAATATGCACAAAATACATGGAAAAATTGCACAAACCACCCCAGAAAATCGATTTTCAACCGTAACTCCAAAAATTATGAAAATACAACCATTTGAAATATAATTTAATTTAGAATCCAATGGAAGTACGATTGTTTCAATTTGAGTTGATATGGAGCCGGAATTGGTCTTTCAATTAGTGCTTAGTGGCTTTTTCAAATGTTGTTGCTTTTATTCTTTACATGATTTAATTGTGCAATTATTTTTATTAATTAGAACACATTTTTATTTACAACTTTGGTTTTGAAAGTTATTTGATTTGAGGTCAATTAATGCACGAATAAATTAGTGTCTGTTTTATACAGGTATATACAAAATAAGTGAGAAGTATTTACAACAACACACATTTTTTTTTTCATTTTTTTTGATTTTCTGCTTAAGGACCCTTATGTCCCCCTACTTTATTCCTGGTCGATCAGGTTAAGTCTTGACCTTCTCTCGGGATTTGGGTTAGCCTGTTTACAGTCTTCCTTTTTCTATTTTCTTTTCTTTATTTTTCCTTTCGTTATTTATTTATTTATTTTAGGTTAAAATTAGTAAGAAGTGTACAATATTTACACATAAATGCAAGTTAGTAAGAATATGGAGTTAGTGTTATATGCAGGTGTTTTATAAGGGATTTTAAGCTAAAATAAATGAATAAAGATGACGAATCACATATTCATCATCCCCCTATGCTTTACCTTTGCTAGTCCCTTAGCATACACTTATTTGAAAGAATAAGTGAAGAAAAAGAAAGGGAAAATAATGAAAGTAGGACAACAATGAGTATTAAACTTATCTTTATAAAATTATAGTTTGGAGCTCTGTCGGACCTTGGGATTATTGGTTTGTAGGAACATCGATGAGACTTAGAATTTTAAAATCGACAGCCTTTATGTTCTACACATCATTGTCACAGTTTCTGCTCAGAAGTCATCTTAGATCAATCCTCTTCCCAAAGCATACCATATGAACATTGAACAATCGACTCATGTGCGTGAAAGATTTTAGCTCTTCCCATCCAGAATGCCGGACTACCATACAAATTTCCTCTCCAGTAACTCATCCTCAGGGAGTCAGGTATTTCCTTCTAAGGTCTGTCGCGCTGTGTTCACAATCGAATTGGTGGAGAAGTTAGAAGAAGGAGAAAAGAACTGGAGGGTGGCCAATGTAGTCACCTCTTCTTGTGAAGCTGGCCAGTGTAGCCGAGTCTCCACCAAGATCTGCAGGTTTTCTTGAAGCTTGGACCTTTTTGGTCAGATAATTATTTGGTAGTTGCTTCTTTGTATTTGGATTTTTGGTGGTTCTGCTTAGATCTTGTTGTGCCCCTATGGATATAGAATCTTTTTATTTCCGTACATATTTTGGGGTCATAGAAAAATTGTGCACAGTCGTCCATCCCTTTTCTGAAGCTTTATTTCAACCCGTACTCCGGTCTTTAGAGTTCCACGCTACCAAAAAAGAAACTTACACAGTCTTCCAATATCCCATCTGAGTTGATCTAAGTGCATAGTGCGAGAGTACAAATTGATTCCCTATTCCAGAGTTATACCCAGAATGAAGAGACCAAGCTAGATGCTAAGAGTCAAACACTGCACATTATCATGTGGAACTCAAAGAATTAAGTCAAAGAACTAAAGCTTCTAAAATCCTATTTCTCGGTGAAGTTCCTCTGAAAATTAGGTGTATTAAGTTCCAACTAAGCTCCATTCTTCAATTTTATTGCGGACATAGTTTAAATGTCAATACTATCCTGAACAAAGCACATGCAAATGTAAAATATGAAAAATGTAAAGAGTTTTTTTTTAAGGAATGATGCACATGTGAAAAGAACATTTTTTTAAAGAAATTTTCTAATTTTGAACTTTTTATGGATTTTTGGAGGAAAATGCAGACATGAAAGAAAGTTTTTCTTAATTATGCAAGTTTTTATAGATTACTGGTTTTGTATTTTTTTAAAGGGAAAAGGCTTAGTAATAAAGAAGTACAAGTATATACAAGATTTTTTTGTGTGTGTCTTTTTTATTTGTTTGTTTTTTTTTATTTTGTTTTTATTTTATTTTTATTTTGTTTTTTGTTTTGTTTTTGTTTTTTTACACAGGTGGATTTTACAAATTATACACATAACCCTCCAAATAAACATATTTAAAAGTACGAGTTATGTCTAAAGTATATATACAATATATACGACACCCCCCTATACATAGCTCGAACTTTGTCCTCATAGTGATTAGAGAGCGAAAAAGGAAGACATAGCTCATGCTAAGTATAGAAAAGTGAAAAGACTCCTATGCTACAATGGCTTAAAGAAAAGATAAAAAGAAGAGAAGTTGGTGATTCCCCTATACTTAGGATCAAGTAATCCTAAGTATAGTAGAGTGTACAAAAGGGGAAAACCAATGACGAGAATGTATAGACTCAGAAATAAAAAGACACGCTATGAACAACATAACCCCCTGTACTTAGGGTAGAGTATCCCTAAGTATAGGCAACAACAAGAGTGATGAATAGGATGAATATGAACAACACAAATCATTCACCATCCTATACTTAGGGTAAAGCATATCCTAAGTATAGCATATATACACACACACACGGAAAAGGGGATAATGATAAAATGAGAGAAGAAAAAGTAAAACGAAAATTTATACAAGAGGAGTGAATGTACAAAGGTCAAGAAGGTCAAAAGCGAACGTTCTTGCGGGACCGCTGAGGTATGGATTTGACAAGGTGTAGGTCGATATTGGGATCATCATTAGACATAAACTGAGTAGGATCGACCAAGAATTTATCCTCAACGGTTTCAAATTGTGCATGCCTATACTGGTTATTGGAAGTAGTATGGTCATGTCCGGCCTAGGAAGTCTCGCAAATATCAAAGTAAAATGGCTCGAAATCATTATCAGAAAAAGTAGGATCAATTTCAGCATGACAAGCCTCTACCGGATCATCATCTTTATCAAAAGGCCAAAATTCCTTTATAAAAGCAATCAAATAAAATTTGGCCTGATCGGTCTCATCTGAATCATGATGAATAGGAACGGACTCATCAGTAAAAGTAGTATAATCATGTCTGTCCTGTCTAGTCTCGGATTCTGCCTTCCGCTCTAAGGTGTCTGTCATGTAAATTCCACGAATGTCATCAATGCATCGCCACATACCAGAAGGAGGAACTCCAAGGTCTATGCTTTCCGAGTCTTCCTCGTTGAAGCGGAATTCCTGGGTTTCATTATCATCAAACATATAACAAGAATCTCTGATATTATCATCGAGGTCAAATTCCTTGGGGTTGGCTAACACGGGCGGGCTCTCATGCGATGCAGGTCTCTGGTCAGTAGTGGGTGTAGTGATTAACACATCGCTCCCTACATCAGAATGGAAGCGGATCTCTCCTGAACCATAATCAATAACGGCTCCCGCAAAGGTGAGGAAAGGCCGTCCCAAGATGATGCGAGGATGCTCCACAGGGGCGGAGGTCTCCATGGTCGTTACAACAAAATCCAAAGTGAAATTCATGTCCTGAATAAGAATGACAACGTTTTCTATAAAACCCTTTGGCCTCTTGATAGATCCATCAACAAATTGAACTATCATCCTGATTTTCTTGAGAGGCCCAAGATGAAGAGACTGTACCATTGAGAAGGGTATTATTTTGATTCATGAACTGTTGTCAAGGAGAGTATTATTACAAGAATAGTCAAATATAGAGGTGTGGCGGTGTTCCCTTTATTACAATATGAACGGTGAGAGATGGCGTAGGCAGTGGCCATGGTCAAGATGTGACGCTCAGATCTTCTCTTTCGCTTTCTCTTCTTGTGTTGAGGAGTAGATAAATCTGTCATAGCATGTAGAAATGGGACTTTAATAATCTCGTGAATGGTGGCCAACACTTCAGGTTCAGACAACATTTTTTTAATTTTTGGACGTCATCCATACAAGGGAGGAGGTCAGAATCATCATTTACACGAGGATTACCAAGAGCAGTCTGTGTAATGGAATCCTCGAGGTCAAGGTTGGGACATCTGGTGGATATACGTGTGGGTAAATGATCGGGCATTTGGGTCCTCTCATTACAAAATGAATCAACAATGTGTCTCACAGAATCTTTTTGGATTTTTAAATTTTTTTCATTTTTTTGTATTTTGGGTGATTGTAAGCTCTCACGATTATCCTCAAGTGAATTAATATCCTCAAATAGTGGAGCAGCGTTTTGGCTCGTATTTATGTTAATAGATTGCTAATCCTCGAATTCATATGCTCCATCATCTGGTTCAGTGTCTCAAGTGTGGAAATCATGAAAGGTGACTCCAAAATCCCATGATCGGGTGGGTTGAATGAGTGTGGGTGTAAATAAAATTCCTTCGTTTCTTGAAATAATGGGTTAGGCAGATACGCACAAAATAAGGAGGAAAGTCCTCCTGGAAAAGGGAAGGTGGATCGTCTGGAGAGTGCGAGAAGTCCGCGAAGATCGAATTAAAATAACTCGAGTCGGCCATCTACGAAATAAAAGACGGGATCAGGATAACACGATGGTCAAGTCAAAAGATATGGAGAAAAAGGCACAAATGCATAGTAGGATGGAGTATGCATACAAGTAATCAAACATAATACAAACCCTCAGTTTACCAACTCAACTCAAAGTGAAGACCGTGAAGGTTCGGTCAATTATCTTGTCAATTTTAGAGTTTGGTGAGAATACAATATATCAGAATGGTTGAAAGCGAGCTATTAGGAACCCAATGCTCTCAGGAGACTGGCCTAATCTCAAAGTTAGATTTTCCCATCCAGTATGAATTGTGGACCATTCACCAGCTACCCGATCAATCCAATCTGTTAAGGATGTCACGGGCCGCTTTACCGGCTACCGGAGAGATCCTCGCTGGAGACTAACCTAAGATAGTAGTCTGAAAAGAGTTCGGGCATGGCTCTATCCCAGTGTGCGAGTCGCTCTCTCGCTCAAGCAAACCAAACAATGAGGGGGTTACTCTCCCCAAAACAATGATTTTCCTTGTATTTTTTAGGGTCGAGTTTTCTTTAGCAGTCCCGATTTTAGCAGTTATCACTTGGTTAAAATATTTTCAAAGAATCGCCTATCGTGTGTCCAATTTTCTTTTTAACTTATGTGAGTGAAAACAAGGAAGGAGATCGGAAATGCCAATGCGCGATTAAAAATAATGATGCATGTAGAGGTTAGAGATGCGTGCCTTGTCGCCAGCACTCTACATGCAAGTGATCCCCGCAGAATTGAAATAAACTATCCTATATGCAAATGGAAGTGAACCATCCTAGATGATAGCTTCTATTAAGGGGCAAGAACAAGTTAATTTGACTAAGTCCAAATTGTGCTCTACTCTATAGGCACAAAAAATTCTTGTTTAGGGTGTTTGGACCTAATTAATTACCCGACTCAAGCAAATTAATTAAAGCAATCAAGAGGTAGCTCACAAAATCCGCAGGAAACAAAGAAAAATAAGGTCGATGAAAACAAAACAGGTGAGGTCCCCCAAGTACAACGGCACTTGGCAAAACGGACCCCGCAACAAATGAATGTCCGTTTACAAGAGTTCAAATGGTAGAAAAGAAAAAATCTCTCTCTCCCTCTTTTAAATTTTTTTTCGTCTCCTTCAATTCTTCTTCTCCTCTTCTCATGCTGTCATACGACTTGGTGAAGAATCAAGCCGTCTCCACGTCGCTTGGGTGCTTTGGCTTTCCTAGGATCGCCTCCTTCGCTCTGCGGGCCCTCGCAAAAAAAGAAAAGAGAATGTGTAAGAAATACAATTATCAAATATGAGAAAGAAAAATGAAACAGATGCAGTGGATATGATCAATGGAATAATGTGGCAAATTATAAATAGATATTTACAACCAAGAATAGCATGTCAAAAGAGAAACCTAACAACCCTCGTCGTGCCTCCCCGGTAATGGCACCATTTTATTGACACGGAAATGATAAAAATATAGTCGTTGTTGTCCCCAAAATTCCTGTGCCAAACAATTTTTTTGCTACTTATTAACCTATATAGCAGACAGGGTTGAACTCAGGGAGGCTACAAATCCCGATGGTTATTCAATTAATCAAGAATTAATTAAGAGAAAAACAGGAATATCAAAGGATAACTATCCTTGGTTTTTGTGATTTTTTTATTTTTTATAGATTTTTTGATGTTTTTTCAATTTTTTTGGTTTTATAAATAATTAATGCGTGAAATTTGTATAGAAAGTAAAAGACAATGAAAAAAATTACCCAAATTTTACTGGAATTTATAAGCAATTTTTCGAATTTTTATGAATTTTCAAATTTCGAGAAGATAAAATATCACTGTTTTTTTATTTTTTAAATATAATAAATGAAAGTAAATTGTAATGAAAAATTTATACTACGAAGATAATCACATCAGGAGCATAGCATATTTTTGTAAGATTTTTAGATCACAAATAATATTTATTTCATTCAAAGAGAGTAAGCAAGTTATTGTTCTACTGTTCAGGGACTAAAATGTAATTATACAAAAGTTCTGGACTGATAGAATAATAAGAACTAAATGCGGGAAGAAATGTGAAATTTACCTACTAAACATGTGCCACACACATGACCTTCTGAGCACTGGGGCGTCTTTTGTAGTTTGGAATCCTTTCAGGGGCAGAGTTATAATTTCGCCTATATATAATTCTTGAACTGGCAAGGGCTCCTTCGCAATTTCAAAAATGTTCAGGGGTAATTTTGCAAATTTTCCAATATTTTCTTAATCCCCCCTTTAGGGTTCTTCGTCTCTTTCAAACCAATAGGGCAAGGACTACGTCTATGGGGGTGCCACCCCTTGCTTCTTCTCCACGCAAGGGGGTTGCGCAAGGATGGGGCCGGCGCCGCCCCTTCTTCGGTGGGCGAGTGGAGTGTGGTGTTGCTGCTACCCTTGGCAAAGGAGGACAGCAGATGTGGAGTGGCGGTGCCCGCGCGGAGCTGGAGGCGCGGGTGTGGCAGAGGAGTCTGCTGGAACGGGGATGGACGACCTCGCGCGGCGGCTGGCATGCGCAGAAAGGGTGCTGCCCTTGGCAGAGTAGCGGAGGTGCGGGTGGCTCGCGCGGGTTGCTGAAGGCCGGAGGCATCGGCGTGATGGGCTGGAGGTCGCGCTGGTGGGATGGGCACGTACAGGCGGAGGAAGGCGGGCGACGCCGACACGATGGAGGCCAAGTACGAAGGTCCTGGGGCAGCACGACTGCCTGCTTTTTTGTATTATTTTTTTAAATTTTATTCTATTTTGTAAATCAGAAAAATTAAAACAGTAAAAAAACTTTTTTTAATTTTTTTTGTAAATTCAAAATATTAAAAAAATGAGGAATGTTTTTTTTCTTTTTTTGTTTTCTTTTTAATGGTCCCGCAAAACAAACGTTAGAAATAAAGGAAATAAATATATTTTTTATTATTTTTATTTATTTAGAAATCAGAGAATGAACGAGGATCTGACGGAAATGAGAGATTCGAATCCGATCTCCGACCGCCGTACACAGTCGGAGTTGAGAGATCGTGGACGATAGAAATAGAACGTGGAGAGATCGAGAGTATGAGGTGAAAACGCGAAATCGATGTCGAATAAAAGAAACGTGATGGATTTTAAGATCTAGATAAAAAATGACAACGAGATAAAAGTGCGAGAAATAAAACTACGATTAACCTAGATAAAAATACAAAGAAAAATGTGGATCTCACCTTAGGAGAAGAAATGGACCGTGATCGCCTAGACAAGGCCGACTCGCTGTCACCGGACGGCTTGGAGACTAGGCAACTTCCTCAGCGAAATTTTCTCTCAAGGATCGGACTCCTCTCTCTAAAGATTGATATAAATGAAATGAGGGAGAAGGAGACATAAAATAGAAAAAAGAGAATGAAATTTGAATTTTTGAATTTTTTGGAGAAAGAGATAAGAGAGATGAAAATTGAAATGAATTTTTGATTTTTTTGGTGGAAGAGATAAGAGAGATGAAATGAGAAATGAGATAAAATAAAAGAGAGATAAAATTATTTACAAAATTAACTTTTTTTTATTTTTCGTCACTTTATTTATTTGAATTAAAAAATGTTCTTTTTTAATTTTTTTATGGTGGTTAATTAAGAATAGCAATTATATACATATATTATATACATATATGACATTATATACAAGGGTAAATGAGTAAATTAGCCTTTTTTATTTTAAGAATTTTATTTTTTTTAATTTTTAATTTTTATTTTAAATCATTAGTAAAAATATTTACAAATATATACAAATACAATATGCACAAAAAAATGGGAAATTGCACAAACCACCACAGAAAACCGACTTTTCAACATTAACTTCAAAAATTATGAAAATACAGCCATTTTAAAGATAATTTAATATAGAATCCAATGGAAGTGTGATTGTTTAAATTCAAGTTGATATGGAGCTGGAATTGGTCTTTCAATTAGTGCTTAGTGGCTTTTTCCAAGTGTGGTTGCTTTTATTATGTACATTACTTAATTATGCAATTATTTTTATTAATTAGAGCACATTTTTACTTACAACTTTTATTTTGAAAGTTATTTGATTTGAGGTCAATTAATGAACGAATAAATTAGTGTCAGTTTTATACAGATATATACAAAATAAGTGAGAAGTATTTACAACAACACACACACATTTTTTTTCATTTTTTTCATTTTTTTTTGATTTTCTACTTAAGGACCCTTAATTCCCCATACTTTATTTCTGGTCGATCATGTCAAGTCTTGACCTTCTCTCGGGGTTTGGGTCAGCCTGTATACAGTCTTCCTTTTTTATATTCTTTTCTTTATTTTTCCTTTCTTTCTTTCTTTATTTATTTTAGGTTAAAATTAGTAAGAAGTGTACAACATTTATTCACAAATGCAAGTTAGTAAGAATATGGAGTTAGTGTTATATGCTGGTGTTTTATAAGGGATAAGCTAAAATAAATGAATAAAGATGACGAATCACAGATTCATCAGTAGACCGCGGTTGGCGATGGGAGTAGGACTAGCAACAGAGGGTTGGTGTCGAGGTAAGCGGTCTCACTGCTGTTGATGGGGGGAACAATGAAGTGGTGAAATCGTCGATAAATGAGGCATGAGCATTATAGAAGCTCCATCATTTGAGGTAGTCGGCAATGCAGTGGAGGGGGGATGATGAAGCGCTCGATGAAGGGATGTGTGTGTGGAGGTTGATAGATGGGAGGCGAAGGTGGAAGTGTATCGTGATGATGAGAGAGCGGATGTGGATCTCGGAGAGAGTATGAACGTTGAGGTACAATAGGTGCCTGATGTGTTGTAGCGGAGTATATAATGAAGGAGGTTAGAAGGGCGGAGAAGGAGGAGTACCTGGAGGTACGTGGGCTCGACGGCGAACCAGAGCGAGGCAGTCGCTGAGGAGAGAGCTGCTACGATGATGGATCAATGGATCACTCTAAGCTCGAGGTTGTCGGAGATGCTGTCACCGTCTCCCATGTAAGTTACCCCTTTGGTGGTGTAAAGGCGGATGCGGCTCAATGGAGGGGCGACAGGGCTTTATAGGGCTGGCGAAGGGGCCGAAGTTGGAAGGTCGACGAGAAGATTGGGGACGAGGGTGAGATCAACCAGATATGGAAAGGGAATATCAGAATCACAAGGCAGTGATCGATTGAGGAGATTCATCGAATCTGACGATGGATTAATTTGGACAGGTGATCAGGGACGAAGGTGAAGATGCGGTCGGTGTTGGAGATTGGCACGATGGTGAAATACACGGAGGAAGTCGGATGAGATCGTTAAGGAGAGTGGTGCCGAGATCTAAAAGAGGAAGGACGAAGGGGACACCACGTGCAGGGTATGTGCGCTGGAGGCACGTGCGTAGCACGTGCGTGGCTTTTGATTTTTTTAATAAACAAATTTATAAAGAGCTCAAAAATGGGTGACACCTGGCGGCTCCAGGAGCTGCCACATGTTAGCCCCCGAAAAATCGAAAAAAAATACAAAGAAAATCCAGGATAAATAGCAAACAACCTCGGATCAAAAAAGCTTCTCCATGAAAGGTGTTCGTCTCAGCAATATGTATAACTTTTATGAAGGGATCAAAACCAAAATTTGCCATTTGCACAAAGTGATATTTTTGGGGTACTCTATGTACATAGAATACCAAGCTTTTTGGGTTTCTATTTTTTATCATTTTTAAATAACATAATTATTGGAAAAAAATACAATAAAATAAAATATAAATATTTACACATTAATCTATTTTTTGGATTTTTAAAAGATGAAATAAAATAAAATACGAAAACGAAAGCTTTTCTACAAACTGTTAGTGAAGACTCGATCTAGGTTAGTTTCTTTGATTTCAAGCTCATTTTGGATTTGGATTTTTGTGCAATTTAATAAAACTTCCGTCATAGAAAATAAATGAAAGTGAAATAAAATAAAATGAGTTAATTATGTACATAAAATAATAGGTCAAAATTTGGTAAAATACAAAATGTACAAAAGAGGCCCAAAATCCAACATTCATGTATGAACTCTAATTCACTTGAACTTGGTCTTGTTATAAATGTAATTGAATGTACATTAGTTCAAATGTGAGTAGTATCAAATCATACAGTGTATGAGGAAGATATCAGTATTTTAGTCTGGAAATCTTCAGATTAGATTTTGGGTTTCTTGTTCACTTATTTATGTTAGTGATTTTTTTGTACTTTTCATTTATTCTTGTTAGTAATATATACACAATGGTGGTGGTTTCATATTATTTGGAGTTAGCATGAATTAGTTAAAAATCAAAGAAGTTGTGTTATTTTATAGGTCAACTGGGCTGGAATTTTTGGCTTATTATTTTATGCAATTATGAGTAATAAAATGCAATTATTATATACATGCATGAATGCTAATTAAGCATAATAATGGATAAAATGCAGATGAATTTTGGGGATTTGAGCTTAATTAATGTCTTTTAGAGTGATGAACCTGAGATTCATCATTCCCCTATACTTAAACCATACTCATCCCTGAGCATCTAAAGAAATGCAATGAGGTGGAATGAGATTGGGCTCCATACCAATATCATGAGCAGAAGGTAAAAATGGAGCTAGACCCGACCTTTGGATTATTAGTTGGCAGAACTCCTGTAAGAATTAGAGTTTTGAAATCAACTACCTCCAAGTTCTACACATCACTATCATAGTTTCAGCTCAGAAGTCATCTTAGATCAATCATCCTCCCAAAGCATACCCCATGAACATTGAACAATCAACTCATGTGTGTGAGAGGTTTTAGCTCTTCCCATCCAGAATGCCGGACTACCATACAAACCTCTCCTCCAATATCTCGTCCATGGGGAGTCAGATATTTGCTTCTAAGGTTTGTCGTGTTGTGTTCACAATCGAAGAGGGGGATAAATTAGAAGAAGGAGAAAAGAACTGGAGGGTGACCAGTGTTGTCACCTCTACTTGTGAAGCCAGCCAGTTTAGCCAAGTCTCCACCAAGATCTGCAGGTTTTCTAGAATCTTGGACCTTTTTGGTTAGATATTTATTTGATAGTGGTTGCTTTGTATTTGGATTTTTGGTAGCTCTGCATGGATCTTGTTGTGCCCCTATGGATATGGAATCTTTTTTTTCCGTACATGTCTTGGGGTCTTAGAAAAAATTGTGCCCAGCCGTCCATCCCTTTTTTGAAGCTTTATTTCAACCCGTACTCTAGTCTTTAGATGTCCACGCTACCAGAAAAGAAACTCACATAGCTTTCCAACATCCCATCTGAGTTGAGCTAAGTGCATAGTACGAGAGTACAAATTAATTCCCATTTCCAGAGTTGTACCCAGAATGAAGAGACCATGTTAGACACTAAGAGTCAAACTCTTGTACATTGTTATGCGGAACTCGAAGAATTAAGTCAAAGACCTCAAGCTTTATAAAATCCTATTTCTCAGTGAAGTTCCTCTGAAACTTAGGTGGATTAAGGTCATGTCAAGATCACTCTCGGTTTCTTCTCATAACTCGGTTCAGAACCCAAGGGCTTTTCACAAATACAAATGCATGTAATGCTGGATGAAGTGTAGGTGCGCGAAATGTAGACACATTTTTTTGTGATTTGATCTTTTAGAGAGATTTATTTTTTATGTAAGGTTTTTTTTCTGCAAGAATGAATAAGAAGTTTTTTTGTGGTTGGACACAGTCAGTGTTAGTAGCAGAACTCCCTTTTTTTGTTTTTTTCAAGTTAGTTACTCACCCTGTAAATACAAATAGACTTATGTGAATGCACGAGATATGGGTAAAATATACACACAATATACATACACCGCCATACTTAGTGAGTGCTATGTCCTTGATGAGCCGAGAAAACCCTATGTTAATTTGCGTGAATTATCATTTAAATTTGTCGTTTCTTTGTAGGCGGGAATTCATAATCGATCAAGAAATAACCACAATGATTTATTCAATTTTTATTCGATGTGCTTTTATGTTTATTTTACTTGGAAAAGTCCCAAGGTCGAACTCAAGGAGGCAAAGGAACAACCTAGAATTTTATCTATCAATGTTCGTGCAAAGTTTTCGAGGTGGTAATTTTTTGTATTTTTAATGCAATTTTGGAATGCAAAATGCAAATGTGGCCAATTTTAGAGACTAAAATGCAATTTCAATCAAATTATGTCCAAAATGTACGAAACTTGGCCGAGATGTAAAATATAGTGAAATGAAGACACTGTAATTATTTATGGAATTTTTGGATGCAGGATGAATATTTAAAGAATTTATGAATACAAATGGTGTGAATTCAATATTTAATTATAATAAATATTAAACTATTTATTTTCAAAGTATAAAATTATCCAAGATCTGTCACTAATGATTTATATCAAAAAATCCTAAACTTCAAAAATACGAGATATATAATACCATCTAAAAATTAAAGATTGAAACCTATAAAATGATTTTTATAGAGAAAACCATGCAGGCAAATGCAATTTTTTGGGGCATGATGTTAAACATAATTAATCCTCTAATCCGTGATTTTTTGGCAAATTTTAGAGCTATGGTTAATTACTTATGAATTTTGAAGCACAGATTGGGTAAAATATGCAATTTATCACAAGAATATTAATTATTAATTAACCATAGAGAGTAATGACATCACAAGCATGACATATTTTAGAGAATTAATTGTAAAACATCATGCTAATTTTTAAATAATAAAAAGATGCGATGTAGAGGTTCAGAATAAAGTGGGAACACATGGGTCTCAATGCAAAATTACAATAATAAAATATTGCAGAATATGGAGAATAGGGACTAAACTGTTATTACCTAAACCTCCAAGGGATTTTCTGTAAAAAACCAAGCAGTCAAATGCCAAACACGTGACCCTTGGAGAGGCGGGGGCTGCTTGGAAAGAGTGCGGGGTCCCAGTGTCTTCTCTGCAAAATGTCCACTCCCACATGCATATCACGTGTGGGGGGTGGTCTGGAGTTTGGCAGAAGATAGGGGGACTCTTGTAAAAGATCCCTCTCGTCGCGTGCCGCGCACGCGGGGAGGGCCTCGGGCCTCCTACCTAGTGGTGGAGCAGAGGTGGTGGTGGCCTCTAGAGTCGCAAGTGAAATGGTGGTTGGTTGCGCAGCGTGGTGGTTCTCGGGCACGACAAAGGAGCGGCTGCAGATGAAGCTCCTAGAGGTTGTGCATGAGGTGGCTTCAAGGCGGAGGCGCTCATTGGTGGTTGATGAAGGGTCTGGAGCGACGAAGACATGCTGCTAGCGTGGCGGAGAAGTGGCTCTGATGTCGAAGGCTGAGGGAAGGTGGAGCCCCTCTAGAGCTGTCAATGAAGCTCGATGAAAAGAGATGTGGTGGCGGTGCTCGTAGCGGAGGCGAACGAAGGTGGGAGATGGAGGTGGATATAGTGGAAGGGGTGGAACAGGACGATCGTTGGCTCAACGGTGGTCGACACTGGAGCAAAGACAACCGTAGGAGATGAGGGTTGCAACGAGACTTCTAGCCTCGGACCTCACCGGGGCAAAGAGGGTCGAGTTGGTGCTATCACCACCATGCTCCCCTTCCTATGGTACAATCGACGGATGGTTGGAGAGAAGGGAGGCATGGTGGTTTTATAGGGTGATGGAGGAACCGGCTATGGAAGGAAGGAGGTCGGGGAAAGGCGGCGGCCGTGAAAGGGAAAGTTGATCAGAAATTGGGGAAGTGGATCTTACTGGAGATCTTGACGGGGATGTGATTTGGATCTGTGCGAGTATTTGGAAACTAAGATCGCGAGATGTCAGATATGGGGATCAATGGTTGGTCGCAGATGGAAAGATGGCGGCTTATAAGGAAAGGCAAAGGAGCGACGGGTGGTGACGGTGGCATCCGCTCCCAATTGGGAAAGGGGAAGGGTCGGAGGAAGGGGACGCACAGGGGCCGTCCGATCGGCCGCGATAAGACGCCCTTGCTGCGTCCACGTGGCTTTTTAAAATTTTTTATTTTATTTTTTTTTTTTAAATTATAGAAAAACAAATGAAAATAAAGGCCGAAATTGGGTGACATGTGGCGGTTCCAGGAGCTGCCACGTATCACCAACGGAAAATTCGAAAATAAAAATACAAAGATAAATACAAAAGAAATAGTAAACGACCTCAGATCGAAAAAATTTCTTCAAAAAAGTTTTGCTCTCCTTGACGAGATCTACAACTTTCATGAAAGGATCAAAATCAAAATCTGTACTCCATGTACATAGAATACCTTGATTTTTAGGATTTATAATTTTATTATTTTTAAACTAGATAAAAGCCCGAAAAGAATATGACAAATCAAAGATAAATACTTACATATTAATATATTTTTTTTATTTCTACTAATTATGAAGAAATAAAATGAAACATGAAAAAGATAATTTTTATACAGACTGTTAGTGAAGACTCGGACTCGGTTAGTTTCTTTGATTTCAAGCTCATTTTAGATTTGGATTTTTGCAAATTTTAATCAAACATTCTTCAAATAAAATATTGAAAGATAAATAAAATGAAATGAGTTAATTATGTACATAAAATAATAGGTTAAAATTAGGTCAAATACAAAATGTACAAAAGAGGCTCAAAACCCAACTTTCACATATGAGCTCTGGTTCACTTGAACTTGGTCTTGTTTTGAAGGTATTTAAATGTACATTAGTTCAAAAGTGAGTAGGATCAAATTAGACACTGTATGAGGAAGATATCAATGTTTTAGTCCGGAAATCCTGGAATTAGGTTTTGAGTTTCTTGTCCACTTATTTAGGTTAATGATTTTTTTGTATGTTTCATTTATTCTTGTTAGTAATATGTACACAATGCAAGCAGTGTCAGGTCAATTGGAGTTAGCATGAATTATTTTAAAGTCAGGGAAGTTAGCTTATTGAACGGAGATTTTTTGCTCCTTATTTTATGCAATAATGGGTGATAAAATGCAAGTATTATATATACATGCGTGAATGCTAATTGTGCATAATAAATGAAGAAATGCTAATGAATTTTGGGTATTTGATATTAATTAATGTCTTTTAGAGTGATGCATCTGAGATTCATCATCCCCCTATACTTAAACTATGCTCGTCCCTGAGCATCTAAAGAAATGCAATGAGTGAAATGAGATTGGGTTCCATACCAAGATCATGAGAAGAAGGTGAAAATGGAGCTATACCCAACCTTTGGATTATTAGTTTGGCGGAACTTCTATAAGACTTAGAATTTTAAAATCAACATCCTTCAAGTTCTACACATCATTATCACAATTTTGGCTCAGAATTCATCTTAGATCAATCCGCTTCACAAAGTATTCCCCATGAACATTGAACAATCGACTCGTGCATGAAAGGTTTTATCTCTTCCCATCCATAATGTCGGACTACCATGCAAACCTCCTCTCCAATAACTCGTTCATGGAGAGTCAGGTATTTCCTTCTAAGGTTTCTCGCATTGTGTTCACAATCGAATAGAGGGAGAAATTAGAAGAAGTGGAAAAGAACTGGACGGTGACAAGTGTAGACACCTCTCCTTGTGAAGACGACCAGTTTAGCAAAGTCTCCACAAAGATCTTCAGGTTTTCTTGAAGCATGGACCTTTTGGTCAAATATTTATTTGCTAGTGGCTACTTTGTGTTTTGATTTTTGGTAGCTTTACATGGATCTTATTGTGCCCCTATGGATTTTGAATCTTTTTTTTTCTGTAAATGTTTTGGGGTCTTAGAAAAAAGTGTGCCCAGTCATCCATCCCTTTTCCGAAGATTTATTTCAACTCGTACTCCTATCTTTATATGTCTACGCTACTAGAAAAGAAACCCACACAGTCTTCCAACACCCCGTCTGAGTTGAGATAAGTGCATAGTGCGAGAGAGTACAAATTAATTCCCTATTCCAGAGTCATACCCAAAATGAAGAGACCAGGTTAGACGCTAAGAGTCAAAATCTTGCATATTGTCATACGAAACCCAAAATGAAGAATTAAGTTATAGACCTGAAGCTCCTAAAATCCTTTTTCTCGGTGAAGTTCCTCTGAAAAGTAGGTGGATTAATATCAAGTCCAGACCATTCTCTGTTTCTGCTCATAAATCAATTTAGAACCTAAGGGATTTTCACACATGCAAATGCATGTAATGCCGGATGAAGTGCAGGTACGTGAAACGCAGACACATTTTTTTAACTGTTGTGATTTTCTTTTTTTTTTTTGTGTGTGGCCGCAACAATCGTCGGGCAGAGGACGTTGGCTACATGGCGCTAAGGAGGTTGGCGGTCGTGAACGGTTGAGGCACTAGCGGTCGGAGGTGGCACGACCGGCGGTAAAGCTGTGCGAAGTCAGCTATGCAATGGTGGCGGAAGGCGGCTGAGCGCCTCTCCGCAGAGAAGAGCGATCAGCAGGAATCGGTTGGCAGTTCCGCTCCAAGCAGCGACAGAATCATCCGCGGGGGAGGGCACAGATCTTGGTGTTGGGGACGGAGGGACAGAGGGGTGGCGGGTGCCTCCTATAGGTGGAAGGGTGGCGCCAGCCGCGTGCCCCTTATTTTATTTTGTTTTGACCTACAGAAGATGTAAAAATATGTATATATATTTTTATTTTTATTTTATCCTACAAAACAAATGTTTAGAAAAAAAACTATATATATATATATAATTTCTGCATAAACAAATGAGGACTTGAGCACACAGCTAAATTCCGATCATTCGGAATGTGAAAAAAAATAGATGTGTGAATGGGTTGCAGATCCGGTGAATGGTGGTAGATAGATCTGGATCTCCGGCCACCGTGCGTGGATGGAGGTGGGAGGTCGTGAGAGATAGAAATGAACATGATGAGATCGGAAAATGTGAGATGAAAAATTCAGGTCGGAAATGGATAGTTCGTGATGAGTAATTAGCTAAGATTAAACACTACGATCTAACACTAAAAAATGTAATTTAAACTACAAATAACACCCAAAATTAATCTAAATGAAAGTGTGAAATGGATGTGGATCTCACCAATTGGGAGCGGATGAACGTCGTGATGGCCTTGACGAGGGCCAAGTCGTTGTCTCAGGATGGCTCAGAGGTTAGGCACCCTTCTGCGATAAGATGGCTATCGGAGAATAGGCTCCTCTCACCAATGATTGATCATCAAGAAATGAGGGAGGAGGAGCCAATTAAATAACAAATAAATGAATTTGAAATTAAAAAATTGAAATGAGAGGGAAAAAAGGAAGGAGGTTAATGGTAGAATAATTAAATAAAATAAAATAATTAAATTAACTGAAAACAAAATTCGAAATAAAATAAATTAATAAAATAATTAATTAGTAAAAATTAATTAGCCACCTTAATGGTGGTTATTTAAGGTACACAATTAAATCGTATATACATGATAGGTATTCAAATTAAATAAATAAAATAAATAAATAAAAATATTGTAATTATATTAATTTAATTAATTAATGCTAGATAATAATTTTTTGGTTTTTCTACAAGGAGGTTAATTTTATACATATCACATATACGTAATGTATATTATACACATGTACGAATTTGGAAATAATTTTATATAAATTTGTTTTAATTTTTGTTTACTTTAAATTACAGTGAACAATATTTACAATTATTAAAAATATGTGAGTACAAACATAAAATAATAAATATAATAAATAAATGGTCAAATTGCAAAAACCACCCCAGAAAACTGTTTTTCAAACCGTAACTCCAAAACTTATGAAACAACAACCATTTAAAGATACTTTAACTTAGAATACAATGGAAGTGAGTTTGGTTCAATTTGAGTTCATATTAAGCTAGAATTAGTCTTTCAATTATACCTTTACGGCGTTTTCCGAGTGTGGTTACTTTTTATTTGTACAAGATTTTAATTTAGAAGAAAATATTTTTATTTACAACTTTGTTTTGAAAATTATTTAATTTGAAGTCAATTTATATACAAGTAAAATAGTGAAAGTTTTATACAAGTATACAAAGTGTAAATTCAAAATATTTACAAAACATTTTTTTATTTTTTGATTAATGACCCTATTTCCCCCTACTTTATTCCTGGTCGATCAGGTCAAGTTTTGATCTTCTCTTAGGGTTTGTCTCAGCCTGTACCTATTACAAATATACAGCCTTTTTCTAATATTCTTTATTTTCTTTATTTTTCCTTTATTTAGTTATTTTTGGCTAAAATAATAATATATCTACAATATTTTACACACAGATGCAAGTTAGTAAGAATAAGGAGTTAGTATTATATACAGGAGTTTTATAAGGGATTTTAAGCTAAAAATAAATGAATAAAGATGATGAAATACAGATTCATCACCTATGCCATTCACTGTGCCAGCAAAATATTAGATGATATACATAAAAAATACACAATTGCAGAGAAAGAATTTCTGGCAGTAGTCAAGTAGGTGTGTGCAATGATGGTCCTTGGATTATTGTTCAAGAGCTTAATACCAAGTCCTTGTTCAATACCACAAGTATCTCCTTTCTTATCTCTAATTAATTTAAGTAATAAATCAAGCAACAAATCAACAAAGACTTCAATTTAAGGACTCTTTGTAGTTGGGTTATGTGTCAATACACAAGCCCAACAAGTTCTAAATATGGAATGAGATTGTTGCTAATTTATTAACCAATTAATAATTAAATAATGCACCAATATTAAGAGTCTTATTCTCAATAGGACTCAATATAATGACACCATGTGTACAACCACTATACACGCCCCATCTTGACTAAATATACTCATGGTTGTTGCCTTTTATTTATAAACCAACTATATTGATAATCACATTATCAATATAGGAAAAATATTGAAAATAATCACTATATCTTGTGAATCATATTCATAAGCACAAAAAAATGAAAATCCAATTTACATCTACAAAATTATTGTGAATCAAGTTCACACATAATTTGATGCATTGGAAATATTATGCAAATCATATTTACATATACATTATTTACATGAATCGTATTGATATAAATATTGATTATTGTGAATCATCATTAAGGTTAAAAAATTAAATATCTTTTTTGAATCAAACACAAAAATTCCTTTATCAAAAATGTAATAATAACAATTATTACAACATTGACATATTTTAGTATGAGTCATAATCCAATTAGGACTCATTACATACAAATGGAGATGCTTGGAGATAACGTCTGGGAGATCATACTATCCATCGATATGGAAATTAATGTAATTTTAGTGTCTATAACATTTTCAACATGAAACTGATAAACTCTTATCAATTGAGCTCGAGTGGAACACTTCACACTCTAAATTAGCTCAACGAAATGCAAGCCACTTTATGCAAGATCGAGAAAGTATCAGTGAGCTGCACTCGACTTACTGGACCATTTCTAATCAAAGTTCAAACCATTTTAATCATATAAAAGAGATCAAGTAGTTTATACATTTCCATTTCCATGACCATTTCTATAGCATTTGGACATTGAAATTGGAAATTGGATTCCAATGAATTGAGATTTAATCCAATTATCAAATCATCAAGCTAACAGGAGCCACTAAAGTCCATCATGTTTCATTACTCCCTCAGAACGGAAGTGTCATGGTAGATGATCTATTATGATAGAGTTAACCCAATGTATTTCCAATACTCATTCATACTTCACATTGGAAAAAACTTTGGTGTGTACGAAGTTCAAACTTGAGTTTGATTGTCTTCTTCAGAATAAATTAATAGATTTCTCATTTAATTTTTGGGCTACAATATTAATCATATACTTTACAAAGAATATATTAATATCTTAAATCTGTGTCTTATTTCATAAACAAGACAATCACGTTTGCAATTCATTTTGACCCCAAATTATCTCTTGAGTGAGCTCTTTCTCATGATTCATCAATCATGAACATGTATGATTCCTTTGAGAGGCCATACATCTCATATCTCTTAACATACACACCAACACACCTATATATGGAACTTTTCTAGGTCACCAACCTATTGGTCTATCAAATATGCATACTCAGGCATATATATGCATATCTGTCTTAGGTCAAAGGATATGTGTCTGATCGTGATAGTTACAATTTATGTCTTAGTTTATCTCAACCTCATCAAGTCAACTCTTTGATTTGATTTTTTCAACACTTCCAAATCTCTATTCCTATGCAGAGGACCTGCATCATGAAGACGGAGTCTACAGAGAAAGATTGACACCTCCTTCTTAGACTAGTCATCTTTAATGAATATCACATGTTTGAATCCTTCCAGCTGCATGGTATACATAACCCTAATTATAAAAAGGGATCTTAATAATAAATTGCATTCATATTTATATTCATTTTATTTTAGGTGGACATGATAAAACTATAACTTTTATTGCATTAATGGGTCGCTAAGGACTTACAAGTCCAACAACCTCCCACTAGCCCTTAGAGCCATTCGTATACAGAATCTCAACCCCATATTCATTATATGTTGGTTGAAGACCTTTTGAGTCAACGGCTTGGTTAGCATATTAGAAATATTATTGGTAGAGGCAATCTTAATGATCGTGATATCACCACACTTATGGATCTCTCGAATGATATGATAGTTCCTCTCCATGTGTTCGCTTCTTCGACGCCACCAGGGTTCCTTCGACTATGATATGGCACTTGTGTTATCACCAAGTAACGCGATGGGAGATTCCAACAAGGAAACTACGCCAAGTTCCAAGATGAACTTGCACAACCACACTACCTCTTTAACGGCATCTAATGCGGCTATGAATTCTGCTTTAGTTTTTAGAACAGTTATGGTGTCCTGCTTCTTACTTCTCCAGCTCACAACACCACCATTCAACATGAATAAGAACCCTGAGGTTAACTTCCTATTATCAACATTCGATTAGAAGTCTAAATATGTGTACCCTAAGACTTGGAGAGCAATATATCTATAAACCAAGATGTAGTCTTGAGTTCTTCTTTGGTACATGAAAATGCTTTTCACTACAGTCCAGTATTTCTCTTCATAGAAAGATTTGTAATGATTTACCACTCCAACTACATGGTAGATATCTGATCTAGTACACATCACGTCATACATTAGGATTCACACAACCGATGTATAAGGGCATTAGGCTATGGCTTTCTTTTCTTCAATAGTTTGAGGAGCCATCCTTTT
The DNA here is from genome assembly GCA_037367405.1 of Ottelia alismoides. Lineage (NCBI taxonomy): Eukaryota > Viridiplantae > Streptophyta > Magnoliopsida > Alismatales > Hydrocharitaceae > Ottelia > Ottelia alismoides. Next base: position 1,341,826 of record JAZKJV010000711.1, on the reverse strand, counting down.
GGACAAGTGAATACCATGTCTTAAGGGAAGGAAGCCTTTCTTAGAACTATTCATGCTGAATATTTCCAAGATTTTCTTTATGTATCCTTGTTGTGATAGTCCCAATATCCTCTTTTCTCTATTTCAGAACAGTTTCTGACCCAAGATGTAAGAGGCATCTCCAAGATCATTCATCTCAAAGGTATTGGACGACCATATCTTAACACTAGTCATCACCCCTAGATCATTCCCAATGATAAGTATGCCATCTACAAGCAGAATGAACATGATGGCATTCTTATTAAGCTTCTTGTACACGCATGTCTCATTTGGTTTCTGCATGAAATCATAACTTCTTATGGTTTTATTGAATCAGATGATCCAACTACGAGAAGCTTGTTTGAGTCCATAAATGGATTTCGTTCGCTTGCACAATTTTCCTTCCTCAGCCATGAAGCCCTGAGGCTGCTCCATAAGATATCCTCTTTGAGATATCCATTGAGAAAAGTGGTTTTTACATCCATCTACCGTATGTCATAGTCTATATGTGTTGCTATAATAAGAATTGCCCTAATGAATTTATGTGTGGCCAAAGGAGAGAATGTCTCATCATCGATGCCTTCTCTCTGTGTGTAACCCTTGGCTACGAGTCGTGCCTTGAAGGTATCTACCTTTGCATCAAGTCCCCTCTTTCTCTTGAAGATCCTTTTGCACCCAGTGGGTTTGACCCCTGTAGGTGGATCTTTGAGGGTCCATACACCATTCTTTTACATGGAGTCTACTTCAGACTTCATTGGCAACATACAACTATCCATGTCACGATCAGCCAAAGCTTCATTGAATGAAGTTGGATCATCATCAGACTCATTTGATACATGAAATATGTACCTTTCAAGCTATTTTACAACCCTAGAACTCTTTCTAAAAGGTATGGCCATGTCATTTTTTCAAGTATCTCTTAAGTTTCTGGATTAGGAACTTCATCGATCTCACTATTTTCGATTAGTTCCTTAACTTCATTATTTTCATTATTTATAAGGAATTTATCTTCTGGAAATTTTACATTTCAAGAAACAAATACATTTTGAGTCTCAGGATCATAAAGTTGGTATCCAATACAATTCTTGACGTATCCAATGAAGTAGCACTCTCTAGTTTGAGATTCTAGCTTGCTTGCATTATTATTTTAGCTTGGACCAAACAACTCCAAATCCTCAAGTGTCGTACACTTGTCTTGGTACAATACCATAGCTCGTGAAGGGTTTTAGGTATAGATTTAGATGGAATCTTGTTTAGGATATACATTGCAGTGTCCACTGCATGTCCCTAAAAACTTGGACATAAGTTTACTTCACTCATCATTGATCTCACCATGTCCAACATGGTTCTATTGTGTCTCTAAACACCTACGTTTAGTTGAAGAGTACCTGGAGGAGTGAGATTGGAAATAATTACTCTCTCTTTAAAGGTATTCTTTGAATTCATCTGAGAGGTATTCGCCACCCTGGTCAGATCAAATTCATTCATCTTCTTTCTTGTTGGGTTCTCAACCAAAGTCATGAACTCTTTGAACTTTTCAAAGGTTTCATGTTTGTGACACAACAAGAAGAAAAAAACATACCTCAAATGTTCATCAGTAAAGGTCACATAGTATTGATGTCCATTTCGAGTCATAGTACGAAAGGGACCACATAAATCAGTATGTATTTGGTCCAAAATACCATCACATTGTTCACCTTTCTTAGTGAAGGGTGCCTGGATATTTTTCCATGAGTACAATGCTCACAAGATTGTAAATCATGGACTTCTAGAAAATCCAAAGGCATGTCCTTTAGCAGTCTATTGATTCTATCAACAAAAACATGACCAAATCTTTGATATCAGATCATAGTTAAATGATTTCCATACTCCCTCTCAAGGGTCTTCAGGTACTCTAGACAATTGCGCTTCCAGTGTCATGGCTTTTTGTAGTGATGGCAGACATTCCCTTTCTTAGATGTCAGATGTGTAGAAGCATGATAATAGGTGCTAATAGCATGGACATTCTTCATTTTCTTTCTAATTGAACAATTCTTGGATACACGTTTCCTGCCACGCTTTCCCTTGACTTGTGCAACCATTGCACTGCTAAAAGGAGTCTCTTTCTTCATGATATACTCAGTGAACATCAACGAAGAAAGCAACTCAACATCTGTTAAATTCAACTTATTCACATGATAATAAACTACAAGACTATTGAATGACTTGGGAAGAGATAGCACTATTAAATAAGATTGCATATATGCATCCACCTCAGCCCCGAATCCAATTCATGGATGTCCCCAAACATTTTGAGTACATGTTCCCTGACTAGATTCCCTTTCTGCATTTTGCAACGAAGCATTTATTTCATAATATTCTAGCATTGAGTGTGGTTTACACTGCCTAACATTTCCGTTAGATTTGCAAGATGTCCCGAGCTGATCTGATATTCGTATATTACTTCTCAAGCACATTGGATAAGGAACCAGGAATGTAGCAACAAGCCAACGTGTGGTCCTCTTCCCACTTCTCGTTGAAATATCAGGAATCCTCGATTTGAGGATACTAGTACTTATTGCTAGAGAGAACATACCTGATGCGCTCAGCAGCTAGTACAAGTTCTAAATTTTTGATCAAATCCGAATAGTTTGGATCAGTCAAATGATTGACCTCAAGAAGCTTGTTACATGGGCTAAGGGACTTCATTTCAAATTAAAGAATAAAATAGAATACACCTTAATATCTTGATTAAAGAGATTAAACAATTTAATAATATTATATCAAGAGTTCTCATATTTTCTATACTTTAAAATGCATTTCCCTTATTAGCTTTCAAAGCATGAGAAATGCTTAACCAAATGACTCACTACGAGATCTGAGTCTTTTTTCCATTTTCATTGCCCCCAAACAATATGAGAAAATGCAACAACGATGAAAGAAGCAGGGACTCTTTCCACCTTACATGTCCAACTTGTATTTTTTGTTCTATCCTCAACACCCACACCCCTACATATATGGAGTTAGCATGTTGTTGATTAAACCAGCCATCAATGAGCGAATATCAATTTACTCTATGCACAATCTAGTATCTCTTTCAATAATATGGGGAACAACATCGAGGTCACTATGCATATGACCCATTTCTTTCAAGAAACAAAGAACCCGATTCCATGGCTATTTGTATTTTGGAGTCATGCCTACACATGAGCGTCTCCAAAAATACAACCAATGGTGACGAAGTTATTCGCAATGATGGAAGAACGTGGATGTCATCATATGACTTAGTACCTATCATGTATAAATAATGATTAACCCTTTCTAATCATATTCTCATGACTAATCAAAGGGATAATTCTAGGACACATGCTTATTGTCTTAGTTTAATCAATTAAAACAATGATACTTAAGCAGAACTAGCTAGGTTTTGATCCTTTTATGCATTTGATGTTACATATAGTATTATAACCCTCACTTAGTGCAATTTAATGTTCTAATTTTAGTTGCAAAAGTATGTCATGACTCTTAATGCTACCTTTCCTTAAAACAGATCTATCCAGATCGTAGAGATAATGCCATCATGGAGTACTGCCACTACAAGTGCGACAAAGAATGCAACTAAGTAACCCACTAGCATATCCACAACCTAGACACCATCACCGATTCAATTCGAGACAACACAATCAATACATATTGTAATAAGGGGATTTTGTCGATCTTTCGACTGTGTATGATACTATATAGTAACTCTCAAAAATTTAGGAATTTAAAGCTCTTTCTAATATCCCAAAATGTCTAGTGCAATAGTATAGAAACTTTTTGAATTTAAAAACACTTTTCAATTTCAAAAGGTCTATGCAACAATCTAGACAAATTCGAATTTATTGTATCTTTCTAAAATAAATGATTTCGAATTCGAATTTGCAGTTGCAACCATCGTACTTTAAATTGGAAAATATCATACATCTTGGACATAAAATTTGTTGAGACCTCAAATGTTTCCAAAATATTAGGTCCAACTCCATATATGAATGTATCAAATATATTTCCATCAATTTTGAGTCCCAAAATATGAGAAACAAATGATTAAAGCAATCGAGTCCTCTTCCAACTCCGCCTATGGAGAAATCCAATTTCTCAAGGCTGCAAGGTAAGAATTGTGCGAAACCTTTTCTCACTAATTGGGGAATTGATTTATGAATTATTAATTAGCATTTTATCATGTTATATTATCGAAAAATAGTAGCTAAAAATTCATAATTTTAATGCTAAAGTCTTTGGACGAAATCAGAGTCTGCAATTGTTTATAACATCTGAATCTTCACCCAAATGTCACCAATTATTGGTGCATCTTTTGGACAGGAGTCCTAACCATATACACCTCATATATATCCCAAAAATATTTTTAAAACATATGATAACAATAACAACTTCCAGAGTCACCGAATCATTCGAATCGTTAGTCGCAAGACAATGTAACCAATGATCGGGATAATCTTGCCGATTGTTCATCAGGCTTGGATGCAATCCATATCCTGTAACTATGAATCTGATACCAATTGAAGGAAGTAAATAAGCTATTTATGAACTTCGCATCATTGAAACATGAAAAATTAGCAAACTATTGGCATAAATCATTGCATAATTATCGTAAGAACAAGAAGTTTCAGCACACCGATTTGTACTTTACGAAACCATTAAATTTGGCAAACTATTTTACTAAAAATATTTCTAATATTATAACAAATATTAAAATGAGATCACTATTATCTCTTCAAGCATAAGTCTCTAAAGAAAGAGACCTCGCGAGTCAAGTCTGATATGTGTCTCTCTCGCGGGCGCGGAGATGAATCATGTTTCTTCGCATGAACTTCAATGGCGTCTTCATGAACGAGGCTTGAAGAAGAGGTGTGTATGAGTTGTATACACTCAATAATCATCTCTTTCTCTAAGATGCAAAATTCTTAAGGGACTAAGCTCTTCAAAAATCAAGTGAATAGAAGAGAGAGCCTTACTCTTTTATACACATTTTACACACCTATTGAAGAGTCTTCTCTCAAGTAGACGTGTGCAATGATGGACTTTGGATTGTTGATCAATGGCTTAATACCAATACTTCAATATTAAAATTATCTCCTTATTTATCTCCAATTAATTTAAGTAATAAATCAAGCAACAAATCAACAAAGAATTCAATTCAAGGAATCTCTGTAGTGGCGCCATGTGTCAATACACATGCCCAACAAAATTCATATATGGAATGAGATTATTGCTTATTTATTAATTGATTAATCAATAAATAATGCAACAATATTAAGAGACTTATTCTCAATAGGACTCAATATAATGGTGCCATGTGCACAACCATTGTACACGTCTCATCTTGAGTAAATATAGTCATGGTTGTTGCCTTTTATTTATCAATAAATTATAAAACATGGGTATGATATATGCACAACCATTGACACTTTCAAATCTTGACTGAATTTGTAGGTTTGATATATGCTTTAGGAAGGTATATGATCAATACCTGTGTATAATATATGCCTTTGGAAAGTATATGATCTATACCAACTCCCAATCATCAAATGAGAAACTTAATGATAAAACCCTAAAGCGGACAGTCTAAATATATCTAAAATATCAGATTTATTTTAGGTCTTCAAGTATGCATGATGTACAGGTATCAGGAATACTTGAGGGTAATATGATCATAAACGATTGTATAACCATGACGCTTCCATTACGAGGGAGTGATGAAATAGGTCTGAATTTTAGCGACTCCTCTCATAGAGAAGTGATCTGATCTTAGTTCAAATTTCAGACATTGATCTGAATGTGATTCATATACAAAGAAGATTATATCTATGACTTTGATTTAATCAAACATCTATGGGAGGTGCACAAGATCTGGATTTGAGATTTGATCTCAATATCCACATCACTATACGTGGAATGTACAATCGCTATGTCCTTATCTCCAAGTATCCGCAGAGAAAGCGCATTATCCTCGAAAGAGTTCAAGGACAATTTCACTGTTGATATATGTATCCGAGCATTAAGAAATATATAATTAAATGTAATTTATTTATCATAAATAATACAAATTTGATTAATATTATTTGGACATAAGGAGAGTTATCTAAACTAATTAAATGTGATTTTTTTATCAATGATATGAATAATGTGAATGTGATTCAAAGATAATTAAATAATATACAAGAGAGAGCTATTTTTAAATAACATTTACAAATAATATATAAGAGAGAGCTATTTGTAAATATATAGGAGAGAGCTATTTGTAAATGTTATTAATCACTATCTATATTATTCATATATATTAAAAAAATTATAATTTATAATATATAAGAGAGAGCTATTTGTAAATAACATTTAAAATTTAAATGTCGATGTGAATTGGATTGACATTGAATATTTAATTGAAAATGTAATTTACATTTTATTTCGGATTGTGAATGTGATTCACAAATTTCCAACTGCATGATTGCAATGTTTACAAAATAAATTGGATTTATTTTTGTGAAATAATTTGCAACAAAAATTGTTGCAAATTTATTGATATATACATGAAATAGTAGATTTTATGTAATAGGATTGAGTGCCTCCCCTTCCTATTAGGGAGAGGAGACGACCACCAAGTCCTATTGGGATTTGGTTGCCGTCCAACCCCTTCAAGGAAGGAGGCTTGACTCCCTCCTATTATCTCCATAAATAATTGACTTAATTGAAATTAGTTTATATTGATTATTATTCAATATATATTTAATTTAATTAATTGTTGTTGTTTTTTACAACTAAATCATGGCCATTGAAAGAAACACATATCAATGTGAACCTTTAGATGAGTGTTGTCCATGGATTCAGATCCATAGACGTCAAAAATAGTATTAATAGAAGGGTAAATCTAGCCTTTTATTTTACACACAAGTTTAAGAAAGCAAAACTCTCTCTCCCCCATTCTCTCTATATGCCATCTCTCATTCTCTCTCAACATGTGGCAGTCCATATGTTGACCTAGAGAAGAATGCCATCGTTGCCTACCGCTTTGACTGATCATGGATCTCCATCTCCTTCAATGTGCCTCACTCGTAAAGAAGACGTTGGATCTCGTGTGATGAGATCAGGAGATTCATCACTCGGATAAACAAATTGGATTGCGAGAAGCACGTGGTTCATCCCGCACTCGCAAGCGTCTCCTTTGACGGTTAAGACTTGAGACAGGAGGTCTCTTCGTTTAGTGACTCAATTGAAATAATGCTTCAAGAGGTAAACCTAAAACTTGTTTGTGGTTTAGATGAAATGATCCGAGAAGTGTTCTTGGATCATGTGGTTTCATTGTTTAATTTTTTTAGTTTATGTTGCCCCAGCAACTACTTCGACTAGTCGCTCCCAATCACATACGAAGCGATCATTATGCTTCCGTGATGCGGTTAAGGATTTTTCCATATCCTTCAATTGGTATCGGGGACATAGGTCGGAGGTTTTGTATGATCCATAAACCAAAGATGACACAAGTTTTTTTAAGTGGTGTGAAGCATTGTGTAAAGTTTCATCACATTTCATTGATGCAACCCTGTTTAGTGCATTTTTTTGCCATTTTTAAATGTCTTGAAACATTATTTATTATTCTATTATGTTACCCATTTAATAAGAAACCGTGAGACTTGAGTTTGCATGATTTGGAATCCGTTTGCTGAAGTTATGATCATTTTAGTGAACATGTATCCACTGTTTTCGGGAATGACAAATCTTGACGTAATTAAAGAGTTAATTACGGTTTTAAAACGCTGAAAAATGCATGTTTATCACTTGAATTCTGTTATGAATCAAATTATCAAACTTTGGAAACATATTTTGCATAATTTTGATTCAAATTGATTGAGATATACTAATTTTAGTGTGGGTCACTGTTGAAAATTACTTTCCCAATCAACATTCTAGTGATTATCATTTAATCAATTACAAAATTGATTGTTAATTTCCTGAAATTATTACTGATGAATATTTGTGATATAATATTATGATTATTTCCTTAAATGATATTACCTTAACCAAAATTTATTAGATATGATCTAGATCACAATTGGTTACATCCATCCCAACAAACATAGTTGCTTGAATATGATTAGGGATTTGTTTAGCAAATCTCCTTATGATACTAATCAAAATTATTTTGATAAATATTATATGGTATAACTTCATTTGAAAGACCGATTATCATCTCAAATACATGATCAAAGTCGCATTATCCTGACCTGAGGCATATATGGTGTCTAGTCGGGGAGCGTTGGGGTAACAGGTTGCTCCGTGAGCGGTTTGTCCCACCCCCATCAGTACCAGCCATGACAACGAGCAAGGAAATGATAATGCTTGAAGCGATCATGTTGTATTTTTCTAATTATTAAAATTCAAATAATGTGTATCTTGAGATTATACCATCCTTCAAATAACAATTAAAAATTAATTGTTGGTTGATTGATTGAATTGATAATTGATTTAATATGATTAAATTAATTAGATCCAATTATATACTATTATGAATAGAGTTGTAATGCCCATGAAAGAATTAATTATGTGATTATAATTCATAATAGTTAATTAGAACTTAAACATGATATCGAGGATCACATAAGTGACATAAATGGTCTTCCGTCAATGAAGGGTTCCGTCCCCAGGGATTGTATGTAGAAGACGCATGTATGAAGTGACAGCTCCTGCATACAAGGGCATCTGGATTGAGCTCTTTGCTTCTCAAAAGAGTAAGACCATCTGCGTATTGACCCCAATATCGAGTCCTCATATTATTGGGGCGATATTGGATTGCGCATAGCGAGTTCTAATCCTGTTGATGACGGGTCAACATCAGCTTAGGGGTGGTGAGCCCAAGTTTTGAAGACCGAATTGCGAATGCAAGTTGGACTTACAAGGCGAAATGTGTTCCCGCTTCTTTTTATCCAAGTTGTAAGTTCTAATACTATTGGGATGTAACAAAGATAAGAAAGGAGATCCCAGATTTTGCTTGAGATATAATGGTAAGTATATCTCTTACGTTGAAATTGAATAAGGGAATGAACTTTCAGTGTTGACTAGGAAAGACAACTTTGATATAAAAATTCTTAAATTAAAGTAAAATATGTACATATATGCACATTTGTTATTTTAGATAATCCTCATTACACCCACTCAATACTATACTCAATAATAATCGGTAAAATATCATGGATTGGAACAATGATTAAGATATTGTACTTGCAGTTGGATATATAATATATGTGGTTTCAATGTGCAAGTATTCTCATAATAATGAGGAATAACAATTAAATAGACAATAGGACAACAACATAGGGTTTGTATGTCTCTATAGTCTTGATCTCATCAAGTGTGCTTTGGAAGTATCATGTCGATGATGATCAAAATTGTCAAATAATCCTTATAAAATCTAAGAAGGTGTTTTGCCATATATATGTGATCTCAACATTTAATCATGAATGACATGGTTCACTACATTATGCAGAATGGTGGCTCGATCAGAGATGATGTACTCAAAATATTTGAGTACCTTTTTGAACCAAGGCCTTTGAGTTAAGATGGATGTAGATACGATAAGTGTCATCATTCAACAATCTATACTCAAGTCATTCATGAAGCTTCATAATATTTATATTGTATGAGTTGAAAGAAGCATGAATAAATGTTGAAATACTGTTACATTGAAATCTTTTGAGTTCAACATAAGAGAGCCTTATTCTTCAGCAATGGTTGCTAATAGATAAAGGAGCACAGTAGAAGCACGGGTCTAAGCCAAGTAAGAAGGAAAGTCAAAGAGTTGACTGTACTTCCGTGACTTCCATATGACATCCAAAGAGTTGGATGAATGCCAATACTACAACAAGTTGACGTGTTGATAGTATGACTATCAAGACTATCCAAGATCCTTAGAGAAGGATCTATATAGTGCATCAGAATAATTATACATCTACATCAATAAAATTGACTTGCTTGATAAGATCAAAGTCTAATAATTGTATCTCATTTTTCTAGTAATACTTGCAATTGGTCGCATATGTTTTTAAAAGACTTGAAAATTTTATATTAAGGTTTAATAGTCATACACATGGATATTGATGCAATTGTTGCAAAAATCTCTATTGGATAGATAAACTTCATAATTTCAGTGGAGGAGCCCTTAGTCTTAAAGAATGTCTCTATGACCTAGATATTAGAATACATACATTGTTTGTTTATAAATATTGGAAATAAACATGAATTCTAGAATAGACCTATCATAAAGAGTTATGATCGATATATTTCAGATAGTAATCTAGCATATAGAGGAATCTACGAAATTACAATATTAATGAATGGTTCATTAACATTTCTAATAGTAGAAATTAAACCATAAAAGATCAATAGGAAGATTAAGATCATTTGACAATTATTTGGCATCAAACCTTGGACATATGTCTATTATTAAGATCAATAAACTAGTAAGATATTGAACTTTAGATTGCCTAAAGGTTCAAAACTTACACACTTATGAATATTGTATTCTAAGTACAAAATGTCCAATACACCCTTCTCTGGGAATCGTGTAAGATGTCAAGGTATTCAAGATCTCAAACATATTGATGTGTGTGGATTGTCTGTATCATAATAAACATTGACGATATATGTTATCATTTGATGATATTTGTGATACGAGATTTCTTCCCTTCACCATAGAAAGCTTTGAATTGTTAAAAGATTTCACAATTTTTGTTTATAACCAAAGTTTGAAGGAAGATGAAAGAATTTAATCTAATCAATGTAGCAAGCACCTATTAGATTAATTAAAGAAATACCAAATGGAGAAATAAATATCATTCCTATCTTACTCCTCCTAATACACCTAAACTCAATAGAGTTGTAGGGAGATGCAATTGGATCATGTGTGACATGATTGATCAATGATGAATATTAGCATAATACCTCTTAGTTTCCATGTATATATTAGAGACTACAATAATATTATTAATAAGATTCTATGCCAGTAAGCTGGAATCTAGCACCTGAGAGTGCTACTTCGTTAGGAATATAAAGGATGGTATTGGATACCTACTTTATGACATTGAGATTCTTAAAAGATCTCATCTCTAAGGATAAGCTTCTTAGAGGATGACTCTTGAGAATCAAGATGAAATGAAGTGAAGGAACTCATTTAATCTTGAGAAGATAATGAGGCTCCTGAAATGAGAAACTAAAAGGACAATTAAAGATGAAATACCCATACCTCTTCAAATGAGTTTGAGGATGGATTCCATGTATCAGTTAAGTCTAATAATTATCTAACTTCATATGATGAAGCTTCCAAGGATCATGACATGGAATGATGGATGTTAGCAATAAAGTCTAAAGTAGACTTCATATACAAGTGTTGTATATGGACCCTCGAGGATCCACCTATAAGGGTAAGACTCGTTAGGTGTAAATGGATCTTCAAGAGAGAGTAGGAACCTTTTGAGAAGGTACAAACCTTCAAAGCACGGCTTCTATCCACAAGATACGCTTGGAAGAGAAGACATCTCTTGTGATGAGACTTGCTCTCCAGTTACCATGCTTAAAGCCATCAGAATATTGCTAATTATAGCTTCACAACTTGACTTTGACATCTTCAAGATGGAAGTCAATATTGCATTCCTCTATGAATACCTCTATGAGGATATAAACATGAAGTAACCCTAGGGTTTCATGGTTGAGGAAAGCAAGGTGTGCAAGATAAGGAACTCCATCTATGGACTTAAATAAGCTTCATGTAGTTGGAGCATCAGATTTGATGAAATTATAAATGTCATGATTTCAGATAAAATCTTGATGAACCGGGTGAAGCTTAGTGGGAGTGCCAATATGTTCATCATGCTAAATGTAGATAATATCCTAATCATTTGGAATAAAAGGATGAGAATAAGTGTTTTATGATATAGTTATTCCATATACTGAGATATGATCTCAAGGATACCTCTTATATCTTAGTTCTGAAAATGTTCAGGAGCATAGAAATGAGGGTATTGAGACCATCACATTTGTAGTACATGTTGGACATGTTCTATTTTCGGAATACTTCAAGGAAGTCTTCCTTCCCTTATGATATGGTACGGACCTATCTGAAGGGATAGCACATCAAAGATGGAGGAAGTGAATGCTAGAACTTCTTGCCTTTGCGCATCAATTATGAGAAGACTGATGTATGCTAAATGTGTACAAAAGTCGGATGTGTGTCATGCAATGGGAGTAGTAAACTTTTACCAATCCTACTATGGAGATAAAACACTTAATTGCAATAACAACAATATTTTCAAAGAGGACAAGACTTTCGAGATAGTGATCTCTAAGTTTTATTCAACAACCTGAGACTTTATAGATAGTGATCTAAAAGGCTCTTAACTGCAGATACCATAGAAGATAGAGATCTCTGGGAATCAGGGTATTCTGATAAGGATAGTAGATATTGCATATTGGTTATAATGATTATTGAGTTGTAGTATCAAAGACAATATAACAACTTTAACAATATTGAGTATTGGTTGCATAAGATGCAACATTCGTTTTGGATGAGAGGACTATTACTAGGAGATATGCTAGTACCGTAAAAGGACTTGGCATAGTCTCTTGGGAACAGAGTGAATAATCATATTACCTTGCTATATTAATTAGCTTATGATTGTCAGATGAGTATGGGTTTAAATTAGCCCCTTAATGGCTCCTTGGGCTAGTAGGAGATTGTTTACATGTGAGACCATGGCAAGCCATTATGCAATAAATGTTATTGCAAATATCATTCCCTAATCTGAAATGAAGAATAATTAATTTTAATAATAGGTCGCTTAGTATAATTAGGGTTATGTACCATGGCCATCTTGATGGTCATACAACTGTCGATTCAATTGTTGAATAGTAGAGGTTGGTGCTTGAATGAATATCTAAAGAGTTAGATTCAGGACTCATCAACTACCGTCAAATGATTATTAAGAGATGATCTCCAATCTGAGTACGAGATGGTAGTCCTTTCTCTTTTGCATGATATCTGATCGACCTCTTGATGTCGATCCTTTGAATAGGAATAGAGATTCATAGGTGTCAGATTAGTTAGGTCAAAGAGTTGACTTGACATGATCGAGAAAACAAAAGACCTATTTCATATGTTTTCACGATATAGGAGAGACAGATGTGTTACTATATATTTGAGTATGTACATTTGGCATACCGATAGGTTGATGGCCTAATCAAGGTCTATACACCGGTGTTCTGGTGTGAATACAAAGGAGTATGAGTAATACCATCTCTCAAAGGGATAATACAGGTTCATTTACTGAACCGGAAGACATGAGCTCACTCATGAGATATTGAGAATCAAATTCTGTGCACGGTCGTCTCGCTTTGGAAGCTTGACTGAATTTGCAGGTTTTATATACGCTTTTGGAAAGTATGATCAATACCTAGGTATGATATATGCCTTTGGAAAGTATATGATCGATACCAACTCTCAATGATCAAATGAGAAAATTAATGATAAAACCATGAAGGAGACAGTCTATATATATCTAAAACTTCGGGTTTATTCTAGGTCTTCTAGTATGCAGGATGTACATGTATCAGGAATACCTGATGGTGATGTGATCATAAACAATTGTACAACCATGATGCTTCCATTTTGAGGGAGTTATGAAACAGATCTGGAATATAGTGACTACTCTAACAGAGAAGTGATCTCATCTTAGTCCAAATGTTTGACATTGATCTGAATGTGATTCGGTTGCAACGAGAAGATTTGGTCTACGGCTTTGATTTAATCAAACATTTATGGGAGGTCTTGAAGATCTGGATTTGAGATTTGATCTCAATATCCAAATCACTATACGTGGAACGTACAACCGCCCTGTCATTATCTCCAAGTATCCGCAGAGAAAGTGCATTATCCTTGAAAGAGTTCAAGGATAATTTCACTATTGATATATGTATCCGAGCATTGAGAAATGTATAATTAGATGTGATTTAATTATCATGAATAACATGAATTTGATTCATAATATTTGGACATATAAGGAGAGTTATCTACAATAGTTAAATGTGATTTAATTATCAAAGATGTGAAAAATGTGAATGTGATTTATATAATTTGGGCATATGAGAATAGAGATCCAAGATAATTAGATATGATTTAATTATCAAGGATATAAATAATATGGATATCACTATCCATATTGATCATATATATTATAAATGTGATTTATAATATATAAGCAGGAGATATTTGTAAATAACATTTACAATTTAAATGTGGATGCGAATTGGATTCACATTAAACATTTAATTGAAATTGTAATTTACATTTTATTTTGGGTTGTGAATGTGATTCTCAAATTTCCAATGGCATGATTGCAATGTTCACAAAAGAAATTGGATTTATTTTTGTGAAATAGTTTGCAACAAATATTGTTACAAATTTATGGAGATATACATGAATTAGTGGATCTCATGTAATTGGAATGAGTGCCTCCCCTTCCTATTAGGGGGAGGGGACAGACACCAAGTTCTATTGGGATTTGGTGGCCGTCATACGCCTTCAAGGAAGGACGCTTGACTCCTTCCTATTATCTCCATGGATAACTGATTTAATTGAAATTAATTTATATTCATTATTATTCAATATATATTTAATTGAATTGAAAATTTTGTTATGGTTTTTTTGCAACTAAACCATGGCCATTGAAAGAAATACAAATCAATTTGAATCATTAGATTTGTGTTGTTCATGGATTGAGATCCATGGACTCCCAAAATAGTATAAATAGAAGGGTAACCCTAGCCTTTTATTTTACACACAAGTTGAAGACAACAACATGCTCTCTTCCCCATTCTCTCTACATGCCATCTCTCATTCTCTCTCAATCTGTGGCTATCCATATGTTGAACTATAGAAGAGCACCATTGTCGCCATGCCATCATGCTGCCACTTCAACTGCTCATGGATCTACGTCTCCTTCGATGCACCTCGCTCGTGAAGAATAGATCAGATCTCGTGTGATGATATCAGGATATTCGTTGCTTGGATAAACAACTTAGATTGCGAGAAGCACACGGTTCATCCCCACGCTCGCAAGCATCTCCTCCGACACGTCGGACTTGAGACAGGACGTCTCTTCGTTTATAGACTCGATCGCAACCACACCCGAAGACGTAAACCAAATACTTGTTTGTGGTTTAGATGAAACAATCCAAGAAGTGTTCTTGGATCATATGGTTTCATCATTTATACTTTTTTTAATTTCTGCTACCCCGAGCAACTAGTGTGACTAGTCACTCCCGATCGCATATGATGCAATCCTCGTGCTTCCATGATGCGTTAAAGAATTTTTCATATCCTTTAGTCAAACGCAATCCCTTATGACTACGAGTCTATCTTATACAATGTGTGTGATATATAGCTCCTCTCGGTTGAAGCAGTAATAGTCAACCTTTCTCCAATATGGTGGCCTAATTCCCCAATCCAATAACTCTTTTCTTGAGAAGTAAGTGTTGATAGGGATTTTTCAGGTTTTAAAATTATTGATGAATAAAAATGTAATGTCATTGATCCATATAATCCCGCAACAACAAAGTTGTTTTTTTCTTCTCAAGCCAATAATTACAGAAAATGTGGCAAGAGAATTTTTTTTATTTAATTAACATGTATAACAACAGGATCGAACTTAGGGAGGCTACAAATCACGAGGGTTATTCAAATAATCAAAAAATCAATTAAGAGAAAAAGGGAATCTCAAATGCTAACTATCTTGATTTTTGTGAAATTTTTATCTTTTTAATTTTTAAAATTATTTTATTTCTACTTTTTATTTTCTGATTTACAAATTTTTAATGATTTTTAGTTTGCAAAATTTTAATTCTGAAAACTATACTTTTCAAAATAAATTTATACACAAAAGAAATGCATTTTCTTAGATTTTTCAAATACGATAAAAACACTAAAAATGTCCGAATAAAATATTTCTATATTTTTGATGATTTTTTACTATTTTTGTAATTTTTCAGAATTATTTACATTTTTCAAGATTTTAAAATGAATAAAAATTGGGGAAAATGCAAACAATGAGCACACAGGATTATTTCTCAATTTAGAAAAGAAAATGATATAAAAAATTTCTCCAATTATTTTTCTTAAAATTAGAATGAATTGTCTATAAATAAGAAGTGGAATCACATTTTTTAGATTTTCTTCAATTTTATATGATTTTTTTAAAGATTTTTAGTATTTTGCAATTTTTTTGGGTTTAAAAATAATAAATGCGTGAAAATTTGATAGAAAATAAATTGCATAGAAAGAAAACTAATTTATTTTTTTTGGATTTTTACACAATATTTGAATTTTTAAGATTTTTCAAAGTTCAAACAGAAAAAATTGACGTTTTTGATTTTTTAATAATAGTAAATGAAAATAAAATGAACTGAAATTTTTACATAATGAAGAGGAACACATCATGAATATAACTTGTATTTTCCAGATTTTATTAAGCAATGAAAATATTTATTTCAATAAGAAAAAAAAGCAAAATAATTGTCTAGATAATAGCGACTGAACTGCAATTATTCAATGTTCTTGAATGAAAAGATAATAGGAAATAAAAAAATGGGGAAAAACTTAATTTACAAAATAAAACGTGCTCTGCACGTGACTTGTTGGAGAGCAGGGGACTCTTTGCAATTTTTAATACACAAAAGGGCTTTCTCGTAATATTCCCAAAAAAGAATTAGGGTTTGGCTCTTATTTTCTCCTTTCGCAGTCGGCGCTACCCTTTTATTTTTCTCCCCTAATCCACAAGGTCGGCGGTGTTGGACAAGCGAGCCCACGACGAGCCATTACGCAATAAATGTTATTGCAAATATCATTCTCTGATCTGAAATGAAGAGTAACTAATTTGCATAATAGGTCCCTTAGTACAATTAGGGTTATGTACCATGGTCGTCTTAATGATCATACAACTGTTGATTCAATTATTGAATCATAGAGGTTGGTTCTTGGATGAGTATCTAAAGAGTTAGATTGAGGACTCATCAAGCACCGTAAAATGATTGTTAAGAGTTGATCTCCGGCCTGAGAAGGAGATGGCAATCCTTTCTCTAAAGGGTTGATATCTAGCCGACCTCTTGATGTAGGTCCTTTGCATAGGAATAGAGATTCGGAGGTGTTAGATAAGTTGGGTCAAAGAGTTGACTTAACGAGATCGAGATAACCAAATTCCTATGTCATATGCTGTCACAATATAGGCACACATTCTCTGACCGGAGACAGATGTGTCACTAATGTCTGAGTATGTACATTTGGCAGACCAATATGTTGATGACCTAATCAAGGTCTATACACCAACGCGCTGGTGTGCATATAAGGGCATATGAGTAATACGATCTCTCAAAGGGATCATACATGTTCATTGTTGAACCGGAAGACATGAGGTCACTCATGAGATATTGGGAAGAATCAAATTCCGCGTGCGGTCATCTCGCTTTCGAAGCTTGACTGAATTTTTAAGGATTGATATATACTTTTGGAAAGTATATGACCAACACCTAGGTATGATATATGCTTTTGGAAAGTATATGATCGATACCAACTCCCAATGGTGAGAAACTTATTGATAAATCACTGAAGTAGACAGTGTAAAATTGATATTATTCTTCAGAATTATTCTGGGTCGTCTAGTATGTAGGATGTACAGGTATTAGGAATAGCTAAGGGTGATGTGATCATAAACGGTTGTATAACCATGAAGCTTCCATTCCAAGGGAGTGAAGAAATGGGTCTAGGTTTTAGTGACTCCTCTGATGAATCTCATATTCATCACTCTAAATCTCATTAATTAAGCTCGTATCCCTCAAAATCATCAGCATTTCTTCATTTATTCTGCATAATTAGCATTCATGCATGTTTTGATAAGAATTGCATTTTATCACTAATTTTTGCCCAAAATAAGAAGCCAAAAATCCCAGTCAAAATTAACCTGTAAATAGCCTAACTTCCCTGATTTTTATCTCATTCATGCTATCTCAGAATGACACAAAACCACATCCACTGTGTACATATCACTAACAAGAATAAATGAAAAATACAAAAAATCACTAACCTGAATAAGTGGACCAAAAACCCAAACCCTAGTTTCAGGATTTCCGGACTAAAACCCTCATATCTTCCTCATCCAGTGTCTGTTTTTGTCCTACTCACTTTTAAACTAATGTACATTCAATTACCTTCAAATAAGACCAAGTTCAAGTGAATCAAAGCTCATATGTAAAAGTTGGGTTTGAGCCTCTTTTGTACATTTTGTATTTTAGCGATTTTTGACCTTTATAATTTATGTACATAATTAACCTATTGTATTTAATTTCTATTTCATTTGTCTTCTTTGATGAAAGTTTTATTAAAATACGCAAAAATCCAAATCCAAATTGAGCTTGAAATCAAAGAAACAAATTGAGTCCAAGTCTTCACTAGTTATCTGTACAAAAAGCGTCCTTTTCGTATTTTATTTTATTCCTTCTTTTTCTTAATTTATAAAAATCCAAAAAACTAGATTAATGTGTAAATATTTATCTTTTATTTTATCATATTTTTTCGGATTTTTTATCTAGTTTAAAAATGACAAAAAATTATAAAACCCAAAATTCAAGGTATCCTATGTACATGGAATACCACAAAAATATCACTTTGTGCATTTGATCGATTTTGATATTGGTGTCTTCATGAAAGTTATAGATCTCATCGAGACAAGAATTTTTTGTGAAAAAATTTTTTTTGATCCGAGGCCGTTTGCTATTTATTTTAGATTTTACAAAGTTTTATTTTCTTAATTTTGTGGTGTTGACACATGGCAGCTCCTGGAGACACCACGTGTCAACTAGTTTTCGAGGTTTTATTAACTAGTTTTTATTAAAAATAATTAAAAGCCGCCGCACGTGCAAGGCTCGTGCCTCCTAGGCACGCGCCACACAGGTGCTATCCACCTCTTCCCCCAAACGCCGCCACGCGTCGCATCCTGGGTCGTCCGATCTCAACCGATCGGAAGGCCCGCGTCCTTCGTCTTCCTTCCCCCTTTCCCGATTCGGTCGTCGCCCCTCAACTTCTTCGCTGGAGATTTCGACGCCCACCGCCCCACGTATCTCGCAGCCACCATCTCTGATCCTTCAATCTATCCCTGCAAATCTTCACACATCTCCCATTCAATTTCCAATCCCCGATCGACTCCCAAATCTCACTCCACTGCCACCTCAAATCCCTGGCGAATCCCAAATCGATTCCCAGCAACCCCCTTTCCTCTTCCGGCCAACTCCTCCTTGGCTATAAAAGGACCCCCCTTCTGATGCTCCCATCCGCCGACTACACACGATATAGCTTCGTGGCGGTGACAGCACCACGACGCTCATCCTCCGGCACGATCCGACCTCTCTGGTCGACGCCGTGCCTCCGCATGTGCTCTTGCTCCAGCTTGCTGTTGTCGAGCCTACGACTTCACTGACGACTTCAACCTCCTTCGCACATAGCTACCTCCAACAACGACGATCTGCACCGACTATCTCCGCCATCTTCACCTCTAACGCTTGGAGCCAACTGTCGTCGAGCCTACCTCCGTCACCACGGCAGGACCCCCCCCCCCCCAGGGTTCATCTTCATCTCCAATCGCCAGGAGCACAACTTCCAGGTGCTGCGCCTTCGTTGGCCACGCCTCCCTCGTTGACGTCAGCAAGCACGCCAGTCAGAGGCCCTCCTACGACTGTCGTGCTACGACCGGGTGCTAACCCCGAGACCCTCACGCGCATGTGCGAGGCACGTGCGCCTGGGGTGAACGATGTCAGCCTCCAGGCACGTGACCCGCGTGGGCACTTTGTGTCCAAGTCCCCTAAGAGCTCGAGATCTACTAGCCGCCCCCAGGATCACGTGCTCCGCTTGTGACGCTAGGGTAATTTTCGTCAAGCCCCCATAGGTTGCCCATATTACTGATCAGTCTATCTACCCCAGGGGTCACACGCATCGTACGTGACCTGCTGGGAATTTTGTGGAACCCCCCCCCCCAACTTTTCAAGGAATAAATAATGTCATGTAGAGGTCCATCTGCCCCATAGGTTTAATATTTAATTATAATAAATATTAAACCTAATTATTTTCAAGGAATAAAATTATCTAAGACCTATCACTTTGTCTACATTTAAAAATTCATAAAAAATTTATCTTGCAACCAGAAATTTCAAAAAAATTACAGTGCATACATTTCATCATAATTTGCATCTTTGCCAAGTGTCATCTATTTTGGACATTGTTTGATCGATATTCACATTTTAGTCCTTAAAATAAGCCGAATTTTCATTTTACATCCTTTATTGCATAAAAAATTACAAAAAAAAGATCGCCTCGAAAACCGCACACAAACATTGATAGACATAATTCTAGGTTGTTCCTTTGCCTCCTTGTGTTTGACCTAGGGACTTTCCCAAGTAAAATAAATATAAAACCACACGATTAAAATTGATTACATAGTTGTGGTTATTTTCTTGACCGATTCCAATTGCCGCTTACAACAAAATGACACACATTTATTTTTTTCCGCACAACATTACACATTTTAAATAGTGATTCAAGACCCGTTAGATGGCGTCATTGTCGATGAGGCAAACGGCTTAATTTTTTGTTTGAATTTTTTTGTTCGGTTCTCCGCATTCGGATAGTCTGTCCCCCGACTTTTTCACTGTAAATTCCATATTTTTTCCTGCATTTATTTTCAACATTTTTTTCTTATTTCTTTTTGATCTATTTATGAGTCACTCTCTTACACCATCTCTCTTATTTTTCTTGCGAGGTACCCGGCGTACGTGGAGCGATTTTTCAAGAATCGACGCATCTTCATCGACTTCTGAAAAAGCCGCAGTTAATCTAAGTTCGAGTCAAGTCGTGACAGAGTGTAGAGTCTAGGATTTTTATTTTCTATAATTTTAATTTCTGAAACTAATTGCTCATTTATAGCGATGTCCGTTTGGACTCTCGCATCTGTAAAAAGACCTTAAACTTTTTTCTGTGGTGTGTCGTGGCATGTTTCACTCTCCGATAAGGGTGGGACCCGACTTAAGTGGTGCTTAGGATAGACCCGTACATAGGGCTCTTAGAGCATTTTAATTTTTAATTGTGCTCGTAGGATCTAAGACCACACTTCACTCTAATTGAGACGCACATAGATCGTTCAATTTAGCCAAAATTCAATTTAATTCTTTCCCGCTAATAGAACTTTCTGCTAGGTGTGGTTTTTCATCGGCATGCATCCATATAGATTAATTTTTCAATTATTGTATTGCATCCCATATGGAGATTGCGAGGATTTACTGTAAGTCTTCTAACTGAGCATACATCATAGTTTTTCACGTGCATCAGCTTTTCCCGAACTTTTTCTCTCTCTTGTTTTGTCACATAATTTTACAGGAAATTGGGACAAGACGGTAGATGTGCATTTGTGCTCATTTAATTCTTCAGTGATCACCTAATTAAAATTGGGACTGCTAAATATAGCTGACTTCAAATAACTCACAAATCAAGAACTTTTGTTGGAGAACAGCCCCGACCTTGGATTCTTTTATTTTTCTGAGTGAGCGAGAGACGACACTTAAGGCTAGAGCCCAAACCCGGATTTTCATATTGACTACTGATTCTAACAACAATGATTAGCTACTTCTTAGTGAGGATCTATAGGTAGCTGGTAAACGGTCCGGATTTCCTTAGCAGAGTGGGTGGTTTACATGACACTGCGTAAGGCTCCGTCCTCAAGTAATGGGTAGCGGTTCTACGGTCTGTACTTACTCCCATATTGGTTGAAGGTAGGTGCAACTAGTTATAAGAATTCATGCCAGTCATTAGGAAAATTTCTTGCACCTAACAGCTCACTAAATTCTTTCCAAGATTGTCTTATCACCAATTAAAATTGAAAAGATAATAGCCGAACTCTTACGGGTTCATTGTGTGAGTTGGTGAACCTGGGGTTTGATTTGTGTTTGATTTTGCGTACGTGAACCGATTTCGAAAATCAAAAGCCGCACAATTGTGCCTCCTCTCTCCTTCCTTGATTTGTCAACCAATAAACCTTATTTAAAAATCATGGAACTTTTGTCCAAGAATTCTTCAGTTCCAGATCATGAAAATGAATTCATCTCGAACAGACCCAAACCGCCATTCCTTTCAGCTCTTTCAAAAGTGGCGGGATATTTATCCGAGACCCCATCAGAGCTATAGTATGAAAACGAATTCGTATCGATTAGACCCAAAACTTCAACACCTCCTCCAACTTCCACAAGAGACTCTCAACCACAAACACACTACAAATTCGATCGGCTTCATGAATGACAACCCTTTTTATTGGGATCATATAAACCAACAACCGATTGAGGTATCCATTTCTTCATATGTCAATCCATTCTATTCCAATCATACAATTCATCCTTCATATTCGGTAAATGTCAATCCATCATTCATGGGAGATCATAACCACATGATCGACTTTAACAATTCTTCCCATCTCCCATCTACCCTACCCTTGAACACAAATGATCAACCGTCATCTTGGATTGACTATGACAACCCCATCTTCAGACATAAGACTCATACAGAGGACTGGACTGACAACATAGAAACACATAGCCCTTGTATGTTGACTCCACAATATTAAGATCCTACCAATCATGATCAAAGGATTGAACTCTACTCAGACCAACTCCATAGGCCTGGATCACATGAGCAACCTCCTTACATAATTTTTGAGGAGACATTTTCAGAAAATAACAATCATATATTGGATATTTCAAGAGATCCTTCTCCTAGCACATACAGGAAAATGGAAGAGGAATTATTGAATCTCAAATACAAAAAGACACCCCGATTGTTCCCATGATTGGTCATGAAAAGATTTTGGATGATGACATTTCGAGGATAAATAAGAAATTTGATTTAATGGAGGATAGATTCAGAAAGTTTGCTGATCGATTTATTTCAATCTCTGGTTGCTCGGACATAAAAATGAATTAGGAACAGATTGGATCTCATGTTGAAAATTTTGAGGATATTCAGGAACCTAGGGATGATTCTGACAGCGGCACTTATGCATATTATTCCCCTAGAAATGACTATGCCTCTAACTCTTACTCTGAACAGCAAAGCCCCTTCTTATATAAAGAAGACGCCACATCACCACAACCCACAGAAAATACCAAAAAATGGAATATTCAAAACTGTTGGACATGCGAGCCCACGACGAGCCATTATGCAATAAATATTATTGCGAATATCATTCCCTGATCTGAAATGAAGAATAAATAATTTGCATAATAGGTCCCTTAGTACAATTAGGGTTATGTACTATGGCCATCTTAATGATCATACAGCTGTTGATTCAATTATTGAATCATAGAGGCTGGTGCTTGGATGAATATCTAAAGAGATAGATTGATGACTCATCAAGCACCGTCAAATGATTGTTGAGAGATGATCTCCAGCCAGAGTAGGAGATGACAATCCTTTATCATTTAGGCTGATATCTGACCGACCTCTTGATGCAGGTCCCTTGCATAGGAATAGAGATTCGGAGGTGTCAGATTAGTTAGGTCAAAGAGTTGACTTAACGATATCGAGATAACCAAAGTCCTATAACGTAAGCTGTCACGATATAGGCACACATCCTCAGACTAGAGACCGATGTGTTACTATATGTCTGAGTATGTACATTTGGCAGACCAATAGGTTGATGACCTAACCAAGGTCTATACACCGGCGAGCTGGTGTGCATGTAAGGATATATGGGTAATACGATCTCTCAAAGAGATCATACAGGTTCACTTGTGAGCCGGGAGACATGAGCTCACTCATGAGGTATTGGGACTGATCAAATTCCATGCATGGTCATCATGCTTTGGAAGCATGACATGAATTTGAAGGTAAGATATATGCTTTGTGAATTAATTGTGAATTATTTTTGAAGAATAAATCACAACAAAATTTGTTGGAGATTATGGGAGAAATTCATGGAGATATGCAATCTCATGATATTACATGAGATTGCCTCCACCATGAGGACATGGTGGACGGCTACCAATTCCCACAAGGAATGTGGTAGCCATCCCCCACCTTTCCTTATGCGGAGTAATCTCCATGCTAATCTCTCCTTAATTGCTTGATCTAATTTAGGATTGAATTATATTTGACATGTCAAATATATTTGATTTAAATTATATTATTAGTTGTTGGCTTTTACCGACAACAATCTTGACCATTGATTAAACATAAATCACTCTCATCCATTGATTTTATGTGTCCCATGGATTGAGATCCATGGATCCCAATATCCTATAAATAGAGAAGCATACTATGCTCTCTAATGCTATACTTTTCAAGCACATCTCTCTCTCTCAATCTACATGTCAACCCTCTTCCTCTCTCCTTGGTAGCCGTCCACCAAACCCTAGAGGAGAAAGCCGTCGTCGCCCTCGCCACCGCGCACCCGCTTCGACGTTCTTCGGTTCTCCATCTTCTTGGAGTGATACGCTTGCGAAGAAGACATTTGATCTCGTACGACGAGATCAAGAGTTCATCGTGCTTGGATCAACTCGTTGGATTGCGAGGATCACGCGACTCGTCCCCGCGCTCGCAAGCTTCTTCTCCTACGATCGGACTAGAGACAGGAGGTCTCTTTTTGTAGAGACTCGATCAACCACGCTTCAAGAGGTATTCCTTTATACTTGTTGTGGTTCTAGATGAAACGATCCGATAATCGTTCTTGGATCATGTGGTTTCATCGCATGATTTTTTAAATTCCACTGCATAGAACAACTAGTTCGACTAATCGTTCTTCGTCATATTCGATACGACTCTCACGCTTCTGTGATGCACTTGAGGATTACTTCATGTCCTTCAAAAACACCCAAAAAATCGAAAATCTAGAAAATTTCATAAAAATTGAGACTGAAATAGATATAAAGAATTTGGATCCTGTTGTACGTGAAGCACTAGAAAAAAGATTAATGTTTGAACTTCCCTTTATATAGGCCATTGAACACTTCCCCAATCTTAAATGATTTGTAGTGGACAAATTAATGATGGAAAAGTTGGGCAGGATAAGAACAAAGACTGAAAGACGTATCTTGTCAATGGCCTCCTCCTTGGTGTTAAGGGGAAAAACCAAGAGCCACTTAGTGCAGCGGTTTCCGAGATTTGACTATGGAATCAAAGATACAATTTTCACCTATGCTCGAATTGATGACAATTCACCGATCAATATCCTCTAGACCTCTATATTTCACGAACTCAAACTCGGATTGATCAGGAATATATGAGAGATTGTTCAATTGGCTGACTGATCGATAAAGAGACCAGGAGCAATCATTTCTGTCATCATGGCATTCCAAGGTGCTCCGCTCAAAGTGGAATTCACGATCATTGATATTGAGCATCAACGAGAATTCACCCAGTCTCCAATTATTCTAAGAAAGCCATTCTTAGCATTTTCTAAGGCAATTATTGATTGTAAGACTCGGGAAATCAATTTTACAGCATTAGAAGCACTTCGATCTCAACAAGTCTTTGAGGAACCAGAATTTTTTGAGGCAACCCACAAAGTCCTCAACAGCCGTAACCATCAAGTGGTAGAAGATCCCTACCCCGTTGCTGCATCCGAGATAACGGTTGTTGATGAGACTATTGGTTTAGAGAATCTCCCCCCTGCTCCATTCCCAGCTGCTCTCACCATGGAGAATCAAGTATATGAATCATATGATCCGGAGACTTATGCATGGTCATACCCTGGGTCAACCTACTCTGACTACCTTGATCACATCAACTCAACACATGAATGCTCCAACATCAAATTAATTGAGAACGAACATGCAGAGACTCTCCCCAGTATTTCAATTCCTGCGGATCTCAAAATAGAAGAATGTTTCTTTTATTATACTAAGACTTATGCATGGTCGCACCCTGGGTCAACCTATCTGAATACCTTCCCAAATCGAGAGTGCACCAGTATTAAGAAGACTAAGAACAATCACGCAGGATGAACACCGACCAAGGAGAAGAATTCCAATGGTTATTCATCTGGAGACTCGAGTGGATCGACACCTTCACAAAAAAAGAAAAAGAAAGTCACCTTTGACCCTCCGGTAGAGGAATCAGCTGATGATCCCTCATCGGGTCCGGAAAAGGTAATCTACATGAGTGAGGTCTGCTCTGCACTTCTAAAACCATATCTTCACAAGGATCCAAACTTCAATTCTCATTAGACGACTCCCGTTCCTCACTATTATTCATCCAAAGCTGACTCTCTTGCCCTCTTCAAATACACTGGAATTATCTCTTATGAGCTAACTGAGACTGGTGCTTCAGAGTATTCATCTGAGGACAAACTACTTGATCTTAAGAAGGAACGAACTCTGAGGAAACAACTGAAGAAACAAAAATACCAAAATATTCGGAGTGTGTCCACTTTCAAATACTATTCGTTTGAGGATAACTTTGATGATAGCTACCTTTCATCTGACTCAAATGCTTCATCTACGATCCATCATGATTTTTCTGAGGATGACTCTGATAATAGTTTGGAATCATATGCTTCATCTCCTTCCCATCATTACGATATCCCACCGCAAGCTCACAAAAAGATCAGTCGAAAACCGCCTTAATCATTGGCTACCCACCCTCCCTCCCAACCACATCGGTCTTCGTGTAAAACTTCTTCCTCTTATTAGGACAAGGCCTAAGTATAGGGGGGATCGATGCAACTAGTACATACCATTTTCCCCATCTCACGATCACCTCATTTCCACGCTTCTTCCATACATAGGCTGACCAGAGCCTAAGTATAGGGGGAACCGATGCCCATTTGTATATACTCTCTTCATACACATATCCTGACCATCTCATTTTTTCGCTCTTCTTCTGACCAGATCCTAGGTATAGGGGGAACCGATCTATGTCTTCTTTAGGCTTCTTGTGTCTGAGGACACATCACTCGCTAAGTATAGTGGGATCTGTATATATACTTTGTGTATATTTTACCCATATCTCATACTTTCACGTAAGTCTATATGTATTTACGGGGTGGGTTATTAATTTGAAAAAAAAAACAGCAACAACAAAAAGAAAAAGAAACAGAGTTTTACTACTAGCACTGACTGTGTCCAACCCAAAATTTTTGAAAACAAAAAATAGCTTCTTATTCATTTTTGCATAAAAAAACCCAAAAAAGGAATCCCTTGCATAAAAATCAAAAATTCAAAAAAAATCACAAAAAGAAAAAAATATGTCTGCATTTTCACACACCTACACTTCATCCAGCATTTTATTCATTTGCATATGTGAAAAGTCTTTGGTTTCTGAGCCGAGTTATGAGCAGAAACCGAGAGTGATCTGAACTTGACCTTAATCCACCTATTTTTAAGAGGAACTTCACCGAGAAATAGGATTTTAGAAGCTTCAGGTCTTTGACTTAAATCATTGAGTTCCACATGACAATGAACATCGCTTGACTCTTAGTGTCTAACCTGGTCTCTTCATTATGGGTACAACTCTGGAATAGGGAATTAATTTGTACTCTCGCACTATGCACTTAGCTCAACTCGGACGGGGTGTTGGAAGACTGTAGGAGTTTCTTTTTTACTAGCGTGGAAATCTAAAGATCGGAGTACGGGTTGAAATAAAGCTTCGAAAAAGGGATGGATGGTTGGGCACAATTTTTTCTAAGACCCCAAAAAATGTGCGGAAACAAAAAGATTCTATATCCGCAGGGGCACAACAAGATCCAAGCAGAACCACCAAAAATTCCAAATACATAGAAGCATTCTACCAAATAAATATCTGACCAAAAAGGTCCAAGCTTCAAGAAAACCTATAGATCTTGGTGGAGACTCGGCTACACTGGCCAGCTTCACAAGGAGTGGTGACTACACTGGCCACCCTCCAGTTCTTTTCTTCTTCTTCTAACTTCTCCCCCAATTAGATTGTGAACACAGCGCGACAGACCTTAGAAGGAAATACCTGACTCCCAGAGGACGAGTTACTAGAGAGGAGGTTTGCATGGTAGTCTGACATTCTGGATGGGAAGATCTAAAACCTTTCACACACATGAGTCGATTGTTCAATGTTCATAGGGTATACTTTGGGAAGAGGATTGATCTAAGATGACTTCAGAGCCGAAACTGTGACAATGATGTGTAGAACTCGAAGGCTGTTGAAAAATTCTATGTCTCACAGAAGTTCCACCAAACTATTAATCCAAAGGTCGAGTCTAGTTTCATTTTCATTTTTAGCTCATGGTCGTAGTATGGAACCCAATCTCATTTCACCTCATGACATTTCTTTTTGATGCTCAAGGACGAGCATAGTTTAAGTATAGGGGGATGGTGAATCTCAGATTCATCACTCTAAATCTCATTAATTAAGCTCAAATCCCTCAAAATCATCAGCATTTCTTCATTTATTCTGCATAATTAGCATTCATGCATGTTTTGATAAGAATTGCATTTTATCACTAATTTCTGCACAAAATAAGAAGTCAAAAATCCCAGTCAAATTTGACCTATAAATAGTCTAACTTCCTTGATTTTTATCTCATTCATGCTAACTCCGAATGACACAAAACCAGCTCCACTATGTACATATCACTAACAAGAATAAATGAAAAATACAAAAAAAATCAATAACCTAAATAAGTGGACAAAAAATCCAAACCCTAGTTTCAGGATTTTTGGACTAAAACCCTCATATCTTCCTCATCTAGTGTCTATTTTTATCTTACTCACTTTTGAACTAATGTGCATTCAATTACCTTCAAAACAAGACCATTCAAGTGAATCGGAGCTCATATGTGAAAGTTGGGTTTTGGGCCTCTTTTGTACATTTTGTATTTTAGCGATTTTTGACCTATTATTTTATGTACATAATTAACCTATTTTATTTTATTTCTTTTTCATTTGTCTTATTTGATGAAAATTTTATTAAAATCCGTAAAAATCCAAATCCAAATTGAGCTTGAAATCAAAGAAACAAATTGAGTCCAAGTCTTCACTAGTTATCTGTACAAAAAGTATCCTTTTCGTATTTTATTTTATTCGTTCTTTTTCTAAATTATTAAAAAAACCAAAAAATTAGATTAATGTGTAAATATTTATCTTTTATTTTATCATATTTTTTTGCATTTTTTATCGGGTTTAGAAATGACAAAAATTATGAAACCCTAAACTCAAGATGGGATACCCCAAAAATATCACTTTGTGCATTTGATCGATTTTGTTTTTGGTGTCTTCATGAAAGTTGTATATCTCATCGAGATGAGCAATTTTCATGAAGAAATTTTTTTGCTTCGAGGATGTTTGCTATTTATTTTAGATTTTACAAAGTTTTTATTTTCTAAATTTTGTGGTGCTGACAAGTAGCCGCTCCTGGAGCTATCACGCGTCAGCCATTTTTTGAGGTTTTATTAACTAGTTTTATAAAAAATAATTAAAATTCGACACATGTGCGAGGCACGTGCCTCCCAGGCACGCGCCACGCACGTGCTATCCACCTCTTCCCCCAAACGTAGCCATGCGTCGCATTTGGGCCATCCGATCTCAGCCGATCGGACGACCCGTGTCCTTCATCTTCCTTCCCCCTTTCCTGATTCGGCCGTTGCCCCTCATCTTCTCCGTCGAAAATTTTTGACACCCGCCGCCCCGCGTATCTCGCGGCAGCCATCTCCGATCCTTCAATCCATCCTGACAAATCTTCAATCATCTCCCATTCAATCGCCAATCCCCGGTCAACTCCCAAATCTCACTCCACCGCCGCCTCTAATACCCGACGAATCCCAAATCGATCCCTGACAACCCCCCTTTCCTCTTCCGGCCAACTCCTCCTATGCTATAAAAGGACCTCCCCCCCTTCCGATGCTCCCATCCTCGGACTGCAAATGAGATAGATTCGTGGTTGTGACAGCATCACGACACTCATCCTCTTGCGCGATTCGACCTCTCTAGTCGTCGCCGCGCCTCCGCGTGAACTCTTGATGTACCCTGCTGCTGTCGAGCCTACGACTTCACCGGCGACTTCAACCTCCTCCGCGCATAGCTACCTCCGCCAACGACGATCTGCACCGACTATCTCTGCCATCTTCACCTCAAACGCTTGGAGCCAACTGTCGTTGAGCCTACCTCTGTCACCACGCCAGGACCCCCCCCTTCCGAGTTCATCTTCATCTCCAATCGCCAGGAGCACAACTTCCAGGTGATGCGCCTTCACTGGCCACGCCTCGCTCATCGACGTCAGCAACAACGCCAGCCAGAGGCCCTCCTACGACCACCGTGCTACGACCGGGTGCTAACCCCGAGACCCTCGCACGTGCCCCCCAGGGGGAACAATGTCAGCCTCCAGGCATGTGACCCGCGTGGGCACTTTGCATCCAAGCCCCCGAAGAGCTCAAGATCTACTAGTAGCCCCTAGGTCACGTGCTCCGCACATGATGCTGGGGTAATTTCCATCAAGCACCCGGAGGTTACCCATATTATCAATCAGTCCATCTATCACAGGGGTCACTTGCATCGCACGTGACCTGCTGGGAATTTTGCGAAACCCCCTCCCCCCCCCAACTTTTCGGTAATTGCAGATTCATCATTTGCATTATTTATATATTTATTATCAATTGCACAAAAACCCCTGTGTTCACCAGTGATTCTAGACCTCTATATGACATTATTTTCATTATCCAAAAATAACATTTTGTTCCGCATTTAATTCTCTATAGTTTGGCATATTGAATACATTTTTATAATCAATGGTTAATGAAGAATTAATTGTTTTGTGGAAAATTGCATATTTTTCACATTTTATGCTTTGATTTCCATAATTGATTAACTGTTGCTCTAAAAATTCCCAAAAAATCAATGCTTGTAGAATTTAATTGTGTTTAACAGTGTGCCCAAAAAGAATTGCATTTGCATACATAGTTTGCCCTGTAAAAATCATTTTGCATAATTCAGTATTTGATCTTTAATAGGTATTAAATCTCGTATTTTCGAGGTTTAGGATTCTTCTGAGATCAATCACCTAGAAATAAATCTTAGATAATTTTATTCCTTGAAAATAATTAGGTATAAAATTTATTACAATTAAATATTAAAATTCACTTTGTATGCATTTAAAAATTCATAAAAAATTCATCTTGCATCCAAAAATTCCAAAAAAAATATAGTGCATACATTTCATCATACTTTGCATCTTGGCCCAGTTTCATATTTTTCAGACATTGTTTGATCGATATTCACATTTTAGTCCCTAAAATAAGCCGAATTTGAATTTTGCATCCTTTATCGCATTAAAAATTACAAAAAAGACTGTCTCGAAAACCGCACACGAACTTTGATAGACATAATTCTAGGTTGTTCCTTTGCCTCCTTGTGTTCGACCTTGGGACTTGCCCAAGTAAAATAAACATAAAACCACGCGATTAAAAATTGACTAAATAATTGTGGTTATTTTCTTGACCGATTCCGATTGCCTCTTACAACGAAACAACACACATTTATTTTTTTACACACGACATTACACATTTTAAATAACGTAATCTAGGACCCGTCAGTAGAGAAGTGATCTGATCTTGGTCCAGATGTTGGATATTGATCTGAATGTGATTCAGATACGATGAGAAGATTAGATCTACGATCTTAATTTAATCAAGCATCAATGGGAGGTCCGCAAGATCTGGATTTGAGATGTGTTCAAGTCACTATACGTGGAACAATACAATCGCCCTGACCTTATCTCCAAGTATTCGTGGAGAAAGCACATTATCCTTGAAAAAGTTCAGGATAATTTCATTGTTGATATAAGTATCCGAGCATTGAGAAAATGGATAATTGAATGTGATTTAATTATCATGAATAATATGAATTTGATTCATATTATAAGGATAGTTATGTTGGATAATTAAATGTGATTTAATTATCATGAATAATATGAATTAGATTCATATTATAAAGAGAGTTATCTTAGATAATCAAATGTGATTTAGTTATCAAAGATGTAAATAATGTGAATGTGATTCACATTATTTGGGCACATGAGAATAGAGATCCAAGATGATTAAATGTGATTTAATTATCATGGTAAGAATAATGTGGATAGTACTATCCATGTTAATCATATATATTATAAATGTGATTTATAATATATAAGAGAGAAAAATTTGTAATTTACATTTGTTAATTAAATGTTGATGTGAATTGGATTCACATTGGACAATTAATTGAAAATGTAATTGACATTTTATTTTGGGTTGTGAATGTGATTCACAATTTTCCAATGGCAAGATTGCAATATTCACAAAGTAATTATGAATAATTTTTGTTGAATAATTTACAACAAGTGTTGTTGTAAATCTTGGAGATTTCCATGGAATAATGTAATCTCTTGAGATGTCATAAGATTACATGAGATTGCCACCAGATCCCATATTATGGAAGGAGGCAATCTTCATTCCATAATATCCATGCTTGATTGGTTTAATTTGGGATTATGATTCATATTGGTTTATCAATATACATTTAATTCTAATTAAATTAATTGTTTGTTGGTTTTTACCAACAAAATCTTAGACATTAAAAGAAACACAAATCAATGAGAGCCATTGAATTTGTGTTGCCCATGGATTGGGATCTATGGATCCCAAAATATTATAAATAGAAGGGCACCCCTTGCTCTTTAGATGCTAATGAGAACATAAGTCTCTCTCTCTCTCTCTTTTTCTCTCTACACGCCCACTCTCTCTCTCATATGGTCCTCCACCATGGATGCCCTAGAGAGAGTCTCCATCGTTGCAGCGTCATCGTTATGTTGTCCGATCATTTGCTCGTGGATCTTCGTCTCCTTTGGTGTGCCTCGCTCGTTAAGAAGACGTAGATCTCATGTGTCGAGATCAGGATATCCGCTGCTTGGATCATCAACATGGATTGCGAGAAGCACGTGTTTCATCAACACGCTCACAAGCGTCTCCTCCATCGGATCGGACTTGAAACAGGAGGTCTCTTCGTATAGAGACTCGATTGCAACCACGCTTCAAGAGGTAATCCTATTCCTTGTTTGTGGTTTAGACAAAATGATCCGAGAAGTGTTCTTGGACCATGTGGTTTCGTCACATGAAAATTTTTTAATTTCCGCTGCCTCGAGCAACTAGTGCGACTAGTCGCTCCCGATCTCATACGATGCGATCCTCACGCTTCCATGATACCCTTAAGGATCTCCTCATATCCATCAAGTGGTATCATAGCCTTAGGTCGAAAGTTTCGGATACGATTAGTAAACCTAAGCCGACTTGGGTTCGTTAGGGTTGCGAAAGTTTTATCACATTTCATTTTCGCATCTCTGTTTAGTGCTTAATTTCGGCCCTGTTTAATTAAACACGAAAATAAACTTAGATTTTGTTCCTAGTTAAATAAGAAAATCGTAGGATCTGAGTTTGCATGATTTTGAATCTGTTTGCTCAAGTTTTGATCATTTTAGTGAACATGTATCCACAGTTTCGGGGACTGCAATCTTAACGTAATTAAGGAGTTAATTACTATTTTGAAACACCTTTAAATGCGTGAAAATGACTTAGGTTCTGTTTTAAATCAAATTAGAAAATTTTTAAAAACTTTGCTTTATTTGGATTTAAATCTATTGAGAAATGCTAATTTTAGTAAGTGAGGGTCACTGCTGGAAATTACTTTCCTAATCAAGAACCTTTTGATTGTTGTTTAATTAATTAGTATAATTAAATGGTTTAATTTTCTGGAATAATTATAGTTAAATATTTATGAAATATTTGATGATAATTATTTCTTTAAATGACATTGTCTTAACCAATAATTGATTAGATATGATTTTGATCACAATTGGTTACACAATCCACTTTCCAACAAACATGTTGTTTGAATAGGATTTGGGATTTGTTTAGCAAATCTCATTATAATGTTAATAAAAATTGTCTTGATTATTATTATATATGGTATAACTTCGGATGAAAATTCGATTATCATCTCAAGTACACAATGATCAATTTGGCATTATCCTTTCCTGTGGTGGATATGGTGTCTAGTCGGGGAGCGTTGAGGTAGCAGGTTGCACCGTGTGCGGTCTGTTCCACTCCCGTCGGTACTGGCCATGACAACAGGTAGGGACTCGATAATGCTGGAGAGATCACGGTGTATTTTCTAATTATTAAAATTCAGAATAATATATATTTGACGTAATACCATAATTCAAGTAACAATAAAAGAATGTTTGTTGGATATTATTTGGATCATTAATTTAGTATGATTAGATTAATTGGAATCCATTAAAATTAAAACACTCTATTATGAATAGAGATGTTATTTCCCTTGGAAGAATTTATCACGAAGAATATGATTCATGATGATTAATTAGAAATTGAATATGATATGGAGGATCACATAAATGATATCCATGGTCTCCCGTCAAGGCGGAGGGTTCCGTCGCTAGGGATTGTATGTAGGAGACGCCTGTCCGAAGTGACAGCTCCTGTATGCAAGCGCATCTGGATCAGGCTCTTCGCTTCTTGAAAGAGTAAGGACGTATGCGTAGTGACCCCAATATCGGGTCCTCATATTATTGGGGCGATATTGGATTGCACATAGCGAATTGTATTCCTGTTGACGGTTGGTTCAATTAATGATGGGTCAACATCACCTTAGGGGTGGTGGACACGGGTGTTAAAGACCGAATTCAGAAATGCAAGTTGGACTCGTAAGGTAGAATGTGTTCCGCTTCTTTTTATCGGAGTTACAGGTTCTCATATTATTGGTATGTAACGAAGATAAAGAAGGAGATCCAGATCTTGCTGAGATATGATGGTAAGTATATCTCTTACATTTAAAGTGATTATGGGAATGAACTTTTAGTGTTGACAAGTCAAGACAACTTTGATATAAAAATTCCCAAATCAAAGTAAAATATATATTTATATATGTTTATGCAAATTTCTTATTTCATATAATCCTTCATTAAACCCACTCAATTTTATACTCAATAATAACCCGTAAATTATCATGGATTGGATCCATGATCAAGATATTGTACTTGCAATTGGACACGTAATGTATTTGGTTGCAATGTGCAAGTCTTCCTCATAATAATGAGGAATGACAATTAAATAGACAACAGGACTACAACCCTTGGGTTTGTATGTCTATATAATCTTGATCTCTCATTGAATGTACTTTGGAAGTGACATGTCAATGATGATCGTAATTGTCAAGTAATCCTTATAAAAATCTAAGAAGATATTCTGGCATACATATGTGCTCTTAACATTTAATCATGAATGACATGGTTCTCTACATCATGCAGAATGGTGGCTCTATAAGAGATGATGTACTCAAAATATTTGAGTGCCTACCTGAACCAATATTTTAAGAGTTTAGATGGATGTAGATACAATGAGTGTCATCATTCTACTATCTATACTCTGGTAATTCATGAAGCTTCATAATATTCATATTGTATGAATTGAATGAAGCATGTATAAATGTTGAAATACTCTTATATTGAAATCTTTTGAATTCAACATAAGAGATCCTTCGTCTTAAGCAATGGTTGTTTATAGATAAAGGGAGCACAGTAGAAGCATGGGTTGGACCCAAGTAAGAAGGAAAGTAAAAGAGTTGACCATACTTCTATGACTTCCATATGACATCAAATTGTTGGATGAATGCCAATACTACAATAAGCCGATGTATTGATAGTGTGACTATCTAGTCCATCTAGGATCCTTAGAGCAGGACCCAGATAGTGCATCGGAATAATCTACATCTACATTTAATCATTGAAATTGACTTTCTTATTTGAAAAGATCAAAGTCTAATAATTATATATCATTCTTCTAATAACACTTGCAATTGGTTGCTTATGTTTTAGAAGACTAGAAAATTTTGATCTTAAGGTTCAATAATCATCCACATGGATGTTAATGCAATTGTTGCAAGAACCTCTATTGGATAAATATACTTCCTAATTTCAGTGGGAGAGCCCTTAGTCTTAGAGAATATCTCTATGACCTAGATATTAGAATATGCTCATTATTTATTTCTAAATGTTGGGAATAAACATGAATTCTGGAGTAGACCTATAAGAGTTATGATGGAGATATTTCAGATCGTAATCTAGAATCTAGTGGACTCCACTAAATTAGAAAAATTAATGAATGGTTCATTAACATACTGAAATTAAGCCTTAAAAGATCAATAGGAGAATGAAGATCGTTTGACAATGATCTAGCATCAAGCCTTGGACATTTATCTGTTGATGTGATCAATAGACTAGTAAGAGATGAAACTTTAGATTGTCTAAAGGTTCAAATCTTACATACTTGTTAATATTGTATTCAAAAGTAGAAATGTCCAATATACCCTTCCTTGGAATGGTGTAAGATGTCATGGTATTCAAGATCAATACATATTGATGTATGTGAATCATCTATATCAGAATAAACATTATGGATATGTGATATCTATTGATGATTATTTGTGATATGAGATTTCTTCTCTTCACTTAGAAACCTTTTAAATGTTCATAGATTTCACAATTTTGGTTTAGAACCAAAGTTTGAAGGAAGATTAAATGAATTTTGATTTAATCTAGGTAGTCAGTACCTCTTAGATGAATTCATGGAATACCTTATAGAGATATGAATGTAATTTCTATCTCACTCCTCCTAATAAAACTAAACTGAATGGAGTTATAGGGAGATACAATTGGATCATGTGAGACATGATATGATCAATGGGTGATTCTTAGCATAATTACCTCTTAGTTTCCAAGGTATATATGTAGTAGAGACTACATATATATCCTTAATAAGGTTCCAAGCAAGCAAGCTGGAATTTAGCACCTGAGAGTGCTACTTCATTAGGAAAATAAAGGATGGTATAGGATACCTACTTTATGACCTTGAGATTCTTAAAAGATCTCATCTATGAGAATGTTATTCTTAGAGGATGAGACTCTTGAGAATCAAGATGAAAATGAAGTGAAGGAAGTCATTTAATCTTGAAAAGATAATGAGGCTCCTAAAATTGGAAACTAAAAGACAATTAAAGACGAAACACTAATACCTCTTCAAATAAGTTTGAAGATGGATTCCATGTGTCAGTTAAATCTGACCATGATCTGACTTCATGTGATGAAGCTTCTGAAGATCATAGCATGGAAAGATGGATGTTAGAAATAAAGTCTAAAGTAGACCTCATATACAAATGTTGTATATGGACACTCGAGGATCCACCTATATGGGTAAGATCCATTATGGTGTAAATGGATCTTCAATAGAAAGAGAGAACCTGATGAGAAGGTAGAGACCTTCAAAGCACGGTTCGTAACCATGAGCTGCACATCGAAGAGAAGACATCGCTTGCGATGAGATATGCTCTTCAGTGACCATGCTTGAACCCATCAGAATATTGCTAACTATAGCTACGCAACTTAACTATGACATCTTCAAGATGTGAGTCAAGATTGCATTCCTCTATGAATACCTCTCTGAGGATATTCACATGAAGTAGCCCCAGGGCTTCATGGTTGAGGAAAGCAAGGTGTGCAAGCTAAATAAATCCATCTATGGACTCAAATAAGATTCTTGTAGTTGGAACGTCAGATTTGAAGAAATTATAAATGTTATAATTTCATATAGAATATTGATGAACCATGTGAAGCTTAGTGAAGTGCCATTGTGTTCATCGTGCTAAATGTAGATAATATCCTAATCATTTGGAATGACATAAGGATAATAATAAGTGTTTCATAATATGGTTGTTCCATACCTTGAGGTATGATCTCAAGAATACCTCTTAGATCTTAGTTCTGAAGTTGTTCAGAAGCAAAGAAAGATGGTATTGGGACCGTCGCATTAGTGGTACACCTAGGACATATTCCATTGTCTGGAAAATTCCAAGAAAGGCTTCTTTTCCTAAGATATGGTACTTACCTATCTGAAGGAATATCACCTCAAAGAGTTGAGGAAGTGAATGTTATAACTGCTTGCCCTTGTGCATCAGTTACAAGAAGCCGAGTGTATGCTAAATATGTACGAAAGACAGATGTATGCCATGTAGTTTGAGTAGTAAACTGTTACTAATCCTACCATGGAGATAGAACACTTGATTGCAATAATAACAATATCTTCAAAGATGACAAGCCTTTAGAGATATTGATCTCTAAGTCTTATCTTCAAGAAATTAAGACTTTATAGGAGATCTAAAAGGTCTTAACTACAAATACCTTAGGAGATAGAGATCTCCAGGAATAAGGGTATTTTGATAAGGATAATAGAAATTGCATACTAGTTATAATAATTATTGAGGTGTAGTGTCAAGGACACTATGACTGACATGGTTGAGTATTGGTTGCATGAGATGCAACATTCGCATTGGATGCGAACACTGTCACTAGGAGATATGCAAGTGCCGTAAAAGGACTTGGCATAGTCTCTTGTTAACAGAGTGGCTGATCAGCTTACTTAGTTATTTTCTAAATAGCCTATGATTGTCACATGAGTGTGGGTTTAAATGAT
Organism: Ottelia alismoides; assembly: GCA_037367405.1. Taxonomy (NCBI): domain Eukaryota; kingdom Viridiplantae; phylum Streptophyta; class Magnoliopsida; order Alismatales; family Hydrocharitaceae; genus Ottelia; species Ottelia alismoides. The sequence goes on along the minus strand of JAZKJV010000711.1, from coordinate 1,303,169 downwards.
TAGCTTATTAATGTCTCTTTGGGCTAGTGGGAGATTGTTGGGCATGCGAGCCCACGGAGAGCCATTACGCAATAAATGTTATTGCAAATATCATTCCCTGAGCTGAAATGAAGAATAACTAATTTGCATAATAGGTCCCTTAGTACAATTAGGGTTATGTACCATGGTCGTCTTAATGATCATACAACTGTTGATTCAATTATTGAATCATAGAGGTGGGTGCTTGGATGAATATCTAAAGAGTTAGACTGAGGAATCATCAAGAACCGTCAAATGATTGTAAGAGTTGATCTCCAGCCTGAGAAGGAGATGGCAATCCTTTCTCTAAAGGGTTGATATCTAACCGACCTCTTGATGCAGTTCCTCTGCATAGGAATAGAGATTCGGAGGTGTTAGATAAGTTGGGTCAAAGAGTTAACTTAACGAGATTGAGATAACCAAAGTCCTATGTCGTATGTTGTCACGATATAGGCACACATCCTGTGACCGGAGACAGATGTGTTACTATATGTCTGAGTATGTACATTTGGCAGACTAATAGGTTGATGACCAAATCAAGGTCTATACCGGCACGCTAGTGTGCATATAAGGGCATATGAGTAATACGATCTCTCAAAGGGATCATACAGGTTCATTGTTGAACCGGAAGACATGAGCTCACTCATGAGATATTGGGAAGAATCAAATTCCGTGCACGGTCATCTTGCTTTGGAAGCCTGACTGAATTGTAAGGATTGATATATACTTTTGGAAAGTATATGATCAAGAACTAGGTATGATATATGTTTTTGGAAAGTATATGATCGATACCAACTCCCAATGATCGAATGAGAAACTTAATGATAAATCCCTGAAGTAGATAGTGTAAAATTGATCTTATACTTCGAGAATATTATGGGTCTTCCAGTATGCAGGATGTATAGGTATTAGGAATACATGAGGGTGATGTGATCATAAACGATTGTATAACCATGAAGCTTCCATTCCTAGGGAGTGATGAAATGGGTCTGGATCTTAGTGACTCCTCTCAGTAAAGAAGTGATCTGATCTTGGTCCAAATGTTGGATATTGATCTGAATATGATTCAGATACAATGAGAAGATTAGATCTGCGGTCTTGGTTTAATTAAGCAACTATGGGAGGTCCGCAAGATCTGGATTTGAGATGTGATCTCAATATCCAAGTCAATATACGTGGAACAATACAATCGCCATGTCCTTATCTCCAAGTATTCGCGGAGAAAGCTCATTATCCTTGAAAGAGTTCAGGATAATTTCATTGTTGATATAAGTATCCGAGCATTGAGAAAATGGATAATTGAATATGATTTAATTATCATGAATAATATGAATTTGATTCATATTATAAGGAGAGTTATGTTGGATAATTAAATGTGATTTAATTATCATGAATAATATGAATTTGATTCATATTATAAAGAGATTTATCTTAGATAATTAAATGTGATTTATTTATCAAAGATGTAAATAATGTGAATGTGATTCACATTATTTGGGCACATGAGAATAGATATCCAAGATGATTAAATATGATTAATTATTTATCATGGATATGAATAATGTGGATAGCACTATCCATATTAATCATATATATTGTAAATGTGATTTATAATATATAAGAGAGAACAATTTGTAATTTACATTTGTTAATTAAATGTTCATGTGAATTGGATTCACATTGGACAATTAATTGAAAATGAAATTCACATTTTATTTTGGGTTGTGAATGTTATTCACAATTTTCCAATGGCAAGATTATAATATTCACAAAATAATTATGAATTATTTTTGTTGAATAATTTACAACAAGTGTTGTTGTAAATCTTGGAGATTTCCATGGAATAATGTAATCTCATGAGATGTCATAAGATTACTTGAGATTGCCACCAAATCTCATATTATGGAAGGCGGCAATCTTCATTCCATAATCTCCATGCTTGATTGGTTTAATTTGGGATTAAATAATATTGATTTATCAATATACATTTAATCCAAATTAAATTAATTGTTGTTTGTTTTTACCAACAAAATCTTAGCCATTAAAAGAAACACAAATCAATGAAAGCCATTGGATTTGTGTTGCCCATGGATTGGGATCCATGGATCCCAAAATATTATAAATAGAAGGGCACCCCTTGCTCTTCAGATGCTAATGAGAACATAAGGCTCTCTCTCTCTCTCTCTCTTTCTCTCTACACGCCCTCTCTCTCTCTCATATGGCCATCCACCATGGATGCCCTAGAGAGAGTCTCCATCGCTGCAACGTCGTCGTTATGTTGTCTGATTGTTCGCTCGTGGATCTCTGTCTCCTTCGGTGTGCCTCACTAGCGAAGAGGACATCGGAACTCGTGTGTCGAGATCAGGAGATCCGCCACTTGGATCATCAACATGGATTGCGAGAAGCACGTGTTTCATTAACACACTCCCAAGCGTCTCCTCCGTTGGATCGGACATGAGATAGGAGGTCTCTTCGTTTAAGGACTTGATCGCAACCACGCTTTAAGAGGTAATCCTATTCCTTGTTTGTGGTTTAGACAAAACGATCCGAGAAGTGTTCTTGGATCATGTGGTTTCGTCACATGAAATTTTTTTAATTTCTGCTGCCTCAAGCAACTAGTGCGACTAGTCGCTCTCGATCACATACGATGCGATCCTCACACTTCTGTGATGCGCTTAAGGGTCTCCACATATCCTTCAGGTGGAGGCTCGCAACTCGGCAAACAGTGGTCGACATGTAGTGGCGTTGTTGTTGGTAGGTGGATGTCGCGGCAGGTGGGTGAATGTGGATGGCCCTACGATGGTCGAGATCTAGCGAACTTGTGTGGTTGGGAGCTAGAGGGGCGCCAGTCAGCTGGCGACAGATATGGCGTTGCGTTTGGATGGGTGGCGACGCGAGCGATTGGCATTTCTGGAGTACAAGAACTCCAAGCGATGGATGACAAAGGGGCGACATACGCCCCTGGAGGTCGATGGTCGACGATGGATGCACAAGCTTCAGGCGGCTGAATGGCGAGGTGGTTGACGAAGAGCGACAGAACTAGGTGCGATGGTGGAGTGTGGAGGAGGGGAGCTCATGTGGATGATCGGCGGGTCTGGTGTAATTGTGTGAAGGTGCTCCTGGTGGATGGGAGTCTTGTGTCGGCGTCACTATGACGGAGGCAGAGAAGGTGCCCAAGGTGGAGATGTCGAGATGGTAGAGGGACTAGACGTCGATGACTGGAGAGATGGGCGGCAGCGGTTGGAGTGGTGGTTGGCACTGCCACCCTAATATTTATTTTTATTTTTTGTATTTTCTTATGAACTACAGTAATTGAATCATAGCTTTTTTCCTTTTTTTGTTTTTTTTCTTTTTAAAATCCTTGATCCTGTAATAATTACAAAAACTCGATTGGAGCATGACGGCTCAGTCAAATAAAGAGAAATAAAAATAATAATAAGAAGAAGAAATGTAAATGATGCTAGATATGGTGAAATGAGAGATCGAATCCTAGTCTCCAGCCACCGTACACGACCGAAGTTGATAGATTGCGTGAGGCAGAATGTAAACGACGAGAGTTCGAGAAAATGATTATGAGATCGAAATTGAGGGCGGATCGAATTGTGATGGTTGATTAAAATGATTTACTAAGATCTAGAAAAAATGTCAACAAATATAAAAATGGGAAAATTAAACTAATATTAACCTAGGTTAAGATGAAGAAAAAATGGATCTCATCGTGGGAGCGGAAAATGTAGTAATGGCCTCGACGGAAGTCTACTCGCTGTCGTTGGAAGGCTTGAAGGCTAGGCGACTTTCTACATCAAGAAGATCTTGGAGATTAGGCTCCTCTAACAGAATATTGATCAAATTGAAATGAGGGAGGATGAACCATATTAATTGGGAAAAGAGTTGAATTTCAAAAAAAAATTGAATGGAGATAAAGATTAGGAAAATTTGAAATGAGATAAAGATAAGAAAGCAAGTAAGTGTTAAAATTATTTAAATAATTTATTTGTTTATTTATTTTTGTCACTTTATTAAATTAAATAATAAATGCTAATTATTTATTTTTTGTGATGGTTATTTAAAGGAATTAACTATATACATATACTATATACATATGGTACATTATATACATAGTTAAATAAGGAAATTGATTTATTTTTTTACTTTTAGTTTATATAATTAAAATGTATTTACAATTATTTGAAGATACAATATGTATAAAAATAAATATATATATGATAAATAAATGGTAAAATTGAACAAACCACCCCAGAAACCCGTCTTTCAAACCGTAACTCCAAAAATTATAAGACTGCAACCATTTTAAAGATAATTTAATTTGGAATACAATGGAAGTGAGTTTGGTTCAATTTGAATTCATATGGAGTCGAAATTGATTATCGCTTTATGGTTTTTTCTGGACGGGGATTACTTTTATTTTGTACATGATTTTATTTTGCAATTATTTTATTATTTAGAAAACATTTTTATTTACAACTTTTTTGTTTTGAAACTTTTTAAATTTGAGGTCAATTTATGTACAAATAAAATCATGTAAGTTTTATACAAATATACACAGAAAAGTATTTACAAAATAATTTTTTGGATTTTCTGATTAAGGACCCTGTCTCGCTCTACTTTATTCCATGTTGATCAGGTCAAGTCTTGACCTTCTCTCGGGGTTTGGGTCATCCTATATCTATTACATATATACAGACTTTTTTTCTTTATTTTACCTTTATTTATTTATTTTATGTTAAAATAATAATATATGTACAATATTTACATATAGATGTAAGTTAGTAAGAACAAGGATTTAGTATTATGTATAGGTGTTTTATAATGGATTTTAAGCTAAAATAAATGAATAAAGTTGATGAAATACCGATTCGTAATCCCCCTATGCATTACCTTTGCTAGTCCCTTAGCAAACAATTATTTGAAAGAATAAGTGAATAAAGGAAAAAGAAAGAAAAAATAAAGAAATTAGGACAATATTGAGTATTAAACATATCTTCATAAAATTGTAGTATAGAGCTCTCTCAGACCTTTGGATTATTAGTGTGGCGGAACCTTTATGGCAAATGGTATTAAAACCTAATAGCCTTCAAGTTCCACAAGACTACAATTCAAGTCTCCTCAACAGTCAGGTCAGAACAAGTCTACATACACAAATTATTATGATGATGAATCTTTACTTGTACGTTGTAAGTGAAATATAGCTTCCCATCCCAAAAGTAGCAAAGAAACAACCTCTCTCAGTAAGGTAACTCTAGTCCACGGTCTAGCAACTCTTTCCTCGAGGAGCGGGGATATTCCCTTTTAAGTTCAAGTACAACCAGCTTAAGAAGAGGAAATAGATAAAAGAATGGACAGTAACCAGTGTAGCTACCTATCCTTGGTTTCATGACCAGTGTAGCCAAGTCATCCAGCTACAAGCTTACAAAAATTTAACATTGAAGATCTTATTATTGTTTTTTATATACTTGTATATACACTCCGGTAGGAATTTTACTTTTCAATTAGGCCTGTCCACTTTTGGAGATTCAGCATTTTCCCTCTCTTTTTTGAAAATATATACAAGGTGCAACATGTACGTAAGGAGTTTTTCCTCTTGAGCTAGTAGACTATCCATCTTTTGAAGCATTATTGCAACCCCACAGCATCCTATCTTTAGACCTCAATGCTACTAGATCATGTTGAGATGCACTACCCTCCATAGAGGAAGATGAGAGGTTCCTCCTAGATGTACTACCCTTGTATGCTACTCCAATCTAAGAGATCATCCATGAAGAGTTACGTGTAGAGTGCTTGTCCAAGATAAGCCACAGTCTGAAAGAATCATGCGTGTGTTATTAAATATTCTACTTAGACTAATAAAGACGACATGTGAACATAGTCTTATAGACTCAAAGAATTAAGTCGCTAGGACATGAAAAGTCTTAATTCCTTTCTTATAAGGTTCCTCTGAAATTAAGTGGATTAAGGCCCAACTAAGCTCTAGTCTTCAATTTTAGTCCATACTTAGTTTAAATGTCAATATTATCCTTAAAAATTCACATGCAAATGCAAGAAATATATACAGAGAAAGCAAAATATCTTTTTGAAACAATTTTCTAGTTTTGAACTTTTTATGGATTTTTGGAAAGAAAGAAAAAATGATGCACATGTAAAAAGAGTTTTTTTTTAAATTTTAATTATGTAAATTTTTATAGACTTTTGGTTTTGTAGTTTTTAGGAAATTATTTTTAAGGGAAAAGGGTTAGTAAAATACATACAAGTATATACAAGGAATTTTTTTTATTTGTTTGTTGTTTTTCTTTTTTTTTTGTTTTTTTATATATAATTTTTTTTGTTTTTTGTTTTTTTAATAAAAGGTGATCAAAGTCTATAAATACACGTGGATTTTATGAATTTATATGCACATCCCAAAAAATATTCATATTTATATGTAAGATTTATGTCTAAATATATATACAATATATACAACATCCCCCTATACTTAGCTCGAACTAGGTCCTCATAGTGATCAGAGAGCGACAAAGGAAGACATAACTCGTGCTAAGTATAAAAATGTGAAAAGACTCCTATGCTACAACGACTTAAAGAAAAGATGAAAAGAATAGAAGTTGATGATCCCTCCTATACTTACGATCAAGTAATCCTAAGTATAAAAGACTGTAAAAAAGGGAAAAACTGATGAAGAGAATGTACGGACTCAACAGCTCGACTTGCCCCCCAATACGTAGGGTAGAATAGTCCTAAGCATAGAATATCAACAAGTTGAGGGACAATCAAGAGATCAGAAGAATAAAAATACAAAAGAGACGATATGAACAACATCACTTCCCCTATACTTAGGGTAGAGTATCCCTAAGTATAAGCAACAATAATAATGATGAACATGACAAATATGAACAACACAAATCATTCACCCCCCTATACTTAGGATAAATTACATCCTAAGTCTATCATATATACACACAGAATAGGGGTGAATGATAAAATATAAGAAGAAAGAATGAAACGAAAGGATATAAAAGAGGTATTAAGCTCATGTATCAGACACAGAAGATGGAATCAAAGGATCATCATCTGATACCACAGATATAGAATCAGCAACGAACAGGAGTGTATCATGATCTAGATATGGCTTCACCAACGGTCCCTTCACAACAAATGGTTGTGTGTCATATGACAACCCAAAAATGACAATACTCCCAATGTCACGCACAACTATCACAATGAACAATCTTGACCATTTGCTTTTCAATTTTCCTAGAAACAACTTCAACTTAGCATCAAATAACCACACTTTATGATCAGGAGAGAAAGCCTTCCTTCGAATGTGTTTATCATGCCAACGCTTGACTTTCTACTTATACATGAGTGAGTTATCAAATGCAAAGTCTGGAATTCCAGTAATTTATTCGAATCCAACTTCATGTTCTTTCTTGCCTTCTCATAATCAAGATTGCATACATGGAGTGCCATAAAGATTTGTGAATTAATTCCACCGGCAGGTGGTAAGGCTTTCCATACACCAATATGTAGGGAGACATACCCAAAGGAGACTTGTATGTCGTCCAATAAGCCTATAGAATGGAATCAAGCATCTGGGACCAGTTCTTCCTATCTGGACATACAAGTTTTTATAATATCGTCTTGATCTCTGTATTTGAAATAACTGCCAAGCCATTAGTCTGGGGGTGGTAAGGACACGCAACTCTGTGCTCAATGGCATACTCCTTCATAAGTTTCTTTACTTTTATGTTAATGAAATGGCTTCCCCATCTGAAATCAGTATTTTGGGAATCCCGAACTGCATAATAATGTGGTCCTTGAGAATGGAACACATTGTTCGACTATCTACGGCTGAGGTGGGGATAGCCTCTACCCATCGACTAACATAATCCACGGTGACCAGTATGTATTGAAATCCCTAACTAATAGGAAATGGGCCCATGAAGTCTATGCCCCAAGCATCAAAAACATCAGAAATCTTTATGTATCTTAGGGGCATTGTATCTTTGGAACCAACGGTTGCTCCCATTTTCTGACAGTCAGTTCAACTCGAACATACTCTATAGCATCCTTAAACAATGTGGGCCACCATAGGCCACTCTTTAAAACCTTTGTTGTTGTGTGTTTCCCCGAATGATGCCCACCAGATTCTAGTTTGTGACAGTGCCCAAGTACACTGGTGTGTTACTTCTGAGGAATGCACATTCTCCACATACAATCCATACCCTCATGAAATAAGTATGGATACTCCCACTAGTAATAATGAATCTCCATTTTAAAGATAATTTGATTTGGATATAATGAAAGTGAGTTTGCTGAGTTTGGAATTTTTGTGGAGCAGATATTGATCTTGCAATTTTGGACCATGTGGCTCTTTGAGAGTATTGTTATTTACACCATATATACAGATTTTTATTGCAAATATTTTTTTATTTACAAAAGAATTTTATTCGCAAATTTTATAAAAGAAATTATTTTTATTTAAAAAGAAGCAGGTAGTGAATAAATTAAATAAAAGAATGTGTAGTATAGATAGTATTGTACAGATGATGATCATATACATATGGAGATTGATTTTTGGTGTCTAGGCCTTGTCTCCCCCTATTTTATTCCTTGTCGATCAGGTCAAGTCTTGACCTTCTCTCAGGTTAGAGTCAGTCTGTATCTATTACATATATACAATCTTCATTTTCCTTTATTTTATTTATTTATTTTAGGTTAAAATAGTGTTAAATATATAATATTTACACAAGTATTAGGCTTAGTAAAAGAATAGATTTATTGGTATTTACAGGTGTATTATAATGGATTTTAAGCTAAAATAAATGAATAAAGATGATGAAATGAAGATTTATCAAGCCCATGCAGATGTTGGAAGTAAACATTATTTGGTACACATAGGACCCTTCTAGAAAAGGAAACACGAGGAACTGATATCCATACCACCGTCCCCTTATCTTCTACAATACCGCTTCCACTCCTGTACCAAATAAAAGTCAAAGAACAACCCAACCCAAGCAACAAAGGCAACGGTAGCAATACGATCGTCAGGGCCAATATCAGGTGGTCCAGTAGGGTGGCGGGCCGAAAATCCAGCCCTTTAAGAGTGAAGGATTAACACTCAGATCGTCATCGCAGTTGGGCTGGATTCAGTCCGTCAAAAACCATTTAATTTGATATGTCATTAAAATTGAATGGTCGTATTTATATTTTGCTTGGACATGCCCAAGGTCAAACTCAGGGACACGAGCCTCTCTCGTGATATTTAGACTCTTATGAATTTTACTAAATGTTGAGTTAGAGAACCATATGTCAATAAATGCCCGAAGACAAAAACAAGAGTGCATCAAATAAACATGGAATTATGCATTTTTTAGTTGATTTTTAATCATGCAAATAAATGCAATGTAAATATGCCCTAGGTCAGAATGATGAGCAATTTAAAAAAGAGAGTTAATTTTGGGTTTAATTCAAGTAACAAACTCGATGGATAAATTAAGCAAGGCATAAACATGAGCAACAATAAACACTTGGCTATTATAGTAATGCATCAAAATCATAGTGTCCAAAATAAGAAATGTATATGCCAGTAAAAAGTTCATCAAGCAAGCTTTAAAATGAAACTAAAATCTACTGAAACAGAGATACGATGCTCAAGATATGCATGAAAGAAGATAAGGGCATAATTGTAAGAAAACATGAAAGATAACTAACAAACAGGTCCCAAGGAGGGACTAATGCAATTAAAAGAAATGTCGGGACCCTCGTAAATAACTCACACGTACAAGGGTATTTTTGCAATTATTTAAACCTACGAGGGTATAAATGCAAAATACCCTCGATGCACGTGGTCATCACGTGACACTAGGACCTGGTTTCAATTTGAAGAAGGTGGCTAGGACTCTCTGCAATTTACCTAAAGTACACGTGATTTGCACGTACACTTCTAGGCTCGGGTCGTCTTTGAGGCTCGGGGGTGCTTCGACTGTCGCTTCGGGCTCGGACTAGGCTCGGCGATGGCTCGGGTGGGATGAGCCTGCAGGTATGGAACAGAGGTTCGGATGGGCTCTATTGATGACACATGGCCCATCGAAGATCGTCTGATCATCGAGATTAGATGGTATCTGAAGGCTGAGATAGATGTCGACGTGGACGCTCCTACACCGTTTGCGAGGAGCATCCAACAGTGTGTGTGCCTTCGTCCTCAGCTTCAACGGGTGGCAGAACTAGGACTCCGACAAAGTGGTCCAAGATCCACCACTCTTCTCTGGCGTCGATGCAAGCCCCCAGCTGCTCTTGACTACTTGGAAAACAACCTTGAAGCTCGGTGAAGCGGTTGGGACGTCTGGAGGAGGCTGGCAAAGCAAGCATGTCAGAAACGAGCTTGGCGAAGAAGCTCCGGTTACGACTTCTGACTATTGAAGGATCGAGTACCTGCATGGTTAATTGCATAGCCGAAGCGTGGGGATGTGCGTATGAGTGGCGTGAGGTTCCAGGCGAACGACGGGTTGGAGGAACCAGAGCTCCTCCGTCGGAAGGGGCAGAGGAGATGGGTCGAAGGTGACCAGTAGCGGAGAAGGGAGAGGAGATGATCTGAGAGGTGCGCAAAGGAGGTGGACGTGCGATGAAGCTCGGAGGATGAACAATGGAGAGTGATCGAGTGTAGAATGACCTAATAGCGAATTAGGAGAAAATCTAAAAATATACAAAGGATGTCGAGGAAGCTTACCTGGGGAATAATGGCGGTCGGAGGCTTGGGCTTGGGGTTCGGTGTAAACCCCGGGTCTTCGCTGGACCCCCTTAACCAGGTGGGGCAGATCAAGCGGAGGTGAAGCTCCGCGACGCAGCCATGGAAGGTGGCAGGTCAACACCGGAGAAACTCATCGTCTTCGCACACCATTCCACCCCCTCGCTGTCATCGGGGGACGACGGTTCGTCGGGCGATTCCCCACATAAAGGTGGACATGGTGAATTAGTGGTGGAGGGGGATTACTTGATGGTGGGAAGTGGAGGTTTCGCTGGTGATGGTCGTGGCTTGCGTGGGAGTGATGGAGCAACGAAGAGGATTTCGTGGAGTGAGGGAAGACCCATGAGGATGGTGGTTGATTAGGCTACGATGTGGGGTTGGCGAGTGGAGATGGTGGCAGAGATGATGGGAAAAATAGGAAGGGGCTGATGGATGCACGAGGTGGCTGATCGTGTGAGAGAGAGGAGCGGAGTTTGGCGACGATGCTTTGGCGGCTGTAGGACTGGCGCAAAAGGAAGGTTAGGATTAAATTTGGGTTGCGTTATCAAATGGCGAAGGGAGCACCACGTGGAGGGCTGAGCGAACGGTGCCAACGGGCGGCTTGGATTTAATAGAAGGAGATATGATCAATGGGCATATGGAGCGCCACATGGCAAGATGAGCGAAAGGCGGGGGCCGACGATTGAGATGAAGGATCCGAATGGATCAGATGGTGGATAATGATGAATCCACGTTTCATCATCTTTATTCTATCATTTTGGCCTTAAAAACCCTAGTAAATGCGTGTAAATAGGCGTAATTCATGCATTTTAGCATTCATGTATATATGTGTAAATATTGTATAAAATGCGGTTTTTAAAGCCAAAATAATAGAATAAAGAAAAGAAAAGAAAAAGAATAAAATATTGTAAATATTTTATGACCCAAAACCCCGAGACCTAGGCATCTTGATGAATAGGTCGACAAGGAATAAAGTAGGGGGAGATAAGGGCCAAAACACAGATAAAATACCTATACATTATATTTATTCTTTATTCCTTTTGGGACCTATTTTTGGTTCCACTTTTTATTCATCAAATAAAGAAACTTTGTACAAGAAAGTTGTAGATAATTTAATAAAGAAAAATACAAAATTGATTTCACAGAAAAATAATGTACAGATAAAAAGTTATGGTCTGAATAAAAATCCAGAATGCCAACTTCCCAGACCCGTATCTCACAAACGGAAACTCCAAATGCAGCGTACTCACCTTTAATTGTATATAGAAGAAAATAATCTAATTAATGGTGGTGGTTTCGCAATTGGTGGAGCTACGGTTTGAAAGTTGACTTTTGGACCCTCATTGTATACTTGTACATATTAAAATATTCAATTTATTATTTATCTATTATTTTTATAATTTTATATTTTTATAATGTTGTAAATAATACTTATAATAATTATGTGCATTAAAATCAGAATAAAAACATAAATAAAATACAAATAAAAATACTTGTATATATTATAATACATAGGTATAATACAGGTAGCGATACCTATACAAATAATACTTTCATTTTATTAAGTGTATAAAATATATCAGAAAATTAAAATAAAAATATATTTGTGTATATAAAAGTATTTTATAATTTTAGAAAATAAAAACCAAAATAAAATAAATTAAAAATACCTAAATAAAAATAAAATACTTAAATATACAGATATAGATACCTATAGGGGTATAAATGCAAACTTGTAAAAATATGAATCATAAAAATAATTAAAAATCATAATAAATTAATTCATAAAATAATAAACATTTTTCATTTTATAATAAAAAATCAATAAAATCATCTTCTATTTTTAATAGATTTTATAAGTATTTTTTTCCTGCGGATTTTCCTGGTTGGTCCACGTGGACCAACCAGGTGGCTGGAAAGTTGACCCACTGGTCAACTTCCTGGCCTCCTCCTGCAGCGTGTCAGAATGACATTTCGCCTCTTTTCTCGAATTTTTCGCCGCTTGTGCGTTGCTCGAGAGAAGATGGTTTCTTCACGAAAGTTGTACCTGGTACAACTGTCATCCGCGCCCTTAGCTCTCCTCGAGCGTTGGACCATCGAGCCACCCGTGATCCCTCCTCGAAAGTGGCCCCTCGCCCATGTTTCAAAAACTGCCCAGCCACCTCCTTTTCATTTTGAACCCATTTTGACCCCTTTTCTCCCGCTCTTGGTGAAGCTCCGGACTGGACGAGGTGACAGCTCGTCCTCCAGCTCATCGGAGGCAAGATTAGAGGTTGAATCGGTGCTTCCAACCATCTCCGGCGAACTTCGCCGTGAGGTACAACCTTGGGTCTCCAACCCCCGAGGTACATTCTTTTTCTTTGTTTTTCTTGCTTTCTGTTATTTACCTTTAGCTTTAGATTAGATTGCCATCCTCCTTTTCGACCGACACCCTTCGATCGCCCACCACTCCATCTCGCCGGAGCTTGCTCCGGCGAGCCCCCATCTTGCCGTGTCCGCCTCATTCCATCCCCTGGTGGCTGCGGCATTTTGCCCGCGGTCGCCCCTAATCCTTTTTGCAGGTATCCCGCGCTGAAGAGCACCATCTGGAGAGGATCTTGCGCCGCCGGAGGAGCACGCCGGCGCCGCCACGTCCGCGCGCACCCCACCTGTCCCGCGCAAGAACAGAAACGAGGGGGAGGGGGGCAAGCACAGCTGCCGTTCATCCGCCCCCCCCCCCTTTTGATCTCAGCCGCCCATGGCCCAGGGGAGCCCACCGTTGATCATCCTTAGTCCCTGTCCATCCGGGCTGCCACGTGGATAAGTGGGGGGTTTTGCATCCAAACCCCCCACGTTTTTGTGTAATGATCAGAACTCCCTAATCTTTCCTCTGCAGTTGACTATTTTTTGTAAACTTTATAATTAGACCCCCCGGATTTTGAGATTTTGCAGTTTGCCCTTGGCCAGGCGCGTGCCCAGCACGCGCGTCTTGGCGCTTTTGCAGTTCACCCCCGGGGTTTTTGTCTATTGCTGTTCACATCCAAAACACTTAGTTGTAATATAAAACGTTTGGAAAGTTTGCACCTCAGCCCCGCAGTTTCGTATTTTTGCTTGCATACCCCTTCCAGGTGCGCGTGCAAGTCACGCGCACCCTGGGATTTTTTTTTGCATAGGCACCCCTGCGGGTTGGGAAATTTACATGCGGTCCATAAACCTCTGAATTACGTTATATATTTTTGTAGCAAATTGCAGATTGGCCCTTTAACTTTCTGAAAATTGCGCATATGCCCCTGCGAATGTGGATGTTCTTTTTGCTTCTTGAATTTTTGCATACATCTACAAAACCCAAAAAAAAATCTACAAAAATTAACTTAAGCCTCTGTTGCATAGTAGATTAACGCTATATTTTTATTTTTTAAAAATATTGCATTTTATTATTTATAAAAATTCAAAAATAGCCATTTTCAGCACTGTTTGCATTAGAAAATCACTAAAAAATATCAAAACACTCCAGAAAAATCCCAAAAAAATATATTTTGTTCCTTTTAGTGTGTTTTAATTTCAGACCAAAAATCATTAAAAAATATAAAACCAAACTCTAAAAAATTGTAAAACTCTAAAAACCCTCATAAAAATTTATAAAATCCTTAAAAAACCCAAAAATAGTGTTTTCTTTTCCTGAATTTTCTTTGTTTTATTATCTTTCATTGAAAATTAATTTGGGGAATTTTTGTCACTGATTTCTATTTTATTTCTCCATTTTAAGTTTCAGTCTTGCATTTTCTCTACTGTTTTCTTTATTTTGCTAATTAAAAATACCAAAAACATTTTAAAAATTACCCAAAAATCACAAAAACAGTAAAAAAGCATAAAAAGACTAAAAAGACTTTATTTGCTAATTTTTGGATATTTTTATCTATTTTGATAAATACCTCTTTGTCTCTTTTATTACATTGTCTCTATTTTCCAATATTGAAAAAGAAAATATAAAAAAAATATAAAATACAAAAAGAAAATATAAAATCAGTAAATTAAAAATCAAAATACAAAAATATAAAATTTAAAATCAAATAAAAATTATAAAAATTAAAAACCCACAAAAAAAATTAGCATCATAGACTCTTGATCACATACACACGCATTTTTGAGCACTTGTGCCCCGTTCTACCTGTCTGCTCCCTATGTTCGACCTCTACAATACTTGCACCTATACACATCTTGTTGTAGAGTTATAATAAATTTTAACTCCGCACATTTATTTTCATTGCTTGATTTATTTGTCGTGGGTTAATTGTTGTTTTAGTCCGAATTTCGTGTGGTCGATTCAGCGACTGAGTTCCCGCCCTGTGTGGAACTTAAGATCACCGGTTTTCGGGTTAAACAAATGGCGCCGTTGCCGGGGAGCAACAGCGCGTAGTTCGGGTCTTGTTTGTGTTTGTGATTATTTGTCTACATTTCGCGGTTTTTATTTTTGCTTATTTTTTGCTCTTTTATTTTGATATATCATTTGAATTGTCTGACCACCCTCTTGTTTGGCTTTGTGCGAGGTACGCGGATCAAGGGAGGCACTCCTTTCTAGGAGCGCTCGTGCAACCACGTGAGGCGGCTTTGGCTTCGCACCAAGGCGGACTTGGAGGGCAATTTTGAAGACAATTTCTGAGCTTTTATTTTATTGCATTTATTTTTGTAATTTAAGTAAGTGAGAGACTCTTAATTTGTAATAATACAGGTACCCCCGAACTTGGACATTCGAGCCTAACTTCCAGGTGTCTGTTCACCTGGGGGCTCACCGCGGCTTTCTACGGTTTTCTTCGCATTTTTTTTATTTTGTTTTGTTTTCCGATTTTATTTCTTTTGTGTGATTGAGCCCTTAGATTTAGGATTGCTTGCGTAGCATTAGGTCCAAACACCTTAATCAACATTACATGTACCTATAGTTTCGTTTGGACTTAGTCAAATTTTAAACAGTTGATCATCACCTTCAATCCGTCGCGCCGCGAGCTCTCCCCGCAAAGCGCTTTCTCCTACCCTCAATTTGTTGAGCAGAGGAGGGGTGAGCCTAGACCGGACATTAGGATTGAGGGTTGACGGTCGACTTGTGGTTCTTCCCGCTAATAGCAATTTCTGAAACTTAGGGCGATTTCATCGGCTTTTGCATTCGCATATAGATAGGTTTCAATTCTGCTGAGCATCCTTGCATGTAGAGTGCTGGAGGCAAGGTGAGCATTTACGCTTTAGCATCCATCATTATTTGCCGCTTGCATTGCTTTTCCGTCTCTCTACCTCTGATTTTGCCAACCTAGGATCTTAAAGGAATTGAATCCCCGATAGGATCGTGCATTACTCACTAAAAACAAAAAAACGTGATAATCCATAAAATTGGGACTGTTAACATTACTCGACCCTAAAACCGATCAAAAAGAAAAATCTTGTATTGGGGCGAGTAATCCCCTCATTGTCTTCGCTTTTATTTGCTCGCGCACACCTTAAGGATAAGTGCCCAAATCCCATCAAGCCCCTAAGTGTGTGTGCAATTCTTTGACTTCTCACCTAACTCTAAAACCGACAAGATAAAAAGACTGCTCTTTGCGGTCTCTACCGAGTTGAGTAGGTGAATTGAGGGTTTGTATTCTTTTCATTTTTGCTTGTGATTGTTTTGTGTGTGTCCTAGATCATCCCCGCGCATTTGCGCCTTCTTCTCCACTCTCTTGACTTGACCGTCGTGCTCTCCCGATCATTTTCCTTTTGTTTTCGAGATGGCCAACTGGAGCGTATTTTATCCGGATTTTGCGGATCATTCGCTCACTCCAGCTGGTCCACCTCCTTTTTTCCAGGAGGACTTTGCTCCTGACTTTTGTACATACCCGCCTCAGCCACAGTATCAGACCTTGGACTTCTATCCACACCCACCCCCACTTCCATATCCTCCACCTTTACATCCACCCGAGGCCGAGATGTTGGAGTCACCTTTCATGGAGTCCACCCTTGAGCACTTGACCCAAATGATGGATCATATGAGACAGAGGATTGACCACCTCACCAGTACCAATAAGAGCGACCATGATGTTCCACCATTTGAAGATATGGGTTCACTCGAGGATTTCCATGAGAGCTTGCAATCACCAAAAATACAAAAAAATGAGGAAAATTTAAAAACACAAAAAGATACATGATCGAGCCAGACTGTGAGGAGAGCGCCCACTTGCCTGACTTTTTGACCACACCTGCATTCACACCCGGTCCCACCTTTGACCCCGAGGACGCCGCTGTACAGACTGCTCTTGGCATACCTCGTGTATATGATGATTCCGACTTCCTCCCTTGTATGGCGGAAGTCCAAAAATTCAAAAAAATGTTATCTGAACCCGAAGTGGTGGCCACCATTCATGAGATTATCTGTGCCCCACTTCAGCAAGCCATGACCCATATGTCTGCTCCTCTTCCCAAGAAGAGAAAGCGGAGGAGCAGATCTGAGCGTCATATCTTGACCATGGCCACTGCCCACGCCATCACACACCGTCCCATCCCTAAGAAGAGGAACACTGCCACACCTTTCATTAGCTGCACCATCTCTGACCACACATGTGATCGCACTCTCCTAGACGGCGGTGCTTCGATTAGCATCATACCCTTCTCGCTGGTACAGTCTCTTCACTTAGGGCCTCTCAAGAAAACCAGGATGATCGTACAGTTCGCTGATGGATCAATAAAGAGGCCGAAGGGTATCCTTGAAAACGCCGTCATATCGATTCAGGGCACGAGCCACAATGTTGATTTTGTCGTGTTGCCCATGGAGAACTCCACAGGGGAGCATTCTCCAATCATCCTGGGACGACCATTCCTTGCCTCTGCGAGGGTCGTTATCGACTATGGATCAGGAGAGATTCGCTTCCGCCCTGCTGACGAGGGCGTAGCAGTGATCACCGCACCCACTGCCGACCAGAGACCTGCACCTGATGTGACCACACCTATCTTGGCTGACCTCGAGGACCATGACCTTGATGATACTATCAGAGAATTTTGTTGTCTATTGGATTCCACTGAGACCCGAGAATTCCTCTCGGTTGAGGAAAACTTGGAAAGCATGGACCTCGACGTTCCTTCTTCTGGGACTTGGCGTTGTGTTGATGACATCCGCGGGATCTACACGATTGATACCGTTGAGCGGAGGGCAGATTTAGAGACTATACAGGACGGACATGCTTTGACTACTTCCACTGATGAGTCCGCTCCTGTTCATGTAGATGCTGATGAGACTAAGGCCGAATTTGATTTTGTTGCTTTTCTTCAGAGATTCGGGCCTTTTGATGAGAAAGATGATCCAATTGAAATTATAGAGGACGACCAGAGTTCAACTACTTCCACCAATGAGTTCGTGCCTTTTGGTTTTGACCTGGATGACACCTCGCAGGACGACTCCGAGTACACTTCTTCCGATGATGATGAGTTCGTCCCATTTCACTTTGATATCAGCGAGACTCCCAAGGCCGGACCGAGCCGTACTTCTTCCACTACTCCGTATGTGCCTTCACACCCTAGGGCCCCCGAGGACTTACACCCCGTCGACCCTGATCGGATTCCGTCCACTGTGGACCCCGATGTCGACCTGCACCACACTAGATCTATTCCTCAGCGGTCTCGCAAGAAGGTTCGCTTTCTACCTTCTTGACCCTCTGTACATCCATCCTGTTGTACATTCGTGTTGTGTACCTCCGTCTCTCTTCCGTATTGCTCGTCCACCCATTCTCGTGTTTGCCTAGCTTAGGACGTACTTTGTCCTAAGTATAGGGGGGTGGACGAGCCGAGTGTTCTTTCATCGTTCTGTGTCATCGCTCCTGTCGTTGCCTATACTTAGGGCTTCTTTCACCCTAAGTATAGGGGGAGTGATGCGTACATCCTCACAATCTCTTCTTCTAATTTCATCTCTTTTTCTTCTTTTCTTCTTTTCTTCTTTTCCTTGTCTATCTTCTTCATCTATCAAAAAGGTGTCGCCCTTGTAGACAGTTTTCCATACTTAGGACGTACTTTGTCCTAAGTATAGGGGGGTGTGCACCCCGAGTTTCTCCATTCTTTTCGATCCTCTCCATTGTCTCCTCTTCTTGTCTATACTTAGGGATATCTTACCCTAAGTATAGGGGGAGACAACCTGAGTACGATCTGTTCATTCCCACCCTTGACCCTCCCTGCTTTGTGTACAGTCTGCTATACTTAGGATTATTTGATCCTAAGTATAGGGGGGACGGTCAACTTCTCATTGATTCATTCATTTATTCTTTAGACTTGCCTATACTTAGTACGAGTTATGTCTTCTCTTTTCTCTCCGATCTATGAGGACATAGCTCAAGCTAAGTATAGGGGGGTCGTATATACTACGTATATACTTTAGCCATAACTCGTACTTTCGTATTTTCTTAATAAATATGGCTAAAAATTCTTTAAAATTCATTAAAAATCCTTAATAAAAAGATGTGATTATTCCTCAAATTCTTTTTGTATTTACTGATTAATAAATCAGGTGAAAATGTTTTTTTGCAAAATGTTTGAAAAATAGTTTGAAAATCTTTGTGAACATCTATTGAAAACTATTTTGAAAATATTTTGTTTCATGTTTTCAACCTTTGTAAAAATGTGTGGTTTGTAAAATTTATTTTCTTTGTGTGAAATAAAAATGTTTGAAAAATGATTTGCAAATGGTTTGAAAAATGGTTGCAAAAATGATTTGAAAAACCTATATATACTGTTTTGAAAGCCTTTGCAAAATGATTTTCAAATGTGTGTAAAATGTTTGTAAAAATTATTTTGGACTATAGTTTTCAAAAATTGTGTGTAAATTGTTTTCAAATAAATTTGAGGAATATACACATCACACCAAAATCCACTATATATGTATATATGTATAAAATTGACTACTTACCCTGTAAATCCTTAAAATCCACTTCTTGTAAATATAAGAAGCACTCCCGTGTACATATTTTAACCTATTTTTCAGCCAAAACCTTTTTGTTTTCAAAAAGCCCAAAAACATTTGCAAAAACTAAAATCCAAAAACAGTTGAAAAATCTTTTTGAAAAATACAAAAAAATTGCATCTGCATGCATCATATTTTCAAAAATCCATAAAAAGTTCAAAATCCTTGAAAATTGCATCACAAAAATATTTTCTGCATTGCATTGCATAGCATTCGCATTTTTCGGATTGAGTTTGATAGTTGAACAAGTCTAAGTAAAATCCGAAGATTGGAGCTTGATTGGACCTTAAAATCTACCTAATAACAGGAACCTTATAGGAACTGGGTTTGAGGTACTTCAGGTCTAGTTGACTTAATTCTTTGAGGATCACGAGACTTGGTTCAATGGATTCTTGATTGCCTAAGTAGAGCATTTCAGAGCACACGTACGACTCTTGTTGATAATGACCTAACTTGGACACCTGCACCTTTCACATGGCTCAACTCAGTTGGAGTGGTGAGGGGATTGGATTTGCCGGTATGAGACGCACACAAGTGGAAACACTTGTCCTCCTCTAGGGAGGGAAGTGCACCCCAACCCGTCCAGTGATTAGGAAGTCTAAAGACAGGAGGCTGTGGGTTGCGATAAAGCTTCAAAAGAGGGATAGTCTACTGGCTCAAGAGGAAAAACTCCTTATGTAAATGCTGCTGTGAATAGTATTTCAAAAAAAAAAAAAAAAGAAGAAGAAAAAAAAAAGAAAAAAAAAGAAAAAAAAGAAAAAAAGAAAAGGTTCAGGCATGTACAAAAATAAAAAGCCTGCAAGTATGTACAAAGTCAATAAGCAAGCTTAAGTTCCAAAGTCATATTATGTGAGCCTGCAGCAGGATGACTTGACTACACTGGTCTTGCATCCAAGGATAGGTAGCTACACTGGCTACCGTCCATTCTTCTCTTCACCCCCTCCTCTTGAGCTGGTTGCCACTTGAACTTAGAAGGGAATACCCCGCTCCTCGAGGATGGAGTCATTGGATTGGGGAATCATTGGGTTGTCGTACTGGAGAAGTCAGTTTCTTTGCCATTCTAGTTGGGGAGAGCCACCATCACTTACACTGTACAAGTCAGATTCATAGTCGTAAGAGTTTGCGTATGAGTTGAAGTATTTCTGAACTGGCTATTGAGGAGACTTGGATAGAGTTTTGGGATTCTCAAGGATTGTTGGATTTCAAACACGGTTCTCACTAAGGTTCTGCCCGCACTAAAATTCCAAAGGTCCTATTTAAGCTCCAAACTTTGATTTTGTGAAGACAAGTTTGATGATTAAATTTAGTCCATCTTCCTTCTTTTTCTTTTCTTTGTTTTTCTTTTCTGCACTTATTGCATAAGTGTTTGCTAGGGACTAGCAAAGGCAAGTATAGGGGGATGATGAATCCACGTTTCATCATCTTTATTCTATCATTTTGGCCTTAAAAACCCTAGTAAATGCGTGTAAATAGGCGTAATTCATGCATTTTAGCATTCATGTATATATGTGTAAATATTGTATAAAATGCGGTTTTTAAAGCCAAAATAATAGAATAAAGAAAAGAAAAGAAAAAGAATAAAATATTGTAAATATTTTATGACCCAAAACCCCGAGACCTAGGCATCTTGATGAATAGGTCGACAAGGAATAAAGTAGGGGGAGATAAGGGCCAAAACACAGATAAAATACCTATACATTATATTTATTCTTTATTCCTTTTGGGACCTATTTTTGGTTCCACTTTTTATTCATCAAATAAAGAAACTTTGTACAAGAAAGTTGTAGATAATTTAATAAAGAAAAATACAAAATTGATTTCACAGAAAAATAATGTACAGATAAAAAGTTATGGTCTGAATAAAAATCCAGAATGCCAACTTCCCAGACCCGTATCTCACAAACGGAAACTCCAAATGCAGCGTACTCACCTTTAATTGTATATAGAAGAAAATAATCTAATTAATGGTGGTGGTTTCGCAATTGGTGGAGCTACGGTTTGAAAGTTGACTTTTGGACCCTCATTGTATACTTGTACATATTAAAATATTCAATTTATTATTTATCTATTATTTTTATAATTTTATATTTTTATAATGTTTTAAATAATACTTATAATAATTATGTGCATTAAAATCAGAATAAAAACATAAATAAAATACAAATAAAAATACTTGTATATATTATAATACATAGGTATAATACAGGTAGCGATACCTATACAAATAATACTTTCATTTTATTAAGTGTATAAAATATATCAGAAAATTAAAATAAAAATATATTTGTGTATATAAAAGTATTTTATAATTTTAGAAAATAAAAACCAAAATAAAATAAATTAAAAATACCTAAATAAAAATAAAATACTTAAATATACAGATATAGATACCTATAGGGGTATAAATGCAAACTTGTAAAAATATGAATCATAAAAATAATTAAAAATCATAATAAATTAATTCATAAAATAATAAACATTTTTCATTTTATAATAAAAAATCAATAAAATCATCTTCTATTTTTAATAGATTTTATAAGTATTTTTTTTCCTGCGGATTTTCCTGGTTGGTCCACGTGGACCAACCAGGTGGCTGGAAAGTTGACCCACTGGTCAACTTCCTGGCCTCCTCCTGCAGCGTGTCAGAATGACATTTCGCCTCTTTTCTCGAATTTTTCGCCGCTTGTGCGTTGCTCGAGAGAAGATGGTTTCTTCACGAAAGTTGTACCTGGTACAACTGTCATCCGCGCCCTTAGCTCTCCTCGAGCGTTGGACCATCGAGCCACCCGTGATCCCTCCTCGAAAGTGGCCCCTCGCCCATGTTTCAAAAACCGCCCAGCCACCTCCTTTTCATTTTGAACCCATTTTGACCCCTTTTCTCCCGCTCTTGGTGAAGCTCCGGACTGGACGAGGTGACAGCTCGTCCTCCAGCTCATCGGAGGCAAGATTAGAGGTTGAATCGGTGCTTCCAACCATCTCCGGCGAACTTCGCCGTGAGGTACAACCTTGGGTCTCCAACCCCCGAGGTACATTCTTTTTCTTTGTTTTTCTTGCTTTCTGTTATTTACCTTTAGCTTTAGATTAGATTGCCATCCTCCTTTTCGACCGACACCCTTCGATCGCCCACCACTCCATCTCGCCGGAGCTTGCTCCGGCGAGCCCCCATCTTGCCGTGTCCGCCTCATTCCATCCCCTGGTGGCTGCGGCATTTTGCCCGCGGTCGCCCCTAATCCTTTTTGCAGGTATCCCGCGCTGAAGAGCACCATCTGGAGAGGATCTTGCGCCGCCGGAGGAGCACGCCGGCGCCGCCACGTCCGCGCGCACCCCACCTGTCCCGCGCAAGAACAGAAACGAGGGGGAGGGGGGCAAGCACAGCTGCCGTTCATCCGCCCCCCCCCTTTTGATCTCAGCCGCCCATGGCCCAGGGGAGCCCACCGTTGATCATCCTTAGTCCCTGTCCATCCGGGCTGCCACGTGGATAAGTGGGGGGTTTTGCATCCAAACCCCCCACGTTTTTGTGTAATGATCAGAACTCCCTAATCTTTCCTCTGCAGTTGACTATTTTTTGTAAACTTTATAATTAGACCCCCCGGATTTTGAGATTTTGCAGTTTGCCCTTGGCCAGGCGCGTGCCCAGCACGCGCGTCTTGGCGCTTTTGCAGTTCACCCCCGGGGTTTTAGTCTATTGCTGTTCACATCCAAAACACTTAGTTGTAATATAAAACGTTTGGAAAGTTTGCACCTCAGCCCCGCAGTTTCGTATTTTTGCTTGCATACCCCTTCCAGGTGCGCGTGCAAGTCACGCGCACCCTGGGATTTTTTTTTGCATAGGCACCCCTGCGGGTTGGGAAATTTACATGCGGTCCATAAACCTCTGAATTACGTTATATATTTTTGTAGCAAATTGCAGATTGGCCCTTTAACTTTCTGAAAATTACGCATATGCCCCTGCGAATGTGGATGTTCTTTTTGCTTCTTGAATTTTTGCATACATCTACAAAACCCAAAAAAAAATCTACAAAAATTAACTTAAGCCTCTGTTGCATAGTAGATTAACGCTATATTTTTATTTTTTAAAAATATTGCATTTTATTATTTATAAAAATTCAAAAATAGCCATTTTCAGCACTGTTTGCATTAGAAAATCACTAAAAAATATCAAAACATCCAGAAAAATCCCAAAAAAATATATTTTGTTCCTTTTAGTGTGTTTTAATTTCAGACCAAAAATCATTAAAAAATATAAAACCAAACTCTAAAAAATTGTAAAACTCTAAAAACCCTCATAAAAATTTATAAAATCCTTAAAAAACCCAAAAATAGTGTTTTCTTTTCCTGAATTTTCTTTGTTTTATTATCTTTCATTGAAAATTAATTTGGGGAATTTTTGTCACTGATTTCTATTTTATTTCTCCATTTTAAGTTTCAGTCTTGCATTTTCTCTACTGTTTTCTTTATTTTGCTAATTAAAAATACCAAAAACATTTTAAAAATTACCCAAAAATCACAAAAACAGTAAAAAAGCATAAAAAGACTAAAAAGACTTTATTTGCTAATTTTTGGATATTTTTATCTATTTTGATAAATACCTCTTTGTCTCTTTTATTACATTGTCTCTATTTTCCAATATTGAAAAAAGAAAATATAAAAAAATATAAAATACAAAAAGAAAATATAAAATCAGTAAATTAAAAATCAAAATACAAAAATATAAAATTAAAAATCAAATAAAAATTATAAAAATTAAAAACCCACAAAAAAAATTAGCATCATAGACTCTTGATCACATACACACGCATTTTTGAGCACTTGTGCCCCGTTCTACCTGTCTGCTCCCAGTGTTCGACCTCTACAATACTTGCACCTATACACATCTTGTTGTAGAGTTATAATAAATTTTAACTCCGCACATTTATTTTCATTGCTTGATTTATTTGTCGTGGGTTAATTGTTGTTTTAGTCCGAATTTCGTGTGGTCGATTCAGCGACTGAGTTCCCGCCCTGTGTGGAACTTAAGATCACCGATTTTCGGGTTAAACAGATAACAAGGCATGTTTGAATGGTGAAAATATGAGGTGTGTCGCTTGATCGAGCGGTGATAGAGCATGCCACGTGTCGTGCTGTCGAAGAGGTGCTATCGGACGGGTGTGATGAGATCAGAAGTGCAATCAGATGGTAGAGAAAATGGCAAAGAAGGGCGGCTGAGATTGAAACTGTTGGAAGCGATCGAACGACAGAGAGGCAGCGCGCGTAGCGCAAGAAGGATGGGTCGCGTGGTGCACCCAGAGGGTGCCACGTGGCCCAATCAGTTTATTCGAGGATAAAAGTGAATTATAAGGGGGTAGATGGTCGAATTTGGAAAAACTCAAAACATGAAAGTTGTATCTCAATGAGATCTACAAGTTTCATGTTGACAAAAAACGGAGATGAGATCATTTAAAAGCAGAAAATATTTTTAAGGTTATTTTTAAGGCTATAAACACCATGGATTTTAATTTTGTTATTTTTTTGTGATTTTTAAATTTATTCAAAGACTCTGATAATTACAAGGATTTTCTGGTTTTTATTGACACCTAGTCTAAGATAGGGGGTTAATTTCAGTGAATTAAAGACATGAAACATGGTTTCATCAACCCCCTATACTTAAACTATGCTCGTCCCCGAGCATCAAAGAAAATGAATGAGCTAGATTAACCCCCTTGTGCATGTGCGTACAGGATCTGATATGTTCAAGTCTTCTTAAGTTTAGAGATCCAAAATCTTATAGCTCAACCCAGCCTTAATCTAGAGGCTCCCAATTCCTCTAATTATCCAGACTCTCTCTGATGTACATATAGACTATGGGTATGACATTTAGTGTTGACTGCGTTCACGAGAGACTAGTCAAAACATCACCCAAGGTCTTGGTCCAAGAAATTCTCCTAAGGATCCAATCCTCAACACTAGGGAATAAATCAGATCTTGCATCCAGTCCGCCGTCTCTTAAGTTGTCTGTCTTAGAAGTGTATATGGCAGGCCAAATGATGTAAGGATTTAGGATTGTGTCGCTTATTTTCTCTCTCTCATTGGAACAAGGATTCTCTCTAGTGCCTTATTACGCAACACATTTTTTGGTGTTGATCAGTGCGTTCGTCAAGAGAAGTTGGAGCCGTCTGCACTTGTTTTCCTGGGAATAAACCGGGGTGTGTCTTTTATGAGTACCTATCGTACCTTCTACACCCGGACTTGTAACATTTACGATGCAGAGCCATTTTTTGGTGCAATCCCGACTCCTGGTCCTAATAGCGGTGGTCCAAGTGGATACTTTGAAATGGTTGGGAGCGCTCGCCTTTGGTGGAAGCTCTTTGATATTTGTCTTTGTGGAATGAGAGCTTTTCTTTAACATTTCATTGATTTGTAGTATTTTTTGCTAGCTCCACTGCTTTTACCAAGAACTGGAACACACTGATCAACATTTTTTGTTTATTTCACATCTTGGCACATAGGTCAATGTCAAGAGATTAGTATCAGAACTAAGTTCTCATACTGGCTAAAGTTGCTGACACTCAGGTTTCATGAAGCCTTCAAAGATTTTATCCCATCCTCGAGCAACATTAGTTCAAGTCCAGACTCGAATCCCTCATCCCAGTCCCTCATGGGAAGAGTCAACTCATCTCATAGAAACCGCAGTCGTGCATGTGATGTGCTGATCATATTCTTATGGTCGGAGACTATGCATGAAATATAGCACGTAAATCTAAAAATCTTGGGGAATGTGGATGATTAAGTCTAAGACCCTGATGGCTAAAGCTGGTTATCCTAAAATCTCAAGACCTCATAAAATCAAGTTTTCTTGAACATTTCAGATCCTGGGTGGAAGTGTGAATTTAAAGGATTTAATCCAACTCCTTCATTCAAAAACTGATGATTTTTTTGAAGACTTTAAAAATCAACATGACTGCCTAAACTTAAATGGGTAGATGCATTTGCGTTCAGCCAGTATAGGTGTAAGCACAGGCCGAAGCACATTGCTTGAGGACGGAGCCTTGCACGATGTCCTCTAAACCACTTACTCTGCTAAGGGCGAACCCTCAATGAACGCGACTACTTGTTTGGGCTTAATAGTCACTAATGACTCTTAAAGGGTTTTTGGATTTTTCTCATTTTTATGGAATTTTAATTAGACGTTTGAACACTGGTTAGACTCAACTTTTCTTAAAAGAGAAACAAGACTTCTAAACCATGTCAAACAAATAAAGATTTTTCAAATATTTTCAAAAGATTTTTCAAAACAAGAGAAACTCATTTTTCAAATCATCTTCAAAAATATTTTTTTTTATAAAAATAGTGTAACATAATATAGAAAAGCCTTGAAGACGATTTGATCCGCTTGGTTCAAAGGATTTTACTTTAGCCAAAAAGTTTTAAATTTTTCAAAATTTTTATATTGTAGCTAAAGTACATATACTGTATACACGGTATACGCCCCTATACTTAAACTTTGCTATGTCCTCATAGAACTAGATGATACAAGTCCATAGGTCCATTTAAATATAGAGAAATATACATGAACTAAGGAGGGCTCCCCCTATACTTAGGTTAGAAATAACCTAAGTATAAAGGCAAGGAAAGATGAGTAGAGAAAATCACAGGGACTCGGGTCCCCCCAATACTTAGGCTGAGAGTAGCCTAAGTATACAGATTGAGATTTGATGTTGGGAGAGATCCGAGGTGAACGAAGAAGACGGATGAATATACAAATGAGTGGATGAATCTTCGGAGATCAATGGAGTATCTAAGGCTCTAAGGAGGGTGTCGGAGCAAACGTGGCTCAAACAAGCATGCAACACACTTCAATTTCACCAACTCACACATGAAACCAACAGATGTTGGTTTATTATCTTGTTGGTTTTATTGGTGATTAAAACATTCTATTTTTACGCGGAAAATTTTTTTATGTAAAATCAACTGCGTAAATGAGGGTGTTTCTCTACCAAAACAATATTTTACTCCATTTTTTAGGTTGAATTGCAATTAATAGTCTTAATTATTTTGCTTAAGGTTTTCACTAATTTAAGGTGAGCACATAAATCAAGCAATCGTCATCTACTGTTCATTCCCATTTTCCATTAACCTAGGTGATCATGCTATGAGGGGAAATCGAGAAAAACCATGTAATCGATAAAAACCATGATCTAAGCTAATCTAGAAAACATGCAGTGCCTTAGTGAAAACTTGGACTGTTTTGAAAACCAAAATGATATGTATGCAACTCGATCAAAAACCGCACCTAACATTCTTCTATTAGTGGGGAAGAACATCTTGAAATTTTGGCTAAGTGAAGCGATGCTATGTGCATCTTTTATTAATGTGTGTCCTACCTACGAGCGAGCACATAAAAAATGGAATGATAAAATAAGCTCGAAGAGTCGCGTGCCTAGGTCGACACTCAAGTGGGGACGATCCCCACACAACCACATATACTCGTTCATTTACAAGCGTGAGTCTTCGATAGAAGACCGTTGTAAAGATGGTTATTACATAAGATGAAATGATTTGCAAAATAACATTTTTTTCTTTCTTTTCGACTTGCTCCAAGAATGCTTTTGTGGCTCCTCGCAGGGGGGAAGCACCTGCTCCTCACCTCCTTGAACATCAAGGGCCCTGTCACAAAAGCAAAGGTTAGAGATCACTCGAAAAGAAAAATTTTATGATGCAAGATGAATGAACAAATTGACCTACATAAATGAAACACTTAATAAAATAAATAAATAAATAATCCAAATAAAACAAAAGATGAGCTGTGTCCTCGGCAACGATGCCATTTGATAAACCGCAGATCCATCCCTTTAATAGTGTGAAATTAACACTCAGTGGTCATCGCAGTCGTGCTGGATTTGGTTCGTCAAAATCCATCTAATTTGATATCCCATTTAAATCAAATGGTCGTATTTATATTTTGCTTGGGCAAGCCCAAGGTCAAACTCAGGGACACGAGCCTCTCTCGTGATATTTAGACTCTTATGAATTTTATTAAATGTTGTGTTAGAGAACCGTAGGTCAATAAATGCACGAAGACAAAAACAACAATGCATCAAATAAACAAGGAATTATGCATTTTTTAGTTGATTTTTAATCATGCAAATAAATGCAATGTAAATATTCCCTAGGTCAGAATGATGAGCAATTTAAAAAAGAGAGTTAATTTCAGGTTTAATTCAAGTAACAAACTCGATGGATAATTTAAGCAAGGTATAAACATGAGCAACAATAGACATTTGGCTATTATAATAATGCATCAAAATCACAGTGTCCAAAAAAAAGAAATGTATATGCCAGTAAAAAGTTCATCAAGCAAGCTTTGAAATGAAACTGAAATCAATTGAAACAGAGATACGATGCTCAAGATATGCATGAAAGAATGATAAGGGTATAATTATAAGAAAACATGAAAGAAAACTAACAAACATGTCCCTAGGAGGGACTAAAATGCAATTAAAAGAAAGTTCGGGATCCTCCCTGTAAATAACCCACACTCACAAGGGTATTTTTACAATTTTTTAAACCCGCAAGAGTATAAATGCAAAATACCCCTGATGCACGTTGTCGACATGTGATACTAGGACCTAGTTGCAATTTGAAGAAGGTGGCTGGGCCTCCCTGCAATTTACCCAGAGTACACGTGATTTGCACATGCACTTCTAGGCTCGGGTCGGCTCTGGGGCTCGGGGTTGCTTCGGCTGTCGTTTCGGGCTCAGACTAGGCTCGGCGATGGCTCGGGTAGGACGAGCCTGCAGGTATGGAATTGAGGTTCGGAGGGGCTCTGGTTATGACACGTGGCCCATCGAAGACCGTCTTATCATCGAGATCAGACGGTATCTGAAGGCTGCAATAGATGTCGATGTGGACGCTCCTACACCGTTGGATGAGCTCCGGGGAGGAGCATCCAACAGTGCATGTGCCTTCATCTTCAGCATCAACGGGTTGCGGAACCAGGACTCCGACGAAGTGGTCCTAGGTCCGCCACTCTTCTCTGGCATTGATGCAAGCCCCCAGCTGCTCTTGACCAAATGGAAAACAACATTGAAGCTCGGCGAAACGGCTAGGACGTCTGGAGGAGGCTGGCAAAGCAAGCCTGCCGGAAACGAACTTGGCGAAGAAGTTCTGGCGACGACTTCCGACTATTGAAGGATCGAGTACCTACATGGTTAATTGCATAGCCGAAGTGTGGGGACGTGTGTGTGAGTGGCGTGAGGTTCCAGGCGAACGACGGGATGGAGGAACCACAGCTCCTCCACTGGAAAGGGCGGAGGAGATGGGTCGGAGGTGACCAGTAGCGGAGAAGGGAGAGTAGATGGTCTGAGAGGTGCGTGAAGGAGGTGGGTGTGCGATGAAGCTCGGAGGATGAACGATGGAGAGTGATCAAGTGTAGAATGACCTAGCGAATTAGGAGAAAATCTAAAAAAAACAAAGGAAGTCGAGGAAGCTTACCTGGGGAATAATGGCGGTTGGAGGCTTGGGCTTGGGGTTCGGTGTGAACCCTAGGTCTTCGGTGGATCCCCCACAGCCAGGTGGGGCAGCTCGAGCGGAGGCGATGCTCCGCGACGCAACCATGGAAGGTGGCGGGTCAACACCGGAGGAACTCGTCATCTTCGCAATCCATTCCACCCCCTCGCAGTCATCGGGGGACGGCGGTTCGTTGGGTGATTCCCCTACGTAAAGGTGGACAGGGTGAATTGGTGGCGGAGGGGGGTTTTTTATGGTGAGAAGTGGAGGTTTTGCTGGTGATGGTCGTGGCTTGCGTGGGAGAGATGGAGCAACGAAGAGGACTTCGTGGAGTGAGGGAAGACCCGCAAGGATGGTGGTTTATTAGGCTACGACGTGGGGTTGGTGAAAAGTGGAGATAGTGGCAGAGATGACGGGAAAAATAGGAAGGGGCTGATGGATGCGCGAGGTGGCTGATCGTGTGAGAGAGAGGAGCAGAGGTTGATGACGGCGCTTTGGCCGTTGGATCTTGAGATCCAACGGATGTAGGACGGGCGCTAAAGGAAGGTTAGGATTAAATTTGGGTTGTGTGATCGAATGGCGTAGGGAGCACCACATGGAGGGCTGAGCGAACGGTGCCAACGGGCGGCTTGGATTTAATCGAAGGAGATATGATCAATGGGCATATGGAGCGCCACGTGACGAGCTGAGCGAAAGGCGAGGGCTGACGGTTGAGATGAAGGATCAGAATGGATCGGATGGTGGATATCAAGGCATGGTTGAATGGTGAAGATATGAGGTGCGTCGCTTGATAGAGCGGTGATAGAGCACGCCACGTGTCGTGCTGCGGAATTGGCGCTATCGGACGAGCGTGATGAGATCAGAAGTGTAATCGGATTGTAGAGGAAATGGCAAAGAAGGGAGGTTGAGATGGAAACTGCTGGAAGCGATCAAACAACAGAGAGGCAGCGAGCGCATGGCGCGAGAAGGATGGGCCGAGAGGCGCAACCAGAGGGCGCCACGTGGCCCAATCAAGTTATTTGAGGATAAAAGTGAATTATGAGGGGGTATATGGCCGAATTTGGAAAAACCCAAAACATGAAAGTTGTAGATCTCGATGAGATCTACAAGTTTCATGTTGACCAAAACTGAGATGAGGTCATTTATAAGCAAAAAATATTTTTAAGGGTATTTTTAAGGCTAAAAACACCACGGATTTTAATTTTGTTATTTTTTTGTGTTTTTTAATTTATTCAAAGACTCTCATAATTACAAGGATTTTCTGGTTTTTATTGACACCTAGTCTAAGATAGGGGGTTAATTTCAGCGAATTAAAGACATGAAACATGGTTTCATCATAGGGCCCGCAATATCAACAGGCACCCCAATAATAAAGACAACAGCAATACCATGCCCCTTAGGGCCAATCTTCACGACACTCTTCCCAGTAGTATCACTCTCCAACAGGACCATGGACATTCGACAGCAAATTCTCAAGGAGCTTCGATCTTACAGGAGCAAAATTCATGATCTACAGGTGGACGTCAATTTCCTATCTCGTTGGAGAGATGACCAGACTGCACCTGCTATAGCATTCCCGCGCAA
Source organism: Ottelia alismoides (assembly GCA_037367405.1). Taxonomy (NCBI): domain Eukaryota; kingdom Viridiplantae; phylum Streptophyta; class Magnoliopsida; order Alismatales; family Hydrocharitaceae; genus Ottelia; species Ottelia alismoides. The sequence continues at coordinate 1,271,376 of JAZKJV010000711.1, read as the reverse complement.
GTTCTAGTCAATACCAATAGCTCGAACAAATCTCAATTTCAGCAACATGGTGGTCAAGTATATTATTCAGATTCGTCTAGATCTGAACATGATATCCTTCCATTTGACAATATAAATGCAATGTTACTCGGGAGCGGAAGGACCGTAATTGTGCTTGGCCAGGTAAGGGAAATGGAGAGATACGTCTCTCTAACGATGCATTACAACAACAAGAAGAAAGACATCAGGATTCGTTGCCATCTCTGAAGAGACAAAGGATTCCCACTAAATAGAAGGGGAAGGCACCAATAGAATCTACAGAGGACCTTGCACCTCCGTTTGTGACAGATTTACCTTCATCATCAATTCCACACCTATTGTAGACCATCTAGATTTTAAATTTCAGTTGAAGAATAAAGATTTATGTAGTAAGAACTCTATCTCAATTAAATATAAGCATAATGTTTTTGTTTATGATTCAGATTCTTTGTCTCATGTCTCGATTGCTTCTATTCCTTTCTCATGTGCTCTAACAGGAGGAAAGTGCAAATCTAAGAAAACTCATAAAGGTGACCTAGAGATGGCACGATTTTGTCAAGATATCATCATAGTTACGGTGCCATTTGAACAGTATGTGGCTAACAATCCCACATTTCAAAAGTACTTGAAATTGAGATGCACACCTACAAAGACTCTCAGGAAGAAACCAGACTAGTATGTGAATACTCGCATATTATCAGTAGCCACTACTCATTGTATGTTAAGAATCAACAACTACTAAGGAAAAAGAGAGACTTGGATGCTCACTATGTGGATAGTCATATCGATGACATTGTGTTTGCATGCACTCTTCTAGATAATATTTCTTAAATCAAACTTCTTCCCTAAGCACTATATTACAAATTGGAGTTAGGTCTACTCAGAAAATCATTAGCTCTACTCCAATTTGCAGACCGAATGAAGAGACCTAAGGGAGAAGTGAAGAATGTCGTTATCTCGATTGAGGAGCAAGAGTACAAAGTAGACTTCATTGTCCTAATATGGATACCCCCAATCATTGGAGAGAATCTCATATCATTCTTGGGTGGTCGTTATTTAGGACTGCCAAGGTAGCATTCGATAATAGCATAGGAATGATGAAGTTCATATCTTCAGGAAAAGAAGTGGACTTAGAGATGAAGCAGACAAAATGGCAAAGATTCGACTAAGAATATAGTACCAGGTATGCATAATCTTCAGAGGCAGATTGTAAGATAATCAGCATAACCGGTATGTGTCAGCATAATCGGGATGTGGAGAGATAATCCAGTAGAACAAAGTGAGACCCTCTCATCTAGAGAGAAATTAGTGTACAATGCAGTTTTGCTAGGTGTTGCTTGATCTCATGAGAAACACAAATACCATGTCCTTGATGACTCGAAGATTACTTTTGATATGTCGGTTCACCCTGTCTTATATAAATCAATGGACGTAGATGACGAGTTAGATATGACTTTAGTAGAATTACCGCATTTCTTTGATGATATGACTCACCATTCAACAAAATTGGTGGCAAGCACATCAATGTTTGATCCGTCCTCTTCCAACACATAGCCAAAATCAGATGCCACTCAACTGGAATTAATCGATGATACTGATTTGCAAATCTGAAACCACTTCCTCCCACACCAAGTATGTGTCTCTTGCAGGATCGAAGAGAGATTTCTAGTGATCATTGGCTCAGAACTTAATGCAGAATAGGAGTCTAGGTTGCTTTAAGTTCTTGAGGAGAACCGCAAAGCCATTGGTTAGACTGTGTCAGATCTTGTGGGAATCAACCCTGCTCTCTACTCGCACCAAATATATGTTGAGGATAATGTGAGACCATCAAGTAAGTTCCAGAGGAGACTGATCCCTAATATGCAGGAAGTAGTTAAGAAAGAAATTGAAAAATGGTGCAAAACATGGTTTATATACCTTATTTCTAACTCCAAGTGGGTGTCCCCGCTTCATGTTGACCCGAAGAAGTCGAGAATTCATATGGTCACCAACAATGATGGCGTAGAGATCACAACATGAGTACCCACGTCATGATGAGTCAATGTCGATTACAGACACATGAATGCCGCGACCAAGAAAGAACACTTTCCTCTACCATTCATTGATCAAATTTTGGAGAGACTCGCAGGGAAAGCGTTCTTCTGTTTTCTTGATGGGTACTTAGGCTACAATCAGAGCTCTTGAGGACCAGGAAAAGACCACATTCACTTATCCATTTAGCATCTACGCATTCAGGCACATGCCCTTCGGGCTCTACAATGCCCTGGGATGATTTTTGCGGTGCATGATCGTCGTATTTGCTAAGATGGTGGGAGATTTATTATAAGTATTCATGGATGAGTTCTCGGTCTATGGTGATTCCTTTGATACATGTTTAACGCACTTGGACGAAGTCCTCAAGAAGTGTGGGCAAGTTAATCTGGTACTCTCCTAGGAGAAAATCCATTTTATGGTCATGGAGGGTATCGTGTTGGGGCACGTCATCTCCAAAAAGGGAATGGAGGTTGACCCTACCAAGGTGGATGTGATTAAGAACTTGATCCACCAACCAACATCAAGTCAGTGAGGTCTTTGTTAGGGCATGTTGGATTTTATCAAATATTTATTCAAGATTTTTCATAGATCGCCCGCCCACTTACTGAGTTCTTAGGAAAAGACACAGAGTTCACTGTCTATCACAAGTGTCAGAGGCCTTTCATCTCGTTAACAGAAAGATGTGTGAATCGCATATCTTACAAGCTCACGGCTGGTCTCTTCGCTTTGAGATCATGACTGATGCATCGAATTTTACTGTCGGAGTAGTCTTAGAAGAGAGAAGAGTTGGGATTCTGTATGTGGTTTACTATGCGAGCAAAGTTTTGGATCCTGCACATGAAATGGGCCCTTAGAGAAGTTCAGATCATATATTTTGGGCTCCAAGGTGACAATTTTCACTGATCAGACATTGATAATCATATTTTGCAAGCGGTTAAAAGAATGTTCTTCTAGGAAGCACTACACAAAATTTGATTTATCAAACAAAATTCAACTTCGATTAAAATTAATCAAAGTTTTCACTATTTATTTATCCAGTCAAGTATTTCTAGATCTAACAAAAGGAGGTAGAAAATCACGCTCATGAAAATTTGATTAAAGAGTTTTTTTTGTAATATTTTTATCTCTCTTTATTTGTCTTCTTTAAATGTGAGAAAAATATTTTTATTCAAACCTTTTAATCTTTTTATTTTATTTTTATTTTTCTAATTTTTATTTGATTTTAAAGAGCTATTTTTCAATCAATTTATCTATGATATAATATGTAAAAAAATAATAGAAGTACTATATAGTAGACAAATTGACTCGAGCAGCGGCTCGAGAAAGGGAAGAAAAACAAAATGAAATGGGTAAAAGTCGAGAAATAAAAGTTGCAAATAAAACGTCAAAATATAGAGAAAAATAGAATGAAAAGAAATACAATGAAGATAGAAAAATATGTTCAAGGTCCATAATGAAGTCCAATGTCGAGTACAGCAATGTAGAAAAAATACAACACAAAAAGATAAAGCCTTTCTTTTGATCGTGTCCTTGATCAAGGATCTATTTGCAAGAAAAATCTCTCGAATTCGAAAATAGGTCCCTGCATGGAGACCTATTTGCAAAAATGCAAAACTTCTTAAGTTCATATAATTCTGGAGACTTCAAGGGGAAGCTTTGCAATTTTTCCACACCTTCGCAAATGAACGGTCATGATTAGATTGGTGGGCTACAATCTAGACCGTCGTTTCTAGACACATCTCATGCACCTATAGGACATGTTCTTTGTCACATTCCTCCCCTTTTCACAGCGGCGACAACGCGATTTGATCCCCTCTCTGGCGATTGCAGCGAAGGATCAACGATCGGAAGTGGGAGGAGTAGTCGGAGGCCAGAAGGGGGTGCCTCCCCCATTGAGTTCCCTTGTTGCATGATGAAGATGGCGTAGAAGATCAAAGGTTGGCTACAGTTTAGTAATTCAGGCCAAAGACTACGACTTTCACGACCGATGCCAAAGAACTCATGATTAGGATGGCTCCCCAAGAGTGATTGAGAGCTCCAAAAGATGATGAAAATCTGCAAATTAAGATGTATAGCTCGATTCGAGAAGTATCGACCGCAAAGATGAAGAATTTCTGCAGTTCGACTAATATTTCTAGAAAGTCAGTTTTCAGATCAAAATTAGATGGAATGTGAATCGAAATGGGTGGATTTGGATATGTTACTGAAGAAAGTTATCAGGACAAACTAATTAAGTGATTAATGTCACTAATCAAGCATGATGATTGTGGAAGTTGAAGTAGAAGAAATGAAGGAGGTTGACCTGGGAATAAGGGTGTCTGACCCTCGATGGTAGCTCAACGGTCAGTCTTCACCGGAGCTCCACGCATGCAGTGCTGTGATGCAACACGGAAAGGACCTTGGAACCTCTTCTCCGATGACCAAGCTTCCACGTGAAGGCTTCAGAAGGAGCTTTCACCTCCTTGGTTGGTCGGAATAAAGGGAAGAAGATAGTGTCTCGGCCAGGTGATTCTAGAACTGGATTCAATTAGGAAAAAGTTAGTTTTAATGGTGGGTCTTGTGATCAATAAATATATCAATAGAAAGGGGGTTGGTTAGTAAAAGGGGAGGCGAATACGGAGGTTGTTAGGTGGATCAAATGGAATGCAATGATCAGTTGAAGGTGGAAAGTTGGTGCATAAGAAATACGAGAAGATTGGTATTTAGAATAGAATGCTCAATAAACCTTCTCAAGGTAGAAGGCTCAAGGTGTTGACACATATCATCACCTGGTTGGCTGATTTATATAAAATCCAAATTAAATATAAAATAAAGTTATTTAAATTAGGTATAAAAATGAAAGTGTAAATAAATAAATATATTAATTTATTATATAATTTATTTTCTTAAATAATAACTATTTGATTAAATAAAAATATAATATTATTAACTAGGTATAAATAATACTTGATAAATAGATATTGTATTTTTAATTTAATAATTTAATAAAAACTGTCACTTTTATATTTTATTAATTATTTAAGATAATAAATAAGTGTATGTGAACTTTTAGGGATTTTATTAAATAAATTTAAATATATTAATAAAATCAAATATATAGTCAACATGTCAAATTTATCTTTAAATTAGAGTTTTGATTTATTTAAAATATTATTATTGTCTAAAAATTATGAAATAATTTGAGGTCAACGTACAAGATCAATATAATAATTAAAAATTACAAAATAATTAAAACTATAATACCATGTTCTGAAGAAAATAAATAGCCTAGAAACCCAATTATCATTAGTCTAAAACCGACTTTTCGCAAAGGTACTCTGATTTTAGTAAAATCACCCTCATTAATTATAGACTATTATTTTATGAACTTTAAAGGTGAGTAGAGCAAACTTGGAGTTCGTATGAGAAAGTTATGATGTTCGGAAGTTAAGAAATTGACACTTTGAAAGTTGGATTTCTCGGCATATAAACCAGATAATATTTTTAATTTATTTTTATATTTTTCTATACATTTTTAGAATTAACAAAAGTTTTGTGAAATTTATGTTCAAATGAATTAACTAAAAATCTTTGAAGTTTTGGTATTTATTTTATAAGTAATGAATAATGTGTAGAGTGTATACATAATTCTTTTTATGGTTTTCTTCCTTATCTCCCCTAGTTATTTGTTTGTCGACCAATCCGTGAAGACTTGGCTTCATGGGTTAGGTTATATAAATATATATTTCTGCTATATATATATCTTATAAGTCATATTCTACATATATACATATCTACAATCAGCCTTCTTTTATTTTCTTTATTTTTATTCTTTTATTTTTTACATGTTTTTGATGCATAAATGTGCATTTTTATTTGTGAATGATGTTTTTTATTAAATTAAAATTAATGGATATTTACATGTATTTGTTATTGGTTTTAAGACAAAATGCAGAAAGAATGTTAATGAATCATGGATTCACCAACCCCCTATACTTAAACTTTGCTAGTCCGTTAGCAAACAATTGTTTGAAAAATAAGGAGAAAAGAAAGAAACTTGGATTGAATTTGTTTTCCTAAACTAATTCATGAGAATAGACAAAGGACAAAGCTTGGTCGGGCCTAAAACGAGCATTTTTTATCAGAGCTGTAACTAGGATTAGGAATTTAATCTCAAGAGTCTTCAAGTTCCACAAATCCTTATTTAGGTTCACATCAACAGCCAACCCTGATCCACTCATCCATATCCCTAACTCTATAAACCTTGAATTCAATTTATACTATGAGTGAATTGTGTTGGCTCTTCCTGCTTAAAGAGGCGAAGAAATTTCCCATATCAAAAATACAATCCCATCGGTTCCTCATCCAGCTACTCATTCATTGAGGAGGGGGCATTCCCTTCTAAGGTCCGGTCATGTTGTGTCCATAATCGAATAGAGAGAGAATGTAGAAGAATGAGAAGAGAACTGGGTGTGACCAATGTAGTCACATCTCCTTCTGAAGCCCAGCTAGTGTAGCTAAGTCTCCACTAAGATGTGCATGCTTCTTTGGAAGCTTGGACCATTATGGTCATATTTGGTATTTGATGGCCTCTTTTGGATTGGCTTTGTAATGTTGCTTGCACTGCATCAATCTTTTTGTGCATTGACGATTATAGTCTTTTATTTCCATCCATGTTTTGAGGTCTTGTAAAAAGTTGTGTCAGCAGATCCTTTCCTCATCCAAAGCATTATTTCAACCCCACAACTCTCGTCTTTAGACATCTACGCCACTAGGCAAGGATGAAAATTCACAACTAAAATGGATTGCCCTTCGCTACCCCATGCAATTCTAGCTAAGTGCAAAATGCATGTATCCAAAATTGGTTCACAGATGAAGAGTTAAACAGATGACATCAAGTGTTCTACTAAGGAATGTTTAAGTTGACTTCCCAAACATGGTCTCATGGAACCCAAAGATCTAAGTCAAAGACCTGAAGAGTTATAAATTTCAATTCCTAACTAGGCTCCTTACAATGAAAGTTAAAGGCCATAATCAAGCTCCATCCTTTAGACTATTCCTAATCTTTAGTTCTAGAAATCAAACTTATTCTGAAAAATGCTAATGCGAATGCAACCATATTTTTGTGAAGTGTATTTTCTAAATTTTACTCATTGTTATGGATTTTAAAGATTTTGTAATTTTTATGAATTTTAGGACTTTACATTTTTATGGATTTTTCAATTTTTATACACAGCTATATGTACAGGAATTTTACAAGATAAATTACCCATATTTTAATTGGACTAAGTAAATAATGAATTTTACAAATTTTATATATAAAGAACTTTACAAAGATTAAATGATTTTGACACATTTTAATAAATAGGATTTTAAATAAGTATTATTTATATTAAATACATATTTTAAATTAAGGATTTTAAATAAGAATTTTACACATATTTATCTTCATTACAAGGATTTTATAAATAATAAATAATTAAATGGATTTTAAATTAACCATTGCCCACTTTTAAGGATTTTAAAGATATAGAAAATGCATAAAAGTATGAGTTATGGAAAAAAGTATATATACAATATATACGCACCCCTCTTTACTTAGCTTGTGCTATGATGTCGTAGCATCAAAAGAGAAAAAGGAGCACATAACTCAGGCTAAGTAAAAGTGGGTGAAAAAAACTAGAACGAATAGAAATCAATCGACCCCCCTATGCTTACGATCAAGTCATCGTAAGTATAGTAGAAGACAAAAATGAGGTGACTGAGGAAAAGGAATATACAAATAAAGGAACAAAAGAACGAAAGAGAAACGAAATCAATGAAATCACTTGGTCCCCCATACTTAGTATAAGGCATCCTAAGTATAGAAAAGAATGTAGCCAAAAATTAGGGACCAGTGATTAGTGTAAAAGAAAGGAAAACAAGAGAAACATAAAAGGAACAAAATCGAAAGTCCCCCTGTACTTAGGATCCGGTATCCTAAGTATATAAGATGAGCAAAAAATAGGGACAACTGTGGACTACAAAGAATATGCAAGTGATGGTTTACTCCAGAAAATCGAAAGGCTCACAAGTCTCTGTACAGGATGAAATGAAGTGGAAGAGTAGTCATGCATCCTATACAAAGTAGATCATCTCAACCGTGGTCGTACCGAATCGTATATTGTACTCGCATGTAATGATCTCTAGCTCAACATGTAGAGCTGCCTCTGTAAGTGAACTATGTACGTGGCATAAGTCTCTCTACTGAAATATGTGTCGATGGAATCGGACTACATAAGGTGTCTATATGTGTATCCATCACACCATCCGACTCTCTACGCTGAATAGCATGTATGATCTATGAAATATAATCAACTGACTCTCGTGTTCGAATATGTGGACTCATAATCTGCTGCACTGAGATGTATACTTCAACTGACTGCTCATCTGGTCATGATATGATCTATGTCTCTGCATGTTAATAGTTGTTTGAAGAACTAGATTCCATGTGATCTACCCTATCCTTGTGTAGCATATCGTGGGTATCAAAATAAACGCTCTCAAGATCAAGATATTGTGTCTCATATATGTGTTGGAAATCCTTTGCAAGTCTGGTGTCTTCTAAAGTAAATGACAAAACTGATCCGGGACTACTACATCCTCTCGCCATCTCAATATGTATCTCTCCACTGTTTGTGTGGAATGATACTCTTCCAACATCATAATCAAAGAGTGCTCTCATTTTTTGTTGGAAATCGCAAGCACTGAACATTCATGATAATGTTCCTCAACAAGCCCCTAGGTCTCTTCACAAATCGATCTATAAACTAAAGTATCGCTCGTGATTTGTAAGGACCTAGCTTGAGCTTATCAAGCAAAGAAGATGGAATCAAATTAATCGAGGAACCATTATCTAAGAGAGTACGATGGAGGCATCTGCAATCTGACATATGACATAGTGAGCCCCAGAATCTCTCTTCTTCTTAGGTACATTATTCTGAATAGCACATTAAGTCGTCTTGTCAATACATGCTTCTCAACTCATGATTTCCTTTTCCTACGTGTTGTGCATTTGTTCCTCAACTGATTCTTGAACGTAGGAAAGGTATATAAGGTATCGTGAAGTGGAATCTTCAGAAAAATGTGATCTTTTAATAAATGATCAGTTTCTGGAGTGACAACATTCTTTTGGCATTTTTATTTCCTTTTCCATACAAAGCATCAAGAAAAGGAACAATCTCAGGAATGACAAATATATATTTATTCACATCTAAAGTGGAATAAGCATGTACATCGAGAGTGTCAGAAGTATGTACAAAACTCTCTAAAATGGGTGAAGAAAATTCTGCATCGGGAGAATCTGCATGGTATGGCATGGTATCATCATATGACTCACCCATGTCCTTGTCAACTGTCTCTGCATCGCTCCCATCTCTCTGAATATCATCGTGTTAGACATCATGCTGCCCTCGTCATGGTGGTCCTCCTCCTCAACATTAGATGTGAAACGTCAATATCATCATGGATCAGCTCTCACTTCTCATCATGTGCCCTCTCCTCCTCTTGACCAGGTGCTCGTGGTTATCTATTGTTCCTTAGACGAGTGAAATTGGATAAAAATTCAGGAAAAGAGATCGTACCTGCAGTGGTGTCTACCTGATCTGTGTGCCTCCTATTGTTGTTCAGATTCATCTGAGGCTAGGCTGGGAGAGTGGTCTTGGGCATGGTTAACTCATCTAGGAAATGGTTAACCCACTCCACCTCTATCCTATGTGTACTCTAGGATTTTTTATCATATCCATGATTTAATTCAATGTCAAGGCCTATAGAAATATATCAGACTCTGTGTGGTGTCCCTGGTTGTCTACTCTCTCCTGCCTAGGAGTGTGCTGATGTGGTGTGTAAGGTTGAGGAGATCTCTATGGTGTAAAGGAAAACGGTTGTTGCTGCTGGTACTGATAAGGATGTGAATCTGTAGTAGGATATTGATGTGAATATGGTCTCTAATAGGCATGTTGGTGAGACTGTTGCTACATGTAAAGCTGGTGGTGTTGAAAATGTGGACGTCCATACTACAGATGACTATAGTGTTGCTGATGGTGTACGCTTTGAGGAGTAAAGTGTAGTGAAGGCTGAACAGGAGAGTACATATTCCGTTTATATCAAGAGTATCATGAGAATCAACATCAACATCTACAGTGCTAGTGATCTGACTCGGGTTGGCATTGGATGGATCCTCATGACAATCAATATGTGGAGGCTTAATAGACTGTACCAGCTTGCTCTATACATACTGAATCTGATGGGTAGGAGGAGCGGGTAAAGATCTTCGCACAGGCTAAGAAGTGGAAGAAGGAGTGCGAGATTGTTGGTAATGAAGCTGCAACACGATCTTCTTGTTTATCATATCTCTCAACTGTTGAGGAAGTGATGAGAGTTTCTTCAACTCTTATAGGGGCTATAAATCCTGAACTTGCTTCTGAATCACGTCGACCAGTGTAAGCTTATCACTAATAATCTCATGTCGGCTCATGAATCAGAATCAGAAAATGTGCCACCTTATGATGCTCTCGGTGGTGTGGTGGTTGCGTGCCCTTCTGGAATGTCCTAATAGAGTTGACTATGCATGAGTTCTCTACCATCTCCTCAAAGATGGTTCAAACTGACTCAACATCCCGATTCAAATAATTGTCGCCACATACGACGCTCACAAAGCCCAACATCCGACTAGAGTCCTCCAAAATAATTATGTACAAGCACCTTCAATGAAATCTCGGGACGAGGGCATCTTTCTATCAAATCCTTGAATCTATCCCATGCCTCATGAATGACTCATGTGGTAACTGTGTAAAATTGGAGATCTGGCTCCTCATCATGCCCGTCCATCCCAGAGGAAAATATTTATGCAGGAATGTGGACTTCAGATCATCCCATGTAGAAATCTCCCTCCCCAAGTGACTCAACTAGTAAAACACCTCATATACTAAGGCGAAGGGGAAGGATTGAGGTGTATAGCCTCCTATGTAACTCATGGATAGCTAGCCATACCATAAATCATCTCGAAATGCTACAAAAAGGTAAACGACTCCTTTGAAGTGTTCCCATAGTACTTGGGAAGCAAATAAATAAAGGAAGGTCTCATCACGTATAACCCATGATTCTGTGGTAACCGAATCCAATGGTGTAGAGTCCTAGCTCTAGGATCATACTCATATCATAAAGTCATGGGAACCATAGCAGGTGGTGGTGAGTTCTCGGCTCCTGCTCTTAGCGTAGTGATCTCAGCTCTAAGCACATCCTGGACTCTACACTGATGTCTGATATGTAAGCTCATTTGTCGTAATGTGTCTAGAATCCCTTTAGTAATAACTTAAGCTGGATCAGGTCTCTTATATGTATGTCTCTCATCAATCGGTCTCTTCTCAATAGTTATGTCCTCAACTTGTCCCTTCCATCTAGTAATGACCCTCGAATCCTCTAGGAAGGAGAAAGTCTCATAAGAACTCCATGAAAAACATGCAGGAGAATTAATTAAAAAATTAAGGCGTGGGTATGCTTCAACTGGAGGGCTGTGAGGCGAGGGAGTCTGGGTCTGACTAACATTGTGACTAGGTGGGACCAACTCGAGAAGAGGGTCATCCCGAGTCTATGAAGACATATGATCGATTGTGGAAGGTCGAAAGCTCACGGAGTCTGAGCACAAAATCCGTCTAGTCATCATCTTTGATGTCAAAAGAATTACCGGAGAGAATACAATATAAAATTGAGAACACAAGTGTGAAGGCATATAAGACACGAAATAACACACATCTTACATACAAACACAATGCAAACCCTAGATTCACCAACTTCACGCGGTGGAGACCGCAAGAGTTCGGTCTTTTATCTTTTCAAATTTATTTTTGGTGATCAATCAGTTGTATTAAGCAAACTAATAGAGATTGTCACCCTGTCGCCCAGCGTACACGCGCACAGTCCCCCAAACAATAGTACCTTCTTCCTGAGATGTCGGGTTCTATCAGGTAGAAAGTGAACTGTGAGGTATGAGAATGACTCTCTATGGTTGGAGGCAAGTGCTTACAATTGAAACCATGCATCAAAAAGAGATGCACAAGTACTTAAGGCACAGGTCCAGGGATTTTTGGCTTTAATCCTTAAGGTTGCGGCCTCACCCACTCTATATGGAGTTGTACCTGAATTCAGTTAGGTGTTTTCTCTCACAATACAAATTTAGTCCAGGTTTTTTTTTATTTTTTTGTCATGTTTTTAAAAGAGAAATTTTTTATTTTTGAGGATTTTTGCTTTTTTGGATATTTTCAAAAATATCTAGTGGGATGTCAATTCTTTTTAATTTTTAAAAATGTATCTTACGGAGGAGGAATCGTGGAATGCAACCAAAAACGATAATGTGTACACAGATAGAAATCATACCTTGCGCTAGCAATCTACATGCAAGTGAACCGCGTAAAATTGTAAATCCTAAGCTAATGCATGCAAAAGAAATGAAAACCGAGTCCCAATTAGAAATTCTAGTGTAAGAATGTATTGCTTTTACAAAATAATATGACTTATGCCTAAGTTTGGATTGGGGATATGGGTATTACTTTAGTCGTCTAATCAAGAAAACATGCACCCCTAGGCTCCACGAAATCGCATGAAACAAAGAAAAATCGAAGAAAACCGAAAACCGTGGTGAGGTCCCTGATGAATATGTGATTCAACACTCTAAAAGTCGAAAATAAATCTTTGTTCCTGAGTAATTAGTTGCATATCTCCATTTATTTTTCTTTATTCTCATTCATGCATTTAGAATTAATCTCTGCATTTTAACGTGCATTTGTGCATGAAATAACAAGCCAAATTCACTTGTAAATATCACATGTATATTCACCATGTTTTCACTATTTTTATCTATTTTTCACTTACTCAGAAGTGAATAAAATCAACTCTATAGTGTACATATTACTGACACTAATAAATAAAAAATGTCAAAAAATACTAACTTTTAAAATTGGCCAATAAAACCCTAACCCTAGTTTGAGACTAAGAACCTTAAAATGTGAACATTTCTCTCTTACAGTCTCCTAGGGACCACTGCTCACTTATGAATTAATGTATGTTCAATTACCTTCAAAACAAGACCAAATTCAAAAAATCGGAGTTCGTATCTGAAACATGGGTTTTGGGCCCCTGTTGTATATTGTACATATTTCCCTATATCCTATTTATTTTATCTTTATATTTTCTTAATTATTTACAAATCCAAAAAATAGATAAAGTTGCAAATATTTGTTTTATATTTTATATAATTTTATTTGATTTTTATCTTATTTTAAAAATGCCAAAACAATCTACAAAAGATAAAAATTTGGTATTTTATACCTATAAGATACCACTCAAAAATACCACTTTGTACATATGATGTATTTTAGTCTTGATCTCTTCATGAGGTTGTAGATCTCGTCAAGATGAACAACTTTTGTGAAGAAACTTTTTCGATTTGAGGTCATTTAGTTTATTTTTATTTTTATTTTCATATTAGTTCTGAATTTTGTAGGGCTGAAACATGGCAGCTCCTATAGCTGACACGTGGCAGCTCCTGGAGCTGCCATGTATCCCCCACTTAACTCTCTCTTGTCTCCTTTATTTCGGACTGTTGGATGAAGGATGCTTCATCCAACGGCCTATATTTTTTATTATTTATTTTCTTTTAATTCTTCTCTCTCTCTCCCCCCCTTCTCTCTCCTCCCCATGCTCTATATTCTTCTGCCCAATTTTTGCGGGAGGGGCAGCGACCCAACCACCTCCCACTCTCGTGCCACCTTCGACCATCCCACCTCGCACGCTCCTCACATCTACTTCGCCCTGCAGGATCCAGCCATCGCCTCTCCCACTTCCTCCAGATCGTCACCCACCAATAAAGTTTGCGCTCCGCCTCCGTGCAACCGGATCCGTTGATATTGAGTTCAACAGAGAGAGAGAGGCCCAACTCTCCCTCCTCCAGTGGTGACAACACGGAGAGAAGGATCTTGAGCGAGGAGGACTTCTCAGGCATGATCCACGAAGGTCCCGTTTGTGTTGCAGCAGCTCCAAGATCGCTGCCTGAGCTTCTACACAGGTAATCTTCTATTCTATTCTTTTCTTCTTTAATGTCTTTGCTACAGAATATTCCTCTATCTTTTTTCTACCTTTCTTCTTCATTCCTTGATTTGAAACAACCAACCCAAATCAGTCCGAAATCTGCCCCTTCAAATTTGAAACCCAAATCGATAATTCCACATTCACGCTTTGACTAAGCTTCAACGCTCAAGTCGATCCCTTTCATTTGCAGGTAAAGAGCTGAGAAGAGGAGGGGCCACCGCTTGTTGTATGTACCACCTTGGATGCTTGGTTGATGAATCCATGATTCATTAACATATCTGTCGCATTTTATCTTAAAATCCTTAACAAATACATGTAAATATCCATTAATTTACATCTTTTATCAAAACCTAATTCCTGAATAAAAATGCACTTTTATGCATCAAAAACATGTAAATAAATAAAAGAATAAAAATAAAGAAAAGAAAAGAAAAGAAAGATTGTAAATATATATATATATATATATATGTATGTACAATATGACTTATATAATATAAATATAGCTACAAGATATATACATATATATAACCTAACCCCCGAGACCAAGTCAGCATGGGTAGGTCAACAAACAATTAAGTAGGGGGAGATAAGATAAGAAAATCATAAAAATAATTAAATATACACTCCACACATTCTTCACTATTTATCAACTAAATATCAAATCTTCAATAATTTTTAATTATCTGCTTATTTTTAACCAAACTCTTTTCTTTATTATTTCTAAAAAATGTATATAAAAATAGAAAAATAAGTTAAAAATATTATCTTGTATATATGCCAAGAAATCCAACTTTCAAAATGACAAAAGCTTAACTTCCGAACATCAAACCTTTGTCATACGAACTCCAATTCCACCCTGCTCACCTTTAAAGTTCATAAAATAATATTCTCTATCTAATGGAGGTGATTTCACTAAAATCGAAGTCCGTTTGCAAAAAGTCGATTTTGGGACCTAATGACAACGGGGTTTCTGGGCTATTTATTTTATTAAGAATGCATTATTTATAATTTTATTAATTTTATTATTTTTATAATGATCTTGTATTTTAACCATGATTTATTTTAGAATTTTTGGAGCTTATTTATTATTTTAATTAAATTCAAATGCCTAATTTCTAGATGGAATTGAACTACATAACTTATACCTGTATTTATTAATATATCTAAACTAATTTATTAAAATCCACAAAAATTCATAAAGACCTTATTTATTATTCTAATAATTAAGAAAATATAAAACTAATATACAATTATTTATTTATTAAGTTAAAAATCCAAAATTTATTTATTAAGTATTATTTATACCTATTTATTACTATAATAATTATATTTCGTATAATATTTATTATTTATAAAAGTAATTATATAATAATTGAGATAACTTAATATATATATTTCATTTTTATACCTATTTAAAATAACATTGTTTATTATTTATTACATAATTTATATTGTATTTTATCATCTTGCCAACCAAGTGCTGACAAGTGTTAGCACCTGGTGTCTTCTTCTCCAAGAGGTTGTTGCAGCTTCTGTTCTACCGGCCAACTTTCAACAAATTTTCCCGCTTCTGTTCTAACCTCTTTCTTCGATCCTAATCCTCCATATTCTACTCCTAACTACCCTAATTCACGCACACCCTTCGATTCATCCTAACGACCTGTAGATTTATCTATAAATAGCCTTCAAGTTGGCGCGAGCCAATTAACTCACTCCTAACTAATTAGTTCCAGAACAACCTGGCCGTCCATCCCATTTCCTAGCCTTGATCCTCCGTGATTTGGAGGTGACAGCTTCATCTGAAGCCTGAGTGTGGAAGAAGGTCGACTGGAGGAGCAGTTCCAAGGCTCTGCCGCCTTGCATCGTCGCCACCACGTCGCGTAGAGCTCCGGGAAAGCCGCCTCATCGAGCGAAGACCAGTAGATTGTCACACACCTCCAACCACAGGTACCTCCTTCATAATTTTCACCTTTTCTTTCTTGAATTGTGTGCCATGATTAGCAACATTAAGAGCGTAATTAGGAGCCTCAATCATCTTCATTAGACACCCTCCACTCTAGTCTTTAATGTGTTATTCCAATTCACTTCAATTTGATTGACATTTGTCGCATGTTATTTGTTCTGCATTATCTGGAAACCAATTTCTTGATTTTGTTGGCCGATTCTTTGCGAATCGAGCAAGAACTCATTCTATTGCTGGTCTACTCATAATCTGGAGGGCCATTTTCATCATCTAGAGCTTTGCAATTCAAAAAAGGATCAAAATATCAACCACTTCAACAACCTCCAAGACTGCCTGAAGTGCCTTCTTCATCAGCGATTAACCGATGATCTCGATCACCTACGATGAAGATCTACCACAAGCGAGCTCGAGGGGTGCAGGAGACACCCCTCTGGCCCTGTCGGAGGCCCAAGATCGTCGACGATTGCTGGAGATAAGTCGGAGAAGAGCCCATCATCATCAGCCACGCAAGAGCTGAAGAACAGCCAAGAACACCCTAGGTCTATAGTTTGGCGACACGTTTCATCGACGGACGGCGCAGATAGCATGATTCAATCTAATCATAACCGTCCAATCTGAAGGGGTAGAGAAATTACGTCATAAGCCTAGAGAGTTTCCAATGTTCCAGGCCGCGCTAGAAGATTTCCAGAATTACATTTAGGTCCCTATGTAGGGACCTAAATATAACTTTAGTTTTATTTGCATTTTAGCCCTCCGCAGGGACTGTTTTGTAACAAAACATTAAACTTTCTTTTGTGGTTATACCCCTGGCTTGTAGGGGTTTGGACCTCAATTTTGTCGTATTTTTCTGCGATTTGTTTAGGGTACTTCATAACTACCCAGTATGCTTTTCTTGTATTTTTCCATGATTTTTCATCGCTTTGTTATGTCTCTTTGATTTTCGCAATCATGAGTTTGTTTTGAACCGATTTTTTTGATTCTTTCTGTGTAAAATCAAAAATAAAGAGGATATTTCTAAGATTTCTTTCTTGTATCAAAAGACAAGGTCTTAATATTCTATCTCCTTGAGTTCGACCTAGGCACGCTTAGCTGGTAAAATAATAGTGTAGATGAAAATAGGAGAGAGAGAATCTTATTTACTTCACTCTCTCTCTCCTATTTTTGTTTATTTTTGCTTGATCAACGTGGATCCCTCTTTGTGGTTTTATACACCGACAACACCATTAACCGCAGGTCAGACCCGCATTATCAAAATGGCAGAGTTGCTGGGGAGGCATTATTTTTATATCGATTTTTTATTTTAATTTTGAAAATTCTTGATATTCTTGATTTTATAAAATTTCTTTTTTCTGACCATCATTCGATTTACGGTTTTTTTTCTTCGGTTTTTATGGTTTTCATGTTTCTTTGAGTTTTTTAATTTGTTTTACGGCTTTTCGTGTGCTTCTTTTTCCTAACTAATCTTTGCAGGGCCTGCAGGATCAACTGGCTTCCTCGGGAGCCCTGACCGTTCCTTTCTCTCACGGGTCGGTTGCTGAGGGTAGAATAATATTCTTGTAAAAAAAGGGGCACTTGCTCGTGTTTTTTTATTTTGTAGAAAGGGGCCCAATAAGGGCATCCCGACTTGTACCTCCCCTCCCTTTTTTCTCGGGGTCTGCTTCACCGAATGTCATGCATTCGAGGGAGAAGGGCACCCACCGTGGTTTTTCTCGCATCGCTGGTTTTCCATGGTTTTTGACGAGGCTAGGTGCATGCGTAGGTGTTTTCGATTTGTTTTTCTTATTTGATTGTGCCGTCGTAGATAGTTTTAAGACTCGCAACCTAGGTGCATGATTTTAGGATTTATAAAAAAATAAAGACATTCGTTAGATGCTTGTCTGAAAAAGATCCAAAAAAAGAGAAAACCAAAAATAAAATCAGGACTGCTTAAGTATGTAACTTTAAAATAAACGTAAGGATCATTTGATTTGGGAGAGCAATCCCCGCACTTCAACTGCAGGTACATTTCCAGATATTGTGAGTGAGGGAAGGCACTTAAGGCTAGAACCAGAGTCCGTGTTTTCTTCAAGATACTACTTAGTCTATACACCTAATCACTATTCTTCAGTGGGTACGCTCGGGTAGCCGGAAACAGTCTGAGTTTACTTAGCAGAGTGGGGGGTTTAGAGGACACTACGTAATGCTCCATCATCAAGTAACACGGGTAGCAGAAAACGGTCCGTACTTACTCCCATACTGGCTGAGAACAAGTTGTTTTCTGTAAAGACTCGGGACAATATTGCAAGGAAATTCTGAGCATCTATCAGCTTGCGATAATTAGTGAATATACTTATATGCCAAAATAATCCTAAAACTTTCAAGATAAACGACTGAACTCTTACGGTCATCATCCGGTTGTGTTAGTGAATACGAGTTTGCTTTGTGTTTGCTTGTGAGGTGTGAGTTACCGCGTCTTATACGCCTTCTTCCATCTCTCTTGATTTGACAACGTGCTCTCCCGATTACTCTCTTGATATCGAAGATGACGACTCGATGGCTATTTTGCTCAGACTCAGTGAGATCTCGATCTTTCACCGTTCATCGTACATTTTCACAAACTCGGGATGACCCTCTTCCCGAGTTGGTACCATATGATCCCAAGGAGAGTCAAACCCAGATTCCCTCACCTCCCAGCCTGTCTTTTGAGGCAGACCCTCGCCTCAATCTTTCGTCATTTTCTCCAGTCGATTTTACGCTGACTTCTTACGAGAAGTTTTCCTTTCTAGAGGATTTGAAGCATATGGCTCGTGGAAAAGGACCAGCAGAGGATAGGCTAGCTGAGGAGCATCATGGAAGACCGAATCCAGCCACATATATCACAATTGGGATTCTCGATACACTGCAGCAGATGAATATCCAGATCTGAGACCAATTCAGAACATAGAACGAGTTGCGAGATGAGATCGCCGCGCTGAGAGAAGGAGCCGGAAACCCACTGCCACCTGCAGTAGTTTCCGTTACTTTACGAGATGAGTATGACCCGGGAGCTAGGATGCTACACCATTGGATTCGGCTACCGCCGAATCAAGGGTCATACGAGCAGAGATCGTCCTTTATCTCTTTGCTTCCAAAGTTCTATGGGAACACTATAGAGGAGTTGTTTACCTTTTTACAGTAGTTTGAGATGATTTGTAGAATGACTAGGTATCCAGGAGTTACGAATTGTTCCCCTCAAAGCCTTTCCCTTCGCCTTAGCAGATAAGGCACTCTACTGGTTGAGTCACTTAGGGAGGGAGATTTCTACATGGGACGATCTGAAGTCCACATTCCTGCGTAAATATTTTCCTCTGGGAAGGACGAATATGATGAGGAGTCAGATCTCCAACTTCACATAATTACCGAATGAATCTTTCCGTGAGGCATGGGATCGATTCAAGGATCTTACAGAGAGATGTCCTCATCATGAGATACCAATGAAGGTGCTTGTACATAATTACTTTAGAGGACTCTAGCCAGATATTTAGGGGCTGGTGAATGCTGCATGTGGCGGCAGCTATCTAAATGCCAAGTCTGTCTGGTCCATCTTCGAAGGGATGTCAGAAAACTCGAGAGTCGTCGACTCTACTCATGCATTCCAGAAGGCCCCTCAGCCACCGCTTCACAGAGAGCATCATAAGGTGGCAAACATTTCAGATTCTGAATCCAATACAAACATGCGTTTTATTAGAGAGAAGTTAATGTTGGTATATGTGATTTAGAAGCAAGTTCAGGACTTGCAGACGCTGCGAGAGTTGGAGAAACACTCATCTCTGCCTCAGCAGCTGAGTGATCTTATGAAGAAGCTAAATATTTGCAACTTCAGTATCAGCAGGCTCAAGCTTCTTCGACTTTACAACCTGCACGGAGATCATTACCCGCTCCGCCCACCTGACAAGTCCATTTCATCCAGAGCGAGCAGGAGATTCCATAGATTGATTGGCAAGAGGACCAGTCTCATGCCAATTCCGGTCATATCACTAGTTTTGTAGACATCGATGTTGAGCCTAAAGAAACTCTTGAGATCAACAGAATATGGTACACTCCGATTCGGCAATCGAGTGTACATCATCATCAGCAGCAGCAATATAGTCATCCATAGCATGGACGTACACATTTTCATCATCGACAGCCTTACACACAACAACAGTCTCACCAGCACGCATATCAGAGACCACATTCTTTTCAGTATCCTACTAGACATTCACAGACACATCATTACTAGCAACAACAACAGTCTTCTTTCACACCACAGAGATTGCCTCACCCTTACATCTCACAGCAGCACATGCCTAGGCAGGAGAGATTAGACAGCCAGGTGATAACGCGGTCCTGACCTGCAGTTTTAAGAGGTGTATTATCGGTTGTAGAGAGAGATAACCGCAAAAGAGGGAACCGTGTTGAATCAAACAATAATTACGATAAAACAAGAGAAAAAAAATCATATTTTATCGTTCACTACTAATTTAACCAGGTAACTATGCCTGGGTTGAACTCAAGGAAGCAGAATATTTAAACGATGATTTTCGAGACAAGGAATAACTTCCAGAAAAGTTCTCTTTTATTCTTGATTTTAAAAGGAAAGAAACTGAAAACAAATTCGACTTAAAACAAACTCAAGATGACGAAAATCAAAACCACAAAATAAAGCGACGAAAAATACGGGAAAAATAATCAAAAAATAGCTTGGGTAGTTATCGAGCTACCCTAGAAAATTCACGAAAAAATGTGAAAATATGAGGTCCAAATGGCCCCTAAAAGCCAGGGGCCTAACTACAAAGAAATATTATGTTTTTGTTACAGATTGGTCCCTGTAGGGACTAAAATGGAAAGGATATAGGTTTTATTACAATTAAGTCCCTACACAGGTACCTTATTGTAATTCTGGAAACTCCTGGAGTGGCTTGGAAGATCTGGAACTCTACTGGGCTTATGATGCAATATTTCTACCCCTTCAGATCCGACGGTCAGGATTAGAAGCTGCTGCGCGATCCGGAGTGTACATTCTGGACACGTGTCATCAGACTGTAGCATCGGGCATTCTTGATGTTCTTCATGTCTCTTCACGCGGATGATGAAGGGCCTTCTTCTCTAATTTATCACCGGCGGTAGATGACTATCTAGGGCCTCCGGTAGGGCCAGAGGGGTGACGCCTTCACCCCACAAGCTCGCCTGCAGGTGATGTTGGTCGGAGGTGGTCGCGATAGGCGGGATAAGGCTGGTGCAGATGGCCGGTTCGGTTGTCCTAGAGGTTGATGAAACTTTGGTGATTTTGATCTTCTCTTCAGATCTTTGTTGCTCTAGAAGATAAGTAATTGCTCTAGATGAAATATAGACCTGCAAAGAAGATGTGTGTTGCTCGATTTACGAAGAAATCGGCCAAGAAATTAGTTTTGCAAGTTAAGAAAAATGTGTTTCCAGAATCAATGAAATCAGTGAAATGGGGAGGATAGAAAATGAGATTAGAATCGGAAGTTGATTATGGCTTCAATAAGCACTTCCAAAGGAATGTCGATTGGGTTTGCAATGAGTCTAAGATGTGGCATCTAAGATAGATGATTAAGCTCTCTCTAATGACACATTTATCCATGCTAATCATGGCACGCTACTGGAGAAATAAAGGTTGAAAGGTGAAGGAATTACCTGGGGATTAGATGGTATAAGACCTTCTTGTGATTGTTCGACGGGGCGGCTTCTCGGAGCTCGACGCGGCGCTAGGCGGTGATGCAATGCGGTCTATCACCTTGGAGCTTTTCCTCTGACATCCTTCTTCCATGCGTGGCGGCAGTCTGGTGCTGTCACCACTGGAGTTGGCCGGCACGAGGCTTGGAAGTAGAGGTTTCGGTTCTTGAAGTTGGGGGATTTCAGATAGCTGGAGAGAACTAAGTTGGTTGTACCAACCTCATGGCTTTTTATAGGCGGAATGGTGAAGCTCTAAGGTAGATCTAATGGAGGGCAAGAATGAGATTTGTTAGGGGAAATCAATGGAGGGTTAATATTGGTCAAGGGAGTTAGAGGTTGAGCTGGAGAATTAGTTGAAGATGGCCAATTCGAATAGACTCCACATCATCTTCTTGAAGAAGAAGAGCCAGGTGCTGACACGTGTCAGCACCTGGTTGGCCAGATATAAAAAATGCTTATAAATTATGTAATAAATAATAAATGACATTATTTTGAATAGGTAGAAAAAAAATATAGATAATTAAATTATCTAAATTATGGTTTAATTAATCTTCGTAAGTAATACTTTTTATTCGAAATATAAATATTATATTAATAAATAAGTATAAATAATACTTAATAAATAGGTTTTGAATTTTTAATTCAAAAAATACTTAATTATTTATTTAATATTATCTTATTTATTTTAATAATAAATAATATCTTTGTGAATTTTTGTAGATTTTAATGAAATAATTTAGATATATTAATAAATACATGTATAAGTTAGATAGTTCAATTTTATCTACAAATTTGGGTTTTGGATTTTATTAAAATAATAAATAAGCTCCAAAAATTCTGAAATAAATCATGATGAAAATACAATTTCATGAAAATAATTAGAAATTATAAAATTATTAAAACTATAAATAATGTGTTCTAAATAAAATAAATAGCCCAGAAACTATATTGTCATTAGGTCCCAAAACCGACTTTTTTGCAAATAGATTCTGATTTTAATAAAACCACCTCTATCAATTAGAGAATGTTATTTTATGAACTTTTAAAGTTGGATTTCTTAACATTTATACAAGATAATATTTTTAACTTATTTTATATTTTTATATACATTTTTAGAAATAATTAGAAATAGAGTTTGGTGAAAAATATATTCATATGAATTAATTAAAAATCAATGAAGATTTGATAATTATTTGATAAATAGGGAATAATGTGTGGAGCGTTATTTAGTTTTTTTTATGGTTTTCTTTTCTTATCTCCCCCTACTTGTTGGTTTGTCGACCAATCCATACTGACTTGGTCTCGGGGGTTAGGTTATAAAAATATATCTTTCGACATATTTATATTTTCTAAGTCATATTTTACATATATACATATCTGCAATCTGCCTTTTTTATTTATTATTTACTTATTCTTTATTTATTTACATGTCTTTGATGCATAAAAATGCATTTTATTCATGAATAGGATTTGGATAAAATGTGAAAATTAATGAATATTTACATGTATTTGTTAATGGTTTTAAGACAAAATGCGATAGAAAAGTTAATGAATCATGGATTCATCACCAGGGTCACCATACAGAGTTTGAGATGTCTGCACAGGCCCTAGCACTGAACCAGATCATGGATATGTTGAGAACACTCCGGACTGCACATAGGACAGAGGAGCAGGTTAACCGTCATCTGGATGAGTTAATCGCGCCTAAGACCACTCTCCCAGCCCAGCCTCAGATGAACCAGAACAACAAGAGGAGGCATTCAGATCAGGTAGACATCACTACAGGTACGATCCCTTTCCCTGAATTTTTATATAACTTTATTCTTCTCATGAGCGGTAGATCACCACGAGCACCTGATAGAGTAGAGGAGAGGGTGCATGATGAGGGGCGAGAGCCAATCCATGATCACACGCATTCTGATGCTGAGGAGGAGAACCACCATGATGACCATCTTGATGATCAGAGAGAGGGGAGTGATGTGGAGACAGTTGACATGGACACAGGCGAGTTAGATAATGATATCACGCCAAACCATGCAGATACTACCGATAATTTTGTTTCTCTTCCAATTTTAGAGAGTTTTGTACATAATTCTGAAACTCTCGATGTACACGCTGATTCCACTTTTGATATGAATAAAAATGCTAATTTTGTCATGCCTGAGATTGTTCCTTTTCCTGATGCCTTGTATGGAAAAGGAAAGAAAAATACCAAAAATAATGTTGTTACTCCAGAGACCGAGAAATTATTGAAAGATCACATATTCCTGAAGATTCCACTTCACGATGCCTTGGATCATTTTCCTACGCCCAAGAATCAGATGAAAAATAGATGTACCACGCGTAGGAAGAAGAAATCATGTACAGAGAAACATGTTTTGACCAAGGCCACAACTTGTGCTATACAGAATAAATGTCCTAAGAAGAATAAAGACTTAGGAGCACATTACGTTAGATGTGAAATTTCTCATGCAGCATTTGATCACACTCTATTAGATAACGGTTCCTCAATCAATTTGTTACCATCGTGTTTACTCGACAAGCTCGAGTTAGGTCCTCTTTACAAATCATGCGTGATCCTTCAGTTTGCTTATTGATCTGTAAAGAGATCTAGGGGCATATTGAGGAGCGTTATCATAACAGTGCAGGGCCAGCAATTCCTAGTGGACTTTACTGTTCTGGACATGGATTGCCCTACACAGTTGCACCTTACCCCGATCATCCTTGGGAGGCCTTTCTTTGAGACCACAAAGGCTCTCTTCGATTATGATACAGGGAAGGTATCTTTTCACACCGAGGGTGAGAAGGTACATATAGAGACGGCGAGAGAGTCTCATATATATAGTACCGCATGTATAACAAGTGCAGATATCTTGAGTTCTTTAGCCACCTGTGATTACATAGATGAGGTTCGTCTTGACGACCTTGAGAAGTATCGAGTAGAGACCCAATATTTACTGGCAGAGGATGGGTCTGAGACTACAGTTGGCAGTACTTCTGATAGTACATTATATTTTAGCATGGATGATAATGAGCAGATGGAACAGATACCTGATGATTTTTTGCAGACATTTCAGTTTCAGAAAGTTTACATGATTCCTCCATTTCAGATGATTTAGATACTGATCATTTAGCTGAGTTATTTTCCTCTAGTCATTCTGAGGATGAGCATAGTAGCAAGTAGGATGATGTTTTAAAAATCTTATGTAGTCCGACTCTGGAGCATATTGAGATGGTGGATAACCATATTGCAGATACATCTACTACCAGCACAGATTCCATTACACATACAAATGAGATTACAACAGAGCCAGATTCTACCTTACCAGAGCTGAAGACATTGCTACCAACATGAAATATGCTTTCCCTGCGGGTCCACACCGATAGTTCCCAGTCATTATCAGATCACCTTTGACCAAAGAGCAAGAATCTCGTATGATGGAGATTCTTTAAAGAAATCGCAAGGCATTGGATGGATTGTATCCAATCTCCATGGGATAAATTCTTCTTTGTGTTCTCATCATATATATCTCGATCATGACAGCAGACCTTCTAGAGAGTTTCAACGTAGGCTGAATCCGATTTTACGAGATGTTGTCAAGAAAGAGATAACAAAATGGTGCGATGGAGGTTTTATTTACCCCATCTCCAACTCTGAATAGGTTAGCCCATTATATGTTGTCCCAAAGAAGTTGGGAATTCAAATGATTAAGAATGAGAGTGGAGAGGAGATTCCAAAGAGAGTAACCACATCGTGGTGGGTGTGTGTTGATTACAGGAAGTTGAACATCGCGATGAAGAAGGACCACTTTCCTTTTGCGTTTATAGACCAGGTCATAGAAAGGTTGGTAGGGAAGAAGTACTTCTGTTTCCTTGACGGTTACTCCGGATACAACCAGATCACTATTGCTCCTGAAGATCAGGAGAAGACTACCTTCGCATGTCCTTTTGGTACATACTCTTTTAGACGGATGCCCTTTGGATTATGCAATGCCCCTGCTATATTCCAGAGGTGTATGCTTGCCAATTTTGCAGACATGGTTGGTGATATTCTAGAGGTCATTATGGATGATTTTCGATCTATGGTGAGTCCTTTGATGATTGTTTAGCACACCTAGACTAGGTTCTTCAGAAATGTTGTGAGGTAGATCTCGGTTTGTCATGGGAAAAGAGCCATTTTATGGTTACAGACGGGTCCGTGTTGGGGTATATCATCTCCAGGTGAGGCATGGAGGTTGAGCCTGCCAAGGTGGACGTCATCAAGCGTCTCGAGCCACCATCCAACATCAAGCAGTTATGGTCTTTTCTTGGTCATGTTGGCTTTTACAGAATATTCATTTAGGATTTTTCCAAAATTACCCGACTGTTAACTGAACTATTAGGCAAAGACATCAAGTTTCTGTTAAATGACAAATGTCTTCATGCCTTCCTCACATTGAAAGATACTATTATAAGTGTTCCTGTCCTACAGCCACCCTATTGGTCTCCTCCCTTTGAGATCATGACGGATGCTTTAGATTTTGCAGTCGAAGCTGTATTAGGACAGAGGAGGAATGGACTTCCCGTTGCTATCCACTATGCCAGCCGGACTTTAGATGATGCCCAGTGCAATTATACAGTGACAGAGAAAGAGTTGTTGGCAGTGGTATTTGCATTAGACAAATTCAGATCATATCTTCTTAGCTCAAAGATTATAGTGTACACAGAACATTCAGCTATCAGATTTTTGATGGAGAAGAAGAATGTCAAGGCACGCCTTCTTAGATGGATTCTCTTACTTGAGGAGTTTGATTTAGACATTAGAGATAAGCCTGGGGTAAAGAGCGTGGTAGTTGATTGCCTCTCCCGATTACAGATAGAGCAGCTTTCAGATGAGTACACACTAGAGATTGTAGAGAGATTTCCAAACGAGAGTATCTTTGCAGTTACAGAGCTCCCATGCTATGCAGATATTGTGAATTTTCTGGTTACACAGAAGAGTCCACAGGGTTGGCCGAAGGACCGAGTTGATGGACTAGTTTTTTAGGCATGATACTACCATTGGTAGGATCCGATTCTTTTTAATGAGGGACCGGATTGTGTTTACAGGTGATGTATTCCTCTGGAGGAATACAATAGTGTCCTTACTCTGTGCCATTCCTTAGAGGCGGGGGGACATCATTCAGGGAAGAGGACAACGCATAAGGTACTTCAAAGCGGATTTTGGCGGCCGACTCTTATTAGAGATGCTTGCACATTCGTGAAGAGTTGCCTGGATTGTCAGAGAGCAGTAGGAACAGTCAGCGCTAGAGATGCGATACCTATGCGACCTGTTATTATTTGTGAGATCTTTGATGCATGGTGCATAGATTTTATGGGACTGTTTCCTTCCAGTAGTGGCTTTGAGTACATTCTTCTCGATGTGGATTATGTTAGTAGATAGGTGGAGGCTACACCCGCATGAACAACATACAGTAGAACAGTGTGTAAGTTCCTGAGGGAACATATTATTTCACGGTTCGGTTTTCCACGTATTCTTATTTCAGATGGGGCTAACCATTTCATTAATAAGGAGGTAAAAATTCTAGTGAAGAACTATGACATTGATCATAGAGTAGCTTCTCCTTACCACCCACAGACGAACGGCATGGCTGAAGTTTCAAATAAAGGGAGGCGAAATCCATTCTTCAGAAAATAGTACGATCGGATAGGAAGAACTGGTCACAATTTCTAGATCAGATTCTTTTGGCATATCTGATGAATCCCATATTCATCATGTCAAAATTGGTCATTTAGGCTCTGTTCCCCAACATTCATATGCATTTAATCATTAATAGAGCACTATTAGCATTCATACATGTGTGAATAATATTTGCATTTCATCATGCATAAATTGCATTAAAAATCCCAAGTGTAAATTAGCCCAAAAAGCTGCTATCTTCTCCTATTTTTAGTTAATTCATCCTAACTCTGATTGATCCCAAACTACTTCCATTATGTAGATATTACTAACCTTATTAAATAAAAAATACAAAAAAATTACTAACCCCAATAAGTGTCAATTAATCTCAAAGTCTAATTTCACATCTGACGGACTAAAATGAGCAAATCTCCTACATACAGTATCTGATTTTGGTCTACTCACTTTTAAAGTACTCCATTTTCAATATACCTTCAAAACAAGACCAATTTCGTAAAATTTGAAGCTCATATGTGAAAGTTGGGTTTTGAGCCTCTTTGCGCATTTTGACTTTTTGCTATTTTTGACCTCTATTTTTATGTACATAATTAATCCTTTTAATTCTATTTCTTTTCATTTATTTTCTTTGATGAAAGTTTTATTAAGCGACACAAGAATTCAAATCTAAATTAAAACTGAAATCAAAGAGTTTGACTGAGACCAAGTTTCCGTTGTGAGTCTGTACAAAAATTGTGTATTTCTTACTTCTATTTTATTTTCCTATTTTCTTATTTATTAAAAATTCAAAAAAAATATATTAGTATGTAAATAAATTTTCTTGTATTTTCTCATATTTTTTCTAGATTTTTATCCTCTCTAAAACCACCAAACAAATTAAAAATCCCAAAAACCTGATTTTCTATACACACGGAGAACCATCAAAAATACCACTTCGCACAGGTGAGCCCTTTTGCTCCCGGGTCCTTCATGAAAGTTGTAGATCTCGTCGAGATGAACAACTTTTGTGTAGTAAATTTTTCGATCCAAGGTCTCCTTCTATTTCTTTTTTATTTTTCTTTATCCTTAAATTTTGAAATTTTTTTGGGGGTGCCATGTGGCAGCCCCTGGGCATGCCACGTGGCACTCCCACCTGCTTCTCTCTTCAGGCGCACGTACCACGCACATGCCGCCTTCTCCTTCCTGCACGCACGTGATCACCCCCTCCCCTTCCCCCCAGCTGTTCGCCCCTTCCATTCCTCCTCCTGTAACGCCACACCACCATCGCGGGCCATTACACCGCCACCATCAATCTTCCCTCGCCAACCGTTCCTCCTCCTGTAACGTCCCTCGCACCTCCTCCTATAACCCCCCCCCCACCTCGTCGACCTTCCAAGCGATCCACCATCTACCACTTCTCCAGTCATGTATACTCCTTGCAGGTGATAGCGGCCAGGGAGCACGAATCGCAGCGACGACGAGCATAGACCTTGGTTAGATCCGCTTCCGACTCTTCGACCATGTATCTGCCTTCAGCAGCAGAGCTCGTGCCCTCCATCGGAGCACTTGCAGCGACGACCAGGAGGCGGAGCACCTCCTCCATTTGGCGGCTTCCTCCGCTCAATAGCGGGCCGACAACCGCCGCTTCGCCCGACCTCCACCTTCACGCCCCAACGCCGCGGCGCACGCCGCCCCTACGCACACAGCCCCGCTATCGCCACCGCCTTACGCGGTTGCCGCCTCCGTGCCTTGCCGCACCATCGAGCGTGCCGCCCTCGACCCTCCAACGCACAGTTGCCGGTTGATCAGGGCACAAACCCTTGATCCAACGGCCCCGGTTCAGCCACGACCCCCCTCCCCCCGAGCCTCAGCCCCAGCCTCAAGGCTCGGGTCGCCCAAACCACCATCAGACCGCCACGTAGGCTCGAGCATCCGAGCCTGAGCCCCGGTGCCTGAGCCTCAGGTCCAGGTCCAGGCTCAGCCGCTCGAGCCTCAGCCCCGGACCCCGAACCTCAACTTTATCATCCGAACCTGCTAGCGCTCGTGCAGCGCACGTGCACGTTGGGAAAATTGCACTAAAGCCCCCAAAAGTTTTTGAAATCGCAAATTTACCCCCGCAAGCGGTAAATTACGTCTGGGCCCCTCTAACTTTTATAAATTACAAATAAGCCCCTCGAGAGACCTCTTTGCAATAAAACCTTTATTTTATGGGATTTTTACCCGGCAGACCCTATAAACTTTGTCAATTACCTCTACGACCTTTGAAACAACCTAAATCCCCCCTCGACCTCGTAAACTTGCCAACTCTTACCCCATGAACCCTCCGGTTAATCTGTTTGAAGCCTGTGAGGGTTCTTGGGGTAATTTTTAGGGTTGACGGGGTAATTACGTTGTGCAAAAGGTCGTAGAGGTAATTGGCAAAGTTTATAGGGTCTGCCGGGTAAAAATCCCTTATTTTATTTACATTTTAGTCTGTGGAGTTTCATTTTAGCATATCTTTTTCATACGAACTCTGTTTTGAGCATATAATATGTCATTTTAAAGCTATTTCCATGCTCTATCACTTGGCATAATTTGTGGACAGATTCGAGGTTGTTTATTTATAATTATTATTGAGGATATCTGTTGACTCTTGCAGGCTGAATTTTGACATATTATTAATTGATGAATCAATTCTTACAGGGGTGTTCTTATGAAAGATAGATACTAATCTCTCATTCTTTTATAGGATCAATTTTATTAAGGCCTCGATTGGAGAATAATGATTTATCAATAGAATCTTTTGCCTTATCCCAGTAATTTGCAGGAGTGTTTCTCATAAATTTTTTCTTTCTTGCCTTCTTCTGGAGATATTTTTCTGGATGTAATTTTTGCGATCTGTGATGGGATTTTGAGGATTAATTGACTTTATTAATTGATGAATTAATTTGTGAAAAATCACAGATCCTGAGCCGAATTAGTGTCTCTGTTTATCTCCTTTTCATTGCATTTCTTAGCATTTGTATTATTTTTCCCAACACAGAAAGTAATCAGACATTAATTAATTATTTAATTTAATTTAAAACCATGCAACTAAGAATCATTGTTCCCTGTGTTCGACCTTGGTAGACTTGCCAAGTAAAAATTATTCCACAACATTCGAAGCTTGTGGTTTTTGATCGACTGATTTTCGCCTCCTATATTGCAATTTATCATTATTAAAGAGGTGAATTTCACACTCATCAAATGGCATGTTGCCGGGGAACTACGAATTTTTAGGGTTTTAAATCATTTTTTATAATTAATTTTTGGGAAGTTAATTTTTGTGTCATTTTTTTCGTTTTGCAATTTTTCCCTTTTGCATTTTTTCTTCTTCAGATACTAACCGCATTTTCTCTCTTCGTAGAGTACTCGAAGCTAATTTTGGATATAAATCAAGGACCTGCGAAGAAGACTGATTTTTATTTTAATTTTATGAGAGAGAGAGAGAGAGTTAGTATAGATTTAATTTTCCGCATTATTCTCAGGATCCCTCTCTTTGAACCCTTGTAATAATTCAGACTGAACATTTCTATGGTGTGTCGGGTCTGTTTCAACCCCTTCTGTGTGGTAGGGACTCGACTTGAGTGGCGTAGGACTTAGGCACATATACGATTTTTTCTTTATCATTGTTTGTGCTAGTAATTCTTAGGCCACACTTTCATTAATTAAACGCATTGTAGATCGTTCAACATTAGCCAAAAATTGAAATCAATTCCTCCTGCTAATAGAACTATCTGCTTAGGGTGTTTTTCATCTTTGCATATCATTTAGTGTAAATTTTAATTCCTTGTACTGCATCCCGCATGAAGAATGTGAGGATTCACCGTAAGTCTTTCTCTAAAGCATGCATCTTTAATTTACGTTTGCATTAGCTTTTCTGATTCTCCTTTCTTAAGTTTTACAACTTAGGATTTAAAGGAATTGGGATTGCTCGTTAGGCGTGAATTTCTGTCCTCACATAAACTTCAGTGATAACCTCAATTTAAAATCGGGACTGCTAATCAAGGTGACTGTAAATAAAATTGACTTAAAATTAACCTGTATTTGGTGGAGAGGAACTCACTCATTGTTTGAAAGGACAAGATCACACACCTTATGACAGAGCCAAAAACCGAAATGCTTCATTCAGACTACTGGTTTTAAAAACAATTAGCTACTTTTCAGTGAGGGTCTTGGGTATTCGTTTACAGTCTGACTTCCCTTAGCAGAGTAGGTGGTTTAGAGGACACCACGAAAGGCTCCGTCCTTAAGTAACACGGATAGTCGTTTAAACGGTCCGTACTTACACCTATACTGGCTGAATGTAGGTGCAATTAGTTGTATGAACTCGGGACAGTCTTTATGAAATATTTTGGTACCTAACAACTCTGCTTCATTTTTAAGATTGTTTTGTCATTAAATTAAAACTGAAAAGATAAGCGGCTGAACCCTAACGTGCCTTCACCAGTGTTGAGTGGGTGAATCAACGTGTTTGTTTTGTGTTTGTTTTGTGTGCGTCAAAGACCTTGCAATCGCAAGCAAATCGTGGTTCGCTAACCATTCCATCCCTCTTGAGAAGATATCGGCACAGTGGTCTTCTTTTCCGATCTCCACGACCTTGTCCCAATATCCTTCTTCTCACACTCCTCAGGAGAACCTGATCTTCAATTCAAGTTCCCCTCTGCCATCATTCTCTTCCAGCCCATACATCCCACCCTATGACCACACTTCTTCTTGAAATAGCCCTCTCTCACATTCTGACAATCTTATGGACATGAGAGGGAGAGCAGAATTAAGGATGAACAATAGAGTAACCGATATTGAAAGTAGAACACGATTTCCGATTACTATGATCTCACAACATCTTGAACCATCCCCTACTCAAGATGACTATCCTCTTGAGTACAATCAATTTTCCTTCGACAATCCACTAGAAAATCAAAGTCAAGGAAATATAATTCATGACCAGACCATAATGTTTATGAACAATCAATACTCTACTCGAGGTTACATGCCAGAATCACGACACATGGAGAATGATTATTCAATCACTAGTCATGAGATGTTTGAGGATGAGATTGATCGGATTAATCATAGAGCAGACACTTTAACTGAGAGAATATATGATCTCATCAAATCTATGCAAAATTCAGAAGAGGTGAGACCACCACCATGTGAACCACTGGATCATCACAATCAGGCACAACCACCACTGACCTCTAACCCCCTGACTGACCATATTACAAAAAATACCAAAAATTTGAAAAATTTTAAAATTCAAAAAAATTGGACCATTCTGAAATGGAAGCATTTTGCAAGAGTCAGATCTTAGAGCTTTCATTAATCAAAGCCATAGAATGTGTGCCAGGTCTTAAGAGATTTGTGAAGAGTCGACTGAACCCTAAAAAAACGGGCAAGAAACGATCTAGGACTGAATATCATGTCATATCTATGGCTAGTTCTTTGGTGATGAATCATAAAATCAAAAGCCACAAAGTCAAGCGGTTGACTCGGATCACATGTGAAATTGAGGATTCAATATTCACTCATGTTCGGTTAGACAACGACTCCACATTAAACATCCTCCCCAAGTCCGTCTTTGACCAACTCAAACTCGGACAACTCAAAAAGACTAGGGTGATCGTTCAATTACCCGATCGATCTACCAAAAGACCGCGCGGGATCGTTTCTGTCGTCGTAAATTTTTGAGGTAAAGAACATAAGGTGGACTTTATTGTCCTTGATATTGAGCACCCCGGAAGGATGGCTGAGTCTTCTATCATTTTAGGAAAGCCGTTATTAGCCTCCACTAAGGCGATTGTCGATTGTGAGACTCAGGAAATCAAGTTCCTGAACTCGGACCACGATGAACAAACCCTGAATGACACAACCTGCTCTGAGGAAAACCAACTTGAAACCGATAGTTATGATCAGGAGATAAAAATTTCACATTATCAAACATCTCCGCATGACACACTGATACAAACCCTAGGAGAGTCACCTAAAAGATTGACTGTTGGACAAACTTCAGAATCACCACCCCTATCACTGCTCCTGGGAAAATCAAGATTTTGGAGCTTATGAAGAATTGGACCATATTATTGAAGATCACCACGATTATTTGAGTGGTACAATCTTTGAGTCAGCAGTAATTCATGAGATACTTGAACCATATAAGGAACCAACTCCGGAAACATCCGATGTTACCAAAATTCACGATCATCCGGAAGTGACATCAACACCCCCAACCATAAACCACAAAATCACCAGGAACAATCTCCCTCGACCGAAGCAGCGCATGACCCTTCAAGAATTGGTCGAATTTTACGGGGATTCATCTGATGAGGAACTCAAGAATGCCACATCGATTACTCAAGATAGGGAGATGAAGACTGTCCAACTTCCTCCCAATACTTCCCAAGGAAACAAACCGGCCAAGAAAGTCACCTTTGACCTTAGACACCAGGTGAATTCTGAAGAGTCCTCGTCCGGTCCTGATCTAATTCATCAGATAAGTGCAATAGGAACAGCTCTGATCCAAGGGCACTTACCTCTGATCAACAAAAGTTGGAAATCCTCTACAGACGACTACTTTTCTCCTAAGGACGACTCCGACGATGGCTGGTCTTCTTCATGAGCCCCCTCTTCATCACACTCCACATCTCCATACTATCTCCCTCCATACTCCCGCAAGAAGGTCCGTCGCAAACCTCCTTGATCTTGTACATCCGCAAATCTACCTGGTTCCCCTTCTGTAATTATCCGATTATACTTAGGCTGACTTGAGCCTAAGTATAGGGGGACCGGTGCCATTGTTTATACCACACTTCTCTTCTTTTGTTTTTTTGTCCCATCTATACTTAGTACGAGCTATGTCTACATTTCACTTTGTGCCATGTGGACATAACACAAGATAAGTATGGGGGATGTTTGTATAAATTTTATCTACTTTATCCATAGCTCGTACTTTAATCATTTTTTATCTAACATTGGGGATGGGTACAAGTAGTGTTTATAATACCTATTTTTCAAAAAAAACATCACTCATGGTCTTGCATTTCATCAAGCATTTCATGCATTCCTTGGTTGATATATTCATGACACATTCACTAACTCAAGGCTTGAGGATTTTTTAGGACACTTGATTTCTGAGATCTTGAGATTCTGAGTTAGTCTGCCTTAGTTATTAGGGTTTTTGAATTTAATAATCCACACTTCCCTATTTTGAAAGATTTGAGCGCTATATTGCACTCTTCATTTCTACCTTTAAAAAGAATTTGATTAGCACAATCACTCCCACAACTACATGATTGATGAGATGAGTTGAGATATCACTTGAGGAACTAGGACTAGAGATTTGAGTTTAAACTCAATCTGATGATATTCGAGGATGGGATAAAGTTAATGAAGGTTGCAGAAAACCTGAGTGTCAGCAAAACCCTAGCTAGTATGTGAACAAGATTAATATGTTATCTTTTTGATATTGACCTAAGTGCCAGGGTGTGTTGAAACTTAATGAAAATTGTTGATCAGTGTGCGCCAACATTTGGTAAAAGTAGTGGAGCTAGCCAACAAAAGAAAAGAAATAGAAATGTCAAAGAAAAGCTCTATTATCCAAAGTCAAATGCTAAATGAGCTTCCACCATTGGCGAGCGCTCCCAAATATTTTCAAAGTGTCCACTTGGACCAAGCGCTGATTAGGACCAAGGAGTCAGGATGACACCATAAAAAGGGCTCTGCATCGTAAGCGATACAAGTCTGGGTGTCGAAGGTATCATAGATACTCAAAAGAGACACACCCCGGTGTACTCCCAGAAAAACAAGTGCAAACGACTCCAAATTCTCTTGACGGACACATTGATTAACAAAATAAAAATATACTTGTGTTGAGTAATAAGGCACTCGAGAGGCACCTTGTTCCAATGTGAGGGAGAGAAAATTAGACACAATCCTATGCCCTCCATCATCTGGTCGTCCATCTACACTTTCAAGTCTGACAAACTAATGAGACGGTTGACTAAAGAAAGATTAGACTTATTCCCTAGTGTTGAGGATTAGGTCTAGAGGAGAGTCTCTTGGATTAGAACTTTGGGTGATGTCTAGACTTGACAATCATGAATTCAGTACACTAAAATCATATCCTTATATTATATGTACAAACAGAGAGTCTGAAAATTAGAGAGGTTGGATTCATTTTGATTAAAGCTTGTTTGAGCCCAGAATTTTAGGATCACTCAAATTAAGGGTCTTCTATGAATTAAGCCTTGAAAATTCACTTACACAGTCAGGAATATATTCAATTAAGTAATTCATTCATGCTCGGGGATGAGCATGGTCTAAGTATAGGGGTGTGATGAATCTTGTATTCATCATGCTAAAATTGGTCATTTAGGCTTTGTTCCCCAACATTCATATGCATTTAATCATTAATAGAGCATTATTAGCATTCATACATGTGTGAATAATATTTGCATTTCATCATGCATAAATTGCATTAAAAATCCCAAGTGTAAATTAGCCCCAAAAGCTGCTAAATTCTCCTATTTTTAGTTAATTCATCCTAACTCCGATTGACCCCAAACTACCTCCATTGTGTAGATATTACAAATCTTATTAAATAAAAAATACAAAAAAATTACTAACCCCAATAAGTTTCAATTAATCCCAAAGTCTAATTTCACATCTGACGGACTAAAACAAGCATATCTCCTACATACAGTGTCCGATTTTGGTCTACTTACTTTTAAAGTAATCCATTTTCAAATACCTTAAGAACAAGACCAATTTTGTAAAATTTAGAGCTCATATGTGAAAGTTGGGTTTTGGGCCTCTTTTGCGCATTTTGACTTTTTGCTATTTTTAACGTCAGTTTTTATGTACATAATTAATCCTTTTAATTTTATTTCTTTTTCATTTATGTTATTCGATGAAAGTTTTATTATGTGACACAAGAATCCAAATCTAGATTAAAACAGAAATCAAAGAATCTAACTGAGACCAAGTATCCGTTGTGAGTATGTACAAAATTGTGTGTACAATATTTACACACAGATGCAAGTTAGTAAGAATATGGAGTTAGTGTTATATGCAGGTGTTTTATAAGGGATTTTAAGCTAAAATAAATGAATAAAGATGACGAATCGCGGATTAATCTTCCCCCTATGCTTTACCTTTGCTAGTCCATTGGCAAACACTTATTTGAAAGAATAAGTGAAGAAAAAAAGAAAAAGAAAAAGAAAGGGAAAATAAAGAAAGTAGGACAATATTGAGTATTAAACTTATCTTCATAAAATTGCAGTTGGGAGCTCTGTCGGACCTTTGGATTATTAGTGTGTCGGAAGTTCTGTGAGACTTAGAATTTTAAAATTGACAGCCTTCAAGTTCTACACATCATTGTCACAATTTTGGCTCAGAAGTCATCTTAGGTCAATCCTCTTCCCAAAGTATACCATATAAACATTGAACAATCGACTCATGTGTGTGAAAGGTTTTAGCTCTTCCCATCCCAAATGTCAGACTACCATGCAAATCTCCTCTCCAGTAACTCGTCCTCGGCGAGTCAGGTACTTCCTTCTAAGGTCCGTCGCGCTGTGTTCACAATCGAATTGGGGGAGAAGTTAGAAGAAGGAGAAAAGAACCGGAGGGTGGCCAGTGTAGTCACCTCTCCTGGTGAAGCTGGCTAGTGTGGCCGAGTCTCCACCAAGATCTGCAGGTTTTCTTGAAGCTTGGACCTTTTTGGTCAGATATTTATTTGGTAGTGGCTTCTTTGTATTTGGATTTTTGGTGGTTCTGCTTGGATCTTGTTGTGCCCCTACGGATATAGAATCTTTTTGTTTCTTTACATTTTTTGGGGTCTTAGAAAAAATTGTGCCCAGCCGCCCATCCCTTTTCCGAAGCTTTATTTCAACCCGTACTCCGATCTTTATATTTCCACACTACTAGAAAAGAAACTCACACAGTCTTCCAACATCTCGTCTGAGTTGAGCTAAGTGCATAGTGTGAGAGTACAAATTAATTCCCTATTCCAGAGTTGTACCCAGAATGAAGAGACCAGGTTAGACACTAAGAGTCAAACACTGCACATTGTCATGTAGAACTCAAAGACCTGAAGCTTCTAAAATCCTACTTCTTGGTGAAGTTCTTCTGAGAATTAGGTAAATTAAGGTCCAACTAAGCTCCATTCTTCAATTTTATTCCAGACATAGTTTAAATGTCAATACTATCCTGAAAAATGACATGCAAATGCAAGAAATATGAATAATGCAAAGATTTTTTTTTTAAAAGAAATGATGCACATGTGAAAAGAACATTTTTTTTAAACAATTTTCTAATTTTGAACTTTTTATGGATTTTTGGAGAAAAATGCAGATGCAAATTTTTATATATTTTTGGTTTTATAATTTTTTTATAAAAAGGAAAAAAGGTTAGTAAAATATGTACAAGTGTATAGAAGATTTTTTTGTTTGTTTTTTTGTAATATGTACAAGTATATAGAAGATTTTTTTGTTTGTTTTTTGTTTTGTTTTGTTTTTTGTTTGTTTTTTGTTTCTTTTTTTCATTTTGTGTTGTTTTTTTTTGTTTTTTTTTGTTTTTGTTTTTGTTGATTTTTTGTTGTTTTTGTTTTTTTTACACACATGGATTTTACAAAATTATACACATAACCCCCCAAATAAACGTATTTAAAAGTACGAGTTATGTCTAAAGTATATATACGATATATACGATACCCCCCTATACTTAGCTCGAACTATGTCCTCATAGTGATCAGAGAGCAAAAAAGGAAGACATAACTCGTGCTAAGTATAGAAAAGTCAAAAGACGCCTATGCTACAATGACTCAAAGAAAAGATAAAAAGAAGAGAAGTTGGTGATCCCCCCCTATACTTAGGATCGAGTAATCCTAAGTATAGTGGAGTGTACAAAAGGGGAATACCGATGAAGAGAATATACATACTCAAAAATAAAAAGAAACGATATGAACAACATCACCCCCTATACTTAGGGTAGAGTATCCCTAAGTATAGGCAACAACAAGAGTGATGGACAAGACGAATATGAACAACACAAATCGTTCACCCCCCTATACTTAGGATAAAGCACATCATAAGCATAGCATATATACACACACACGAAAAAGGGGTGAATGATAAACCGGAAGAAGAAAGTGTGAAACGAAAGGATATACAAGAGGAGTGGATGATCATGTATCAGACGAAGATGATGGAATCAAGAGATCATCTGATACCATAGGTATCGAATCCACAATGGACAGGAATGTATCATGATCTAGATATGGCCTCAGCAACTGTAAGTTCACAACAAATGGTTGTGCTCCAGATGACAACCCAGATATGACAATACTCCCATTGTCACACACAACTCTCATGATGAACAATCCTGACCACTTGCTTTTCAATTTTCCTGGAAACAACTTCAACTTAGCATCATATAACCAAACTTTCTGATCAGGGAAGAATGTCTTTCTTCGGATGTGTTTATCATGCCCGCGCTTGATTTTCTCCTTATACATAAGTGAGTTATCGTATGCAAAGTCTCGGAATTCCAGTAACTTGTTCCAATCCAACTTCCTGTTCTTTCCTGTCTTCTCATAGTCTAAATTGCATACACGGAGTGCCCATAAAGATTTGTGAATTAATTATACTGGCAGGTGGCAAGGCTTTCCATATACCAATCTGTAGGGAGATATACCCAAAGGAGACTTGTACGCCGTCCGATAAGCCCATAGAACTGAATCCAGCATCTGGGACCAGTTCTTCCTATCTGGACGTACAAGTTTCTGCAATATCGTCTTGATCTCCCTATTTGAAATTTTTGCCAAGTCATTAGTCTGAGGGTGGTAAGGAGACACAACTCTGTGCTCAATGGCATACTCCTTCACAAGCTTCTTTACTTCTCTATTAATGAAATGGCTTCCCCGATCTAAAATCAGTATTTTGGGAATACCGAACCGTGCAATAATATGGTCCTTGAGAAAGGAACACACTGTATGACTATCTGCGGCTCGGGTGGGGATAGCCTCCACCCATCGACTAACATAATCCACTGCGAGCAGGATGTACTGAAATCCCTGACTGATAGGAAATGGGCCCATGAAGTCTATGCCCCAAGCATCAAAAACATCAGAAATCTGTATATATCTCAGGGGCATGGTATCTTTGGAACCAACAGTTCCTCCCATTTTCTTACAATCAGTACAACCTCGAACATACTCTGTAGCATCCTTAAACAATGTGGGCCACCATAGGCCACTCTGTAAAACCTTTGTTGCCGTGCATTTCCCTGAATGATGTCCACCAGATTCTAGTTTGTGACAATGCTCAAGTACACTAGTGTGTTCCTCCTGAGGAATGCACCTTCTCCAGATACAATCCGCACCCTCGCGAAACAGGTACGGATCCTTCCACTGGTAATAATGAATCTCTGACATAAATATGTCTACCTTGTACTTCGGTCAATCTTATGGAACTTTCTTAGAGACAAGATAGTTCACAATATCAGCATACCATGGGAGTGAGTCCAGAGACAAAATGGCCTCATCTGGAAAGGTTTCAGAAATAGGAATCATGTTCCGCTCAGAGGTCTTTGTGTCTGTGATATGGAAAAGGTGATCTGCCACAACATTTTTCACTCCAAGTTTATCTCTAATCTCTAAATCAAATTCCTGGATAAGAAGGATCCACCTGATAAGGCATGGTCTGGTATCCTTCTTTGCCTGTAAGTATCGTATGGCAGTGTGATCCGTGTACACAATAACGTGTGAACCGATGAGGTAAAATCTGAACTTTTCTAGCCCAAACACATCTACTAACATCTCCTTCTCTGTAACTATATAATTCCGTTGTGCTTCATACAGAGTCTTGCTAGCATAGTGTATTGCAAATGGTACCCCATACCTTCTCTGTCCTAAAACCGCTCCAACTACGAAATCTGATGCATCCGTTATGATCTCAAAGGGAAGAGACCAATCAGGTGGCTGTAAGACAGGAGCACTAGTAACCATTTCTTTCATCTGATTGAATGCAAGAACTTTCTCATCTACAAAAAAATCAGTCTCCTTACACAGAAGCTCAGTCAAAGGTCTGGCGATTTTGCTGAAGTCCTTTATGAATCGCCTATAGAATCCTACGTGTCCCAAAAATGACCTCAACTGCTTCGAATTCTGTGATGGCTCTAACTTGGAAATCACATCCATCTTAGCCAGGTCAACCTCCATACCTTGTTTGGAGATGACATGGCCCAATACAATCCCATTAGTCACCATGAAGTGACTCTTCTTCCACGAGAGCACTAGGTTTACTTCGCAGCAACGTTGAAGAACTCGATCTAAATGAGCAAGACATGTGTCAAAACTATCCTCGTAGACCGAGAAATCGTCCATGAAAACTTCAAGAAAATTACCCACCATGTCGGTAAAAACAACCAACATACACCTTTGAAATGTAGCGGGGGCATTACACAATCCAAAGGGCATCCGTCTAAAGGCGTAAGTGCCAAACGAACAAGTGAAAGTAGTTTTCTCTTGATCTTTAGGAGCGATCACAACTTGGTTGTATCTTGAGTACCCATCCAAGAAACAAAAGAACTCTTTCCCTGCCAACCTCTCAATAATCTGATCAAGAAAGGGCAGTGGAAAGTGATCCTTCTTGGTAGTTGAGTTCAGGCGTCGGTAGTCTACACAGACACACCATGAAGTAGGTACCCGGGTCGGAATCTCCTCACCGCGGTCATTCTTTACGATCGTAATCCCAGATTTCTTTAGGACCACATGTAAAGGGCTGACTCATTTGGAATCTGAAATGGGATATATAAAGCCAGCATCACACCATTTCTTGATCTCCTTCATGACAACCTCCCTTAGGTTTGGATTTAGACGGCGGCGCTGGCATTCACGGGAGGGTTTACAGTCATCCTCTAGGTAGATATGATGCGATCACAGCACTGGATTAATCCCATGGAGATCCGAG
Organism: Ottelia alismoides; assembly: GCA_037367405.1. NCBI lineage: Eukaryota > Viridiplantae > Streptophyta > Magnoliopsida > Alismatales > Hydrocharitaceae > Ottelia > Ottelia alismoides. The sequence continues at coordinate 1,229,921 of JAZKJV010000711.1, read as the reverse complement.
ATATTCCATCCTATGGCCTTGTGGTTTCTCTCAAGAACCTCTAGCACGTGAGATTCTTGTTCCGAGGTCAACTGCGAGCTGAGGATGACCGGAAACATTTGGGGGGGACCCGCAAGAAAGGCATATTTCAACGTTGATGGTAAAACCTTGAGCTCAGGTGGGGTCTGAATCAGCTCTGTGATAACCTCTACTACTATAGTGGTAGAAGGTATGTGATCTGTGCTTTGTAGACTATCCACCTTGGCTATTGACGGCTCAGCAAGTAGAATATCTGATAGATCTGTAAGGAATGATCTCTGCTCAGAAAGGAATGGCTCATCAGGATGTTCAATACTCTTATCAATGAACGACTCAGATATCTCAGCAATAATCTCAGAAAGATGTCTCTCATCTGTGCATAAGTCAAGAAATTCAACAATTGGCTCAGATATCTGGATCTCAGAACTCTACTCAAAATGCTCATCTACAACTGTCTCAATTGGACCACCAAGGGAACTCATGTCGACTGTGCTTTCCAGAGAGTCCTTTTGGGAAAGGAACTCCTGGGTATCTACAAAATCCGTGAAAAGATCCGTCTCTCTGAATTCAGCAAGAAAATCACAGTCATCTGGCTCTGATATAACTTTCTCTATATCATCTACTGCTGGTGAAGGTGATGGTCTAGGATCAGAGATCGTCTCAATTTTCACCCTGTCACTACGAGAGTGAAAGATAATCTCTCCAGTACCATAATCAACTGCTGCTTCGGCCGTTCGGAGGAACAGTCGACCTAGTATGATCAGGGTATGGATTAATAGTGTAGGTGTGTCCATATCCATGACAACAAAATCAACAGGGAATTTCATTCCCTGCACCGTTACAATAACGTCCTCTAAAATGCCTCTTGGCCTCTTAATCTATCTATCAGCAAACTGAAGGATCATTCTGGTTGTTTTAGGAGGCCTTAACTGGAATTCAGTTAATAAAGAGGAAGGCATGAGATTAATGGAGGAACCGCTATCGAGAAGAGTATGATCAAATTCTTGATCCAAGATATGGCAACGGATGTGAGGTGCTCCCTTGTCTTTCTTTTTCAGCGGAAGGTTGCTGATGGCATGAACTGTAGCCATGGTCAAGATGTGTTTCTCTATTTCCTTTCATCTGTTCTTCCTCAGTTGACGCTTCTGAGTACATGCCTCTTTCATTCCCTTTTTTTACTGTAGGCATGTATTCCATGGCCTTAAGGAATGGCATCTTTAAAAAGATGTTCTGTTAGATCTCAACCACTCCAGGATCAGATAGTGCTGTTTTTAATTTTTGAATTTTTTGTGCTTTGAGAGCATAAGGAAATGGCACAGAATCAGAATAAACATGCAAACTTTCATTTCCTTTATTCAAAGTGGAATCATCATGTACAAGAGGACAACCAGAATCAGTCTGTATAGTGTTGTCCAATCTAGGTGAAGGAAAAACAGAATCTAAAACAGATCGGGATGCTGCTGCTGGTGAGGATGAAGAATCTACGACTGGTATATTCTCCCTTGCTGATGGTGATCTGCATCTGCCTGGTGAAAGTGGTGGTGAAGGCGGTGAAACTCCAGATGTGGGTGCTACGATGATGGGCCTCTCGACTGCTGGTGAATGAGATGACGTAGAAGATGATGCTCTCTCAGTAGATCAATCCCCCATTTACAACTGCTGCGTAGGCGGCTGCAATCTCCTACCGCTCCTGAGATGAATGGCATCAGATAAACATGTAAAATCAAGGGACATACCTGTCTCAGGGGTGGGTGGGCCATTGGCTACCTGCTCCTTGCGTATGAATTTGTTGGGGTTGGCTTTAACCCGTGCTGGAATCAAAGTCTTGATGATGGTCAAGTCATCAATCCGTTGAGTCAGTTCATTCATGTTCTTCATAAGCAGTGTAAGCTGGTCCAGTGCTGGATTGACTGAAGGGGCCTCAAGTTGCTCATTGACTGGCTGTCGCTGAGGCTGATGGTACGGAGGCTATTGGCACCTATACGGATTCTGATAATAAGGAGTAGGAGGGGGAGTATATTGTCCGTAATATGCAGTCTGCTGCTGGTTGGGATGAAAGAATACATAGACTGCTGCTGAGGCTAGCCTTGTCTCTAGTTTTGGAACTGAGGTGGAGACTGATACTGAGGTTGGAACTGCTGGTGCTGGTACTAGTATTGCTATTGTATGCCTCCCTAAAACTGATGGGCTGGTCTCTGACCCTGCTGTGAACCCAACTGGCCTTGCCTTGACAGACGAGGCTGGTTTCGCTCACGGTCGAACCAGATACCATTCACCTCCTGAATACCAGGTGGAGGTGGAGAATGCTGCTCAAGAATGTAGGAAACTTCTTGTTGATACAGAACTATCTGATGTGAATGCTGCTGAACCTGATCAGGCGTCTGCACGTAGTAGACATGCTGAACTGTGGATGGTCCTCTACTACTCTACTTGGTGGAAGAAGTTTTATCTCTAGTAGAGGTATTGGTTGTTGCACTCGTACTGTGGACTGCGCTGATCGAATTCACAAGAAGCTTCAGATGCTTTGTTATCTCATCCAGCTTATCCAGGTTCTTTGTCCTCTGCTCGATCACATGAAGCTTATCAAGTTCCTGGGACCGCTTTTCAATAATGTCCACTTTGGATAGGTGGTTTTAAATGATGGACAGGTCATTGCTATCCACCTTATCCACTTCTTTTGTTACCGTCGTGTTGACATCCTTGTGGGGTACTGCAGGGGTGGTGACGGAATGCTTCTGAAAAGCACGTGAAGAAGAAAGAACTGCTGAACTTTCCTTCATCTCCTCAAATATTTGGTAAAGGACATCCTCGTCCTTATTGAAGTGACTTCCTGCACAAGCGGCATCTACCATCTTCTGATTCTTAACGCTTAATCCCACAAAGAAATTTTGTATCAAGTTGGTCTTTGGAATATCATGATGGGGTCATTTCTCCGTCAGATCTTTGAATTGTTCCCATGAAATTAGCAATTAAGGATCGCATTTGGTTGAGTCATCCAAGTGGATAATACTTGTTCAGAAATGTGGACCTCAACTCTTCCCAAGTAGTGACTTCCCCAAGTGATTTAGCCAATACAACGCTTTGCCCATCAAACGGAATGGAAAGGCGGTCATCTGTACTTCCTCTAATGGGACATTCGAGTAGTGTATTGTTCTACAAATGCGATCGAACTGCTGGAGGTGTATATAAGGTTCTTAACTAATATTTCCATGGAATATCGGGAGAAGAGGCAAAATAGTAGGCTTAAGCTCAAAATGCCCATGAACCGCATGGATTTCTATCCAAGAATTTGTCTGTTCTGCCCCTGGATTATAAGCATCTTTTAGTGTAGGCTTAGGTTCTATATAAGGTTCTTCTCCATTCCCACCTCTAGGGTTTTCGTTATCTCCCTCTCTCCTATCTTCTCTTTCCTGTCTCAGCTCGAGAATCATGTCTCTCAATGCATTCTAGAAGTTAGTCTGCTCTTCTATCTAGGCTTGAGCTGTTTGGATGGACGCTAACATGGTGGTGTTGATCTCGCTCTTCTCTGACATGGTTCCCATTCCCTTTGATGGCATCAAGTGTTCAATGTCTAACTCTGAAAATGTGCACGATACTCGATTAGTACTCAGAGTTGATGGAGTCTCAAAAAGTGGATTGATGGATGTTGTGAACGGAAAAGTGGGGGAAGAGGAATATTCGTGAAGTGAGTCTCCCCGAATAGAAGGTAAACTGCTCGAAGTGTAGATTGAGTTTGCTGAGTCTGAATGAGAAATACTCCGGTCCAACATATTAGAAATCAAACGGAAAGATGCGAGAACACGAGGGTCAATGCAAGAATGGAAGTGAATGATGGCACAAATTGCACAGAAGGATCTTTACTGCTAGCAAGCAAACACAATACAAACCCCCAGTTCACCGACTCAACTCAATGTGAAGACCGTGAAGGTTCAGTCAATTATCTTGTCAATTTTTGAGTTTGGTGACAATACAATCTATCGGAGTGGTTAAAGCGAGCTGTTAGGAACCCAATGTTCTCAGGAGACTAGCCTAATCCCAAAGTTAGATCTTTCCTAGCCAGTATGAATAGCGGACTGTTTACCGGCTACCCGATCAATTCAATCTGTTAAGGACGTCACGGGCCGCTTTACCGGCTATCGGAGAGATCCTCACTGGAGAACGACTAACCCAAGATATTAGTATGAAAAGAGTTCAGGCGTGGCTCTATCCTAGTGTGCGGGCCGCTCTCTCACTCAAGCAAACCAAACAATGAGGGGGTTACTCTCCCCGAAACAATAATTTTCCCTGTATATTTTTTACGGTCGAGTTTTATTTAGCAGTCCCGGTTTTAGCAGTTATCACTTGGTTAAAATATTTTCAAACAATTGCCTACCGAGTGTCCAATTTCCTTTTAACTTATGTGAGTGAAAACAAGGAAGGAGATTGGAAATGCCAATGCACGATTAAAAACAATGATGCATGTAGGGGATAGAGATGCGTACCTTATCGCCAGCACTCTACATGCAAGTGATCCGCGCAGAATTTAAATAAACTATCCTATATGCAAATGCAAGTGAACTGTCCTAGATGATAGCTTCTATTAATGAGCAAGAACAAGTTAATTTGACTAAGTCCAAATTACGCTCTACTCTATGGGCACAAAAATGTCTTGTTTAGGGTGTTTGGACCTAATTAATTACCCGGCTCAAGCAAATTATTTAAAGCAATCAAGAGGTAGCTCATGAAATCTGCGGGAAACAAAGAAAAATAAGGCGATGAAAACAAAACCGATGAGGTCCCCCAAGTGCACCGGCACTTGGTGAAACAAACCACAAATGGATGTCATTTTACAGAGTTAAAATGGTAAAAAATAAAAACTCTCTCTCTCTCTCTTAATTTTTTCTTCTCCTCTTCTCACGCTATCCTGCGGCTTGATGAAGAATTATGCCTCCTCCATGTCGCTCGGGTGCTTTGGCTCTCCTAGGATCGCCTCCTTCGCTCCCGCGGGCCCTCGCAAGAAAAAGAAAAGAGAGTGTGTAAGAAATACAATTATCAAATATGAGAAGAAAAAAATGAAATGAATGCAGTGGATATAAACAATGAAGTGAATGACAAAAAATGTAAACAGATATCTACAACCAAAAATAGCAGGTCAAAAGAGAAACCTAACTACCCTCGCCGTGCCTCCCCGACAACGACGACATTTTGTTGTTACGAGATGTTGGGGGTTGGAAAATTATTGATAAAAATATTATCGTCGTTATCCCCAAAATCCCGTGACAAACAAAAAATATTTAATTTTTTTTGCTACTTATTAACCTATATAGCAAACAAGGTCGAACTCAGGGAGGCTACAAATCTCGAGGGTTATTCAATTAATCGAAAATCAATTAAGAGAAAACAAGAATCTCAAAGGACAACCATCCTTGGTTTTTGTGTTTTTTGTTCTTTTTATTTTTTTTAATTTTTTTATTTCTAATTTTTTAATATTTTTTTATTTTTAATTTTTTAGTGATTTTGATTTTTTAAATTTTTTAAATTTCAAAAATAACATGATGCGATATTCACAAGATAAAAAATACGCACACTAAATCTTTTTGTAATTTTTCAATTAATCAAAAATACTCACAAAAGAACAAAGAAAATATTTTTGGGTTTTAAAAGTTTTGAAATATTTTTGAGAATTTTTGTGGAATTTTCAGATCTTATTGCGTTTTTCTAAAAATCAAACCATGAAAAAAATGCGAAAATGTGCACAGCCTGGAGTAATTTGCAACTTAAAAATATTTTAAGTACCCAAAACTCCTGACAATTATTTCTAAACAAATTAGAAGAAATTATCTACAAAAAGAAATTGAAATCACAAATTTTGTATTTTTTTAGAATTTTCTGTGATTTTTGCAAGATTTTTGATGTTTTCATTTTTTGGGTTTTATAAGTAAATAATGCGTAAAAATTGGTCAGAAATTAAAAGATAATGAAATACAACTACTCTATTTTTTTGGAATTTTTGGAACAATATTTTGATTTTTTATGAATTTTTGAATTTCTAGAAGACAAAATGACACTGTTTTTGATTTTTTTAAAAATTCCAAATGAAATCAAAATGCAATGAAAAATTTATGCTAAGAAATAATCACATCAAGAGTATAGCATAAATTTTGCAAAATTTTTGGATCACAAATAACCCTTATTTCATTCAAAGAGAGCAATCAAATTACTATTCTACAGTTCGGGGACTAAAATGTAATTTCAAAAAGGTTTACACTGAACATAAATATAAAAATACAATAGAGGGAAGAATGTGCAATTTACCACTATATCATGTGCATGTCATGTTCTTGAGGCTCTGATAGGGACTCATTTGCAATTTCCGTGAAGCTCTAGGGCATAACTGTACTTTTCTCAAATTAAATTGATCTGGCAGGGACTCTTTCATAATTTCTGAAACTTTTAATGGCTGAAGATGCAATTGTCCTTTTTTTAATCAAAAGCCCCCAACCCTAGATGGGTTCTTCGTTTAATCACCAGGGGCAAGAGGGGCACCGCTCCTTGCTTCTTCTCCACGCAAGGGGGGCGACGGTAGGAGCTTCAACGCGACAATTGAGGGTGGTCTAGAGACTCGTGGGTTGGGCGGCGGTGTGATGGAGGGGCGTCGCGTGTCTGTGGGATGGAGGAGGTTGCCCCGACGAAGAGGGGGCCACACGGTGGTCGCAGCAAAGGAGGGGGGTCGCGGCACCAGGGCGGCGAGCAAGACGAGGCTGGGCCGAGGGCAGCGCTGCGAAGGGCACATGCGGTGGACTGGAGTCGGCTGGAAGAGGGATGCCGCCCTTCGCGGAGATCGTGGGCTGGGGACTGGCGAAGGCGGAGGCTCTGCAGATGTGGGCGGCGCTGTCGCTCTTGGTGGAGGAGAGGGTGGCCCGACGTAGGCGGAGGCTCTGCAGATGTGGGTGGCGGTGCCTGGAGGGCGGCCGTCCCCTCTCCTTTTTTTGTTTTTTTTTGTAATTTTTTATTGTTATGATGTAAACAGTAAAAAAGAAAAACTTTTCTATTTAATTATTTGTAAATTCAAAAATAGGAATAAAAAAACAGGATATAGATTTTTTCTAATTTTTTAAATTTTTATTTATTTTTGTTTTTTATTAATGGTCCTGCAAAACAAACGTTAGTGATAAATTAAATAAATGTTTTTTTATTTTTTTATTTATTTACAAATCGAAAAATGAGCAGGGATCCGTAGAAAAATGGAAGAATCGAATCCGATCTCCGGCCACCGTACACGGCCGGAGTTGAGAGATCGTGGACGATAGAAATAGAATGCGTGGAGATCGAGAAAGTGAGATGAAAAATCGAGTTAGTAGCGGATCAAATCAAGATGGATTTTTTTAAGATCTAGAGAAATAAAAATTACAACGAGATAAAAAATGCGAGAAATAAACTACGATTAACCTAGATAAAAATAAGAAAAATGTGGATCTCACCTTAGGAGCAGAGAAGGACCGTGATCGCCTCGACAAGGCCGACTCGCTGTCACCGGCTTGAAGACTAGGCAATTTCCTCGACGAAATTTTCACTCGGAGATCGGGCTCCTCTCTCTAAAGATTGATCAAGTTGAAATGAGGGAGAAGGAGCCATATAAATAGAAAACATAGAATAAAATTTGAATTTTTGAATTTTTTTTGGATAAAGAGAGATGAAAATTGAAATGATTTTTTGAAATTTTTTTGGATAAAGAGAGATGAAAATAGAAATGAATTTTTGAATTTTTTTAGTGAAAGAGATAAGAGAGATGAAAAGAGACAAAATAAAAGAGATACAACTATGTACAAGATTATCTATTTTTTTTTAATTTTCGTCACTTTATTTATTTGAATTAGAAAATGTTATTTTTTTTATTTTTTTATGGTGGATAATTAAAAATAACAACTATATACATATACTATATACATATATGACATTATATACACGTGTAAATAAGGAAATTAGCTTTTTTCTAAAGAATTTTATTTTTTTATTATTTTTATTTTAAATAACTACTATAAATATTTAAAAATATATACAAATTCAATATTTACAAAATACATGGGAAAATTGCACAAATCACCCCAGAAAACTGACTTTCCAACCGTAACTCGAAAAATTATGAAAATACAACCATTTTGATGATAATTCAATTTAAAAACCAATGGAAGTGAGATTGTTTCAATTTAAGCTCATATGGAGCTGGAATTGGTCTTTCAATTAGTGCTTAGTGGCTTTTTCCAAGTGTGGCCACTTTTATTCTGTACATGATTTAATTATGAAATTTTTTTATTAATTAGAACACATTTTTATTTACAACTTTGGTTTTGAAAGTTAATCGATTTGAGAACAATTAATGCACAAACAAATTAGTGTTAATTTTATACAGATATACAGAAAATAAGTGAGAACTATTTACAACAACACACGCAATTTTTTGGATTTTCTGCTTAAGGACCCTATCTCCCTCTACTTTATTCCTGGTCGATCAGGTCAAGTCTTGACCTTCTCTCGGGGTTCGGGTCAGCCTGTATACAGTCTTCCTTTTTCTATTTTCTTTATTTTTCCTTTCTCTCTTTCTTTATTTATTTTAAGTTAAAATTAGTAAAAAATGTACAATATTTACGCACAGATGCAAGTTAGTAAGAATACGCAGTTAGTGTTATATGCAGGTGTTTAATAAGGGATTTTAAGCTAAAATAAATGAATAAAGATGACGAACCGTAGATTCATCAGGGGGTAAACTTCACCTGACCCGCTCCACTATTATGTATTTAGTTTGTCTTGTGAATATTACTTGATGTGTAATACCTTTAGGTAAACTTGCTACTTGTACCCTGAACTCCTTATAATTCCACTTAGGTCCTTCCCAGGATGCCTCATGTGTCTGTCCTCGTTAGACATGCATGCTTTTTGTGAGTTACTCCCCTTCTTTTTGGATCTGTTCTAAAACAAATTAATATTTTCTGTTAATTACAAAGTGGTTCTTGTACTACTATATTATTTTTATTTGTGTATTTTATCTTTATTAATTACTTCTCTCACATCGAAAATTTTAGGAAAATTAGGATAGATGCTTGGAACTATGATAACATATATTTTCTATACAGCATATAAACTTATTGTCCTATTTAAAAATCAAAAACCATTGTATTTTACTTCATTAACTATTGAAAATCCATAAAAATTCAAATATATTTCCAAAAGTCCAATAATCATATTATTTAGATTTTAGTATAACTTATCACATATCCAAAAATCACTAAAAATACAAAAGATAAAAACAAAAAATATAAAACTCTAAAAATCTTATAAAAATCATAAAATATTCTATAAAAATTTAAAAAATATTATTTTCTCACTCTAAATTTTATTTACATTAGTATATATTAAAAATATTTTACGGTTAACTTAGATCTTATAGATATTTATAACTCCCTAAGCAAGTTTTTGAATTAGTAGTCACTATATTGAGTTTTTATCACTTTAAAAGTTCATAAGAATTATATAAATATTCTAAAAAATTCCTGAAACAGAGGAGAATATAAAAAAACTCTAAAAAAATATTTTCTTCATTTTAAATTTATTTAACTTATTTAAAAATCAAAGAGATTTCATCTATATATTATCTATAATTACATATATTATATTATTATGAATTACCTTATTTTAAAAATTAAAAAGATGTTAAAAATTTGTAAAATTTAGAAACATAAAAAATGCAAAAAACATTTAAAATTTATAAAAAAACCCATAAACTAATTAAAAAGAAAATCATAAAAATAAGAAAAGATAATTTTTTTGAAAAATATTATTAATTAGAAATATGGGATTTTTATCCGGTAAACCCTATAAACTTTTTAAATTACCTCTACGACCTTTTGCAGAACTTAATTACCTCATCGACCATGTAAATTACTCCAAAACCCTCACGGGCTTCAAACAGACTACTCGAAGGGTTCATAGGGTAAGAGTTGGAAAGTTTATAGGGTCGGGGGGGGATTAGATTGTTTCAAAGGTCGTAGAGGCAATTGGCAAAGTTTATAGGGTCTTCCAGGTAAAAATCCCTAGAAATAATTAATAATATTTTTGCCTCTACCCTTGCTTGCTTCCCTGTATTCGACACGCTTCTTTTCTTGCACCTATACACTTTATTGAAGAGTTATAATAAATTGCAAGTCGCATACATTGATTGATTTATCTATATTATGGATTGATTGTTGCTTGGAGAGACACTTGCTCACAACAACCAATGTTGATCTTATTGGACCAGCAGACCAGTGCTAAACGTCGCTGTCAGAGGCATGCCCTCTCTTTTATACTCATGGTAGACTCAACTTAGAGTCTTACTCTAAGGGGGAACTACTATGATTATGGCCTTTGGATGGACAACCAAGGGCTAAGATCATATCCTAGTCTTAATTGGGAATGAGAGAGAAGTTGCCTCTCAACTATCATCAATAATAAATGACAAACTTAAAATAAAAATTAGGAGAGTCCTAATCAAATTACGACTCATGACAGACAAACGTCTTATCCTAATTATTGCCCTAATTGATTTACTAATTGGTTGTTGCATTATCTTAATGATAATTCAATTATTATATTTGGGAAATTTGTGAGAGTTACCTCACAAAAAATGTAAATCGAATTTACATTTAATTTTCAATGTGAATCTTATTCACATTTATGCCTAGAAATAATATATGAATCATATTCATATATATATATATATATTAAATATTATGAATCCATCTTCATATTAATTAAATATATATGATGTGGATCTTATCCACAAAAAATCTTGGATATACACATATCAATAATAATTATAACTATTTTCATATTATAGGTATCATTAAGTATGAGCCCTAATCCAATTAGGACTTGATGAATAGCTATTCATTCACCTTTATTCTTCCAATATAGCTTTACATCCCTAGTAAAATATGTGTAAATACCACTAACTTGCATGAATTAATATCTAATATTAATTTGTAATTAGTATGTAAATACCTCTATTTAAATCCAAAATAAAAGAATAAAGACAACAAAATAAAAGAAAAATAAAGGAAGTATCCTTAGTATTAATTGACCTTGAACCATGAGACCAAGTCAAATATTGACTAGATCGATCAGGAATAAAGGAGGGGAAGATAAGGTGAAATATTGTATAAAATTATCCAAGGAACCCCAACTCTTTTAATATAATATATATTGTTTAAATAGTCTACACTTACACTACTTTATTTAGTCGTTATACACACTTCAAACAATAAAGTACTCAACATAAAACTTGTACATATTAATGTATAGAAAATATGAAAAATATTGGCCAAAACAAATCTTGCACAAGTCACATGGTACACTTAGTTTTAAAAGCCGTAAACAGAACCTCAATGATCAATATCTACTCTATATGAACTCAAATTGAACAAACTCACTCCATTGTACATAAAATTATATATATATATATATATATATATATATATATCAAATGAAGGTGTTTCATTGGAAATGGAGCTAAGATGCAAAAGCTGGCTTTTGGGTTACTATTGTACTTGGTCATCTATATATAAAATTATTTTATTTTATTTTTTACGTTTTTATCACCTTATATTTTTGAATTATTGTATATGTTACATAATACATATTAAAAATATAAATACAATTAAACATTTTAAAGTTCCCAAAGTAATTAATAAATTTTAGTACATAGCTATAATGTAACTATAGTATGGATACATGTAATTATTTAAAGACATAAACACAATTATTAAAATACCATAAAAATATGTAAATATAGATTAACTAATGTTGTAAATATATTAAATATATAAATATGATATTATGTATACAAATACAAAATAAAATAGGAATACATAGTTTACACGTATATATACCTATATATAATAGTGTAAATTGATTGACTATTTATAAGGTTCTAAAAATAAATAAAAATCACCATAAAATAGTTTGTAAAATATGATGCATTTTTCATGCTTTAAGATTTTATATAAAATCACTTATCAATTTATTTTGATTTAATTTTGTATTTTTATTTCCTTTTGTCCTTATATGGTCTATATAGACCAATCAAGATACATGCAGTGTTGACCCCATGGTCAACACACCCTCTTCATGAGGCATTACCCTATACAAGTCATACCCCTCATCTTCATCTATTTTCTACTCCATCATCCACTCCTCTAATTGCCTAGAGACCATCACAAGAATTGTTCGTCTGATCATGAGCCTACATGCCCTATGTTTAGGTTACATCTAACTCCTTCGATCCAGGTGAAACCCCATTTGCATTCCATCTCCTCCATCACGTCTATAAAATCATACCCAAGCCCTCCAGATTGAGTTTCATCCATTTCCACCACCATAACCTCAAGAGACCATTGTAAGAGGTAGTCACTTGTGATAGGAGGGGCAACCCCTTGTCTCATAGCGATGAGAAGGCAGTCAGAGTGAGATCTTGAACCACTGGCGACACTCCATTAGGTTTCCTGTTCCCAGGTATCTCGACCACATTTGAGCTATTAATTTAGGTTTTTATATTTATAGTTTTATTCCTTAGCATATATCTATCCATTGTTTCATTTGATTTCATCTTCTTTAAATAAAAAATCAAAAATCATAGTTCGTCAGAGCTCCAGTCTCCGACCATAGTTCACCATGAGATACACCATATTCCAACCATATGAGCACCCCATCTTCTCCCCTATATGTTCTCATCTTCCTAACCATATGAATCACCTCATCTCTTTAAGAATCGGGTATATCTGATATCCTCCTCTATCACATCATCGAATATCTCCACCCCTTCGTTTTTCTTGCCTTCCAGCTTCATTTTTAGGTCGAGGAGAACCACCCTTGATCCCCTATTCTGTATGTGTAGGTCCCAACACCAATGACCCCATTTGTTGGCAAATCGAGTCAAGGACAGAGAACCCAGGTGGCCCGAGCCACCCTGCACCTCGGATCCATTCAAGGCCATCAATCAATGCAAAGCCTCGCCAAGAACATTTTTCACCTCTCTTGAGTGAGAGAGGTGACTGGAGGGAGGAGAATCAATCAGAAGAAGTTGGCTTAGGAGGAGCATCTTCCCTCTTCTTCTAAAGCCCTAGCTACTATTAAATAAAGAACATGACCTAGATATAATCAGGACCATTCAAATCATGCGTATCGATATTAAATCTCCACCATCCATGTGGATAACTGGGTGCATGTGGATCGTCGGATCAATCAGTGCCGCACATGGCACCGCACGCGCCGGCCGATATATTTGTGCTCGACACCCTCCATGCTTTTGTTTTTATTTTTAAGTACTGTAAATATAGTTTAACGTGTAAAAACTTTTGGATATTTTGTATTGGGACCCTGGACCTCTTTAATATTTGCATGTATGCCCCTGTCAAGCATTGGAATATATTAAACCGTGGATATTTTGCATGTTTAGTCCTGGATATTATGTAATGGTTCATAAAATGCATACTTAGTTTTATTTAGTTGCAAAAAAGTCATTGTTCTTTTGTGAATTTTATTTTGTATATTTTTATTAAAGGTTTTGATATTTCTAAAAATAAAAAGAAAATTAGGTTAGATTCCTAATACCTGGCTCTAACACATATAATTTTTGCTAGCATTTAAATTGAATTTCCTACTTATAAAAATACAAAAACATGCATGTTTTCCCTATTTAGCAATTAGAAACCCATAAAAATGAAAATATTTATATAAATATTCTTAAAAATTATATTATTTATATTATAGTATATTTTATCACATATCCAAAAATCACTAAAATATACAAAATATAAAACACATAAACTTGAACACCCTAAAAATCTTATAAAAAATTAGAAACATTTCAGAAGAATCCAAAAATATGTCCTTCTATTTCCGAATTTTTTTATAATATATAATATATATTAAAAATAATTTAGGTTTTTTTGAACTTATAAATATTTTAAAACCTTAAACAAGTCTCAATATTTATTATATTCTTTGTTTTGATTTTTATTACTTTAAAAATTAATAAATATTTAAAAAATACCATGAAATAACCAAAAAAGGAAAAGAATACAAAAAATACATACAATTTTATTTTTTTGTTTTTTTGACTTTATTTAACCTATTTAAAATCTAAAAAGATATTATCTTTATTTTATATATTACCAATATACAAGGTATACTATTTTTAATATTATCTATTTCATTATATACCTTGTTTTAAGAAATTAAAATTTTGTAAAATTAGAAAAAGATATAAAATAAATACGTAAAAAATTAAAAATATAAAACAATTAAAAATTCATGAAAATATATTTTAAAACCCACATTAAAATAAGAAAAGATAAAAATTAAAATATTATTAGTAATTATCAATAATTTATAGCAAATTTCTAGCCCGATTTTGCTTCCTAGTGTTTGACATTCTACCATACTCACACCCATACATATTTATGTAGAGCTATAATATATTTTGACTCGCACATATTTCATTTTGATACACATTGTGGGTTAAATGTTGTTCGATTCAGTGATGGGTCAACATAGTGATTACTTGTCTAGCTTGTTAGATATAACAGAATAGTCTCTAGATGAACAAATGGCATCGTTCCTGAAAGAAATGGTTAGGGTAGAATAATTGTATATATTTTATTTACTCTTTATTCCTTTTTTGTATAATTGTATAACTGTTCTAATCACATCTCTTGTTTATCTTAGTTGCGAGGGCTCGCAGAGCGGGGGAGGACTTCTTAGCAGGTCTTAGGCACCTAAGTGATGGGGAGGCCGACTATTTCAGACCGAACCAATAGATGAGAGAAATGAAGAAGACCAAGAGTTGAGAAGAGTAGTAGTGTAGTGTAGTTAGTTTGGATTTTCTTTTATGAGAGAGAGAGAGAGATTTTAATAACGAACTTGTAATAATTAGACACTATCTTGGACATTTAGTACTCAGGGGTTTATTTTGGAAAGTGTTTGTTCATTTGTGGACTCGATCAAATTTTTCTTGATTTCAACACTTTTATATTTTATTCTTCCTATTTTCCTTTTGTTAGACTTTGTTTTACATGATTTTAGTTTTTTCCTTTTTTTAGTTTTCATCTTCACTGATCGAGTCCTTAGAATTTATGATGGCTTGACTCGGTAATTAGGTCCAAAGCCCTAATATATTGTGCGTACCTATAGTTCTCTTTACGCTTGGACTTAAGAATCAAATCAAAAAGTGCTTCACGCTAATAGCAATTCATGTTCTAGGGTGATTTCATCGACTGCATCATATAGATTAGTTTTATTTTATGCATGTATCAGTTGCATGTAGAGTCTTGGTGAAAGATACACATCCCTAACTCTAACATTTCTATTCATCGATTATCGCGCATCAACTTTTCCAAATTCCTTCCCCTATTTTCTTGGACTTGGTAAATAGAATGAAATTGGAAAATTCATTAGATATTTGCATGAAATAATACCAAAAAAGTGACAACATAAATAAATTTGAGATTATTAACTCCTCTTGAATATAAAAGTAAATGTAATAGATTCATTCATTTAGAGTAACTCCTTCATTGGACGCATGTACTCTCCAGACCGAGTGAGCATGTATACTTAAGGAGTAGAGCCCAAAACCCTATAATTGTACCCTAAGCGCTTTGACTTACTCTCAAGTCCTGTTATTCCTACAAGCATTTGCTTTAGACCTTGATTAAGTAGTTTTCAATTAAAGTAGTTGTAATCCATCGACTCGAACTACTCTAGGAGACTACACCTATGAGTTTAATTTAAATAACTATTTGAATCACCTAATTCTAAAATTGAAAAGATAAGGACCGAATTCTTAAGGTCATCACTGATTGAGTAGGTGAATTGGGAGTTCTCTTTTTGTTTGATTGCGATTTGGATCCATTGTGTTCCACTTCCTTTGAGTTCTAAAAATATTCGAGTTTCTTTTCATTTTCTTTTTGTCAATATCTGTGTCATGATGATGGGTCATTATTCCTCTCAATCGGATCTTACAGATTCTTTTCATCTACATGTCCCTCGTTCCCCATGTCCGGTTCACGATGATCCCTTCTTGAATTACAATTGTGTCTTGTCCGGCATGAGATCAACCCTCGTATGGTCAATGTCTTGTCTAGACTATTGTTCTATATTTTCTTATCCATCTTCTTCATTTCTGTCTTCCATGTCCTCTTTGTACATGCATGTGTCCCCTTCTCCTTCTTATGGGCATGTTGTGCTACGAGTTGAGGCCTATGTCGAGTATATTGAGCAGATCATTGAACCTGATAGAGATTATGCTGATAGAAGGTGCAATCTTTGGGGGATGTTGGATTAGATGGGGGTGATGCATTTCTTGAGGGTTTAGATATTACACCTTAGGTAGTGGATTTGATTACTAAGGTAATATATATTATGGACGATGAGATAGCCACTGTGATTTTCCACCCAAATACTAATCCTTGTTTCGTTGATTTCCCAGCCGGAGTTTGAGTTGGTTCCGCACGCCATAGATCTAGATTCTGAGATACCATCTCTACTAGTATTCCAGGATACGGAGTGGGAGTTCATGTTATTTCAGTTACCTTATCAGCCCATCCACTTTCCTTGCCATGACTTACTAGACCCCATTCCCAAGAGGCACTTCTTAGATTCCGATAGACATTTTGAGCCATTTGAGCTTATGTAGCTATATGGGGGACTACATTTTGATGTTCCAGACATAGTGAGTCCCAAATATGAGCCTTTTGTCCTCCTGATTGATGAGAATGATAAATTTTATGAGGACCAAAGAATTTCCAACATTGTCTTATTTTTCACCAATGACTTTGCTTTCATCCTAGAGGGTTATCTACGGGAGGATGCAATATCTTCTTTGTACTCGGTTTCACTTCCTAGTCATGCATCTGATCTATTAGATCATGATACCGAGTCTTCTGAGTCTTCTAACCTTGGCGACCCACGTAGGGATGTGCCATGCCTTGAGATATTTGATGATTTGTCTGATTTATCTCTATCATGTACATCAGACATCTAGTTTCATTGTGAGTCTCTTGATCTTGACTTTTCACATCATTGTAAGACTTTTATTAACATGAAGGATTCTATGACTGATCCTTCTTTCTCCATGTTTATTTGTATTGGCTCTATTCATTCACTTGATTCTTTTAAGCTGATTATTCCTCTGACTCTCCCGATTCCTGGTTTAGTTTTCGATTCTATTCTTGCGATCGCAAACACCTACTTGATTATATATTCAGGTGTTTCGATTTTCACTGTTGACTTTGTTGTTGTTCTTACACCAAGACAACAATGAGAGTACGATGTTCGCTTAACCTATGCCATCTTAAACATCGATACAATGTTGTCTTAGTATTTGCACCTAGATGAGGGCGTAAACTCTAGCGCCATTTGAGAGTCACCTCAACATTGTCTACCTTGTATGTATGTGTTTTTGTCTTTTACTCTCTCAGTCTTTCGATTATCATGTCACACCCGAAGTCTCGCTTAGGATTTTTTGTAGCTATACTTAGGATGTTTTTATCCTAAGAATAGAGGGTGTAGACAATGTGTTGTTCTTATTCGTTATGTTTTATTACTCTTGTTGTTGCTTATATTTAGGGATCTTTAACCCTAAGTAAAGAGGGAGTGTTGTCCTTTATTCTTCTATTTGTTTTTATTTTTTGTTTCTTCCGTTCCCTCACTTGTCTCTCAACGTGTGGATACTCTGTCTATACCTAGGGACACTTTTCCCTACATATAGGGGGTGGACAAGACAAGCTATTGATTTTGTAAATTCAAATCCCTGATCATCCCCGCTTAGTGTACAGTCTTCTATACTTAGGATTAGTTGATCCTAAGTAGTGGAGGGCGATCGACTTCTTTTTCTTTGATTGGGTCGTTATAATATAGTATTATTATACTCTTACCACAAATTATGTCTTCCTTTATTGCTCCTTGGTCACTATGAGGACATAGCTTGAGCTAAGTATAGGGGAGTCATATATATGTTATATATACGTTAGCCATAACTCGTACTTTCTTGTGTTTTCAATAATATGGCTAATATGCAATGGGTAAGGGTACACAAATAAAAAGATTGAAAAACTCTTGTAAATATGTGTGAACATTTTTAAAAAATGTTTGTAAAAATTAGTTTAAAAATGTTTTACAAATGATTTGAAAATGGTTGTGAAATATTTTGAAAGAAATCTTTTGAAAACGTTTAAAAAAATCTATGTAAAATGTTTGCAAACCTTAGAAAAAATATCCATTTTGTAAATGTTTGTAAAAGTTTTGTAAAAAATTGTTTGTAAAAATGTTTGAAAAATAGATTGTAAAATTATTTCCAAAATACGTTTCAAAATTATTTGTAATATGTTTGCAAAAATGTTTACGAATGGTTTTGAAAACATTACACATAATTACATTGAAAAATTATTCAAATAAAACTCTTGTATAAAATTTCTATATACTTGTATAGAACCCTTTATTAATATGTGCAATCCTTATGTATACTTATAAATACATGCAATTCACTAACCCCTTCAAAAATACCTAAAAAAATAAATTTTTTTAACCTTACAAAATTTTGCCAAGCTCTTCAAAACCGCATAAAAAGTTGAAAGTAAAAAAATTACTTCACAAAAATATCTTTGCACTTGCATTCTCACTTTTTAAAATGATTTTGACAATTGAAGTACTATGAATAAAATCTAAAGATTAGAGCTTGATTTATACCTTCATCCTCTTAATTTACAGGAGCCTTATAGGAACTGAAATTAAGGCTTTTCAGGTCATAGAGACTTAATTCTTGTAATCTACAAGACTACGTTCACATGCCATCTTGATTAGCCTATGTAGAATATTTCATAACTCACGCATGACCCTTGTTGATAGTGACCTAGCTTTAACAAGCACTTTGCACACATGTGGAAACATACACCGTCCTAATAGGAGGCTAGCGCACCCCAACCCGATCTAGTGACATGGATGTCTAAAGATAGGATGTTGTGGGTTGCAATAATACTTCAAAAGAGGGATAGTCTACTGTCTCAAGAAAATAAAAAAATATTATGTAAATGTCATTGTACATATTCATTAAAAAAATGAAAAAATATTAAAAAACCTCCAAAAAATCACTCAGGCAAAAAATTCAATGAAGAATCAATCTTGCTAGAGTTGTGTATCAATATGTAAGGCTTATGCATCAAAGTCAGAGTACAAGGTTGCCAACATCTGGAGACTTGGCTATAGTGGCCAAGCTCCAAAGGATATGTGACTACATTGGTCACAACCCATTCTCTTCTCTACCCCATGTTCTTTGAATCGATTGTACTTGAACTTAGAAGGAAATACCCCACTCCTAGAGGAAAGAGTAGCTAGATTGGGGAATTAGGTAACCTTGCTGAGGAAGACTATTTCGTTGTCTTCAAACGTGGGGAGAAACATTTCACATACACTGTACAAGTGAGATTTATAGACATAAGAATTTACGTAAAGAAAACCTTTTTTGAACTGACTATTGCGGTGAACTGAATAGAGGATTGTGGAACTTGAGGGCTATTAAGTTATAAATCCTATTCCCAATAAGGTTTCGACAAGCTAACCATTTAAAGGCCTGACTGAGCTCCAAACTTTGATTTTATGAAGATAAGTTTAATAATTAATCATTCTAAGTTATTTATTTTCCGTTTCTTTATTTTTTCTTTATGCACTTTTTGTCCTAATAAGTGTTTGCTAGGGACAATCATAGCTAATTATAGGGAATAATGAATAATCATTCATTCACCTTTATTTTTCAATTTGGCCTTAAATACCTAGTAAAATACCTATAAATATTCCATGAATTAACATCTAACATTAATCTTTATTTAGTATGAAAATACCAGTATTTAAACCCACAATAAAATAATAATGAAAAGAAAAGAAAAAAATTAAGTATCCTTGATAGTGACTGATTTTGAACTCCGACACCAAGTCAGATATTAACTAGGTCAACCAGGAATAAAGTATGGGGAGAAAGGGTGAAATATTATGAAAAATATCCAATAAACCCTAATTCTTTTAATATAATATTTAATATAAATAGCCCAAACTTAACTACTTTATTTATCATTATGCACATTTCAAAGAACAAAGTGTTCAACACAAAACTTATACATATTAATATATAAAAAATAAGATAAATATCGGCCAAAATAAACCATGCACAAGTCACTTGGGACATTGTTGAAAAAGCCATAAACAGAATTCATTGATCAATATCTATTCCATATGAACTCAAATTGAATCCAACTCTCCTCCACCGTATTTACAATTAAGTTATCCATCAAATGATGGTCGTTTCATTAGAAATGGAGCTAAGATGCAAAAGCCTACCTTTCGTTGTACTATTGTACTTGGGAATCTGTATATAAAACTAATTTATTTTATTTTTTAAATTTTTGATCACCTTTTTTTTTTGAACTATTGTATATATATTATTTAATTCATACTAAAAATATAAATGCAATAAAAAACATTTAAGAAAATCCAGAAATAATTAATACATTTAAATACATATGTATAATGTACATATAGTATAATACATGTAATTATTTATACACATAAACAAAACTATTAAAATACCATAAAAATATGTAAATACATAAATAATGTTGTAAATATATAAAATATGTAAATATATATTATATATATACAAATACAAAATAAAATAGAAATACATAATATATAGGTATACATATAAATAATATTTAAACTAATATACTATATTAAATAATATCATAAAAATAAATAAAAATAACCATAAATAATTTAGAAAGTAAGAAACATATTCACATTTGAAGTTGTTTTTAACTAAAAGCATTTATCATTTTATTTTGAATAAATTTTGTATTTTTATTTCCTTTTGTCCTGATGTGGTCAATATGGACCAATCAAGATATATGGAGTGTTGACCCCCCGGTCAACACATCTTCACGAGAAGTCACCCTATACATGTCGGATATCTTAATTTTTACTCCATCATCCACTCCTCTCATTTTATCGAGACCATTACAAGAACTGTTCATCAAATCATGCGTCTCCACGCCCTATCTTTAGGTTTCATCTAACTACTTCGATCTGGGCGAAACCCTATTTGCAAGCCACCTCCTTCGTCACCTATATAAAAGCCTACCCTTGCCCTCCAGATCGAGTTTGATCCATTTCGACCACTGTAACACCAAGAGATCATTATCGGAGGTAGTCCCTTGTGACAGGAGGAGTAGCGCCTTATCTCGCTAAGAGGAGAAGGAGGTCGGAGTGAGATCCAGAATCACTGGCAACACTCCATCAGGTTCTCTACTACTAGGTCCCCCAATCAGTTTTGAGCTGTTAATTTAGGTTTTCAGATTCGCAACTTATTCCTTTGCCTAGATATAGCCTCAGTTTGTTTGATTTCATCTTCTTTTCATAAAAATTCAAATATTGTAGTTCGCCAGAGTTCTAGGCTTCAACCATCATTCACTATGAGATACACCCCATTCCGACCATCTGAGCACCCATCTTCTCCCCTTGCATGTTCTCCATCTTCTTGACCATATGAATCACCTCAGTTTTGCAAGAATCGGGTCCATCTGATCACCTCTTTCATGCATCATCGAATATCTTCGCCCCTTCAGAATCCATGCCCTTCCAGCTTCATTTTTTGATCGAGTAAAACCTCCCTCTAGCCCTATTCTTCCTGTGCAGGTCCTAGCTCCAGAGACCCCATATGTGGGTGAATCGAGTCAAGAACAAAAGCCCTAGGTGGCCCGGGCTACCCAACACCTCCAGGCCTTGATCAACAAGTCTTGGACCCATCTGAGGCCGTTAGTCGATGTGGGGCCTCGCCAATAACATTTTACACCTCTCTTGAGCGGGAGAGGTGGCCGGAGGAAGGAAAATCGACCAGAGGAAGCTTGCCCAGGCAGAGCTTCTTCCCTGTTCTTCCAAAGCCCCCAAGTAACATTAAATCAATAACACGACCCAGATCTAATCTAGGCAGTTTAAATCAGGCAAAGCGGTATTTAATATCTACCATGCACGTGGATAAGTGGGCACACATGGAACAACAAATCAATCATTGCCTCACGTGTCACGACTCAAATCGGTTGTTATATTTGCGCTTGACCCCCTCTATGCTTTTGTTTTTATTTTCAAATATTATAAATATGGTTTCATACAATCTCCCATGAACCCCAACTCACTTTTGAATTAATGTACACCCAATTATCTACAAAACAAGATGAAAGTCAAAAGAAATGGAGTTCAGATGTGAAATGTGGATTTTGGACCCTTATATTATACATATTGATTATTTTGAACCAATTACTTTATGTATAAAAATAACTCTTTTGACTTATTTCTTTAACGTTTATCGTCTTTAATTTATGTTTTAATAAATCATGCCAAATCGCAATAAAAGCGAGGTAAAAATCAAAGAAAATAAATCTCCTCGAGTCTGTATATAAGCACCCTTATTTTATTTCTTTATTTTCGTAATTATTAAAAATAAGGTGTGAAAATACATGTTGTCATGCACCTAACCGTATTTTTGCATAATTTTTAGAGCACATATGCTATATTTAATAAATAGAAGAAATTCATAAAAATGCATGTACTTGCGAGGGAATATCTGTAATTAAAATTAAATTTAGGGGTTCATCTACAAATGTGCCAAAAATATACAACTAATATTCATTTTTATTGGACTAAATATAAATACAAAAATTTCCAGAAGTATACATGCAATTTACCCATCTTACGTAGGACGACACGTGAGTTGAGCTGGACAAGACCAAAAAGCAATATGAAAAAACTACATGGTCTGTTATGCAAAATGTCCAAATTATATACACTAAAAAATTAATTAAAAGACTAATAACTAAATACAAGAATAAGCAGGATGAGATATGCAATTTACCCCTTATTAGCGCGCCATCGTGCGGTGGAGATTGAGTCACTTGACACACGTCGCACATTGGACAGTCGATGACGGTTCGTGCCCGGACACCTGGGATTAGATCTAGCAGATGAGATCAACATCTCTGGCTTTCTCTGATCGGACATCAGCTACACACTTGGAAGAACGGGGCTTGATCGGACGACTACGAGGATGCTTGGAAAAACAGGGATGAACTCTTGTTCTTCTGAGCTTCGATCGGGAGTAGTGTGAGCCTCTGACCTATTGGGAGCCCCAGAGCATGGCCAAAATGTAGCTTGGGCTCCTCTGCTTTAGCGGACAATCACCAATGAACTCCTAGAGTGTCGGTGTTGTCTGATGGAGTCGAGGAAGAACAACGCTGCAGATATCTTCGTTTTAGTCCAAATTGACCACCCTAAGGGTCCTTGGGCCCTTGCAAGCTGTGTAAACAAAGTCTCGGGTCGAGGGCAAAGTGCTTCAACCCGATTAAGCATGGAAAGGGGTGAAATTGGTGAAGGCGGCGATGTCTCCGGTGAGGGTAAAGGAGTAGAACTTAATTCGTAGAACCACAAGGGTTCTGGTTGATAAGATGATTCGAGAAGATGGAGAAGGTGTTGGGAAATGAAATGGGGCGGACGTGATGGTCGAAAACAGTAGTTTACACGGTGAGAACACGGGCAGAGCTATAGAGATCCAGCGAGGACATTAACCTAATCTACACTAAATCTTTAACTAAAACTCAAAATAATTTGCAGAAGCTGAAAGAGATGAATTAATTCATCTCTTTCATCTTTTGTAAATTATTTTGAGTTTTAGTTAGTGATTTAATGTAGATTAGGTTAATGTCCTCGATGGAGCTCTAGAGCTCCGACCGTGTTCTCACCGTGTAACCTATGGTTTCCGACCATCACGTCCACCCCAATTAATTTCCCAACACCTTCTCCATCTTATATCTATGAAAACACATCTCGTATACCTAGCCAAAGGACCATGGAGCAGTACAGTTGGAGGTTCACTGTGGGTCGCCTCTCCTCCTCCTCCAACCGTGCTGACACCTCAAGATGATCCATCTGTCACCTGGAGACTTGCCGGACCGAGGCTAGGGGTTGTAGGGATCAAATAGGGACCAAAGAGGAGAAGGAAGGAGAGGGGTTTATTTATGAACATTGTGGGGGACTCTTATTGGTCGGCGACTAGGCAAGAATGCAAGCTATGTATAAGGGATCTATGGAGTCAGCGAGAATCCTGGACGACGCACGTTGATCGTGGCATGAAGCTTCGATGAAAATGATCGATGGATCAAGCGAGAAAAATGGCAGAACATTGGGGAAAAGACATGCCCGACAAGTCAGAACGTGTGCAGACTGAGTTGACTAAGGGTCAACGAATGCAGCCATGTGATGGGGCCACGTCAGCCCAAGTCACGATAAAACAATCAATTTTATTCAAAAATATCTAATTAAAAATAGTAAATGATTTTATTTATTTTTAGGTATAAAATAAAAATGGTTTATTACTGTATGATGTATTTTAATATGATTTTTATTTATTTTTGGCTTTATTTATTACAATATAATTTTTAACGGTATATTTATAGGTATATTCATTTATGTTTTGGGTAATTTAATTTTATTTTGTATTTTATTATTTTATTTTCTTATATAATATATTTATAACTTATTTCTATACACCTAAATATATTTTTATTGTATTATTCTGATCGATCTTATATATTTAATTAAATAAAGGTATAAAATATATAGGTATAAGTATATGTATTTCGTCTACGTGTTTATACATACTTCTGTTATTTTTGTGTTTTTATTCTATTCTAAATATGTACATATATTATAAATACAAAATTATAAAAATATAAAAAATGTAAAACTAATAAAGAATAAATAAAATGAACATTTTAATTATATATACTATACAATATGGGTCCAAAACCTAACTTTTACAGCTTAACTTCAAAAAATATGAAACTACTTTCATTAAATATGTTACTAAAAGTTATATACAATTAAAGGTGATTTGATACATTTTGCTTTTTATTTAGGAGATATGGGTCTAGGAAGTTGGGATATTGGCTTTTTATTTAAAACATAAAATGTACAGTGCATATTATTTTTGTACAAATTTAATTTTGTATTTTTCTATATATATTATATACAAATTTCATGTACAAAGTTTATTGATTTGATGTATAAAAAATAGAAAATAAACTAGGTCCTAGAAGGGACTTATATATGAATTAAAGAAATGATTTTAAGGGATTTATTGTCCCTTATGTCCCCCACATTATTACTTGTCGACCCCATCATCAATATGCCCAGGTCTCATGGTTTAGGGTCATAAAATACCTTTGACATTTTATTCCTTTTCTTTTCTTTCTTTATTCTATAAATTTTGGCATTAAAATTTGTATTTCATACACAATAAATGGAACAACTAATAAATGTCAATATATATAAAATAATGCTATTTACATGCATTAGCTAGGGGTTTTAAGACCAAAATGATAGAATAAAGGTTATGAATTGGACATTCACTAGTTTATCAAATGGTGCCATTGTCGGGGAGGCATAAGTTAGGTTGGCTTATCGACAATTTTGAAATTAGATTTTTCATCCCCCAGGTAGTCTGACCCCATGTTTTTCTTGTAATTATTACGCATTTTATTTTACTGCATTTTATTTTTTTTTTTATTTGTGTCATCTTTCTGACCATCTTCTTATTTTTGTGCAAGGGATCAGACACGATGGAGTTATTGCTTAGATGACCTAGAAGCTCAAGAGCATTAGAGGCCATCTTTTTCAGGAAATAAGTTGACTAAAGGAAACACATAAATTTCATATCGAGCCAAGTCATGAGAGATGTAGAGTACTTAGGATTTTATTTTTGCATTTATTTGATTTTGTAATTATTAATTGTAATAATTTAGATAGTTGCTCATTTATAGCGGTTCCTGTTTGGAATCTCATGGTTGTACTAGGACTTCATAAATTATTTTTCTTTGTGGTGGTTGTGTCGAGAGTGGTTTTTGACTTGAGTGGATCATAGGTTAGGTCTGCACTCGTGGCTCTTAGAGCTTTTCATAGGTCATATATCAATTGTTTGTGCTTGTGTAATCTAGGACCACATTGTCTACATTTAATAATACGTACCTTAGAATGATCTACTTAGTCAAAAAATTCAAAATTCTTCTGACTACTAGAGGTTCCTACTAGGTGTGGTTATATCTATCTTGCGTTCATTTAGAGTAAAAGAATTTCAATTTAGTTGTACTTCTTGCATTGTAGAGAGTTGGAGGCACTGTAAGTTTTTCTACTCAAGCATTCATCATTGATTTCATCGACTGCATATGTTTCTCGATTCCCCATCTTAGTTTTTCAAACATAGGATGAAGGAATTTGGACTAGACAATAGACACGATTTCTTGTGTTGCATTAATTACCATTGACACCGAATCTTTAAAATCAAGAATCTTAATTGAATTGGACCAAAAAAATTGCATTAAAATTAACATTTGTTTTTAGGAGAGCAACCTTATCCTTGTATGCATATACCTACCTCTAGATAGAGTGGGTGAGGACATACACACTAAGGTTAGAGCCCAAATTCATGGACTTGCCCCCTATATCTCCATTTCTGTCTCTTGCAGATTTGGAAGCTGCAAGGGCTTACCTTCGAGCTTAATATATGTTTCGGCTCTGTAAGCCTGTCTCCTTTGGGGTGTAATATTGAACTCGACAGCTCGAGCATATCAACTCATTGATTGGGAGTGTACAGAAGCACCATCGGGCGTAAGGCAACTCACCTTGTATGATTGTATAACAAGATTATTTTATCACTTAACTAAAATAGAAAAAATAATGGTCGAACCTTTGTGACCATCACAGTATTAAGTTGGTGAAATCAGAATTTGCTCTTGCGTTTGTTTGTGTGTTTGTTTGTGTATGTTATCCTTTTTACACTTTCACGTTTTGCCTCAATCCACTTTCACTTCCTTCAAAGATGTCGGTTTATTAGTATATGTACTGGAACTGTGCATATCATTTCTCCTCTACCAATTACCAACAATCTTCACCATCTCACTCTTACATGTGCCTTCCAACCCATTCTAGCTACGAAGTGGGACCTCCGACCAATTTCTTAGCCCCTCCTATTCATCCTAGCAAAACCCACTCTTTGAGACGGTTCCTCGCCAGCCGTCTTTATTCTCCTCCCCCACCCCAATTATGAACTCAGAACCTTGACTGACTTCTCCACTTCTTTACACTTCTCACAAACCCCACACAATTACACTCCTACTCCACTTCCATCCTGGGCTAACTCACCATATTCTCCAGCACTTATTGGAATCAAGGAACCATTCAACGAGCAAGCCACTGTTGAGAAAGATGATTGGCAGAGTTATTTATAAAAACTTACCTCATTTGATCCTCATATGACTGTTAGTACAAGTCAAAGATTCACGCACTCACACTCTAACTTTAACTCAGGATATAACATGGTCGAACAAACAAATCGAAGAAGATGAATCTCGGATTCATCACTCTAAATCTCATTTATTAAGCTCAGTTCCCTCAAAATCAACAGCATTTCTGCATCTATTCTACATAATTAGCATTCATGCATGTTTTCAAAAGAATTGCATTTTAGCACTAATTTTTGCACAAAATAAGAAGCCAAAAATCCAAGCCAAAAATGACCTGTAAATAGACTAACTTCCCTAATTTTTAACTCCTTCGTGCTAACTCCGAATGATCCAAAACCACCTCCATTGTGTGATCATCACTAACAAGAATAAACTAAAAATACAAAAAAAATCACTAACCCTATTAAGTGGACCAAAAACCTAAACCCTAATTTCAGGATTTTCGGACTAAAAGCCCCATATCTTCCCCATCCAGTGTCCGATTTGACCCTACTCACTTTTTAACTAATGTACATTCAATTACCTTCAAAACAAGACAAAGTTCAAGTGAATCGGAGCTCATATATGAAAGTTGGGTTTTGGGACTCTTTTGTACATTGTGTATTTTAGCGGTTTTTGACCCGATATTTTTGAACATGTTTTCTTAATTAATAAAAATCCAAAAAAATTATATTTAGGTGACTTTATTTATCTTTGATTTTTTCATATTTTTCTGGGTTTTTATTTGGTTTAAAAATGACAAAAAATTACAAAACCCAAAAAATCTAGCTATTCTATGTATATGGGATACCCTAAAAATTCACTTTATGCATTTGATCGATTTTGGCTTTGATGTCTTCATAAAAGTTGTAGATCTCATCAAGACGAGCATTTTTTGTGAAGGATCTTTTTCGATCCGAGGTTGTTTACTATTTCTTTTTTATTTTACAAAGTCTTTTTCTTCGATTTTTCTGGTGATGACACGTGGTAACGTTTTTTGGGCTTTATATAATTCGTTTTTTTTAAAAAAAATTAAGCGGCCGCACGTGCTCCGCACGTGCCCCACCCCTCTCTCCAACCAAACCGCCACCCGTCACGATCCGGGCCGTCCGATCTCGGCCGATCGGATGACCCTTGGCCATCTTCTCCGCCGCCCCCCTTCCGCAACGACCGCCGCCCCTCTCCTCAACCACCACCCCTCTCCGCAACCACCGCCCCCGTCATCTCGCAATGGCCAAACCTTCTCCGCAAGCCTCGCTGACCATCTCCGGCCTCACCCTCTTTCCTATATAAAGGACTCCGACCCCCCTCCCCCTACCCCCCCCGATCCCTCATCCGTCGTTCGACCAGACCTTCAAGCTCACGCCGGCGGTGACAGCCCGACATGATTCTTCTCGTGGCGAGATCCGAAGCTTTCACTAGCTTCGTTGCAGGACCGCCAACTCCAAGCGCACTTGCTCTGCTCCGGTCTCCCCTACCATCGAGCCAACGTTCATCGACTCCATCTCCGACACCTCCAATGTCTCCACCGACTTCATCGACCTTCACCTTCTCCGCCATCGATTGACATCGACCACCTCCACCATTGGCATCTTCAACAACTCCGCCGACAACGCCAGCAACTTCACCTCCATTCTGCCATCTACTCCGATCGACTACGACCATCTTCATCAACGCCCTTATCGAGACACCCGCCGCGATGTCGAACCAGCACTCCACGCTCATCGTCCTTCGCTACTCCTTCGCCTTAAATGATGACCGCCTCCACTGACCATCTCTGATTACTCCAGTCGACCGCCGTCGAGCCATCGACTTCATCGACCTTCACCGACTCCGCCACGACTCGCCAATAACTTCAACGCCTCCGCGACTCCAACTTCATCGACAACTCTATCGACACCATCCTCTTCGACAGGAGCCGCTTCCCTCGACTACGACCTCACCGGTGGTCTATGCCTACCCATTCGCAGTCGAAGACCCACCTCCGCATCTCCACAGCTCCGCCTTGGCCGGACCTCCCTCCGCCACTTTGCTCAGCTGCAGCGGGCCGGGCTCCGGACCCGAGGCCCCCACGCACGTGCACGACACATGCTTAGGGGGGACGACATCATCAGAGAAGGTACCCCGGGTTCACGTGCCTAGCACGTGACCATGGATAATTTGTAAGGACACCCCCAGCCATTCCCATAATTGCACAAAAGTTCAAGAGCTTCAGGGTCACGTGTTCGGCACGTGACCCCTGGTGAATTTGCAGACCCGCCCTTCATTTACTGGTAATTTACATTTTAGTCCCCCCTTTGCATTCTATTTATTTTATTTATTGCATATGTATCCCTGTTTTTCCCTTTAATTTTGAACCTCTTTATTGCATTATTTATTATTCAAAAAAATAGCATGATGTTCTTCTTTTATTCTCTACATTTTGACATATTGCAGTTATTTTTATGATGAATGGTTAATTAATATTTAATTATTCTGTGGAAACTTGTGAACTTTACCCATTTTATGCTCTTAAATTTGCCTTTGATTAACCATTGCTCTTAAAAATTCCCCAAAAATCACATATTATAGAGTTAATTGTGCTTGACATTCTGCCCAAAAAGATTTGTATTTACATGCATAATTTGCTCTGTAAAAATCATTTTGCATATTTCAGTATTTAATTTTTAATAGGTATTAAACCCACATTTTTGAGGTTTAGGATTTTTCTGAGATCCATCACCTACTGATAGATTTTAAATAATTTTATTTCTTGAAAATAGCCGACCCTACTTAATTGTGGGAAAAGGCTTTGTTGTTGTTGTTGTTGTTATTTCTTGAAAATAAGTAGTCTTAATATTTATTATAACTAAATATTGAAATTCATTTTGTTTGCATTTAAAAATTCATAAAAAAATTTATATTGCATCCAAAAATTCCAAAAATATTGCAATGCATTCATTTCATCATAATTTACATTGTGGCCAAGTTTTGTATTTTTCGAATAGTGTTTGATCGACTTTAACTTTTCAGTCCCTAAAATAGACCGAAATTGCATCTCACATCCCTTATTTGCATTAAAAATTCCAAAAAAAGGCCGCCTCGAAAACTGTGCACGAATCTTGATAGATATAATTCTAGGTTGTTCCTTTGCCTCCTTGTGATCGACCTTGGGACTTGCCCAAGTAAAATAAACAAAAACCACTTGATAAAAATTGAAGAATAATTTCCGTGGTTATTTCTTGACCGATTCCGATCGCCGCCTACAATGAACGACAAACCATATTTTTGACACGAACCAATTAATAACATCTTTTTACACGTGCGATTACGGATCCGTCAGATGGCGTCGTTGCCGGGTAGGCAAACGACTTAGTTTTGTGTTTTGAAATTTCTTGTTCGGTTTTCCGCATTCTGGAAGTCTGACCCCCGAATTTTTTCATTATAAATTCCATTTTATTTCTTGCATTTATTTCTCAGCATTTATTTGTCTTATTTTATTTTTAATTATTTTTTGAGTCACTCCCTTACATCTTCTCACTTATTTTTCTTGCGAGGTACCTAGCGTACGTGGAGCAGTTTTTCAAGAAACCGACGCATCTTCACCGACTTACGAAAAGACACAATTAATTTAAGATCGAGCTGAGTCATGAGAGAGCGTAGAGTCTAGGTTTTTAATTTCTGTAAATTTCAATTTCTGCTCATTTATAGCGGTGTCCGTTTGGACTCTCGCATGTGTTAAAAGACTCTGAACTTTTCTGTGGTGTGTCGTGGCATGTTTCACTCTCCAGTGAGGGTGGGGCCCGACTTGAGTAGCGATTAGGATACCTGCACATAGAGCTCTCGAAGCATTTTTATATTTGTTATTGTGCTCGTAGGATTAGGCCACACTTCACATTAACTGAGACGCACATAGATTGTTCAACTTAGCCAAATTTAACTCAATTCTTCCCCGCTAATAGAACTTTTTGCTTAGGTACGGTTTTTCATCGGCTTGCATTTCATATAGAATAATTTTCAATTCTTGTATTGCATCCCACATGAAGATTGCGAGGATTCACTATAAGTCTTCTAACTGAGCATTCATCATAGTTTTCCGTGTGCATCGGCTTTTCCAAAATTTCTCCCTCTTGTTTTATCACATAATTCCAAAGGAAATGGGACTGGACGGTAGATGTATGTTTGTGCTCATTTAAATTCTTCAGTGATCACCTAATAAAAATTGGGACTGCTAAATATAGCCGACTTCAAAATAACCCATAAAATCAAGAATTTCTGCAGGAGAGCAACCCCGACCTTGGATGTTTCTGAGTGAGCGAGAGGCGACACTTAAGGCTAGAGCACAAATCCGAAATTTCGGCACCTAACAGCTCGCTAAATTTTTGCCAAGATTGCTTTATCACCAACTAAAATTGAAAAGATAATAGCCGAACTCTTACAGCTTCATTATGTGCGTTGATGAACCTGGAGTTTGAATTGTGTTTGCATTGGTGTGCGTGAACCGATTTCGAAGATCAATAGTTGTACATTTGATAAAATTTCTTTTGACTATCCCGTGCAATCATCTCTCCTTCTTGATTTAACCCTCATCATGGAACTCTTGTTCAATAACTCTTGCAAGCCCAAACCATCATTTCTTTCAGCTCTTTCAAAAATGACCGAACATGTATATGAAAATCCATCAGAGCTATACTACGAAAATGAATTTGTCCTTGTTAGTCCCAAATCAACTAAATCCTCTTCTTTCAATAATCCTCCAACATTTGCGGGAGATTTTCACCCACGGATGAATTGGACCTCCTTATTGAATTTCTATTCGAATCATCCGACCACACATACCCATCTACCATCTTGGATTGAACCGTCTTATTCTCGGATTCTCGCTGATGAGCCATTTCAAGATCAAAATACCTTTGAGTTTCTTGACTGGCCGAGAAACCAAACCCAGATGGAAAGACCCGCACTTAATGATCATCAGCATTGAATTTACCATGACAAACTCCTCTTCAGACATGATACTCATACAGAGGACTGGATTGACCACATAGAAACATATAAATCCTGTATGCTGACTTCACAATATCAAGGTCTGACCAATCATGATCAAAGGATTGAACTCTACTCAGACCAACTACACATGTCTGAACCATTTGAGCAACCTCCTTCCATAATTTTTGAGGAGAAATTTTCAGAAAATAATGATCATATGTCGGATATTCCAAGAAACTCTCCTCTCAGCACAAATGGGAAAATGGAAGATGAAATTATCGAAGACACACCGACTGCTCCCATTATTGATCATGAACAGAATTTTGAGGATGATATTTTGAGGATATTCAATTCAATAGAGGATAGATTTCAAAAATTTACCGACGGATTAATTTCACTCTATGGGAGCTCTAACATAAAAATGAATGAGGAAATGATTGGATCTCATTTTAACAATTTTGAGGACGTTCAAAAACCTAGGGATGATTCTGTGAACGTCACTTCTACTTATTATTCCCCTAGACATGACTATGCATCTGACTCCTTATCAGAACATCAAAGCCCCTACTCATCTAAAGAACACACCACATCACCACGTCACACAGAAAATACCAAAATATGGGAATATTCGAAAATCACAAAAAAAATCGAAAATCTCGAAAAATACATAAAAATTGAAATTGAAGAAGATCTGAAGAATTTGGATCCTGCTGTACGGGAAGCACTAGGAAAGAAATTGATTTTTGAACTCCCCTTTCTACAGGCCATTGAACACTTCCCCGACCTTAAAAGATTTATAATGGACAAATTAACTAAGAAAAAGTTAGGAAGGATTAGAACAAAGATCGAAAGACATATCTTGTCAATGGCCTCCTCCTTGGTGTTGAGGAGAAAAACCAAGAGTCGCATAGTGAAGCGGTTGCCTTGATTTGACTGTGAAATCAAAGACACAATTTTCACCCATGCTCGGATTGATGAGGATTCACCGATCAATATCCTCCCGACCTCTGTATTTCACGAACTTAAACTCGGACCGATCAGGAAATTACGAGATATTGTTCGATTGGCGGACCGATCTATAAAACGACTGAGAGAAATCATTTCTGTCATCATGAAATTCCAAGGTGCTCCACTCAAAGTAGAATTCACAATCATTGATATTGAGCATCAAGGAGAATTCACCCAGTCTCCAATCATTCTCGGAAAGCCATTCTTGGCATTGGCCAAGGCAATTATTGATTGTGAGACTCGGAAAATCAATTTCACAGCATTGGAAGCACTTAGATCTGACCCTATCTTTGAGGAACCACGATCTTCTGAGGAAACCAACGAAGTCCCCGACAGCCGCAACCATGAAGCGGTTGAAGAGCCCTACCCCGATGCTACACCTGAGATAGCGGTTGTTGATGAGACTATTGGTCTAAAGACTCTCACCAGTATTTCAATTCCTGCAAATCTCAAAATAGACAAATCCTTCTACTACGATCCTGAAACATATGCATGGTCGCACCCTGGAGCAACATTCTCTGAATACCTGGACCAAATCATCCCAAATCGAGAGTGCACCAACATTCAGAAGACCAAGAACAAACAAAAACCGACTAAGGATAATTCCAATGGCTATTCATTTGGGTACTCAAGTGAACCGACACCTTCATGAAACAAGAAAAAGAGAGTGACCTTTGACCTTTCAGAATAGGAATCAGCTGATGATCCCTCATCAGGTCTGGAAAAGGTAGTCTTCAAAAGTGAAGTCTGTTCAGCAACTCTAAAGCCATATCTTTGCAAGGATCCAAAATTCAATTCTCGTTGGACAACTCCCATTCCTAACTACTACTCATCCAAAGCTGATGCTCCTGCACTCTTCAAGAACACTGGAATTATTTCGTATGCTGACTGAGACCGGTGTTTCTGAGTATTCATCCGAGGACAAACCGATTATCCCCAAGAAGGAACGAATTCTGAGGAAACAACTAAAGAAACAAAACGACATGAATATTTGGAGTATGTCCACTTGCAAATACTATTCCTCTGAGGATAACTCTGATGATGGATATCTTTCATCTGACTCAAACACTTCATCTATTATCCATCATGATTTTTCTGAGGATAACACTGATCACAGTTGGGAATCATATGCATCATCTCCGTTTCATTATTCTGATATCCCATCACAGGCTCAAAAGAAGATCAACGAAAACCACCGTAATCAACGGCTACCCACCCTCCCTCCGGACCACATCGGTTCCCTTCTACAGCTTCTTTCTCTACTTAGGCCAAGGCCTAAGTATAGGGGGGACCGATGCCATCTGTATATACTATTTTCCGGTATCACACTCCTTCTCCTGATCGCTCCATTTCCACCTTTCTCTTATACTTAGGATGACCAAAGCCTAAGTATAGGGGGAACCGACACCCACCTTTATATACTCTCCTCATTCACATACCCCTACCGCTTCATTTTTTCCACTCTTCTTTTATGCTTAGACTATTCACAGTCTAAGTATAGGGGGCGATTCTATAAATCTTGTTCTTTTTCTTTTTATTTTTTTCACTCCCTTACGCTTAGCCCAAGCTATGTCTTCTTTCTGCTTCTTGTGCTCTGAGGACACATCACTCGCTAAGTATAGGGGGGTCTGTGTATATACTTCATATATATTTTACCCATATCTTGTACTTTTGCGTAAATCTATATGTATTTACGGGGTGGGTAATGTTTCAAAAAAAGAGAAAAAAGAAAAAGACTTTTGCTACTAACACTGACTTTGCCCAATATTTTTGAAAAAAAGGCTTCTTACACATTTTTACATAAAACACACCAAAAATCCCTTGCATAAAAAAATCAAAAGATAAAAAAAATATTGTGTCTACATTTCACACAAATGTACTTCATCCAGCATCGCATTCCTTTGCATCTGTGAAAAGTCATTGGTTCTGAACCGAGTTATGAGACGAAACCGAGAGTGGTCTGGACTTGACCTTAATCCACCTAATTTTCAGAGAAACTTCACTGAGAAATATGATTTTAGAAGCTTCATGTCTTTTAACTTAATTCTTTACGTTCCACATGACGGTGTGCAGCGTTTGACTGTTAGTGTCTAACCTGGTCTCTTCATTCTGGGTACAACTCTAGAATAGGGAATTAATTTGTACTCTCGCACTATGCACTTAGCTCAACTCAGACGGGATGTTGGAAGACTGTGTGAGTCTTTTTTCTGGTAGCGTGGAAATCTAAAGACCGGAGTACAAGTTGAAATAAAGCTTCGGAAAAGGGATGGACGGCTGGGCACAATTTTTCTAAGACCCCAAAAAAATGTACGGAACAAAAAGATTCTATATCCATAGGGGCACACAAGATCCAAGCAGAACCACCGAAAATTCCAAATACAAAGAAGCAACTACCAAATAAAATCCGAGCAAAAAGGTCCAAGCTTCAAGAAAACCTGCAGATCTTGGTGGAGACTCGGCTACACTGGCCATCTTCACAAGGAGAGGTGACTACACTGGCCACCCTCCAGTTCTTTTCCCCTTCTTCTAACTTCTCCCTCAATTTGATTGTGAACACAGCGCGACAGACCTTAGAAGGAAATACCTGACTCCCCGAGGACGAGTTACTGGAGAGGAGAGGAGCATGGTAGTCCGGCATTCTGGATGGGAAGAGCTAAAACCCTTCACACACATGAGTCAGTTGTTCAATGTTCATAGTGTATACTTTGGGAAGAAGATTGATCTAAGATGACTTCTGAGCCGAAACTGTAGCAATGATGTGTAGAACTTGAAGGCTGTTGATTTTAAAATTTTAAGTCTCACAGAAGTTCCACCACATTATTAATCCAAAGGTCAAGTTTAGTTTCATTTTTACCTTCAGCTCATGGTCTTGTTAGGGAACCCAATCTCATTTCACCTCATGGCATTTCTTTTTTATGCTCAGGGACGAGCATGGTTTAAGCATAGGGGGATGATGAATCTCGGATTCATCACTCTAAATCTCATTTATTAAGCTCAGTTCCCTCAAAATCAACAGCATTTCTGCATCTATTCTATATAATTAACATTCATGCATGTTTTCATAGGAATTGCATTTTAGAACTAATTTTTGCACAAAATAAGAAGCCAAAAATCCAAGCCAAAAATGACCTGTAAATAGACTAACTTTCTTTATTTTTAACTCCTTCATGCTAACTCCGAATGATCCAAAACCACCTCCACCGTATGCTCATCACTAACAAGAATAAATTAAAAATACAAAAAAATCACTAACCCTGTTAAGTGGACCAAAAACCCAAACCCTAATTTTAGGATTTTCGGACTAAAAGCCCCATATCTTCCCCATCCAGTATCCAATTTGACCCTACTCACTTTTGAACTAATGTACATTCAATTACCTTCAAAACAAGACCAAGTTCAAGTGAATTGGAGCTCATATGTGGAAATTGGGTTTTAGACTCTTTTGTACATTGTGTATTTTACGATTTTTGACCCGATATTTTTGTACATATTTTCTTAATTAATAAAAACAAAAAAAATAGATTTAGGTGTCTTTATTTATCTTTGATTTTTCCATATTTTTCCGATTTTTTATCTGGTTTAAAAATGGCAAAAAAATTACAAAACCCAAAAAATCTAGGTATTCTATGTATATGGGATACCCCATAAATTCACTTTATGCATTTGATCGATTTTGGATTTGATTTCTTAATGAAAGTTGTAGATCTCATCGAGACGAGTATTTTTTGTGAAGGAACTTTTCGATCCGAGGTCATTTACTATTTATTTTTGATTTTACAAAATCTTTTTCTTTGATTTTTCGGGTGATGACACGTGGCGGCCACTGGGGCCGCCATGTGTCAGTGTTTTTTGGGCTTTATATAATTCATTTTTATTAAAAAAATTTAAGCTGCCGCACGTGCCTCCCAGGCAAGTGCTCCGCACGTGCCTCGCCCCTCTCTCCAACCAAACCGCCACGCTTCACGATCCGGGCCGTCCGATCTAGGTAGATCGGACGGCCCTTGGCCATCTTCTCCGCCGCCCCCCCTTCCGCAACGACCGCCGCTCCTCTCCAATTCTCGCAACCGTCGCCCCTCTCCGTAACCACCTCCCCCGTCATCTCGCAACGGCCAAACCGCCTCCGCGAGCATCGCCAACCATCTCCGGCCTCACCCTCTTTCCTATTTAAAGGACTTCGACCCCCCAGATCCCTCATCCGCCGTTCGACCAGACCTTCAAGCTCACGCCGGTGGTGACAACCCGGTGTGATTCTTCACGTGGCGAGATCCGAAGCTTTCACTAGCTTCGTTGTAGGACCGCCAACTCCAGGCGCACTTGCTCTGCTCTGTTCTCCCCTACCGTCGAGCCAACGCTTCATCGACTCCATCTCCGACACCTCCAATGTCTCTACCGACTTCATCGACCTTCACCTGATCTGCCATCGATCGACATCGACCACCTCCGCCATTGGCATCTTCAACAACTCCACCGACAACGCCAGCAACTTCATCTCCATTCCGCCATCTACTCCGATCGATTACGAACATCTTCATCAATGCCCTCATCGAGACACCCTCCGTGACGTCGAACCAGCACTCCACGCTCATCCTCCTTCGCTACTCCTCCGCCTTCGACGACGACCGCCTCCACCGACCATCTCCGATTACTCTATTCGACCGCCGTCGAGCCACCGACTTCATCGACCTTCACCGACTCCGCCAATAAATTCAACGCCTCTGCGACTCCATCTTCATCGACAACTCCATTGACACCATCATCTTCGACAGGAGCCGCCTCCCTTGACTACGACCTCACCGGTGGTCTATGCCTACCCAGCCGCAGTCGAAGACCCACCTCCGCATCTCCACAGCTCCGCCTTGGTCGGACCTCCCTCCACCACTTTGCTCAGCTGCGGTGGGCCGGGCTCCGGACCCGAGGCCCCCACGCACGTGCACAGCACGTGCTTAGGGGGAACAACGTCAACAGAGAAGGTACCCTGGGGTCACGTGCCCAGCACGTGATCGTGGGTAATTTGTAAGGACACCCCCAACCATTCCCATAATTGCACCAAAGTTCAAGAGCTCCATGGTCACATGTTCGACACGTGACCCCTGGTGAATTTGCAGATCCGCCCATCATTTATTGGTAATTTACATTTCAGTCCCCCTTTGCATTCTATTTATTTTATTTATTGCATCTGTATCCCTGTCTTTCCCTTTAATTTTGAACCTCTTTATTGCATTATTTATTATTCAAAAAAATATCATGATGTTCATCTTTTAATTCTCTACATTTTGACATATTGTGGTTATTGTTGTGATGAATGGTTAATTAATATTTAATTATTCTATGGAAAATTGCGAACTTTACCCATTTTATGCTCTTAAATTTGCCTTTGATTAACCATTGCTCTAAAAAATTCCCCAAAAATCACATATTATAGAGTTAATTATTCTTGACATTGTGCCAAAAAAAGATTTGCATTTGCATGCATAATTTGCTCTGTAAAAATCATTTTGTATATTTCAGTATTTAATTTTTAATAGGTATTAAACCCCATATTTTCGAGGTTTAGGATTTTTCTGAGACCCATCACCTAGTGATAGATATTAGATAGTTTTATTTCTTGAAAATAAGTAGGTTTACTATTTATTATAATTAAATATTGAAATTCATTGTGTTTGCATTTA
Source organism: Ottelia alismoides (assembly GCA_037367405.1). Classification (NCBI taxonomy): domain Eukaryota; kingdom Viridiplantae; phylum Streptophyta; class Magnoliopsida; order Alismatales; family Hydrocharitaceae; genus Ottelia; species Ottelia alismoides. The sequence goes on along the minus strand of JAZKJV010000711.1, from coordinate 1,190,875 downwards.
AAAATTCATAAAAAAATTCATATTGCATCCCAAAATTCCCAAAAATTACAGTGCATTCATTTCATCGTAATTTACATTGTGGCCAAGTTTCATATTTTTCGGATAGTGTTTGATCGACTTTAACTTTTTAGTCCCTAAAATCAGCTGAAATTGCATATCGCATCCCTTATTTGCATTAAAAATTCCGAAAAAAGATCGCCTCGAAAACCATGCACGAATCTTGATAGACATAATTCTAGGTTGTTCCTTTGCCTCCTTATGATCGACCTTGGGACTTGCCCAAGTATAATAAACAAAAACCACTTGATAAAAATTGACAAATAATTTCTGTGGTTATTTCTTGACCGATTCCGATCGCCGCCTACAACGGACGACAAACCATATTTTTGGCACAAACCAATTGAAAACATCTCTTTACACATGCTATTACGGATCTATCAATAGACCGCACCTTTTCCGAACTTGATTGACCCTAGTGATCGAGCTCACATAGATCAGCCATTCAGAGATCCTGCACACATAGGGGGTTGGACCCATGAGCTCAATCTACAAGCCCCCGATATATTGACCCGACCATATGAGGATCCGACCAACATCTGACACATGGATGGTTTATACTCGACCCACCATTACATGCTAGAGTCTAGATTTGTTGAGTATGAGACCCCATGTTCTACAGTATCCTTTAAATGAACAGACTGATCCCATGAGTTGTCATGAGAATATTTGTGATGATGGAATTTCTAGAATTATTATGAGATATGGATTAATTGATGATAAATTGAGAAATGTCAACTGCCTATTAATTTCATTTGCTCCCAGCTTAGGTATGGAAAAGGAGAATGAAATGAGTGGATTTGAAGTTGAAAACTTAGAGGACATTAGGGAACCCACACATTATGTACAACTAGAGTTTATTCTACCCCCATTTTCTACTAACCACTTGGCTTCCAATCTAGAGTATGACCATTCACCTATCAAAAACATAAATTTTTTTGAAAATCTCAAAAACAAAAAAGTTGAAAAACTAGAAAATGCCATAAAAATAGAAAATGCCATAAAAATAGAAAATGAAAGTGATTAAAAAAATAGATCCCACGCCTAGGGAATTCATTGCTAAGGAACTGATTCTTAAGCTTCCCTTAATAAGGGCCATAGAACACTTTCTGGACCTCAAAAGATTTGTAAGCAGTAAATTAGTGCCCAAGAGGTCAGGCAATAAGAGAACAAGGACTGAGAGACAAATAATGTCTATGGCCACCTCCATGGTGATGGGGAGAAAGACAAAGAGCTGCAGAGTGAAGCAATTGCTTAGGGTTGAATGTGAAATCGAGGACACCATCTTTACCCATGCTAGAATTGATGACTCATCAGTGAACATCCTCTCGACCTCCGTGTTTGACAAGCTAAAACTCGAACCACTTAGGAAATCAAGAGTGATCGTTCTGTAAGTTGATCGATCCATAAAATGGTTGAGAGGAATTATCCCATTCATCATTACTTTCCAAGGTACTGATAAACCCAAAAAATGTTCATCGTGAATCTAAGTATGCCTCACACAATGTGGAGACACAATTGTTGTGGCGACACGTGACGAAAACCTCGGGTTCCATCAGTAATTAACCCACAATAAGAATAAAGCAATTAAATATCAAAAATGTGGAGTTAAAATTTATTATAACTCTACAACAATGTGTATAGTGTGCAAGTATGTGTAGAGGTCGAACACAGGGTGCAAACGGGAGAAGGAGGCAAAAATAATGCTCAAAACTTTGTCTTTTATCTCTGGTCCATGTTATTATGTTTGTGGGTTTTTAATTTTATATTTTTTAATTTCAGTTTTATTTTATATTTCTATATTTGATTTTTATATTTTCCAATTTTTATATTTTCTTTTTATATTTTTTATATTATTTTTTCTTTTATATAAACAATATAGCCTATACAAGGCTTTATATATACCATATATAGTAGTATATTGATAAATATTAATAAATATGGATAAAATACAAATAAAAAATTGTTATTAGCTTTTAAATATTTTTCTATTTTTTTGTTATTTTTCTGGAATTGTTTGCTAATTTTATGTATTTTAAAGACAAAAATATCCCAAATGTGGGATAAATAAAATACCCAAAATTGAATTGGATTTTAAAAATAGTAAATAAACTCCGAAATTACCCAGGACAATTTTAATATATATATATATATATATATATATATATATTCATAAATAAAATTATAAAAAATATATTTTTGATTTTTAAATCATTTTTAGATTTTTTTGAAGGAATTTGGGGTTTTTGGATTTTTAGGCTTTTTTGTTTTTCTATTTTTAGTGATTTTTGGTCTGTAAATAAAATAGGATAACATATACTATATGATTTTTTTTGGAATTTTTAGAGATGTATTTATTATTTTTTGGTATTTTCTAAGTTAAACAGGGAATATATAGGCTCCTTTTCATTTTTTAATAGTTGGATAAAATGCAAAAAAATTGCCAAATAAATATATGAGCGTGAAAGTAAATGACATGAAGCATTTAATCCTCCTTTTACGTATTTTTAGGAGCAAAATAGCTATATTTAATAAATAGATAAAGAGCATAAAAATATAAGTCATGGTAGGTGCATTTTGCAATTAAAAAATAAAGGTGACTTAGTGTAAATTCTCCAACATAATAAAATAATTATTTAATTTTTAAAGACCATTTCGCAATTACAAAACTCGCCAGGGCTTATATGCATAATTTCCTAAATTACGTGGGACTACACGTGACTCTAGGCGGGACCAAAGTATAGTTTATAAGAAGTGCGAGGGTTATTACAAAAATTTCCCATTTTTATAATGTTACATTTTATTTACAATATAAATAATAAAATATAATACTACAGGGTTGAAGGTGAAAATTAGCCCATTAAAGGCTGGATTGAGCAGCGCCGCTTCATTCATTTAGACACATGGCGCTCATCAACCGACAGATATCGATTCACCCTTGGATGACTGCGATTAGATCGTGGATGGTGATCAGACGGTGATGGTTGTGGCGCATCCAACGGTTGATGATCAAATTGGGGCCTCATTCTTCATCCGACGACAGGGAGTGTATGAGGAAGAACAGGGAAGGAACTCGCCGCTGGCGAGTTCCTTCCGACTAAATCGCCCTCCCCCGTCGGTCTTTGCTGCTCCAAAGGGGCTTCAAAAGCTCCTGGGGCTTCGTCTCTTGACCGAGGGCTACAAAATGCTCAGGTCTGCGCTAGAGCTCCTTCGCGAGGTCGAGGAAGTGCAAGGGTCCCAGGTACTAGGTTCTCAGCAAAATCGAGCCCTTGGGGGTACCTTGGTGCACCAGACCTACAAAAATATTACGCGTAAGAAAAGGAAGTGTCTGGGGCCTTATTTGGTGAGAAAAATGGAAGTTGGAGTCAGGCGGAGGTCTCCAGCGAAAGTGGCAGTGGAGAAGACCTGATCTCCAGATCGAGTATGGATCTGGGTGTGCGAAGACATGCAGGGTGTTGGGATGAGAGAGGGGAAGGAGATCGAGGTGGAAACAACGGTCGGATATGGGCGAATCATGGTGGGAAGGGTCCATCGAAGCAGAGCTCTGGTGAACTATGAGTCATCGTTTCTATGCTAAAATGATATACTACAGATTAATCTAATTGCAGAACTAAAAAGCACAAACAAAAATCTATCTAAAATGAGTAAAGGCACAACTCGTACCTGGCCGGAAGTCAAGGAGCACGACGGTCGCCGGAGCGCCACCGCATGTCCTTCCTCCGCAAGCACCCACGACCTTCAGGGATGAACTACCTATCACATAGAGACATGCTTGGCTGAAGGAGAGAGCTCTAAAGCTAGGGAAATGGCCAAAATTGCGAGGAGGACAGAGGTGGTTTATCGATAGACTATGGGGAGCACCCTTATTGACCGGGCGGAATCAATGAATCGATCGTATGTACAAGAGATTAGAGAAGACGACGTAGGGCTATGATGACCGTGGAGCAAATCCTGTGAAGGGAGTGAAGGTGATTAAGCGATAGATCGAAAGGGAAAATGGCAAGAAAAGTTGGGAAAAGAAGGACTCGCATAAAATCTGGAGCAGGGGGAGTTGACTGGCGGTCAACTAGCAACCTAACGTGATTGGTCCACGTCAGGTCGCTACAGGACAAAATAGCTGGGTTATTAAAGAATATTTAATTAAAAATAATAAATGATTTTATTATTTTTCTATTATAAAATAATAAAATGTTTATTATTTAATGTAGTATTTTAATATAATTTTTATTTAATTATTGGTATATTTTATTAGTAGTTAGTCTTTAATAGTGTATTTATAGGTATATTTGCTTATATTTTGTACATTTTCATTTTTATTCTGTATATTTTATTTTATCATTTTATTCTGTTATTTTATATATTTAGAACTTATTTTTATAAGTATAAATATATTTTTATTATATTTTTATGATGTAATTTGTATTCTTAAATAAATAGATATGTATACTTTATAGGTATATTTATAAGTATTTTACCTATATTATATATACATATTTTTATTTTAATGTATTTTATTGGATTTTATTTTCAGTTTATATTTTTAATAGAATATAGATAATATTTACAACATTATAAAGAATAAAGAATAAAAGAATGAGATCGACTTTTATTTATATACAATTAATAAGATATGTATTTTGCCTATGTTTTCACATTGACTTATTTTATTTAATTTTATTTTGGTTTTATTTTAGTTTCAATATACACATATGTTATAAATAATAATTAAAAAATTACAAAAATATAAATTAGTGAAAATAATGAATAATGAATAAATTGTATATTTTAATTTGTATACTATACAATATGGGTCAAAAACCTAACTTTCACATAGTCACTCTAAAAAAATATAAAACCACCACCATTAAATAGCTTGTAAAATGTTATATACAATTAGAGGTGATTTTGATATGTTTTGAGTTTTTATTTGAAAGATATGGGTCTGAGAAGTTGGGTTTTTGGCTTTTTATTTTGTGTATAAAATGAACATTATATGTTCTTTTTGTACAAACTAAATTTTTTATTTTTATTTACATTATTATCTACAAATTTCATGTACAAAGTTTCTTTATTTGATGAATAAATAATAAAGAATAAAATAGGTGTAAAAAATAAATGGAATTGATTTCAATAATTGAACTTGTCACAACAAAATCAAAGTTTGGAGCTCAGGTTAGACCTTGATGTGAAAATGTGTGTGGAACCTGGTCGGGAACCAAATTTAAAACAAAAAAACCTTCAAGAGTCACTGAACTCGGTTCAAACCACCTCAATAGCCAGGTCAGAACTAGCCTACATCATACGCAAACCCTTATGACTATGAAGCCCACTTGTACAGTGTAAGTGATAGTGGCTTTCCCCAACTGAAATGACAAAGAGACTAACTTCTCCAGAATGACAACCCAATGATTTCCCAATCCTGCACTATATCCCCGAGGAACGAGGTATTCCCTTCTAAGTTCAAGTGGCATCCAACTCAAGAGGAGGAGGTGGAGAAAATAATGGATGGTAGCCAGTCTACCTACCTATCCTGAGATGCATGACCAGTGTTGTCAAGTCATCCAGCTGCAGGCTCACATGGTATAACTTTGATGCTCAAGCTTGCTTATTTTATATACAACATATATACATACTCTAGCAGGCATTTTATTTTCCATCAGGCCTGCCCATTTTTTGGAGTTTTATTTCAACATACTATTTACATCAGCATTCACATAAGGAGTTTTTCCTCTTGAGCCAGAAGACTATCCCTCTTTTGAAGCATTATTATAACCCATACTCTCTTGTCTTTAGACTTCATGGTAACTGGACCAGGTTGGGGTGCACTTCCCTCCCTAGAAGAGGACGAATGTTTCCACTCGTGTGCATCTCAAACTGAAACATCTAATCCCCTCACCACTCCAACTGAGTTGAGCCAAGTGAAAGATGCTAGTGTCAAAGTTAGGTCATGACCGACAAGAGTCATGCGTACGTCTCGAAAAGTTCTAATTAGTCCGTTGAGGTGACTTGAACCTGGCCTTGAGTCTCAAAGAATTAATCCTAATGGACCTGAAGTACCTTAAACCTAGTTCCCATGAGGTTCCAGTGCAGCTAGGTGTAGTAAGGTCCAACTAAGCTCCAAGCTTCGACTTTATTTGGACTTGTTCAATCATCAAGCTCAATCTTGAAGAATGTGAATGATATGCAACCACTATGTACAATGTAGAAAGAATGATGCAATTTTTCAAAAAAGAATTTGAAAAAGAAAAGGATTTTTACACAAAGAATTCTTCAAAAATAAATTTTGGTGCAAGAAATATAAAATATATACTACTATTACACGGGCATGCCGCTTTTTATTTATTTACAAGGGTTAAGGTTTTAAAAAATTTATAGGTTTTAACAAGCTATTTTTATAGGTATATATACAAATGTTAAAGCATTTATTATTTGTGTATAAATTTTTTTATTTGATGATGCATTTATTCCTCAAATTTATTTGAAAATAATTTTGAAAACTATAGTAAAATATAATTTTATCAAATATTTACAAACATTTGAAAGCCATTTTGCAAAGATTTTGCAAACAATATACATAGATTTTTTCAAAATATTTTTACAACCATTTTCAAAGTCATTTGCAAATAGGTTTTCAAAACTTTTATTTCACATGAAGAATAGAATTTTTGCAAGTCAAAACATTTTTACAAAGGTTAAAAAACATTTTACAAAAAAGTTTTCCAAATGGGTCGTACCATTTTTCAAATCATTTTGCAAAAATATTTTTAACCTGATTTACTAATCAGTATATACAAACAGAATTTGATGAATGAATGTTGTTATTAAGTGATTTTTAATGAATTATAAATGTATATATAGTATATTAAGCCATATTTATTATTATCAATACTAAGTACGAGTTATGGCTAAAGTATATACAGAGTATATACGACCCCCTATACTTAGCATGATCTATGACCTCATAGATTGAAGAAGAGAAAGAGAAAAAATAACTCATTCTGAGTATAGAAAAGCCTATACTACAATGACTGAATGAGAAAAGAATGAATAAATAAATGAAAAAGAAATTGGCCGTCCCCTCAAACTTAGCATCAAATAATCCTTAGTACAACAGACTATACACAAAGCAAGGAGGGTCAAGGGTGGGAATAAATGGATTATAGCTCAGTTTGTCCCCCCTATACATAGGGTGAGATATCCCTAAGTATAGCAGAGCAAATCAATAAGAGAGGAGACCATGAAGGGGATCAAAGAATGAAAGAATCCGGGGTGCACCCCCCTATAATTAGGATAAAGTATGTCCTAAGTACTGAATACTGACAAAAAGGGGCGACATATTTTCTGTAGAAAATGAAAAATGAAAACAAAAAGAAGAAAATACATAGATATACAGATATATGAAAAAGATCGTGGAGAATATACGCATCACTCCCCCTATACTTAGGGTGAAAGATCCCTAAGTCTACGCAGCGACAGGAATGATGAAACAGAACGGAGAAAGAACAACACGGTGTGTACACCCCTATACTTAGGATGAGGTATGTCCTTAGTATAGATACACAGATATGGCGAAAGATATGGGGTACACATTACATATGGGAGAAAGAAGGAATGTAAGACCAAACACATATATACGACAACATAGACTGGTGAAGTGCATGACGGTATTTGACAAGTCAATATCGCACTTTCGTCATCGTCTCCCTATGAGGTGAGGATGCAGTCAGAAATTGAAAAGACACAATCAAGTAACATGAAGTAGATCATCAACTCATAAGGAAGGAATGAGTGAGTGGATCCAGTACTATAAGACTAGGAGGAAGAGTACACAGTACAGAGTCCTCCAAGTCAATCATGGTCTCCTAAAGAGATTTGAAAGTGAAGAGCAGGAGACTGTCTATGCAGCGGCGTGATATCCAGTGATCATAAGGTCAAAAGGATCAGGGACACACCGAACACCACAAGACATGGCTCAGCCTTATGAGTGTCCTCAAGGTGAGAAGACTCAGATGAGTCAAAGATCGTAGAATAATCATAAGACACAGCTCCGTGCTCCTACATACAAGAGGCACAACTAGGTAGGAGACCGAGTACACAATTCTGAAGACCCGACTTCATACTCCACTAGAAAGGAGACACCGGAATTGTTTGCCGAGCACCTAGAAAATGATGTACCCTTTCGCAGATAACCCTCGGGGAGTGGTACATACTAGTCAATGAATATTCAGAAGAGAGCTCACCCTTGCGAGGGTCGTCAAGGTGAGCGGACTCAAAAGGAGTCAGATCCATCAGACTCATTAGAAGCGTTCTCGGTAGGCGACAGTTCGACTACTATCATAAGAGGTCGTTTGATCAAGAAAATGTGACAGTGTCCCACAGACAACCCTCGTGGAGTGTACTGCCAACTTGCAAATGAATAATTAGAGCAAGAAATCTCATCCTTGCGAGGACCGTCAAGGAGAGCAGACTCGAGGGAGTCCTAGTCAAAGTGGTCCCCAGGTCTCATATACCGGATACAAGGAGAAAGCAGTGGGACCAGAAATATACCAAACGACTCGGTTCCATTCTCCAACAAATAGGAGACACAATCAAAAAGGAGAACCAAGCGTAAATAAAGTGTTGCATTTACCCGCAAACAGTCCTCGGAGAGTAATATGAGCTAAGTAGAGAATATTCATATCAGATCTTGTCCTTGCGAGGGTTGTAAAGGAGAGAAGGCTCAAAGGAGCTGGATCCATCAAACGGATCCTGAGAGGCGGTCTCGGTAGGTGACAACTCGACTACTAGAAGAGACCAGCAGATATAAGAAAAAATGTCATAGTCTCTCGCAGATAACCCCCAGAGAGTACTATGAACTAGTCATGAATAATCAGAAATGTGGGACACATCCTTGCGAGGACCATCATGGAGAGCAGACTCAAAGGAGTCAATGAAGTTGGCCTCGTGCACCGACATATCAGGCACACACTCAAACAGGGAGGCCAAAATGACGAATCAAACGACTAGATTCCACGCTCCAACAAGATGGCAGTGCACACAGTGATGGAACCGAGCGTAAAGAAAATGTCACAAACTCCCACAGATTTCCCTCGAGGAGGTATGCAAACTCGGTCAATTACATCGTAGGAATGCTGGCGTCACATCTTAGGTCCTCGAAACCAAACGATCATCAATCCTCAGGAGGGCATAAGATCCTGTCATGGACAAAAGATCCGAGCTCATCAATAGCAATGCGGTCCCTCGAATTAATCCAATCAGTGGGGAGGGCACAAAATATAAGCATAGATCCTCTAAGTGCCACAAATGGATGGACGAATCAAGAGATTGAGGATGGGTCAATTAAGGAGATGAGTGAAGGCATGTGGGTTCCTATCACTGTCACTATGAAGCATACATCAAGATAGTCAATCAAATCTCTAAATCAAGACGGAAGGATCCGCAAAATAGTTCAGACAATCATATCTCATGGAATCCTCATCAAGTCAGTATGAAGCAATCACATCCTCAATCCGATGTACAAGATCGAAAATCCTCGATAAAGAATCACACCTAGTAATTGTGCATCATCAAAGTCCTCAATAAGCTCCAAACACATATCAAGTCCAGATCCTCCAAATGTAGCATACCAATCTCAACATCCTCAAAATGGGCCCGACTTACTCAAAAAATCAATGGAAGTCATAATCCTAGATGTGGGCTATATCCATAAGCACAACAATCACGTGTAATAGAGGATATGATACGGGGGATACGAGGAGGGTGGACGGGAAGAGATTGGAACAAAGACAAAATTGTGTATTGCACACAAGGTGGGAACACATCCAAAATTGTGGTTCCAGGAGAGGTCTCCTCGAACCAGACTAGATATTGGTGATATGGTAAGGAGAAAAAGCGCAAAATCTGGCAAAGGCGGTGAAGCTCAAAACCCAATATCACGACTCGAATGTAAATGAGGAAATATATGTATAAGAGAGGTAGACGGACTCACTGATGAAAATACACACACACAGGACTGAAGACTCTAAGAATGAATGAAACATAGATGGACTCAAAGTCACAATCAATACACAAAGCAAACCCAAGTTCACCTGCTCAACATAGTGAAGACCGAGATGTGGTCTTTTTATCTTGTTGATTTCAGAGTTAGGTGATCATCCAAAAGTTGTACACACCAAAGACAGGCTTGGTATTTGGGCCCTAATCCTTAGCATGTACGTGAGAATAAAATGCACATACAAGGAGGGGGTTACTCTCCCCAAGACAAGGAATCCATTACATTTTATTTTAGAGATCAAGTAGAGTTAGCAGTCCCGATTTTATTTTGGTTATTACTTTTTTTGGTTTATTTTCAATGCACGACCCTAACAAGGTTTTAAATTTTATTTAGCATCCTAGGTGAACAAAATCAGAGGGAGAAGGTCGAAAAAGCCTTGCAATTCTGAAATCGATGATGCATGCAATGTCAAAAGACTTACAGTGCTTTCCAGGATGCACAACATAATTAAAAACCTATGCTAGATGACAATGTGAGCCGACGAAATCACCCTAGATACAAAAATTGCTATTATCGTGAAGAACCACATGCTAAATATCTAGAGATGAGATCCAAAAGTCGGATCTCTGAAGTGCATCAGTGTCCGCCACAACGAATCCTGCAAGCGCTGCATAAAACTTTTCTCGGCGCTCGATCTCAAATTTAAATTAGTAGCAAATTCAAAATTTGACTAAGTCCTTAAGCGAAGCTATAGGTACACACAATTATATTAGGGGCTTTAGACCTTAATCTATCGAGCAAGCATATACTAAGCTAAGGCTCATTCACACAAATAAATAAAACAAAACTGAAAAACAAAATAAAAAATAAAAATAAAGCAATAAAAACATGAGAAAACCGACGAGGCCCCCAAGGGAACAATCCCTCGGGCACTGGACCTTAGTAAGTCGAAGAGTCTGGAGAGTCCAAATTATTACAATTATAAGTGTCACTCTCTCACACATAATATACACAATAATAATGAAAAATAATGGACTGCTCTTCAAAAATTCTTCTCCATTTATCTTTGATGCTCTCTCCTGATGGCTAGGTCTGAAAGTCGACTCCGCCTTGCTTGGGTGCATTGGTCCTCCAAGGAGGTCCTCCTTCACGTAGCGGTCCCTCGCAACAAAGTCAAATAGAGAAGAGTGGTCAGAGCCATCACAATGAATTTTAAATAATAATGAGAAATAAATAAATGAATAACAAAAATAAATGCAACAAATAAATGAACAAGAGATACTAGACAAAACTAAATAATATCCAAGTAAGTGGTGTTGCTCACCGGCATTGGCACCATTTTATAAACCCAAAAAAAATTTTGTCAAGAATCTAAGTATGTATCACACAAGGCAGAGACACAGTCCCTGTGGCGACCCACAACGAAAACCTCGGGTTCCATAAACAATTAACCCACAACAAGAATAAAGTAATTAAATATAAAAAATGTAGAGTTAAAATTTATTATAACTACACAACAATGTGTATAGCGTGCAAGTATGTGTAGAGGTCGAACATAGGGAGCAAATGGGAGAAGGAGGCAAAAATAATGCTCAAAACTTTGTCTTTTATCTTTGGTCCATGTTATTGTTTTTGTCGGTTTTAAATTTATATTTTTTTAATTTTTGTTTTATATTTCTATATTTTATTTTTATATTTTCCAATTTTTATATATTCTTTTTATTTTTTATATTACTTTTTCTTTTATATAAACAATATAGCCTATATAAGGCTTTTTATATACCATATAAAGTTGTATATTGATAAATATTAATAAATATGGATAAAATACAGATAATAAATTGTTTTTGGGTTTTTAATATTTTCCTAATTTTTTTATTATTTTTCTGGTATTCTTGCTAATTTTTATGTTTTTTAAAAGTCAAAAATATCCCCGAGGGATAAATAAAATACTTGAAATTGAATTGGATTTTAAAAATAGTAAATAAACTCCAAAATTACCCAGGTCAATTTTAATATGTAAATATTCATATAAAGAAAAGTATAAGATGGGAAAACATATTTTTGGATTTTTAAATAATTTTTATATTTTTATAAAGGATTTTGGAGTTATTCGATTTCTAGGAATTTTGTTTTTCTATTTTTAGTGATTTTTGGTCTGTAAAAAATTAGATAAATATACTATATGCAATTTTTTTGGAACTTTTAGAGATGTTTTTATATTTTTTGGCATTTTCTAAGTTAAAAAGGGAATATATAAGCACCTTTTAATTTTTAATAATTGGATAAAATGCAAAAAATGCCAAATAAAATAGGGGCGTGAAAGTACATGGCATGAAGCATTTTATCCTCATTTTATGTATTTTTAGGAGCAAGATAGCTATATTTAATAAATAGATAAAGAGTATAAAAATATAAGTCTTGATAGGGGCATTTTTGCAATAAAAAATAAAATCCAAGGGGCTTGGTGCAAATTTACCAAAATAATAAAACAATTATTTAATTTTTAAAGACCATTTCACAATTACAAAACTCGCCAGGGCTTACATGCAAAATTTCCCCAGCTACGTAGGGACTACACATGACTCTTGGAGGGACCAAAGTACAATTAACAAGAAGTGCGGGGGCAATTAAAAATAATTTCCCATATATTTATAAAATTACATTTTATTTACAATATTAAATAATAAAATACAAAATTGTGGGGTTAAAGGTGAAAATTACCACATTCAAGGCTGGATCGATTGGCATTGCTTCATTCATTTGGACACGTTGCGCTCATCTAATGGCAGATACCAATTCTCCCTTGGACGATCGCGATTAGATCACGGATGGCGATTCGACGGTGATGGCAACAACGCATCCAACGGTTGACGATCAAACTGGGCCTCCTTCTTCATCCGAAGGTAGGGAGGGGCTGAGGAAGAACAGGGAAGGAACTCACCGCTGGTGAGTTCCTTCTAACGAGATCACCCTCCCCCTGTCGGTCTTCGCTGCTCCAAAGGGGCTCCCAACACTCCTGGGGCCTTCGTCTATCGACTAAGGGCTACAAAATGCTCAGGTGTCCGCTAGAGCTCCTCTACGAGGTTAAGAAAGCGCAAGGGTCGAAGGTACCAGGTTCTTAGCAAAATCGGCCCCTTGGGGGTCCCTTGGCACACCAGACCTGCAAAAACATTACGCACAATAAAAGGAAGGGCATGGGGCCTTATTTGGTGGGAAAAGTGGAAGGTGGAGTCGGGCGGAGGTCTCCGATGAAGGTGGTGGTGGAGAAGACCTAATCTTCAGACCGGGTATCGATTTATGTGAGCGAAGGCATGCGGGCGTACGGAAGCGAGAGGGGAAGGAGATCGAGGTGGAAATGGGGGTCGGATTCAAGCAAATCATTGTTGGAAGGGTTCGCCGGAGCGGAGCTCCGGCGAACTACGAGTCATCGTTTCTACGCTAAAATGCCATACTACCGATTAATCTAATTGTAGAGCTAAAAAGCACGAACAAAAATCTATCTAAAATGAGTAAAGGCGCAACTCGTACCTGGCCGGAGGCCAAGGAGCAGGACGGTCGCCGGAGTGCTACCATGGCGCACCTCCTTCCTCCACAAGCATCCACGACCTTTAGGGATGCACTACATGTCACGTAGAGACCTGCTTGGCCGAAGGAGGGTGATCTAGGGCTAGGGAAATGGCCAAAATTGTGAGGAGGACAGAGGTGGTTTATCTATAGATAATGGGGAGCACCCTTATTGACTGGGTGAAATCAATGAATCGATCGTATGTACAAGAGATTGGAGGTGATGGCGTGGGTCTGTGATGATCGTGGAGCAAATCTCATGAAGGGAGTGAAGGAGATTGAGCGATAGATCAGCCGGGAAAATGGCAAGAAAAGTTGGGAAAAGATGGACTAGCATCAAATCCATAGTAGGGGGTAGTTGACTGGCGGTCAACTCACGACCTGACGTGACTGGTCCACGTCAGGTCGCTACAAGACAATATTTTATTTATTAAAGAATAATTAATTAAAAATAATATATGATTTTATTATTTTTCGAGTATAAAATAAAAAATGTTTATTATTTAATATAGTATTTTAATATAATTTTTATTTTTGGTGTATTTTATTACTAGTTAGTTTTTAATTTATAGGTATATTTGCCTATATTTTGTACATTTTTATTTTTATTTTATATATTTTATTTTATTGTTTTATTCTTTTATTATATATATTTAGAACTTATTTTAATGAGTATAAATAGATTTTTATTATATTTTTATGATGTAATTTGTATACTTAAATAAATAAATATGTATATTTTATAGGTATATTTATAGGTATTTTACCTTTGTATTATATACATCTTTTTATTTGAATGTATTTTATTAGATTTTGTTTTGGGTTTATATTTTAATAGAATATAGATGATATTTACAATATTATGAAGAATAAAGAATAAAAGAATGAGACCCACTTTTATTTATATACAAGTAATAACATAAGTATTTTACCCATGTTTTCACATAGACATATTTTATTTTATTTTTCTTTTTGGTTTTATTTTAGTTTCAATAGGCACATATGTTATAAATAAAAATTACAAAATTACAAAAATATAAATTTGTGAAAATAATAAATAATGAATAAATTGAATATTTTAATCAGTATAATATACAATGAGAGTCAAAAACCTAACTTTCACATAGTAACTCCAAAAAAATATATAACCACCACCATTAAATAGCTTGTAAAAATTTATATACAATTAGAGATGATCTTGATATATTTTGAGTTTTTATTTGAAAGATATGGGTCTAGAAAGTTGGGTTTTTGGCTTTTTATTTTGTGTATAAAATGAACACTATATGTTATTTTTGTACAAACTCAATTTTTTATTTATATTATTATCTACAAATTTCATGTAAAAAGTTTCTTTATTTGATGATTAAATAATAAAGAATAAAATAGGTGTAAAAAATGCATGAGTAATGAATAAAAGAATTGGTTTTTTTTCTATTTTTGCCCCTTATCCCCCCCTAATTCATTCCTTGTCGACCAACTCAATTCTTGACTTGGTCTTGGTGTTCAAGGTCATAAAATATCTTCGATATTTTATTCTTTTTTTCTTTTCTTCTCTTTATTCTATAATTTTGGCATTAAAACCATTTTTTATATACAATTAATGCAATAAATAATGAACCTATTTTGTACAATTTAATGCTATTAACTTTCATTAACTAGGGTTTTTAAGGCCAAAATAATAGAATAAAGGTGATGAAATGGAGATTCATCAGGTGCTCCACTCAGAGTGGAATTTAAGGTCCATAATATTGAGCACCGAGGTGAGTTTATCCAGTCTCCTATTATTTTTAGGAAGCTGTTCTTAGTGTTGGCTAAGGCAATTATAGATTGTGAGACTAGGGATATTGATTTCCCTACATTGGGTACATACATATCGCATGTGACCTTTGGCAACACACACTATCCCATTGTGACCCACATAGTTGTTGACAGTTGTGACCATCGAAAGAAGATGAGTCCTACCTCTCCACTACACCTGAAATACCGTCTGTCGAGCCGACCATTAGTTCAGATACTCCCCATACATCTATAATTCTCGTTGCTTCCATCACCACCACTATGAAAACTTATATAGAGGACTCACAAATAAAATCTCTCTTTGATATGGAAACCATCTTCTCCGATTATCTTGACCATTTTGGTGATTCGACTCCTGTGCCTTGATTGTCACAACCACCAACTAGAGAGATGGTAAACATCTCACACCTCAGGTTTACGACGACAACCATAAAGAAGAGCACTGATTCCATGAGGTATTCCCCTAAACCCCTCAACGTGTGTCACTCTCATCATCCTCTCCATACCCCAGGTTCTAGAAAATCAACTATGATGGTCTCCTCCGAGGATTCCTCTTTTCAATGACATGATCATCACAAATGGGTATGGTAAGCCTATCATTCAACCATACTCGACCAAGCAACATTGTGTCGATTGTCGATGGCCATTACATCCTCCTCACTACTATTCTTTTGGGGAAGAATCCCACAGCGGCACATGTCCACACTTCATCTTCCCTATCTGTTCTTGCAAGAAGGTCCATCACAAACCTTCTTGATCGTTGTACATTCTTATTCCATCTTGGATAGATTTTCCTCTTTTTGTTCCCTTCCTCCCCAATTATCTGTATCACTCTCCCTGGCTACATATCATTGTCATTTTGTGTCTATACTTAGGATAACTATATCCTAAGTATAGGGGGAGAGTGACTTGAGTCGCTCCTTCTTTTCTCTTTCATTTATTTATCTGTGCATCCCCAAACCCCATCATTCTCACATCTAATCCTTTTCTATATTTACGCTGAAAAGAGCCCAAGTATAGGGGGTGTCGATGCCCACATTGTATATTCATCATCCATTTCTTCTCTTGACCTCGACCACCCTATTTTTACTCTTCTTCTACACTTAGGCTGATCAGAGCCTAAGTATAGGGGGATGTGTCGACTTCTATACTTATATTCTTTTCACTCTTTTACGCTTGGCACAAGCTATGTATTTCCCCTACTTTTTGTGCTTTGAGGACAATACACGCTAAGTACAGGGGGGTGTGTCTATATTACATATATACTTTACCCATAGATTGCACATCTGTGTATTTTTGTATATATTCTTTAATAAATACGAGATGGGTAAACTTGGTAAAAAAGTTGTTGTGTTTTTGTAAAATATGTAAAATGCATGTAAATTTTTATAATGTGTATATTTTGTGAAATAGATGTATGTTTTATACAAGCTATCTAATGCTCTCTTTGTAAAACTTGTAAAAGCTGTAAAAGTTTTATAAATATTTCTCTTTTGTAAAATTGTTGTAAATTGGAGGTATAAATAGATTTAGTTAAATAAAAATATCTTCTCATTCATTTTTGCATTAAAAAATCATTAAAAAAGAACTTCCACTTCATTCTTATCCATTTCATATCATCTATATATCATGTATATGCAAAGTGGAAAGTCAGCGGGTTGTAAACCAATTTATGAGTAAAAACTGAGAGTGGACATGACCTGACCTTAATCTCCTTATGTTTTAGAGTATCTTCATTTGGAACTAGGTTTTTAGGAACTTTAGGTCTTTGACTTAATTCTCCTAGTTCACTAGACAGTGTCTAGGCCTGACTCTTAGTGTCTAACATGGTCGCCTCATTATGCGCAGGCCATTGGATGAGGAATTATTTTGTACTCTACATTGTGCACTCAGCTTAACTTAGAAGAGGTATTGGAAGATTGCGTTTCTTTTTCTTTGGTAGAGTGGACATCTAAAGACCGGAGTACCGGTTGAAAGAAAGCTTAGGATAGAGATGGGCTGCTAGCACAATTGTTTCTAAGACCCCAAAACATGGGTGGACCAAAAGATTCTATATCCGTCATGGCAAAAAAGATCCATGCAGAGCAACCACAATTTCTACTAAAAAGAAGCCAATACCAAAAAGAACAACATTTGACCACAAGGTCCAATCTTCAGATAACCTGCATATCTAGTGAAGACTTGGCTATACCGATCAAGCTTCATAGAAGAGTTGACTACACTGGTTACTCCTGTCCTGTTAAATGTAGAAAATTGCTGGTTCCTAATGCCAGGTCTTGGAAGGCATGAGGTGCCTGACAAGTCGGGTTCAACAATTGTTGTATCGATGCCTCTCATATTACTTAGAACTTAATCAATCCTCATAAATGAATAATAATCAAAACCCATGTGTGCATGTGTAAAGAGATCATGCAAGTGTGTATGAGTTATGAAATTTATTTAACTCTACATGAAAGGTGTATAAGGCATGCAAGTAGAGTGTCGTCCACGGGAGCAAACATGGATAGATCACAAAAATGGAACCTAATTTAAACAATCATGAAAAAATGTTTTTGATAGTTTTTGCAACCTTTTAGGCTTTTATTTGTGTTTTGTGGGTTTTTAATTTTTATGATTTTATGGGAATTTTAATTAGATTTTATATTTTTATGAATTTTTAATTTTGGAAATGTTTTAATTAATTTTTATATTAGATAAATAATAATATATGTGAGAAATAAAAAGGAGAGACAAGATAAATTCTTTATGTATTTTTAAAATATAGTATGTAAACTTAAAATGCACAAAATAAAATATTTTTGGATTTATATATTTTTCTCTGTCCATGGTATTTTTAAGGTAGTTTTGAGCCTTTTATGGATTTTCAATGTTTAAAATACACAAAATAAACCAAATAGAAAATACAGGAGCTTAAAATGGGCCTAACAAATATCCACCAGATCAAAAAGGATCAAAATTAATTTTCCTGTATAGCTGCCAAAATAAATAAAATTTAGAGCTCTAAAACATTTTTCAAATTTTTATGTTATTTTTTATGTTTTTCTTTTCTGTTTTTTGTGTTTTGTAATTTTTAAGGTTTCTTTTTTGTATTTTTTAATGAATTTTGGATATGTTGTAAAATATAGTGAAATAGACTACTCTATTTTTTGGTTAGTTTAAAGCCATATTTGAATTTTTAAGATTTTTATAAGTCAAAATAGGAAATAATAGCTTGTTTTTGAATTTTTATAAATAGAAAAATAATAATAAATACCTTAATAAAAATAAATGTGATAGAATATCATAAAAGGTATTTAAAATAATTTTCCTAGTTTTTAAGAGCTAAGTAGTTGATTATTCTAATTAAAACAAAGAACACAAATAATGCAACAATACATGGACCATTCTGCAAATAAAAAACCAAAGCATGAATTTTGGAATTTAAAACTAAAGTCCAGGGGTCAATCAACAATTTATCCAATTAATTTCATAATAAAAAAGTGCATGGTAGGGGTATTTATGCAAATAAACTAAAGTCCATGGTGATTCATGTAAAAATCCTAATTAAATACAAATTTAATAGATAGGGACTAAAATGTAATTTCACAAAATACTTTCATAATTTCATAAGTCCAACAAAGTATAGGGGTTACCTTGCAATTTTTCCATAAAAACCCTCATGTAGGACATCATGTTAGGTGAGCTGGCCTGGACGAAATAATAAATATCTGAAAGCTTAGGGTTAAAGTTGCAAAATATCCAAAGTTTTTTATATTACAATAGATATTTACAGGACCAAATGATAAATACCAGAAATTAGAGGAATTAAGTAGCAAAACACCCACTCCTTGCGTGAACACACGATGTAGATCAGATCACTTAACCTAACCAACAATGGAGAAGCTCTGGTATCGGTTCGCGGTTGGACGGTTGCGATTAGATCCTAAGATGGATCTGATGGCTGGGAAGGTGGCCGATCCAATGGTTGTGTGCTTCCTGGAGTGTGTTCATAATCAGATGGCGGAGGAGCTACTTGGAAGAACGGGGAAACATCCCCAGCTGGGCAAACTTCGATCGGGGCTTCTATGCAACTCCGGCAATCTCTTGCATTGTGGACATGCTCTACTGGTTCGTAGGGAAGCCTCGTAGCTATAGGTACCTTCACGGAGATCTAGGACCCAATGATGGGGTCTTGTGGTCCGACAAAGCCCAGGATACCTAAAAGCCTTCTTGTGGACTTGGATCCCCCCAGACGGGTTCCTTCTCAGCTGCCACCGGTAGGGTTAGCTTAGGGGCATGGAAGCGAAGCTTCCAAACCTAAAAACTAGCAGAAAAAATGGGGAATGGAGTGGGGAAGGGGGTCACCAATGATGGGCAGAGGAGAAGACTCGTCAGACCCGATCTGAGAATGATCGTAGGGGAAAAGGTGATATGGGATATGAAGAAGTGATGAGAAAGATAATGAGGATGAAATGAGCGGCAGAGTCGGTGTTTGATGACAAAGATAGGCGACGAAGCTTTAAGCTCTGATGAGGTGATCTTTTTGTATTTTTTGTTAATATATATGAAATCAAAGCAAACCAAATCTACGACAAGCTAACTGGAACTAAAATAAACAAGACTACAACAAAATAGAGCATCTCACTAGCCATGTTGACTTGAAGCAAAGGTTCACTTGAAGGGTTTAGATGAACTGGATTCAACTTCCTCCTCTTTTGTCCACACCTCAGATCAGGGGCTCTGATGTCTTGTCACAAGGGGGAGTCCTCACGAGTGAACTTAAGGGTTACATGCGAAGGGTGGTGATAAGAGAACCCAAAATGGAGGAGGTGGAGATTTTATACAAGTGAGAAAAAGGTAAAAAGGTGATTAGGGTTTTGTCCAAATGATCCACCAAAATTGAATCAAAAAGATATGGCGAGAGCAAGGGTGATCTGATCAAGAAAAAGTATCAAAGAGTCAATGCCAAAAAGAGAAAGGATTTGGCAGAAAACATTGGAGAAAAGGGGCGACCGACAACTCTGACAAACCGTAGAAAGGGGGAGGGGGTGTTGACCTGGGGTCAACATTCCCTGTCCTTTCATTGGTGCACGAGGGACACTAAATGACAAACAAAAACTAAAAATAAAAATAAAAAAAATGAAATAATAAAATGATTTTTTAATAAAAACTTAAAAAAATAAAAAAGTTGCATATTTAATAAACTACGTTATGGTGATTTTTATCTATTTTTACATGTTAATTTATTTTATGTTAGTTTTTACATGTATGATCATAGGTATAAATTTGTATATATGATATATATTATTTTTGTTTTCTATTTTATATTTTATATTTTATATACATAATTTTTATATTTAAACTATATTGACAAAATAATTTACATATTTTCGTTTAATTTTATGAAGTTATTTATATACTTAAATAATGAGATATATGTATTATATAGGTATATTATAGGTATTCTTTACTTTATATTGAAGTAGTTTATTTATTGTGTTTTATTATTTATAGTTTTATTTTATTTTGATTATGTACATGTATTTTAGATAATATTTAAAAATTTATAAAAATATAAGAACATAAAAATATTAAGATTAAATATATGAATATTTTATATAAGGAAATTACACAATGAGGGTCCAAAAGCCAACTTTTGCATCTTAAATCCAAATTAAATGAAACCACTTCATTAAATTGATAATTTAATTTTATGAACAATAAAAATGAGTTTGGTAATTTTCGAGTCTATATGGAGAAGTACAGCTCTGGGAATTTTTCTTTGCGGTTTTTTATTTAGTGTCTCGGGCACATTGTGCATTATTTTTTAATGAAGTAAATTTTGTATTTTTCTTTGAATTTTTATGTACAACACATATTTTTAAATTTATTAATTTGAGGTATAAAAAGATGAAAATAGAATAGGTCCCAAAGTATAATATATTATAAAAAATAATTAGGGTTTTAATTCTATTTTCTATACAATTTCTCTACCCTATCTCCTCCTACTTTATTCCTTGTCGACCAAGTTAATACTTGACTTAGTCTCGAGGGTTAGGGTCATTCAGTATCTATGTTGCCTCCTTTACTTTTATTTTCTTTTATTTATTCCTTCATCTTACGGTTTAATTACATTGATTTATACACATTATATAGGTTATAATTCAAGTGTTAATTCAGGGGCATTATTGGTATTTACATGCATTTATCTTGGGATTAAAGTCTAAAATGAATGAACAAATGTGCATGAATGATAAGTCATCACTCCCCTATACTTGGCTTTGTTAGTCCCTACCAAACACTTATGATAATAAGTGCATGAAAAGAAATTAAAGGAAAGGAAAGGAAAGAACTTAGAACGATACTTATGTGTAATCTTTTCTTCATAAAATCAAAGTTTGGATCATAGTTGGATCTTTAAACTTTAAGTTTAGTTAGAGCCTTTGTGGGAATAGGATTTAAACTTAATAGCCCTTATGAATCATAATCCTCTATTCAGATCTCCTTAATAGCGAAATTAGAACAAGCCTTTTCATATGCAAACTCTTATAACTATGAATATTTCTTGTATAGTGTTAGTGATATGTAGCTCCTCTTAGATGAAGTGATAAAGAGACAGTCTTCTCTAACATAGTGACCCTAATTCTCCAATCCAACACCTCTAGGAGAGAGGCATTCCATTCTAAGTTCAAGTGCAACAGGCTTAAGAAGAGGAGGTGGAGAAGATAATGGACAGTAGCCAGTGTAGCTACCTATCTTGGGATTTTTGACCAGTGTAGCTAAGTCATCCAGCTGCAGACTCACATGAATACTCCGACTTAGAAGCACAAGCTTGCCAACTGAATATACATACTCCGACGACAATTGACTTTTCTTTGAATTTTTTCCCATCTATTCTTTTTAGAGTTTTTGGTTTTGCATTTTCTCTTTTTTTAATTACTTTTTACAACAGCATTCACATAAGGACGTTTTCCTCTCGAGCTAGTGGACTATCCCTCTTTTGAACCATTATTGCAACCCATGGTATCTTGTCTTTGGGCCTCGTCACTACTGGATCAGGTTGGGGTACAATGGCCACATATTGTGATTTCATATGTTTCCATTCGCTTGTGTCTCATGCCAGCAAATCCAACCCTCTACTACTTCTACTGAGTTGAGCGGGTAAGGCGCGAGTATGCAAGTTAGGCCAGTGCCTAAAAAGTCATGCATGTCTCGAAATATTCTACTTAGGCATACCAAGATGACATGTGAACATAGCCTTGTAGTCTTAAAGAATTAAGTCAAGCTGACTCGAGAAGCCTTAAATCCAGTTCCTACAAGTTTCTTGTGAATTTAAGTGTATTAAGGTCGTAACCAAGCTCCAATCTTTGGATTTTACTCGGACTAGTTAAATAGTCAATATCATTTTGAAAAATGCAAATACAAGGTATTTTCTGGAATAACTTTTATGGTTTTAAACTTTTATGGCATTTTTCAATTTGCAAATATTTAGAGATTTTTCAAAAGCTTTTGCAAATTTGTGTGTTTGGAAATTTTTTCAAATTTTTATGAATTTTTGAAAATGTTAGTGCAATATGTATGTGCGTATTCACAAATATTCACAAGTTTTTTATTTACAAGTTTTATATACAACTTTTATAAAAGATTTTTAGTTGAAGAAATATTTACACAATTATACACATTGTTCTCAAAATGATTCGAAAAAGTTTTTTAAAACGTTTTACAAACAATTTAAAAAACTTATTTTACAACATTTTTGCAAAGGTTTTGTCTTAAATCATTTTACAAATACTTTTCAAAGGTATGATAGATTTTTTCAATTAATTTTACAACCATTTTTACAAATCATTTGCAAGCATTTTAAAACCATTTTATTCAAACATTTTACAAGAATTTTATAAATAATTACAAGGAAATATTTTACAAATGGTTTTTAAAAATTTCACAAAAAAATTCCTAAGGTTTGAAAAGTATTTTCAAGATATTTTTACAACCAATTTTCCAACCATTTGTAAAAAAATTAAACTAATTTATTGAACATATTCACACCATTTTGAATTGAAAAATGAATTATTGCAGTCTTATGTGTCTCCATTTACCCAAATAAGCATAAAATTATTTTAAAGTAGTATGAGTTATGTCAATACACAACCCCCTCTACTTAACATGAACTATGTCCTCATATTAACCCTGGAGCAAAAAGGTAGAGATAACTTGTGCCAAATATAGAAGAGTACAAAAAATGACTCAAATAAAAGAAAAAATGATAAGTCCCCCCTAAACTTCGGATCAAGTAATCCTCCGCATAGTCGATTGTACACCAACATGGATGAGAGAGGGTGGGACTATACAAAATCAATGGTTCAGCTTGTCTCCCCCTATACTTAGGGTGAAATATCCCCAAGTATTTAACGGAAGATCAACAAGTTGAGAGACAAGTGACAAAATAAAGAACGAGCACTCAATGAACGCATCCCCCCTATAATTGGGATAAATTAACCGTAAATATAACATTGATGAAGGGGTTGAGTAAATAAATGGAAGTGGGAATAAAGGATGATGGAAAAGGAAAAGAACGAAAATGAAATAGTACTTTGTGCTCAAGTATCTAAATCCTCTGACTATTTGATCTCTTCCTGAAATACCACTTCAACTAAGTCAACTACAAACATGAATGTATCATGATCTATGTATGGCTTCAACAACTGTCCATTGACTACAAATGGTTGTGCTCAGATGACTACTCTAATATGAGAATTTTGCCGTTGTCACGCACAATGTTCAGTAGAAACGATCTTGTCCACTTGCTCTTTAATTTGCTCGGGAAAAGCTTCAATTTTCATCAAACAACCACATCTTCTGTCCTGGCATGTAAGACTTCCTTCTAATATGCTTGTCGTGCCATACTTTGGCTTTCTCCATGTACATCATGTTGTTGTCATATGAATAATTCTTGAGGAGTCTATCTAGATTTATCTTGCAATTCTGACCACCAAGTTGTGAGTCCAAGTTATAGATGTTAACTGCCTAAAGTGATTTGTGAATCAGCTCAATAGGAAGATGGCATTGCTTACCATAAACAAGCCGATAGGGAGACATACCAAATAGAGTCTTATATGTTGTTCCATAAGCCCATAGAATGGAATCAAGGAGTTGAGACCAGTTCTTCCTATCTGGTCGTATAAGTTTCTCTAGAATAGTCTTGATCTTCCTCTTAGATAACTTAGCCAAACCATTTAATTGTGGGTGGTATGGAGATGCAACATGATGTTTAATGTTGTTCTTCTTCATAAGCTTTCTGACTTATTTTTTCACAAAATGGCTTCCCCCATCTGAAATAAGAATCTTAGGAATCATGAACTACAAAATAATGTTATCCTCGAGAAAGTGACATACAGTATGACTATCATCGGAATGAGTGGGGACACCTCCACCCACCGATTCACGTAATCCACGACAATTCAGATGTATTTAAATCCTTGACTATTAGGAAATGGGACCATGAAATCAATTTCCCGAGCATCAAATACATCTGAAATTTGGATGAAATAGAGTGGCATAGAATCTTTGGAACCAATGGCACCTCCTAATTTCTGACAGTCAGTGCAACCTTTGACATATGTTGCGGCATCCTTGAATAGTACGAGCTACCAGAGGCCACACTGTAATGCTTTTGTCATCGTACAGTGCCCTAAATTGTGTCCTTCTACTTCGAGCTTATGGCAATGCTCGAGGAAACTAGTGTACTCATCTTGAGGAAGGCACCATCGCCAAATGTAATCCGTGCCTTCCCTATAAGGGTACAGTTCTTCCCACTAGTATAAATGGATGTTGTACAGAAATTTGTCCTTCTTGACGCGAGTCCAGTCTTGTGGAACTTTCTTAGACATGAGATAGTTCACAATCTCGGCATACCATGGGAGAGAACTGACATTCAAGATAAACTCATCAGGAAAGCTCTATGTGATAGGTACAATACTCAAGGGAGTCTTTAAACTTTCTAATCTAGACAAATGGTATGCTACCACATTCTTAACTATAGGCTTGTCTCTTATTTCTGAGTCAAATTTATGGAGCAGGATCCAACAAAGCAATTGTGGCATAGCATCCTTCTCGTCCTGTAGGCACTGGATAGCAAAGTGATCAGTGCAGACAATGATTTTTGAACCCACGATGTGATCTGAATTTCTCTAGGCAAACACAACGGTAAGCATCTCTTTCTCTGTTACAATATAATTTTTCTAAGCATCATTCATGGTTATGATGGCATACTGTATAGCAAATGGAACTCCATCCCTACGTTGTCCCAACACAATCAAAATAGCAGAATCCGAAGCGTCTATCATGATCTTGATCGGGAGATCAATTCGGAGGTTGTATGATAGGTGCTTGAGTAACCACATTATTCAATGTGATGAAGGCAAGGAGTACCCAATCATTGATAATAAACATAGTACCCTTTCTCAAAATTTTGGGGAGAGGTCAGGCGATCTTGTTGAAGTCTTAGATAAATTACCTGTAAAATCGAACATGCCCCATAAAAACCTGCTTCAGTGTTCTAGGTGGTTCAAGATTCACAATGACATCTACATGGGCATTTTGAGATTAAGTGGTCTAACAAAGTTTTGTCGGTAACCATGAAGTGGCTCTTTTCCCCAGAGAGCACCAGATTGGCTTCATAACATCTCTTAAGCACTTATTCTAAATGTATCAGGTAGGAATCGAAATCATCACCATAGACCGAGAAATCATCCATGAACACATTTAGAAAATTGCCTACCATGTCGGCGAACAAAGCCAACATACACCATTGGAATGTAGGAGGTACAATACACAATCTAAATGGCATCCGTCGAAAGGAAAATGTGCTAAATGGATAAGTAAATGTAGTCTTCTCTTGATCCCCATAGGTGATTACCACTTGGTTATACCTAGAGTACCCATCTAATAAATAGAAGAATGCTTTCCCTACCAATCTCTTGACGATCTGATCAATAAAGATAGCAAAGAGTGATCTTTCTTGGTCCTTGAGTTCAGGCGTAGGTAATCTACGCAGACACTCCATGATGTAGGTACTCGGGTCGAGATCTCCTCTATTTTCTCATTTGTGATCACAGTGATTTTGATTTTCTTTGGAATCACATGTAATGGGCTAACCCATTTAGAATCAGAGATGTTATAGATAAATCCAACCTCATATCATTTTTTAATCTCTTTCATGACATCTTCCCGGAGATTAGAAATCAACCTGTGTTGAAACTCACGAGACGGCTTGCTATCATCCTTTAAATAGATGTGAGGTGAACACAAGGTCGGATTTATCCCATGGAGATCAGAAATATTCCTACCAAAGTCCTTGTGGTTTTTCTCTAGAACCTCTAACAAGCAAGATTTTTGATGAACGATCATTCAAGATTTGATGATGTCTGGATACTGCTCAGGCTCTCCTACAAGGAAGCAACTTCAGCTCAGGTGGAATCAAATTTGACTTCTCAATTACTTTTGAAACTATACTTGTGGTTGGTGAATGCTTTACCAATGAATTAGAGTCCACCTTAGTTACTCTTGGCTCATACAGTGAAACATCAGACATATCTGCAATAATCTCCTCTTGTTTGGTTTGTTATGGGTATTTTTGAAACCAATGGATCAACTCTTCATATTCTACCACATCAGTGGCAATGGAGCAAAATTCATTTGTGTTTTCAAGGTCTTCCTCTGGGAGGAGGAAATCCTTGGTCTCAATTTCAGTCCACACAATATATGTATCTTTGATTTCCTCAAGTATGTCGTAGTCAGCTGCATAAAGAGGCATCCATCTCTTTATTGTGTTATCTTGCTTCTTTAGTTCAACACACATCTCTGTGGTTACCTTATCGCTTCTGGAGCAAAAGGTGATCTTTCCATATCCATAATCAACTACTGCCATGGATTTTGGTAGGAACGGTCGACCACATATGATCGGTGTCTAGAGTACGGTACCGAGGAGTCCATGTCCTATACAATGATGTCCACTGGGAATTAAATGCCTTGGACCATTACAATAATGTCTTCTAGCACCACATGGTTGCTTAACATATTGATCAGTAAACTGAAGGATAATCCTAGTTGGTTTGAGCAAAACGAGCCCAAATTCATTAGCCAAGGAAGTGGGCAAGAGGTTGATAGAAGACATGCTATCAAGTAGAGTGTGATCAAATATATGATTGAAAATCTGACATTGGATCAAAGGGGTTGCTATGTCTATATTCTTATGTGGGAGGTTACGGATCGCATTCACAGTTAGCATGTTGAGGATATACTTTTCAACTCTATTGCATCGGTTCTCGCAGGGTTGGCGCTTAGATGTACATGCCTCTTTCAGACACTTTTTGACATTAGGCATGCATTCCATGACTTGTAATAGTGGCATCTAAAGCATGATATTCTTTAGAATTTCAACAAGAGAAGGATACGATAAAGTTTTTTTATTTTCTGATTATTTTATTTTTCATGGCTTTTGGAAAAGGGATAGACACATTTTCAAAATAAACTTTTTTTCATAGAAAAGTTAGTTTGTACATCCGAACAACTAGAAATGATACAATCATCCAATACAAGAGGTGAAGTAAAAACTGATAATTCAACCTCGTCGGCTAATGATCGTGCTTAGTTGACTCGGGTTAAGGAATTAATTAAGATGTCATTGTCACCCAAATCATTCAAGCTGAAATTGAGAAAATTATTCAACCACAAAATAAATCAGAGAAATCAAGTGAGTGATCTAAGCTACTTTTATTATCCTGGTATAGCGACCAATGTCGAATACAAGGAGCACAACTAAACCTAGGTAGTTAAATCAGAAGATTAAAAGGATTCCTTTTTATGATTTTTAGTGGTTTTAATTTTGCAAATTTTTAATTTTCAATAATAAAACACACACACACACACACTTTTTGTATTTTTGAAATAGGATAAAAATACACAGAAAAATCAAGTAAAAATATTTTTTGTGTTATATATATTTTATACTATTTTGTTAATAATTGCATGATTTTTGAAATTTTCAAGTATTTTATAAAAGTAAAAAACTAAGAAAAACACAAATAATGCATAGATAGGGGTATTTTTAAAATTAAAAAAATCAAATATACTCAAAAATCCTAGAAACCGATTTTGCAAAAAGTGTATTTAAAAATCTACAAAAAATGAAATTGTAATTTTTTGATTTTTCAAAGATTTTATATATTTTAATGGTATTTTATATTTTTGTAAATTTTTAGAGTTTTATAAAAGAAAAGGAAATGAAAATTGTAGAGAAAATCAAACAAGTGGAAGTAAGGCAACTCTATTTTTTTGGAATTTTTAAAGAAATTTTCGAATTTTTATATTTTTCTAATACAAACAAGGACATATTAGGTTATTTTTGAATTTTTAATAATAATAAATAAAATAAAATCAACATATGAAAATTACCACTCAAAATACACACTAACTGGAACTACATGCAAATTTTACACCATTTTTGGATTTAATCTCGAATTTATTGCAACTAATGAAAGGGCATAAACATTAAACAATGAACATAGGACCAAATTTCAAATATTCAAAGTTCTAGGACCAAATGTTGATAATAATAGAAATATAGGTCCAAAAATGCAAAAATCCATGACAAATCGTGCATTACATGTGAAATAGTTTCACAGTGGTATAAATGCAAATACTTGAAAACTTCTTTTATTTCATTAACAACTAGAAGATAAGGTTCAGATATGCAAATATCCCAAAGAAAACACTTGAACGCACATGTGATTAAAATGAAATAAAGAAAACATAAGCTCCAAACTACAAATGTTCTTAACTAATTATTACATTTATTGTATTAAAATGAAATAAAGAAAATGATAAGGTAAAAAGTGCAAAATAGCCTTGCAGACATGTGAGGGGCACATGGTGGTTCTAACGTACGGTCGTGATGGACCGTTGTTGGGCAGATCTGACGGCTCAGGTGGCATGTGTGAAGTACGCGTCAGACATGCAGCTGATCTGATCAAACTGTCAGCTTTTGGGCATGGATGAACAGTCTCGATCAAATCTGGGTGGACATTCACGATCCGATGGTGCTGAGGTGCGCTGGACGGATAGTGAAGAAGGAAGAATTGGGCAAACTTTGATATAGAATATGTGGTGATCCAAAGCTCTAATCATCTCGCTGAGAAATCCAAGAGCAAGCTGAATTGAATCCGCGTTGAATGGAAGCCTCAAACGTCGGTGGAGGTCTCGATGATGATCTGGAGGTTGGCTTACTTGGAGCTACTCCACTAGAGTTGGCAGTCAATTCGACCCTCTAGTGCACACCTAAGCCTGCAAGGGCATTTGTAGCTTAGACACACAATTCTGGCTAGGGTTATTGAGGAGAGAAAATGAGAGAAGCATGGGTGGATGATGATCTACTTCCGGCGAGAATGAAGGATGGAAGTCCGGCCTTAAATCCAACCCTAAGATTGATGCTATGGGTGATCAGGTTACGTTGGGAAAAGGAGGATGAGCGGATGATTCGATTTGAACGACTGGATTGGTAAAGCGAATCTCTGACTCGATGGTCAAAGCAGATATGGCAGGAGGTTGTGATGTAATGGAAATCGAGGATGAACAATGAAGTGCAAAGGAAGGAAGGTACCTGACATTACAGGGATGGTCGACAAAGCCAAACGGAGTGAATAACAGGGTTGTGGCATCAATTCTACTGCAGAAGATAGAAGAGGCTAGTAACAACGGGGGGCTCCGACAATGATTGAGCTGCACTCAACTCGACACCGATCCGAGCTCCAAGGACCCAGCAGGATGCTGTCACTATCGTACAGGTGCTAGTGGAAGAAAGGAGGTGCGAGGAACGAGCTAGGGTGCGACAGAGGCAGAAGAAGACAACATATAAGATTCCCAGGGGTCTAGAAGATTTGCGCGAAGATACGCAACCTGAGGGGGATTTAGACCCTCCTAGGAATCCACGAGAATCGTAGATCTGTAGGGAAGAAATGGGTCTGCAATACGAGGAAAGAGGT
The DNA here is from genome assembly GCA_037367405.1 of Ottelia alismoides. Lineage (NCBI taxonomy): Eukaryota > Viridiplantae > Streptophyta > Magnoliopsida > Alismatales > Hydrocharitaceae > Ottelia > Ottelia alismoides. The sequence goes on along the minus strand of JAZKJV010000711.1, from coordinate 1,160,437 downwards.
GGTCGGACCTCGGCTGTACAATTATTCGAAATTGGATCCGACGAAGAGGTTCTCGGGTCATACATGGGAGGAGGGAAGGTTGACCTAGGTCAACAGACCCAAGTTGACCAATCAGAAAATTTCATTATTAAAAAAAGAATAATAAATAGGAAATAGTAAATGATCTTAAAAAATGAATAGAATGAAAAATGTTCATTTTTCTACAAACTATTTTTCCACTATTTTTAATAATTTTAATAATTTATATAGAATTCTATATACAGTGAAAATGTCAGTATGTATAGTTACAATATACCTATATATTATATACATGTATTTTTATTTTATTATTTACAAAAATACATTATATTTTATATTTTATTTATAAAATAATTTAAAGTGTATAAAACTATTTTATTAGATTTTTACTAATTAATTTAAGGTGTTAATAAATTAGGTTTATTTACAATATATACATTACTATATACATTACTGGTTCTTTTTTATAATGAAGACTTGAATTTACTTTTATCTTATTTTGGGTTTGATGAATTTTAGTTTAATTTTATATAACTATTAAAAATATATACAAGTGTTTAGGAATACAATATATATATACAATTTATACACAAAAGAAATAGATAAATAAAGAAATGAATACATATATACAAGTATAGGCAATGTACAATTGTACACAATTTAATATTTATTTGTTAATACACAATTTTATTTACAAATATTTTTAGACCTTTTTATTGATGAATGGTCAATGATACATCTTTATAGAATAAATAAAGAAAAATAATATCAACAAGAATTTTCTTTGGAATTTATGAACAACTAGAGACCCTATCTCTCCCTAATTTATTCCTTTTCGATCAGGTCAATACTTGACCTTCACTAGGGGTTCGGCTCATTCTACATTTATTGCGTAAATACATCCTTCTATTTTTTTTCTTTCTCTTTTCTTCTTTATTTTTTATTTTTATTAAATAGAATGTTATATATACAATATTAACATAATCATGCACAATGCTAATTTATTGTATTTAATATCTATATAGAGGTATTTTAGAAAGGGATATCTTCTAAAATAAAATAATAAAGGATGTGAATCATGGATGCATCATTTTCCTATACTTTACCTTTGCTAGTCCCATAGCAAACACTTATTTGAAAAATAAGTGAAAAAGAAATAAAGAAAGAAAAAAGGAAGAAAGGAGAATTAATGTTGATTATTATACTTACCTTCATAAAATTGTAGTATGGAGCTCGATCAGACCATTAGACTATTAGTTTGGCGGAACCTTATTGTGAAATAGATTTAAGACTCAACAACCCTTAAGTTCCACAATTCTATGGTCAAGTCACCTCAAAAAGTCAGGTTAGAACAAGTCTACATACGTAAACACCTACGACTATGAATCTCTACTTGTACTATGTAAGTGATATATAGCTCCCCACCTCAAAAATGGCAAAGAAACAACCTCTGTCAACAAGGTAACTCTAGTCCCCCGATATAGCAACTCTTACCTCGAGGAGCGGGGTATTCCCTTCTAAATTCAAGTGCAACCAACTCAAGAAGAGGGGGAAAGAAGAGAATGGATCGTGGCCAATGTAGTCATGTATCCCTTGGATCTTGAACAGTGTGGCCACGTCGTCAGCTGTAAGCTTCCATGCGATGAGACAATGTATGACATAAGCTTTTCTTATTCCACTGTATACACTTCGACAAGCATTTTATTTTCAATCAGTCATGTCACCCTTTTTGGTGTTTTTGTATTTTTTATGAAACATACACAACATATCTACAAGATACAACATGTACATAAGGAGTTTTTCTTCGTGATCTAGTAGACTATCCCTCTTTTGAAGCATTATTGCAACCCCACAACATCTTGTCGTTAGATCTCATTGCTACTAGACTAGGTTGAGATGCACATCCCTCCCTAGACAAGGACGAGTGGTTCCACTAGTTGTAACAAACCTGTATGCTACCCAAGCCAAAGGATTCTGCCCCCTCACCACCTCATCCATGAAGAGCTACGTGTAAAGTGCGTGTCCAAGTCAAACCACTGTCCGTAAGAGTCATGCATACCTTAAAATATTCTACTTAGACTAATCAGACCACTGTCTGTAAGAGACAAGCCACTGTCTGGAAGACATAACTCGTGGTAAGTATAGAAGAGTAAAAAGAATCCTATGATGCAACGGATCAATGAATGAAAGAATGAATTGAGTAGAAGTCGGTGATCCCCCCTATACTTAGGATCCTAAATATAGAAGATTGTACAAAAGGGTAGAACCGAGGAAGAGAATGTACATGAAACCAACGACTCGACTTGTCCCCCCTATACTTAGGGTAAAAGATCCCTAAGTACAGAGAAGAATATCAATAGTTGAGGGACATGTGAAGGAACAATCAAAGAAATAAAAAACATATATTAACTCCCCCATACTTAGGCTTAGATGTCTCTGAGTATACGCATCAAATAGAGGTAATATAATAGAAAGAAATATGTATAACATCGATTCAACACCCCCTATACTTAGGATAGAGCATATCCTAAGTATAGCAAGAATCCTAAGTGAGACCTGTGGTGTTAAATAAAACGAAATAATGGAAGAATAAAATAGAAAACATGGATATACAAAGAGGCGAACAAAAGTGTAAATCAGATATGAGATGCAATAGACGAAAAATCAAAGAACACATCTCATACAAAATGAATCGAGGCAACATCAACAGTGTACGTTTCATGATCAAGAAAAGGCTTCAGGCACTGATCGTAGACCCTAAAGATGGACTCAGAAGACAACTCAGATATGTCAATACTACCGTTGTCGTGCACCTTTCTGAATAAATAGGGACTTTTGCACTTGCTATGTAATTTCCCTGAAAATAATCTCAGTCGTGCATCAAATATCCATACTCTCTGATTCATCTCAAACTGCTTATGGATGATGTGTAAATCATGTCAAATCTTCACTATGTCCTTATATTGTAGGCTATTCGAAAAGGCTATATCTCTAAGCTCCTCCAGGGCTACCAACTCTGTTCTCCTCTGATCTCCTGCACTCTCTGGATCCAATAATATTTCTATGACTGCCCATAGTGACTTGTGCTTAATCTCAATAGGTAAGTGACATGGCTTGCCATAAACGAGTCAAAATGGAGATGTACCCAAAGGAGTCTTGAAGGATGTCCTATAGGCCCATAAGATTGATTTCAAAAGCCTTGACCAATCCTTTCGGTCTGGGCAGACAACATTTTGTAATCTCATCTTGATATCCTTTTTCGAAACCTCAACAAGACCATTCGTTTATGGATGATATGGAGTGAAAACTCTATGGTCTATGCTGAACTCGTTAGAAAGGACCCTTACCTTGTCGTTGATAAAATGAATCCCCCCATTAGAAATCAAAACTCTAGGACCCGAACTATGATATGATATTCATCCTTAAAAATCTGCAAACAGTCCTCTCATCAATGACTCAGACGAGGATGGTCTCAACCCAACGACTCACATAATCCACAACCAACAAAATGTACTCGAATCCATGACTCTTAGGGAATGGGCCTATAAAATGGATGCCCCATGCGTAAAAAATCTCATAGAAGTGAAGGGGCTGCATTGATATCATGTCTCTAACCACAACTTCCCATCCTCTGACAATTAGTACACCTCCTCACAAATTCATCTGAATCCTTGAAGAGTGTTGGCCACCAAAGGTCAGATTGTAGAACCTTTTATGATGTTCGTCTCCTAGAGTGATGTCATCCTGCCTCAAGCTGGTGGCAATAGGTGAGGACACTGTGGTGCTCCTCGCTAGGAATACACTGATACCAGACACTATGCCCTCTGAGGTAAAAGGTGGGATTCTCCCAATGGTATGACTTGGCTTTTGCTAGGAAAGTCTCAAGTCGCTGCCTAGTCCAACCTCGTGGAACTTTCTTGGCAACATTATAGTTCACAATCTCAACATACCAAGGTGTTAGCCATGTGAGCCCGAGACGAACCATTCCTATAATAAAAGTTATTGTAATATTTGATTTATCAATAAAAGTGATTAGTTATTTCACTCCCTATCTGAGATTAAATGAATGAATGCACTATAAGGTCCCTTTATACAATTAAGGTTATCATATCCATCTTGATGATCATACAACTGTTGATTCAATAGTTGAATCATAGAGGTTGGTGCTTTGATGAATAACTAAGGAGGTAGATTGAGGACTCATCGAGCACCGTCAAATAATTGTTAAGAGATGATCTCTAGCCCGAGTAGGAGATGGCAATCCTTTCTCATTAGGATAATATCTGACCAACCTCTTGATGCAGGTCCTCCGCATGGGAATAGAGATTTGGAGGTGTCAGATTAGTTAGGTCAAAGAGTTGACTTAACGAGATCAAGATAACCAAAGTCCTATGTATTATATTATCACGATATAGGCACGCAACCTCTGACCGGAGACAAATGTGTTACTATATGCCTAAGTATGTCAATTTGGTAGACCAATAAGTTGATGACCTAAAGCTCTATACACCGGTGAGATGTACATATGAGTAATACCATCTCTCAAAGGGATCATACAGATTCACAAGTGAACCAAAAGACATGATCTCACTCACGAGGTATTGGGATCGATTGAATTCCGTGCATGATCGTTGTTCTTTGGAAGAATGACAAGAATTTTTGGTATGATGTATGCTTTTGGAAAGCATATGGTCGATACCAACTCCCAATGACTAAGAATGAGAAATTTAATGATGAAACTCTAAAGATGAAAATGTAAATTGATCTATATATTTGGGTTTATCATAGGTATTCCAGTATGCAGGATGTACATGTATTAGGAATACCTAAGGGTGATCATAAATGATTGTATAACCATGACGCTTCCATTCCAATGGATCGATGAAATAGGTCCGGAGTTTAGTGACTCTGCTCAGTAGAGAAGTAATCTGATCTTGGTCCAAATGTTGGACATTGATTTGAATGAGATTCAGATGAAATGAGAAGATTAGACTTACGGTATTGATTTAATCAAGCATCTATGAGAGGTCCTTGAGATCTGGATTGGAGATGTTATCTCAATATCCAAGTCAAGCGTACAATCGTTCTATCCTTATCTCCAAGTATATGCGGAGAAAGCACATTACTCTTGAAAGAGTTCAATGATAATTCCATTATTGAATTATATCTGAGCATTGAGAAATGGATGATTAAATGTTATTTAGTTATCATGAATAATATGAATTTGATTCATATTATTATGATGCATTAGAATGATGATCCAATATAATTAAATGTGATTTACTTATTATGGGTAAGAATAATGTGGATGTCATTATCCAAATTATTCATATATATTATAAATGTGATTTATAATATATTAAGATAACCTATTGTGATTTATATCTGTTGATTAATTATTGATGTGAATTGGATTCACATTGGATTATTATTTAAAAATATAATTTACATTTTATTTTGGGTTGTGAATGTGATTCACAAATTTCCAATGGCATGATTGCAATATTCACAAGATAATTATGAATTATTTTTGTGAGATAATTTACAACAAGTGTTGTTTTAAATCTTGGAGATTTAATGAGATAATGTAATCTCATGAATTGGAAGAAGATTGCCTCCTTCCAATTCAAGGAGATGGGAAATCACCAAGTCCTAAGGGGATTGGGTGGTCATCCCCCACCTTTTAGGGATGAGGGAAATCTCATTCCTCATTATCTTTAATATTAGTTGATTTAATTTGGAATTAATTTATATTGATTTGTCAATATATATTTAATTTAAATTAAATTAATAGTTGTTATGTTTTTACAATAAAATCATGGCCACTGATAGAAACACAAATCAATCTCATCCATTGATTTTGTGATGTCCATGGATTGGGATACGTGGGCTCCCAAAACCTTATATAAGAAGAGGCACCCCTTGCTCTTCAAGTTACAACATCAATAGCTCTCTCTCTCTCTCTCATTCTCATACCACCTCTCTCTCTCTCTCTCCCTTGAGTGGTTGTCCACTCCAACCCTAGAGAGAAGGTCACTGTCGTCATCGCATCACCGTTGTGTGTTGTTGTTTTGACAACTCTTGGATCTCCATCTTCTTTGGTGTGCCTCTCTCATGAAGAAGATGTTCGATCTAGTGAGAAGAGATTAGGAGATCCATTGCTTGGATCAACTACTTGGATTTCGAGAAGCACACAACTCATCTTCGCATTAGCAAGCATCTCCTACGACATATCGGACTTGAGATAGGAGGTCTCTTCTCTTAGAGACTCGATCACAACCACGGTACAAGAGGTATTCCTTTATCTAGTATGTGATTTAGATGAAACTATCCAAGAAGTGTTCTTGTATCAGGTGGTTTCATTGATTAATTTTTTTAAATTCCGATGCATCGAGAAACTAGTGTGACTAGTCGCTCTCGATCATATATTATGTGATACTTGAACTTCCGTGAAGCGCTTAAGGATTCTCCCATATCCTTAAAGTGGTATCAGATCCAGGTTAGGTCTTTGATGTGATCCAAAACCCTAGGAGATCATGTTTCATGTTTTGGTTGAGCGAGAATCGTTGTTTTTTTCATTGGATGTAAATCGATTTTTTGATGAAAAATGTTTTAGAATGTCTAAATATGTCCCAAAAATAGTATCCTTTGATTGGTACTAAAAGTTCACAAAATTGATTCGAATAGTTCCTGCTATCAAAATTATTTTGCTTGTATTCACGGATCTGTAACAAAACTATTTTTTCTTACTATTTCCCTATCATTAAAAATGAAATAAATACTTGTATTAAGTAGATAATCAAACCATAAAACCACATGATTTTATTTTGTGTGATTCCGACTCTGTTTGCCCTAGATATTCCATATTTAGTGGAGATGGGTCGGATGATAATTGGATCATCAAGATCTCTTTCTTAATTTGTTTATCATTCAATGTAAATCAAAAAAATTAAGAATTTTTCATGATTAATTGGTGATTAATATTTGTTAATGGAAATAACTGATTGAACATCAATCATCATTGAATGAGTGTTTCACGAAAACCCTAGGATATCCTACAATAGTTGTAGGACAATCTCTTCATGCAAATCTTGATTACTTAAATAGGATTGGGGGTTTGTTTAACAAATCTCCTAATAATATTAATACAAATGGTTTGATTGTTATTATTATATGGTACAACTTTGTTTGAATGATCGATTATCATCTCAAGTACAAAATTATCAATTCGCATTATCCTGACCTGAGGCAGATATGGTGTCTAGTCGGGGAGCGTTGGGGTAGCAGGTTCCTCTATGAGCAGTCTGTCTCGCTCCCATCAGTACTGGCCACGACAACAGGTAAGGAAGGGATAATATTTGAAGGGATCATGATGTATTTTTCTAATTTTTAAAATTTAAATAATATCTTTTTCTGAGATAATATCATCCTTTAAATAATAATCAAGTCCGTTGGTTGATTGAATTGGATTAATAACTGATTTAACATGATTAAATTAATTATATCCAAATAAAAACACTCTATTATGAATAGATGTGTATTTCCCTTGGACGAATTAATGATCTGAATATGATTCATAATAATTAATTAGAATTTGAATATGAGGTGGAGGATCACATAAGTGACATCCATGGTCTCCCGCCAACGCGAAGGGTTCTGTCGCCATGGATTGTATGAAGAGACGCTTGTCCAAAGTGACAGCTCCTGCACACAAGCGCATCTGGATCGGGCTCTTTTCTTCTCGAAAAAGTAAGAACGTATACATAGTGACCCTAATATCGAGTCCTCATATTATTGGGGTGATATTGGATTGCGTATAGCGAGTTCTAATCCTATTGAAGGTTGGTTCAATTAATGAAGGGTCAACATCACCTTAAGGGTGGTGGGCTCGGGTGATAAAGACAGAATTGGGAAATGCAAGTTGGACTTACAAGGCGGTATGTGTTCCTGCTTCTTTTTATCCGAGTTGCAATTTCTCATATTATTGTTATGTAACGAAGGTAAAGAGGAGATCCCAGCTATTGCTAGAGATTACAACTAAGTATATCTCTTACTTTGAAAGTGATTAAGGGAATGGACTTTCAAAGTTGAAAAGGCAAGACTTATTTGATTAAAAATTCCTTAATCAAAGAATTACAATTGAATATATAATTATTTATATATTCTAATATAATGCATTCTTAATTTCTGAAAATGAAATCAATGAACCCATTTAGCAGGCTCCTGGAAGTCAATCAGTTGAGCGGACCAAATTATTCAGATTGGATCCGAAATTTGGATTTTGTCCTATCTCCAGAGCACATCTCTTATGTATTGTCTAAGGACAAGTACACAGACCCGAAGACTCCATAAGATATTAGATTCAATGAAAAATATGATGAAGATCATAATTTGGCAAGGTGTTACATTTGGGGTTCGTTGTCCAATGTACTTCAGAAGGAACATGTGGAGATGAGCACTTGCCATTATATTATGGTGAATCTAAGAGAAGTGTTCAGTGATGTAAACCACACACATCATTATAATATCATGAAATAAGTTATTCACTGCAAGATGTAGGAGGGGACCTTTGTTAGAAAACATGTACTCGAAATGTTTGGGTACCTTTTCGAGCTAGAAACCTTAGGAGCTGACAAGGACATAGATATGCAGGTTGCCTTCATTCTGTTGTCGCTCCCTAAGTCTTTCAACAACTTTGAGGTCACATACCATATGATCAAAGTTGATCATATCGGCACTAGGCTATTGGTTGCATTAAAGTCTATAGAAGACGTAATGAAGAAGTATGGCCCTTTTGGCAGTGCAATGTTGCACAAGTCAAAGGAAAGCGTAGTCGGAAGCATGGTTCTCGGAAGGGCCCTGCCCAGAAGAGAAAGAAGAAGAGTGATAAATCCCAGATTTATTCCTCTTTCTTATGTTAATCAGAAGATTCATTTACTAATTAAGACTAATTACTAATTAGTTTGTTGTAAATAATTAACACTAATTACATTATATTAATATAAACCCTATTATGGTGCAATATTTTACGTATTTATTTCTTATTAAAATCAAATAAAAATTAGAATAATATTGTATATAAATTATCATAAAACAAAATAAAAATAAAAAATAAACAAAAGAAAAATACAAGAAAATGGTTTTATATGGATTTAATTCGTATTTACATTCTATCTATGTATAGATGACCTCTAATCTCTCTGACTTCAACATGAAAGTTGTAGATATTATCGAGATCTACAAATTTTATGTTTACCCCTTTTCCTTATTATACTTTAACTAATTATGTTTGATTTTACTCTAATTTACATTTTTTTCCTCAACTCTGATTGGGCCACGTGGCACCCTCTGATTTAGATACGTGGCCTGTCTCTTTACTTCATAGCGCACATGATCTGAGACCTCTGATCATTTTTTATCAGATGACTTCTATTCAATCCGACCCCTCTTTATTTTCATCTGTCTGATTTGATCCATCACAGCTGATCTTGGCCGCGAAATTACGCCCAAATTTTGACCGTTGGATCCTAATCCAACGGTTCTCTTGTCACCTTCAACCTCCGCCCACCTCTTCCAATCAACACATCCCTTTGTTTCACTCCAACTTCTCACCATTTTTCGTCAACCTCTGTCAACTTCTCTCTTAACCACTTCCTCCCTACGCTTATCCATTCTACCCTAATCTTCGCCCATCCCTTAGGATTTTCCAACTACTCCTATTTGCATCAGTGGTGGTGGTTAAAACCACCGCCTATCATCGCCAACCTCCTAACTTCACCTTCTTCAAATCATCAACCTCCATGTATTGCAAAAACATACACCATATTGAGACATGTACCCTAGCCTCATCATCTTTCAGTGGCAGTGAGAGGACGAGATTGAGAGCGATGATGAACATATAAGTCCGGCGAGATCCTCAACCTAACTGGTTGTGATTCAACCACTTCTTAGGCCGAGCGATCTCGGATGTCAACCTATATTTCCGAGTAAATACTTGGAGAATCTATTCTCCCACAAGCCTGCAGCATCACTCAGAAGCTCTATTTGATTCAATCCTCTATATCCAGGTGAAATTATTAATCTTATTTGCTTTGATTTCACTAATTTATTTCACAAATTATCATTCATAATATCATGGTCTTAACATCAATTTACCTTATCTCTTGATCCATCTTCCACATGTGTATCTCTCTTTCCAATAATCACTTATCCATATATGTGATTATATCAGTCCATCTTCTCTTCTATCTGAAGAAGAAACCACTAGGGCTCTTATCCTTCATCAAAAAGAGCCTTCATTCCACTTCCCTTTCCATCCTGGTAGATTCACCTAGTGTTTTGGATATTTTACTAATCTTACAGAGCATCAAAGCTTTAAATGGACTGAATTTGACATCGAGCTCTGGTTTACCTTTTCTCGACAGAGAAGTTTTTACAACGGAGCCCGAAGAGTCGGTCTTCTTCCTCCCTAGCATTTGACGATCCTTGGAGGACCTTCATAAAGGTCATATATCTTTTAGTGGACTCCTACAAGTATGCAAAGCAACACCCGTATCTCCAGAGTAACAGTCCTTAGCGCCGCCTTGCGAGGAGAAGTAAAAGAACTAAAGTGCAGCAGTTATCGTTGGATCTCTTGCATAGGGAGAAATCCAACGATTGTTAACCAACCACATTGCAGATCCAAAGCAATGGTTCAACCCTCAGGGTTGATATCCGAGCCAGAGTACGAGTCCCGTACGAAGCATCAGAAGATGACACGTGGCACGAGCGTCCTTTACCGAGCCTGACAAAGTCACGTGCAAAAGCGCATGCGTCTGCTTAATTTGCATAACATACCCCTAACTTCTAAGGATTTGCAGATAAGTCCTTCTGCACTGTTAAATTTTCATAATACCCATGCATTTTGTATTAATTACATTTGAGTCCATATTTTTCCTTATTAGTAATAAAACTTGGAGTTTTATTTGCATTTATGCCTCTTGATTGATTGTTAAATAACCTTTTATCTATAAATCCAATAAAAGTGATTTTGATCTCGTTTGAAAGTTGTTTTGCTGCTCTTCATATTGGCATGCTTGGTGGTTAATTTTGTTATAAAAATCACGCTTGATTTATTTCATCTTCTAAGTGCTTAATTAGGATGCTTAAATGAAGTTCAAACTGTCATTATTTTGAGCATTGGATCCCGATTAATTTCTTGCTTCTTGGTGGAAAAATATTAGTCATTTTTATCAGTTCTATTAAGTTAGTAATTAATTTAATTGCTTTTTAAAAGGGACTTGAGTAACAAAATGGAGTTGAATGTCATTACTACTTTGAATTCCTTTCTAAATCAAGTACTGGTTAGGTTTATTTTCAGATTGGATTTTAGATCGCATTGGATTTTAAATAAATTCAAGAAATTATTGTGATGAACTCCAATTGTACATTGAGTTTGTAATTGCATTGTGAGTGATGTAATAGCATCGTTTGTGCATTATTGTTTTCACATAATTTCAGAGCACAAATATGTGTTGAAAATTATCTCTTTCATGAAATCTGCATTTTTCAATATAATTAACATATAAATTGCCAATTAAAATATTTGATATTTAAATTTAATCACTAAATTGCCCGTGTCCTTTTGTTCGACCCTGGACTTCCCAGGTTCAAAATTAAAGGTGAATCCTCTTCATAGAGATTATTCATTCGGTTTCGTGTGATACGCTGAGTTCCCGTACTATAATGGATCCATATTAATACATGCATTTAGCAGCTCATCAAAGAGTCAAGGAGTTGGATCATCTTCCAATGCATCTACTTTGATAGCATCGAAGAAAACTGATGTCTGTCATCACTGCATGAAGGCCTGGATTACCTAAAGTCTGCAAATAAAAGTAAAGCCCCAGCATGTATGAAATCTACTTTCATCATTGAAACTAATTTTCTCGTTAGATGAGAAGGAACTTGGGTTATAGATTCTGGTCCTTCTGTTCGTGGTATGAAATTTGTTGCATCTATTTCAGGAAAATAAGAGTCTTGATCAAGGGGGGATAGTCATCTAGATGGGATCTGATGCAAGTGTTGCAGCAGTCGCCGTCAGGACCTGCCGACTTTTATTATCTAGTGGAAGTGTCCTAGTACTTAAAGAGTGTTTTTATGTACCGAAAGTCATAAGGAACCTTATATCTATGTCTAAGCTTATTAGAAATGGATATTCATTCCTTTTCTGTAATAAACTAGTCATAAATCATTATGATAAGCATAATATGGATGGTGTTTTGACTTCTTGTGGGATCTATGAATTATGCATTAATGAAAATGTCATGAATGTTACTACCACTAATAAAAACCCTAAAAGATCCAGGGAGGATGGAAATCATTCAAACATGATTTGACATCAAAGGCTTGGTCATTTATCTGTTGATAGGATCAATAGACTGATAAAGGATGGACCCCTAGATTTTTGACAGGTTCAATCTTTGCCTGCCTAAACATTTTATTTGATTAAAATGAGTAGGATGCCTTTTCATAACAAGGTTACATAATGCGAGGATATTCTTGACCTAATACATACCGATGTATATGGTCCCTTCAGTACCACGACTCAAAATGGATATCGATATTATTTGACATTTATTGATGACATTCATGATACGGGTTTATCTTCCTGCTACGTCATAAATCTGAAAACTGTGAAAAGTTCAATGAGTTCAAGACTTTAGTTGATAACCAAACCGATAGGAAGATTAAACAAATTCGATCTGACCGAGGTGGCGAGTACCTCTCGGATGTGTTCAATTAATACCTTAAAGAGAATGGAATTGTCTCCAATCTCACTCCTCCCGAAACCCCCCAACTTAATGGTGTTGTTGAAAGTCACAATAAGACCATCATGAATATGATCCGTTCAATGATGAGTAAAGCGTATTTACCTCTTAGTTTCTGGGGATATGTAGTAGAGACTGCAATATATATATATATATATATATATATATATATATTGAACAAGATTCCTATCAAATCCATACCTAAAAGTCCTCATGATATTTGGTATGGAAACAAACCCAGTGTTAAATACTTGAGAGTTTAGGGTTGCTTGGTCCATGAGAAGAACATTGATGCAAGTAAGCTAGAATCTCACACTCGTGAGTCTTACTTCATTGGGTATGTTAAGGTTGGTATTGGATATCGGTTTTATGACCCTAAGACCTAGAAGGTTTTCATCTCTAGAGATGTGAAATTTCTAGAGGATGATTTCCTTAAAAGTCGAGACAAGAATGAAGTAAAGTAACTCATTGAGTCCCATGAGGATTTTGAGCTTCCTGAACTAGAAACTAAAGAGATAAATAAAGATGAAAGACCCATACCTCTTTGAAGGAGTTCGAGGGTGGTTGCACCACCGGAAAGGTACAGATTCCATGTATCAGACGAAACTGATAATGATCCAACTTCATTTGATGAAGCACTCACAGATCATGACATGGATAGATGGATGCAAGAAATGAAGTTAGAGACTGCCACCATGCACAAGAATGGTGTATGGACCTTAGAGGATCCACCTAAAGGGGTAAAAACATTGGGTGTAAATGGATCTTCAAGAAATTGAGACGACCTGATGTGAAAGTAGAGACTTTGAAGGCATATCTTGTAGCCGAGGGCTACACATAGAGAGAAGGCATCGACTATGATGAGACGTTCTCTCTTGTGGCTATGCTTAAGTTCATCAGGACACTGCTAGCTATAGCTGCATCTCTTGACTACAACATCTTGCATATGGATGTCAAGAGAGCTTTCCTCAATGGATAACTCGAGGAGGATATCTGTATGGAGTAGCCCCAGGGCTTCAAAACTGAGGAAGGTAAAGTATGCAAGATGAAGAAATCCATCTATGGGATCAAACAAGCTTGTCGTAGCTGGAACATAAGATTCGATGAAACCCTAAAGAGTTATGATTTTGTGCAAAATCTTGATGAACCTTGCATGTACAAGAAGCTTAGTGTGAGCACCATTGTGTTCAGCGTGCTTTATGAAGATGACATCCTTATCATTGGGAATGATACATGGATGATAACCAGTGTTAAGATTTAGCTATCCCATACCTTCGAGATGAAAGTTCTTGGAAAACCTCTTAAATCCTGGGTCTGAAGCTGTTCAGGAACCGAGAAAAGAGGATATTGGGATTATCACAATAAGGGTACATAAAGAAAATTTTAGAACATTTATGGAGAGTTCGAAGAAAGGTTTCTGATGAATCTGCATTTCATCATCTTTATTCATTTATATTAGTTGAAAATCCCTTATAAAACACTTGTATATAATACTAACTCCATATTCTTACTAACTTACATCTATGTGTAAATATTGTATACTTATTACCATTTTAACCTAAAATAAATAAAAAATAAATAATAAAGAAAATAAAATATCTATATATATATATATATATGTAATAGATACAGGCTGACCCGAACCTCGAGAGAAGGTCATGACTTGGCCTCGAACTCGCACCCTTTCATTTCCACTCCTCACTTTCCGTCCCGGGCACCACTGAGAGACGATTCGGGTCTAGGGTGACCTCATCGACCAGGAATAAAGTACGGGGAGATAGGGTCCTTAATCAGAAAATCCAAAAAATTGTGTGATGTGTATATTTGTATACTACACTATTTTATTTTTACATACATTGACCTCAAACAAAATAATGTTCTAAACAAAAGTTGTAAAAAAAATGTGTCCTAAATAATAAAAATAATTGCACAATCAAATCTTGTACAAAATAAAAGCAACCACACTTGAAAAAAGCCACTAATCGATAATTGAAAGATCAATTCTGGCTCCATATGAACGTAAATTGATCCAAACTCACTTCCATTGTATTCTAAATTAAATTATCTTTAAAATGGCTAGAGTTATTTCATAATTTTTGGAATTATGATTGAAAAGTCATTTTTTGGGGTGATTTGTGCAATTTCACCATTTATTTGTACATATTGTATTTGTAAATATTTGTAAATGTTTTTACTAATTATTTAAAACAAAAATAAAAAAATTAAAATAAAAAAAACTAATTTCCTTATTTAACTATGCATATAATGTACCATATGTATGTAGTATATGTATATAGTTGTTATTCTTAAATAACCATCACAAAGAAATAAAAAAATAAAAATTTTTTATTCAATTTAATTAAGTGACGAAAATACAAAAAAATTAATTTTTGTAAATAATTTTAACATTAATATTTTTTTATCTCTATCTCATTTCAATTTTTTCCTTATCTCTTTATCTCATTTCAAATTTTTGAATTTAGAATTCTTATCTTTTCTATTTATATGGCTCCTTCTCCCTCATTTAAACTTGATCAATCTTTGGTGAGAGGAGCCTTTTCTTCGAGAGCTATCATGTTGCAGAGAGGTGCCTAGCCTTCGAGCCGTCTGGTGACAGCGAGTCAGCCTTTGTCGAGGTGATCACGGCCTTTTTCGCTCCTAAGGTGAGATCCACATTTTTCTTCTTTTATTTTTAACTTAGGTTAATCTTAGTTTTATTTCTCGTATCTTTAATTCATCATCAGTTTTTTATCTAGTTCTTAGAATCCATCATGATTTGATCCGCCTCCGACTCAATTTTTCATTTCACATAACGATTTATTTGTTTTCTTTTTTACCTCGCATGATCTCTCACCTCCGACCACACACGATGGTCGGAGATACGGTTCCATCTGCCATTTTCCTCGGAACCACACTCGTTCACGTCTTCTGTTTTGATTTTGGGACCGAGTTGTCATGCTCGTGTCCTCGTTTGTTTATAAATCAATTTTTGTAAAAAAATAAAAACAAAAAATACAAAAAATATCTATCCTTTCTTTCTAACATTTGTTTTGCAGAACAATCTAAAAAACTAAAAATAATAATAATAAAATAAAAAAATCTCTGCCATTCTGTTATCAAAAAAATAAAAAAACATTTTTTATTTTATGTTTCTATTCTGTTGTTTCGGGTTTTATAATAAAAAATATAAAAGAGGCTCCAGTGTTAGGCACCGCTCCACCAGCCAACGGGCGGTGCCAGCTGCCCCACCGCGGGCAGCCCAGGGCCGCCGCCTTCACTCTGCTGCATCTTGATCGTCGTCGCCACCTCCTTTGACATGCGACCACGGTCGTCGCACCGTCACCGCACAAGGCGCACCACCGCACCTCGTGTCCTCCACTTATCGCCCAATCGACCACCATACCATCGCAGCCGCCTTCCGCAGGACCTCCATCTGTCGCCACCCCCTGATTTCCAGGCTTGCGCTGCCCTTGCTTGCGCAAGGCCGCGCCACCAACAATCTACCGTCGGTCGCCTCTTGCTAGCTGCTCGAAGCCCCGTGCGTGCCACCAGAACATCAAAGGTATGATAGTTTTTTCAATTATTTTTACAAACATTTTTACAAATCACTTGCAAACATTTTCAAACCATTTTATTCAAACATTTTACAAGAATTTTATAAAATAATTACAAGGAGATATTTTACAAATGGTTTTTAAAAATTTCACAAAGATTTTCCAAAGGTTTCAAAAGTATTTTCAAGATATTATTACAATCAATTTTCCAACCATTTGTAAAAATTATTAAACTAATTTATTGATCATATTCACACCATTTTGAATTGAAAAATGAATTAGTGTAGTCTTATTGGTTTCCATTTACCCAAAATAAGAATAAAATTATTTTAAAGTAGTATGAGTTATGTCTATACACAACCCCCCTCTACTTAACATGAACTATGTCCTCATATTAACCCTGGAGCAAAAAGGTAGAGATAACATGTGCCAAATATAGAAGAGTACAAAAAATGACTCAAATAAAAGAAAAAATGATAAGTCGCTTCCCCTCTATACTTTGGATCAAGTAATCCACTGCATAGACGATTGTACACCAACAGGGATGAGCGAGGGTGGGACTATACAAAATCAATGGTTCGGCTTGCTCCCCTATACTTAAGGTGAAATATCCCCAAGTATAGAACGGAAGATCAACAAGTTGAGAGACAAGTGACAAAATAAAGAATGAGCACTCAATGCACTCATCCCCTATACTTGGGATAAACTAACCGTAAATATAGCATTGATGAAGGGGTTGAGTAAATAAATGGAAGTGGGAATAAAGGATGATGGAAAAGGAAAAGAACGAAATAGAAAGAGTATTTTGTTCTCAAGTATCTAAATCCTCTGACCATTCGATCTCTTCCTGAAATACCACTTCAACTAAGTCAACTACAGACATGAATGCATCATGATCTATGTATGGCTTCAACAACTGTCCATTGACTACAAATGGTTGTGCTCAGATGACAACTCTAATATGAGAATTTTGCCGTTGTCACGCACAATCTTCAGTAGAAATGATCTTGTCCACTTGCTCTTTAAATTGCTCGGGAAAAGCTTCAATTTTCATCAAACAACCATATCTTCTGTCCTGGCATGAAAGACTTCCTTCTAATATGCTTGTCGTGCCATACTTTGGCTTTCTCCTTGTACATCATGTTGTTGTCTTATGCATAATTCTTGAGGAGTCTGTCTAGATTTATCTTGCAATTCTGACCACCAAGTTGTGAGTCCAAGTTATACATGTTAACTACCTAAAGTGATTTGTGAATCAACTCAATAGGAAGATGGCATTGCTTACCATAAACAAGCCGATAGGGAGACATACCAAATAGAGTCTTGTAAGCTGTTCGATAAGCCCATAGAATGGAATCAAGGAGTTGAGACCAGTTCTTCCTATCCGGTTGTATAAGTTTCTCTAGAATAGTCTAGATCTTCCTCTTAGATAACTTAGCCAAACCATTTAATGTGGGTGGTATTGAGATGCGACATGATGTTTAACGTCGTTCTTCTTCACAAGCTTTCTGACTTCTTTTTTTACAAAATGGCTTCCCCCATATAAATAAGAATCTTAGAAATCATGAACCACGAAATAATGATATCCTTGAGAAAGTGACATACAATATGACTATCAGTGGAATGAGTAGGGAAAACCTCCACCCATCGATTCACGTAATCCATGACAATTCAGATGTATTTAAATCCTTGACTATTAGGAAATGGGACCATGAAATCAATTTCCCGAGCATCAAATACGTCTGAAATTTGGATGAAATTGAGTGGCATAGAATCTTTAGAACCAACGGTACCTCCTAATTTCTGACAGTCAGTGAAACCTTTGACATATGTTGCGGCATCCTTGAATAGTACGAGCTACCAGAGGCCACATTGTAATACTTTTGTCATCGTACGGTGCCCTAAATTGTGTCCTCCTACTTCGAGCTTATCACAATGCTCGAGGAAACTAGTGTACTCCTCTTGAAGAAGGCACCATCGCCAAATGTAATTTGTGCCTTCCCTGTAAAGGTACAGTTCTTCCCACTAGTATAAATGGATGTTGTATAAAAATTTGTCCTTCTTGACACGAGTCCAGTCTTGTGGAACTTTCTTAGACACAAGATAGTTCACAGTCTCGGCATTCCATGGGAGAGAACTCACATTCAAGATAGACTAATCAGGAAAGGTCTATGTGATAGGTACAATACTCAAGGGCGTCTCTAAACTTTCTAATCTAGACAAATGGTCTGCTACCACATTCTTAACTATAGGCTTGTCTCTTATTTTTGAGTCAAATTTATGGAGCAGGATCCAACAAAGCAATTATGACTTAGCATCCTTCTTGTTCTGTAGGCACTAGATAGCAAAGTGATCAGTGCAGACAATGATTTTTGAACCCACGATGTGATCTGAATTTCTCTAGGGCAAACACAACGGTAAGCATCTCTTTCTCTATTAAGATATAATTTTTCTAAGCATCATTCATGGTTATGTTGGCATATTGTATAGAAAATGGAACTCCATCCCTAAGTTGTCCCAACACAACCCTAATAGCAGAATCCGAAGCGTCTATCATGATCTTGAATGGGAGATCAATTCAGAGGCTGTATGATAGGTGCTTGAGTAACCAAATTATTCAATGTGATGAAAGCAAGGAGAACCCTATCATCGATAATAAACTTAATATCCTTTCTAAAAATTTTTGGAGAGGTCAGGCAATCTTGTTGAAGTCTTGGATAAATTGCCTGTAAAATCGAACATGCCCCATAAAAACCTGCTTCAATGTTCTAGGTGGTCCAAGATTCACAATGACATCCACTTGGGCATTTTGAGATTAAGTGGTCTAACACAGTTCTGTCAGTAACCATGAAGTGTCTCTTTTCCCCAGAGAGCACCAGATTGGCTTCATAACGTCTCTTAAGCACTTAGTCTAAATATATCAGGTAGGAATTGAAATCATCACCATAGACTGAGAAATCATCCATGAACACATTTAGAAAATTGCCCACCATGTCGGCGAACAAAGCCAACATACACCTTTGGAATGTAGGAGGTACAATACACAATCTAAAAGGCATCCGTCGAAAGGAAAATGTGTTAAACGGACAAGTAAATGTAGTCTTCTCTTGATCCCCATAGGTGATTACCACTTGGTTATACCTAGAGTACCCATCTAATAAATAAAAGAATGCTTTCCCTACCAGTCTCTTAACGATCTGATCAATAAAGATAACAAAGAGTGATCTTTCTTGGTCTTGAGTTTAGGCGTATGTAATCTAAGCAGACACTCCATGATGTAGGTACTCGGGTCAAGATCTCCTCTATTTTCTCATTTGTGATCATAGTGATTTTGATTTTCTTTGGAATCACATGTAATGGGCTTACCCATTTAGAATCAGAGATGTTATAGATAAAGCCAACCTCATATCATTTTTTAATCTCTTCCATGACATCTTCCCAGAGATTAGAAATCAACCTGTGTTGAAAGTCACGAGACGGTTTGCTATCATCCTTTAAATAGATGTGAGGTGAACACAAGGTCGGATTTATCCTATGGAGATCAGAAATATTCCTACCAAAGTCCTTGTGGTTTTTCTATAGAACCTCTAGGAAGCGAGATTCTTGATGAATGATCAATCAAGAATTGATGATGTCTGGATACTGCTCAGGCTCTCCTACAAGGAAGGCATACTTAAGATTTGCTAGAAGCAACTTCAGCTCAGGTGGAATCAAATTTGACTTCTCAATTACTTTTGAAACTATACTTGTGGTCGGTGAATGCTTTACCAATGAATTAGAGTCCACCTTAGTTACTCTTGGCTCATACAGTGAAACATCAGACATATATGCAATAATCTCCTCTTGTTCGGTTTGTTATGGGTATTCTTGAACCCAATGGATCAACTCTTCAGATTCTACCACATCAGTGGCAATGGAGCAAAATTTATTTGTGTTTTCAAGGTCTTCCTCTTGGATGAGGAATTCCTTGGTCTCGATTTCAGTCCACACAATATATGTATCTTTGATTTCCTCAAGTATGTCATAGTCAACTGCATAAAGAGGCATCCATCTCTTTAATGTGCTATCTTGCTTCTTTAGTTCAACACACATCTCTATGGTTACCTTATCGCTGTTGGAGCGAAAGGTGATCTTTCCAGATCCATAATTAACTACTACCATGGATTTTGGTAGGAACGGTCGACCACATATGATTGGTGTCTGGAGTACGGTACTGAGGAGTCCATGTCCTAGACAATGAAGTTCACTTGGAATTTAATGCCTTGGACCATTATGATAATGTCCTCTAGCACTCGACATGGTTGCTTAACATATTGATCAGCAAACTGAAGGAAAATCCTGGTTGGTTTGAGCAAAATGAGCCCAAATTCATTAGCCAAGGAAGTGGGCAAGAGGTTGATAGAAGACCTACTATCTAGTAGAGTGTGATCAAATATATGATTGAAAATCTCACATTGGATCAAAGGGGTTGATCTGTCTATATTCTTATGTGGGAGGTTACTGATCGCATTCACAGTTAGCATGTTGAGGATATACTTTTCAACTCTGTTGCATCGGTTCTCGCGGGGCTGGCACTTAGATGTACATGCCTCTTTCAGACCCTTTTTGACATTAGGCATGTATTCCGTGCTGAGGAGAAAAGCTACACCGTCGCGAGCACCGCCGACCTGGGCATGTGTCGCCCGACCCGCTTCCAGACCGAGCACAGCTCGTCATCGTCGCTCTGCCTCCTAGACTAGTCCTAAACCACAGCACCACCGCCAAGCCGCGATCGTCGTCTCACATCGTGTGCACTGCCTCGGAGGAGAAGAGAAGGAAGGGGCAGTGCCCTACGCCCCTTTTCCCCCTATGCGTGTGAAAAGAAATAGATCGAATCCCCCTTCAAACACTAGCGAATATTTTTTGAGTAAATTATCAAGCAGGCCCCTGGAAGTTTCAAAAATCGCAAATTGTCCCCTGCTCCAGATCTAGTGTGTGCGTAATGCACGCATTTACTAGGTAATTTTTTAATTTCTTCCCTCATTTTATTTGATGTCATTATTTTATTCAAAAACTGTAAACATTCACATTTCGGTCCTTGTTATCTAGACTCATGTTTGCATACTTTTCTCATTGAAATAAATATTTTTCGTGGTCGAATAATTCTGCAAAAAATTTGCTATGCTTCTAATGCATGTCACTTTCTAACATAAACTTTTTATTGCATTTTATCATCATTTGCCATTACTAAAAAATCAAAAACATTGCATTTTCATTGTTTGAAATTAGAAAAATCATAAAAATTCAAATATTGTGCCTAAAAAATCTAAAAAAATAGAATAGTTTGCTTTTGACATGTTTTATTTTCTATGCAATTTCGAAGCATAATCGTTTTTAAAACCCAAAAATAATTCAAAATACAAAAAATATTTAAAAAAATCAAAGAAAATTGTAGACAAATAAAAAAATAGTGATTCCACTTCCTGTTTGTATATAATTTCCTATACTTTTTAAGAAAACTAAATTCGAGAACTTTTGAGCTTATTTTACATTTTTAAATTGGAAATTATTCCTGGATATCCATTGTTTGATTTTTCTCCCATTTTTATTCATTTTAAAATCAATAAAAGTTTGAAAAATCATTCAAAAATCACCAAAAACAGTAAATGTATATAAAATCCCAAAAAGATTTTCTTTAGACATTTTTGGTCATTTTTATCATATTAAGAAATTCCAAAAAAATGTTTTCTTTCATGTATAAATTTGCTTTGAAAATTTTATTATTTTTAAAATTAAAAATTTGCAAAAATAAAAAATAATAAAAATCATAAAACCAACAAAATAATAAAACCCATAAAAATACAAAAAGACAAAAGTCTCATAAAAACCAAGCATAGTGTTCATAGAATTCCTTCATTATTTCATTGATTTTCTTCATTGACATAATAACCCTCAGGAGTTGTAGCCTCCCTAAGTTTGATCCAGTTGATATACAGGTGAAATAAATAGCAAAATTCTCTTGCTACACATTTTTGAATTTATTTTTGCTTCAAAAAAAATAATTATTTTTGTGTGACGCTTGATTGGGTCGCAACGATCATTGTATTTATTTTTCTAAATAAAAACCCGAGAAGAGCATGTCAACAAAATGGCACCATTGTCGGGAAGGCATGGCGAGGGTAGTTAGGTTTCTCTTTTGACCTGCTATTCTTGGTTGTAAATATTTGTTTATATTTTTCCACATTTATTCTATTGTTCTTATTTGTTGTTTTTATTTCATTTTTCCTGCTCTTATTTTATAATTGTGTTTCTTACACATTCTCTCTTTCCTTTTTCTTTCGAGGGCCCGTGGAGCAAAGGAGATGATCCTAGGAGAGCTGAAGCACCCAAGCAATGCAGATGCGACTTGATTCGTCTTGAAGCCGCGGGAGAGCGTGAGAGGAGTAAAAGAAGATTTTGAGAGAGACCATCATTTGGAGCATAGATAGTTTTTTTTTATTTATTTTAGCATTTATTCATTTGAACTCTTGTAAAGGGAAACTATATACCTTGTTTGTGAGGTCTGTTTTGCCAAGTGACGGTGCACTGGGGGACCTCACCGATTTGTTTTCATTGTTTTTTATTTGTTTCATGCAGATTCGTGAGCCGCCTATTGAATTCTTTATTAACTTGCTTGAGCCAGGTAATTAATTAGATCTAAATCCCTTAACAAGAATTTTTGTACCTATAAATTAGAGCGTATTGGACTTAGTCAAATTAACTTGTTCTCGCTCGCTAATAGAAGATATTGCTAAGACGGTTCATCATATAGGTTAGTTTTTTTCGTATTTAAATTCTACATAGATCATTTTGCATGTAGAGTGATGGCGACAAGGTACGCATATCTAACCCCTGCATGCATCATTGTGTTTAATCGCGCATTGACATTTCTGATCTCCTTCCTTATTTTCACTCACATAAGTTAAAAATGAAATTAGTCACTCAGTAGGCTGTTTATTGAAAATATTCAAACCAAGTGAGTCCTGCCTAAAATTATGGTCTGTTAAGAAAAGTCAACCCTAAAATAAATGTAAGGAAAAATAATTATTTTGGGGAGAGTCACCCCACCCTTGTTTGATTTATCTACAACCAGAGAGCGACCCGCACACTAGGATAGAGCCATGCCCGAACTCTCTTCAGACTACTTGTCTTGTGATTACTTGTTCTCCAATGAGGACTTCATCGGGTAGCCAGTAATTGATCCTAGACTTCCTTAGCATAGTGGGTAGATCGAGTATCTAGTAAATGATCTACACCCGTATTGGCTGGTAAAAATTAGTTGTGAGATTGGGACAGTCTCCTAGGAGCAATGGATTTCTAACAACTTGCTTAACCGCTCTGATGGATTGACTTCTCACCAAACTCTAAAAATTGACAAGATAATTGATCAAACCATCACGATCTTCAAATTATGTTGAGTTGGTGAACTGGGGGTTTGTATTGTGTTTGATTGCTAGTGTTAGAGATCCTTCCGCGCAATTTGTGCCTTCACTCATTTTTTCTCTTGCATTGACCTCTGTGCTCTCTCATCCTACCTATTGATTTCGAAAATGTCGGACATGAGTATTTCTCATTCGGACTTTACAAACTCGTTCGACACTCCGATTCGTTCACCTTCTATTAGGAGAGACTCACTCCCCGAATATTCTGTATTCTTCATGTCACCCTTCACATCATCCGTCAACCCACTATTTGAGATTGACTCTAATCTCGAACTAGTATCTGAGACTCCATCATTTTTTAGGACTAATCGAGTGTCATGCATATTTTCAGAGTCAGACACTGAACACTTGATGCCAAAGGGAAAGGGAACCATGTTAGAACAGAGAGAGATCAACAACACCATGTTAACCTTTATTCAGTCAATTCAAGTCTAGTTAACAGAGAAGGCTAATTTTCAGACCACGTTGAGAGACATGATTCTCAAGCTGAGTCAAGATATGAGAGAGGAGGATAGAAACAATGGTGGAGGTGGGAATGGCGGAGAAGACCCTAACATAGAACCTGTGTCTAAGCTTACCCTAAAGGAAGCCTATAATCAAGGGGTAGGATAGACAAATTCTTGGATGCAAATCCCTGTGATTCAAGGGCATTTTGAGCTTAAGCCCACTATTTTGCCTCTTCTCTCAGTATTCCATGGAAATATTAATGAAGAACCTTATGTACACCTCTAGCAGTTCGATCGCATTTGTGGAGCAGTAAACTACCCAAATGTCCCATTAGAGATAATGAAGATGACCTCCTTCTCATTCAGTGTAATGGACAATGCTTTATAGTGGTTAAATCACTTGGGGAAGGTTGTTACTACATGGGAAGAGTTGAGGTCCACATTTCCGAACAAATATAACCTGCTTAGACGACTCAACCAAATGCGATCCATGATTGATAATTTCTCCCATATGCCCCAGAAGCCTATTCACGAGGCATGGGAAAGATTCAAAGATCTGACGGAGAAGTGACCCCATCATGTTATTCCAAAGACAAGCCTTGTGCAAAATTTCTTTAGGTATTTAAGTGTAGAGAATCAGAAGCTGGTAGATGTCGCTTGTGGGGAGAGCCACTTCAACAAGGACGAGGATGTCCTTTATCAAACTTTTGAGGAGATGGTGGAGAGTTCAATAGCTCTTTCTTCTTCATGTGCTTTTCAGAAGCACCTCGTCACCTCCCCTGCAATACCTCACAAGGTTGTCAATATGACAGCATCATATGAAGTGGATAGGGTGGACAACTCTGACCAAACCATCATTGGAAACCACCTATCCAAAGTGGAAATTATTGAGGAACGATCCAAGGAACTTGAGAAGCTTCAAGTGATCGAACAGAGGATGAAGAACCTGGATAAGTTGGATGTGATAACAAAGCACCTGGGGCTTCTTGTGAGTTCGATCAGTGCAATTCACTGTGTGAGTGCATCAACCAATACCTATAATAGGGAGCAAACTTCTTCCACCATGCAGAGTAGCGGAGGACTAGCCACAGTTCGGCCTGCCTACTACGTGAAGACACCTGATCAGGTCCAAAAATCAGATAGTTATGTACCAACAGGAACTAGCCTACATTCCTGAGTAGCAGTCTCCACCTCCACCTATCATTTAGGAGGTGAATGGCATCTGGTTCGACCATGAGTGAAATCAGCCCCGTCCGTCAGGGAGCAGGGTCAGAGACTCGCCCACTAGTTTTAGGAAGGCAGACAGCAGCAATATTAGCACCAGCAGTTCCAGGCTCACTATTAGTCTCCACCACAGTTTCAAAACTAGAGACAAGGCCAGCCACAACAGCATTCCATGTATTTTCCTCATCCTAACCAGCAGCAAATTGCATATTATGAAAAGTATCCTCCTCCTCCTCCTCATTATCAGAATCCATATGGCTACCAGCAGCCTCTACACTATCAGTCTCAGCAACAAACAGTCATTGAGCACCCTTAGGCCCCTTCAGTCAACCCAGCACTGGACGAACTTGCATTGCTCATGAAGAACATGAACAAACTGACTCAACGGATCGATGGCCTGACCACCACCAAGACACTTATTCCAGCACAGGTCGAAGCCAACCCTAACAACTTCAGACACAAGGAGAAGGTAGCCAATAGCCCACCCCCACCCGAGATAGGTACGGCCCTTGATTTTACATATTTATCACATGTCATTCATCTCAGGAGCGGTAGGACATTGTAGCCGACTACGCACTAGTTGGGGTTGGGAGATCGAACCACTAAGACAACATCATCTTCCACACCATCTCCTTCACCATCAGTCGATAGGACCAGTGTAGCAGCACCCAATTCTGGAGTTTCACTACCTTCACCACCATCTTCTCCAGACAGATGTACATCACCATTAGCAAGGGAGAATATACCAGTCACTGATTCTCCCTCTTCACCAGCAGCAGCATCCCGTTCTATTTTAGATTCTATTTTTCCTTCACCTAATTTTGGCAACATTGTACAGATAGATTCTAGTTGTCCTTTTGTACATGAGGAATTTACTGTGAATAATGGAAATTAGCGTTTGCATGTTTATTCTGATTATGTGCCATTTCCTTCTGCTCTTAACTCTATAAAAAATCAAAAAATTAAAAATAGACCTATCTGATCCTAGAGTGGTTGAGATCTTAGAGAATATCTTTTTAAAGATGCCACTCCTTAAGGCCATGCAATACATGCCTACAGTAAAAAAGGGAATGAAAGAGGCATGTACACAAAATCATCAACCAAGGCAGAACAGATGAAAGGAAATAGTGAAACACATCTTGACCATGGCCACAGTTCATGCCATTAGTAACCTCCCACCTAAAAAGAAAGACAAGGAAGCACCTCACATTCGTTGCCATATCTTTGATCAGGAATTTGACCGTATTCTTCTCAATAGTGGTTCCTCCATTAATCTCATGCCATCCTCTTTCTTTACTTATTGAATTTTGGTTTAGGCCTCTTAAAACGACCAGGATGATTCTTCAGTTTGTTGATAGATCGATTAAGAGGCCAAGAGGTATTTTAGAGGATGTTATTGTACGCAAGGAATGAAATTCCCTATTGATTTTGTTGTGATGGATATCGACACACCTGCACCATTACTCCATACCCCGATCATACTAGGTTGACTTTTCCTCTAAACAACCGAAGAAGCAGTTGATTATGGTACTGGAGAGATCATCATTCACTCTTGCAGTGACAAGGTGAAAATTGAGACGATCTCTCATTCTAGACCATCATCGCCACCAGCAGTAGATGAGACAGAGAAAGCTATATCAGAGCCAGATGACTTTGATTTTCTTGCTGAATTCCAAGAGACAGATATTTTCACTGATTTTATAGATACCTAGGAGTTCCTTTCCCAAAAGGACTCTATGGAAAGCACAATCGACATGAGTTCCCTTGGTGGTCCAATTGAGCTAGTTGCTGATGGGAAACTTGAGCTGATTTTTTAGGATCAATCTGAGTCTTTAGAGGCATCTTCTGATATTCCTTTGACACCCTTTTTTGAGATTACTAATGATTGGTCTCATTCTGAGAGTTTTGAGGTACAGATATCTGAGCCATTCATTCAATTTCTTGAGTTGTGTACAGATGAGAGACATCTTTCTGAGATTATTGCTGAGATATCGGAGTCATTAATTAATAAGAATGCTGGACACCCTGATGAGCCGCTCTTTTCTGAGCAGAGATCATTCATTGCAGATCTATCAGAGATTTTACTTGATGAGCCTTTAGTAGCCAAGGTGGACAATCCACAGAGTACATATCACATATCGTCCAGAGGTTATTGTAGAGCCAATTCAGACCCCACTAGAGCTCAAGGATTTGCCATCAACGTTGAAGTATGCCTTCCTTGCAGGTCCCCCCAAATGTTTCCGATCATCCTCATCTCGCAGTTGACCGCTGAACAAGAATCTCGCGTGCTAGAGGTTCTTGAGAGAAACCGCAAGGACATAGGATGGAAGATCTCGGATCTCCATGGGATTAAACCAGCTTTATGCTCGCGTCATATCTTCCTAAAGGATGACTATGAACCCTCCCGTGAATGTCGCCATCTAAATCCAAATCTAAGGGAGGTTGTCATGAAGGAGATCAGAAAATGGTTTGATGATGGCATTATATATCCCATTTTCGAATTCCAAGTGGGTTAGCCCTTTACATGTGGTCCCAAAGAAATCCAGGATTACTATCGTGAAGAATGACCTTGGTGAGGAGATTCTGACCCGGGTACCTACTTCATGGTGTGTCTGTGTAGATTATCAACACATGAACTTAGCTACCAAGAAGGATCACTTTCTGTTGCCCTTCATTGATTAGATTATTGAGATGTTGGCTGGGAAAGAGTTCTTTTGCTTCTTGGATGGGTACTCGAGATACAACCAAGTTGCTATCGCTCCTGAGGATCCGTAGAAAACTACTTTCACTTGTCCGTTTGGAACCTACTCCTTTAGACGGATGCCCTTTGGATTGGGTATCGCCCCTGCTACATTCCAAAGGTGTATATTGGTTGTTTTTGCTGACATGGTGGGTAGTTTCTTTGAGGTCTTCATGGATGATTTCCCGCTATACGGAGATAGTTTTGACACATGTCTTGATTATTTAGATTGAGTTCTTCAACATTGCTATGAGGTAAACCTAGTGCTCTCGTGGGAGAAGAGTCACTTTATGGTGACTAATGGGATTGTATTGGGCCATGTACCCTCCGAACATGGAATGGAGGTTGATCCGGCTAAGATTGATGTGATTTTCATGTTGGAGCCACCACAGAATTTGAAGCAATTGAGGTCATTTCTGGGACACGTAGGATTCTATAGGCGATTCATAAAGGACTTCAGCAAGATTGCCAGACCTTAGACTGAGCTTCTGTTAAGTAGAGTGAGTTTGTGGTCGATGAGAAAGTCCTCCTTGAATTCAATCAGATGAAAAAAATGGTTAATAGTGCTCCATCTTACAGCCACCTGATTGGTCTCTTCCTTTCGAGATCATGACGGACACCTCAGATTTTGCAGTTGGAGATATTTTATGACAGAGAAGGGATGGGATACCATTTGCTATAAACTATGCTAACTAGACTCTAGATGAAGCACAATGAACTTATACAGTTATACAGAAGAAGATGTTAGTAATTGTGTTTGGGCTAGAGAAGTTCAGATCTTACCTCATCGTTTCCCACGTTGTTGTATACACGGATCACACTGCCATACGATACATATAGGCAAAGAAGGATGCCAAACCACACCTTATCAGGTGGATCCTTCTTCTTCAGGAATTCGATTTAGATATTTGAGATAAACCTGGAGTGAAAAATGTTGTGGCAGATCACCTTTCCCGTATCACAGTGCAGAGACCTCATAGCAGAACATGATCCCTATTTCCGAAACCTTTCTAGATGAGGCCATTTTTTTCTGAACTCACTACCGTGGTATGTTGATTTTCTGGACTATTTTGTCCTCACAAATGTTCCACAAGATTGGACGAAGTACAAGGTAGACATATTTCTGTCAGAGATTCATTATTACCAGTGGGAGGATCTGTACCTATTTCGCGAGGGTATGGAATGTATCCGGAGAAGGTGCATTCCTCAGGAGGAACACACCAGTGTACTTGAGCACTGTCATGAACTAGAATCTGGTGGGCATCATTCGAGGGAAACACATGGCAGCAAAGGTTATACAGAGTGGCCTATGGTGGCCCACATTGTTTAAGGATGCTACAGAGTATGTTAGAGGTTGTACGGACCGTCAGAAAATGAGAGGAATCGGTGGTTCCAAAGATACCATGCTCCTAAGATACATACAGATTTCTGATGTTTTTTATGCTTGGGGCATAGACTTCATGGGCTCATTTCCGATTAGTCAAGGATTTCAGTGCATCCTGCTCGACGTGGATTATGTTAGTTGATGGGTAAAGGATATCCCCACCCGAGTCGCAGATAGAAGTACAGTGTGTTCCTTTCTTAAGGACCACATTATTGCATGGTTCGGGATTCCCAAAATACTGATTTTAAATGGGGGAAGCCATTTCATTAATAGAGAAGTAAATAAGCTTGTGAAGGAGTACGCCATTTGAGCATAGATTTGTGTCTCCTTACCACCCTCAGACTAATGGCTTGGCAGAAATTTCAAATAGGGAGATCAAGATGATATTGCAAAAACTTGTAAGTCCAGATAGGAAGAACTGGTCCCAGATGCTTTATTTGGTTTTATGGGCTTATCGTACGACGTACAAGTCTCCTCTAGGTATGTCTCCCTACAGATTAGTGTATGGAAAGCCTTGCCACCTGCCGGTGGAATGAATTCACAAATCTTTATGGGCACTCCGTGTATGCAATCTTGATTATGAGAAGGTAGGAAAGAACAGGAAGTTGGATTTGAATATATTACTGGAATTTTGAGACTTTGCATATGAAAACTCACTCATGTATAAGGAGAAAGTCAAGCGTTGGCATGATAAACGCATTCGAAGGAAGACTTTCTCTCCTGATCGGAAAGTTTGGTTAGTTGATGTTAAGTTGAAGCTGTTTCTAGGAAAATTGAAATGCAAATGGTTAGGACTGTTCATTATGAGAGCTGTGCGTGACAATAGGAGGGTTGTCATCTGACGCATAACCATTTGTTGTAAATGGACAGTTGCTGAAGCCATATCTAGATCATGACACATTCCTATCCGTCGTTGATTCTATATCGGTGGTATCATACGATGAACTTTTGATTCTATCTTCTATGCCAGATACATGAGCTGACAACCTCTTGTATATCCTTTCATTTCATTCTTTCTTCTCCCGTTTTATCATTCACCCCTTTCCGTATGTATATATGCTATTCTTAGGATGTGCTTTATCCAAAGAATCGGGGGTGAATGATTTGTGTTGTTCATATTCGTCTTGTTCATCACCTCTTCTTGTTGCTTATACTTAGGGATACTCTACCCTAAGTATAGGGGGAGTGATGTTGTTCATATCGTGTCTTTTGTATTTTTATTCTTCTGTTGTCTCGATTGTCCCCCAACTTGTTGATATTATATACTTAGGGCAATTCTACCATAAGTATAGGGGGGCAAGTCAAGCCGTTGAGTCCGTACATTCTCTTCATTGGTTTTTCTCTGTTGTACGGTCTTCAATACTTAGGATTATTTGATCCTAAGTATAGGGGGTATCACCGACTTCTCTTCTTTTCATCTTTTCTTTGAGTCGTTGTAGCATAGGAGTATTTTCACTTTTCAATAATTAGTGCGAGTTATGTCTTCCTTTGTCGCTCTCTGATCACTATGAGGACATAGTTCGAGCTAAGTATAGGGGGTGTCGTATATATTGTATATATACTTTAGACATAACTCGTACTTTTGTTATGATTATTTTGGGATATGTATATAAATTCATAAAATTCACGTGTGTGTATATAGATTTTGGTCACCTTTTATTAAAAATAAAAAAAATATAATAAAAAACAAAAAAATAAAAAGAGCAAAAACAAAAAACAACAAAATAATAAAAAAACAACAAAAAAACAAAAAACCTAAAAAAACAAAAGCAAAAACAAACGAAAAAACAAACAAAAAAATCCTTGTATATACTTGTATATATTTTACTAACCCTTTTCCCCTAAAAAATCCCTAAAAAAACAACAAAACCAATTAAAAAAATCTCTTTTACATGTGCATCTTTTTTTCCTTGTTTTCCAAAATTCTATAAAAAGTTCAAAATTAGAAAATTATTTCAAAAAATGCTTTCTTTTTGCATCGTACATTGTTCTTAATTTTTGCATGTGCATTTTTCAGGATAGTATTGACATTTAAACTAAGTCTAGAATAAAATTAAAGAATGGAGCTTAGTTGGACCTTAATCCACTTATTTTCAGAGGAACCTTATGAGAAATAGAATTAAGACTTCTCAGGTCCTAGTGACTTAATTCTTTAAGTCCATAAGACTATGCTCATATGTCACCTTGATTAGTCTAAGTAGAATATTTAACAACACACGCATGATTCTTTCAGGCCGTGGCTTATCTTGGACGAGCACTGTACACATAGCTCTTCATGGAGGAGGTAGTGAGGAGGTAGAATCTTTTGGCTTGGAGTAGCATACGAGGGTAGTACATCTAGGTGGAACCTCTCTTCCTCCAAGGAGGGTTGTGCATCTCAACCTGATCTAGTAGCACTGAGGTCTAAAGACGAGATGCTACGGGGTTGCAATAATGCTTCAAAAGAGGGATAGTCTACTAGTTCAAGTGGAAAAACTACTTATGTACATGTTGCACCTTGTATATATTTTCAGAGAGAGAGAGAGAATGCAGAATCTCCAAAAGTGGACATGCCTGATTGAAAAGTAAAATGCCTGCCGGAGTGTATATACAAGTGAAATAATAATAATAATAGTTTCAAAGTCAAGTTTTGTAAGCTTGTAGTTGGATGATTTTGACTACACTGGTCATGCATCCAAGGATAGGTAGCTACACTGGTTACCGTCCATTCTTTTCTCCATCCCATCTTCTTGAGCTGGTTGTACTTGAACTTAGAAGGGAATATCCCAACCCCTTGAGGAAAGAGTTGCTAGATTGAGGGACTAGAGTTACCTTATTGAGAGAGGTTGTTTCTTTGCTACTTTTGAGATGGGGAACTATATTTCACTTACACCATACAAGTTAAAGATTCATAGTCATAAGAATTTGTGTATGTAGACTTGTTCTGACCTGACTATTGAGTAGACTTGAATAGGAGTCTTGTGGAACTTAGATGCTATTAGGTTTTAAATCCATTTCCATTAATGTTCCGCCACACAAATAATCCAAAGGTCTGACAGAGTTGCATACTACAATTTTATGAAGATAAAGTTTAATACTCAGTATTGTCCTAATTTCTTAATTTTTTTTCTCTCTATTTCTTTTATTCACCTATTCTTTCAAATAAGTGTTTGCTAATGGGACTAGCAAAGGTAAAGCATAGGGGATGATGAATCTGCATTTGATCATATTTATTCATTTATTTTTAGCTTAAAATCCCTTATAAAACTCCTGTATATAATACTAACTCCTTTTTCTTACTAACTTGCATCTGTGTATAAATATTGTACATATATTATTATTTTAACTATAAATAAATAAATAAATAAAGGAAAAATAAAAAAAGAAGATTGAAAAAATAATGTATATATGTAATTAATACAGGCTGAAACAAACCCCGAGAGAAGGTCAAAACCTGACGTGATCGATCAGGAATAAAGTAGGGGGAGATAGGGTCCTTAATCAGAAATAAAAAATGTTTTGTAAATATTTCGAATTTACTCTTTGTATACTTGTACAAAACTTTCACTATTTTACTTGTATATAAATTGACTTCAAATTAAATAATTTTCAGAATAAAGTTGTAAATAAAAATATTTCCTAAATAATAAAAATATTTGTAAATTAAAATAATGTACAAAATAAAAGTAACGGCACTCAGAAAAAGCCGTAAAACTATAATTGAAAGACTAATTTTGGCTCAATATGAACTCAAATTGAATCAAACTCCCTTCCATTGTATTCTAACTTAAAGTATCTTTAAATTGATTGTGATTTCATAATTTTTGGAGTTACGGTTTGAAAGATCGTTTTCTACCGCGGTTTTTAAAATTTGACAATTTATTTATTGTTTTTATTATTTTATTTTTGTAATATTATATTTTTAATAATTGTAAATATTGTTCTTTGTAATTTAAAGTCAATAAAATTTAAAAAAATTATATAAAATATCTCCTTATTGGGCATGTGTATAATGTACATTATGTATATATGGTATATATAAAATTAACCTCCTTATAAAAAAAATCAAAAAAATATTATCTAACATTAATTAATTAAATTAATATAATTACGAAATTTTGATTGATTGATTTATTTCTTTATTTATTTATTTGATTTCATTTTGAAAACCTACCATGTATATATGATTTAATTGTGTACTTTCAATAACCACCATTAAGGTGGCTAACTAATTTTTACCAATTAATTATTTTATTAATTTATTAATTCTGAATTTTGTTTTTAAACATTTAATTTTATTTATTTAATTCTACCACTAACCTCCTTCCCTTTTCTTCCTCTCATAGCAATTTTTGAATTTCAACTTCTTTCTATTTAATTGGCTCCTCCTCCCTCATTTTTCGTTGATCAATCTTTTTGTGAGAAGAGCCTATTCTCCAAGATCCATCTTGTCGCAGAAGCGTATCTAGACTTCAAGTCGTCCGGTGACAGTGAGTCAGTCTTCGTCGAGGCCATCAGGGCATTCATCCGCTCCAAATTGGTGAGATCCACATCCATTTCCCTCTTTCATTTAGATTAATATTAGGTGTAATTTGTAGTTTAAATTCGTTGTCATTTTTTAATGTTTCATCATAGTGTTTAGTCTTAGCTAATTACTCATCACGATTCTATCCATTTCCGACCCGAATTTTTCGTCTCACATTTTCTGATCTCAACACATTCATTTCATTCTCTCACGACCTCTCACCTCTGATCACGTACGGTGGCTGGAGATCCAGATCTATCCAACACCATTCACCGGATCTGCAACCCGTTCACACATCTATTTTATTTTTTCGCATTTCAAATAATCAGAATCAAGCTGGCGTGCTCGCGTCCTCATTTTTTTACGCAGAAATTAAAATAAATAAATATATATAGTTTTTCTCACACATTTTTTGGAGGTTAAAATAAAAAATAACTAAAAATAAAAAAAATAAAAAAATTATATACAATTTTTTTGACATCTTATGCAGGTCAAAACAAATAAAATAAAATAAAATAAAGGGCAACGCAGCTGGTGCCACCCTTCCACCCGCAGGTGGCGCCCGCCGCCCCTCCATCCCTCCGCCACCGACAACAAGAGTCGTGCCCTCCCCGCGGATCATTCCGTCGTCGCGTGGAGTGGAACTCCCACCACCGAATCCCACCTATCGCTCTCCTCCACAGAGAGGAGCTCAGCCGCCTTCCGCCACCATTGCACAACCAACTTCGTGCAGCTTCACCACCGGTCGTGCCACCTCCAACCGTCAGCACCTCAACCATTCACGACTGCCAACCGACTTAGTACCCCACAGCCGCCGTCCTCTGCCTGACGATCGTTGCAGCCACGCTCGTCTCCATAGACACTGCCCGTGTAGATGAGAAAAACTACACACTGCGATCACCTCCGACCTGGGCACGTGTCGCCCAGCCCCCCTTCCAGACCGAGCACAGCCTATCAACGATGCTCTGGCATCTGGACCGATCCTAAAACGCAACGTTGCCTCCAAGCAGCATCCTTCACTTCACATCGTGCGTACCGCCTCGGAGGAGAAGAGAAGGGAGGAGTCGTGCCCCATGCCCCTTCCTCCCCATGTGTGTGAAAAGAAACAGATCGAATCCCCCTTCAAACCCTAGCTATTATTTTTTGGGTAAATTATCAAGCAGGCCACGAGAAGTTTCAAAAATCGCAAAGGAGCCCCTGCTCCAGATCAAGTTACGTGCGTAACACACGTATTTACTAGGTATTTGCGAGTTTCTCCCCCATTTTACTTCCTGTCATAATTTTATTCAAAATCTTTAAACATTACACTTCAGTCCATGTTATCTAGACTCTTGTTTGCATGTTTTTCTCATCGAAATAAATAATTTTCATTGTCAAATAAAGCTGCAAAATTTTTCTATGCTTCTGATGCGTGTCTCTTTTTATCATAAAATTTTTATTGCATTTTATCATCATTTTCTATTATTAAAAAATCAAAAACATTGCAATTTTCATTGTTTGAAATTAGAAAATTCATAAAAAATTCAAATATTACGCCAAAAAATACTAAAAAAATTAAAATAGTTTCCTTTTGAGATATTTTATTTTATGTGCAAATTTCAAGCATTAATCATTTTAAAACCCAAGAATTGCATAATATTAAAAATCATAAAAATATCACAAAAAATTGTAGAAACATAAAAAATAGTGATTCATCTTCTTATTTCTATATAATTTCACATATTTTTTTGGAAAAAAAATCATGAACTTTTGATTTTTATTTTACATTTTTAAATTGCCAATTATTCCTGTAGATCCACTGTTTGATTTTCAACTATTTTTATTCATTTTAGAATCAATAAAAAATTGAGAAAACATCTAAAAATACTAAAAATATATTAAATTTCTAAAAGATTTTCTTTGGACATTTTTAGTCATTTTTATCGTATTAAAAAATCCAAAAAAAATTATTTTCCTTTCTTGTACAAAGTTGCTTTGATAATTTAATTATTTTAAAAATAAAAATTTGCAAAACAAAAATATAAATGCCAAAAAAACAAAAATAAATAAAATAAATAAAACCCATAAAAATACAAAAGATAAAAATCACATAAAAACTAAGCACAGTGTTCATAGAATTCCTTCATTATTTCATTGACTTTCTTCATTGACATAATAATCCTCAGGAATTTTAGCCTCTCTCAGTTAGATCCTGTTAATATACAAGTAAAATAAAATAGCAAAATTCTCTTGCTACACAATTTTGTAATTATTTTGGCTTGAGAAACAAATATATTTTTTTGTGTGATGCTTTATTGGGTGCAACTACCATTGTATTTATTTTTCTAAATAAAAACCCGAGAAGAGCATGTAAACAATAGGGTAGTTTCGCTTTTCTTTGACCTAACACAACCCAATAGTGAAATCTGATGCATCAGTCTTGATCTTGAATGGAAGAGACCAATCAGTTGGTTGTAGGATGGGAGCCTGAGTAACAAACCTTTCAACTGATAAAATGATTAGTGAACCTTCCGATCAATGTTGAACTCAATCTCCTTGCATAATTGCTCTGTGAGAGGTCGGGCTATCTTAATGAACCTTGATGAACCTTCTATGAAAACCAACATGCACAAGGAATGACATCTGATGACACGCTTCAGCTACTCGGGTTTAAGGAATAAATACGGTCGTTGTGACCCGAACCACAAAGCGAAATCAATCCAGAAAAATAAGACCACCAAAATAGAAATCAAGCAATCAATCAAACAGAGTGGTCTCGCTAATTTATTTTACCTTGTATAGCTACCAGGGTCGAACACAAGGAGCACGTGATGCGGATGCTACGAAGTAGTCAGAAATCCAAGGAAAACAAAGAAGTGGTGGTTTTTATATTTTTCAAAAAAATATGATTTTTAATATTAAGAAAAAATATAAAAGAAATAAAAAATCTACATTTAAACAATTATTTAAAGACTCAAAAATACTCAAAAATTCAACATAAAAATATTTTTATGTTTTTAAAATATTCAAATGTTTTTGGAGAATTTATGGAGTTTTGCTGACTTTCAATTAATTTTCTAAAAATGAAATAAATTCAAAAATAATAAACAGTGTACAGCTGGGATATAAAGGCAAGTTAAATTTACTTAAAGAGCCTGTAAAATCCCAACAGTATTTTTATGATAAACTATAAAATAAAAACTAACTACAGTAACTGAAAACACATTTTTTTGATTTTTTTATGAATTTTTACTGATGTTTCTAAGATTTTTACTCTTTTTTAATAATTATGGTTTTTGTAAATGGGAATAAGGTGAAAATTGGAAGAAGTTAGAACACAACAAAATACACAACAAGGAATTTTTTCTAGAATTTTTCAAGGCTTTTTAATATTTTTAATTGATTTTTAAAAACAAACAGGTACTATTTTTTGGGTTTTTGAATTTTTAAAAATACTAAACAAAAACAAAACAAAACAAAAAATTCACCCTAACTTCCTACACCATGGTAGGAGCCATAATTTCGTGCATTTTGGAGCTCAAATGATATCTATTTAATCAAAAAACAAAACACACAACATGTAGCAATCAAAATGCAAAGAA
Source organism: Ottelia alismoides (assembly GCA_037367405.1). Taxonomy (NCBI): domain Eukaryota; kingdom Viridiplantae; phylum Streptophyta; class Magnoliopsida; order Alismatales; family Hydrocharitaceae; genus Ottelia; species Ottelia alismoides. The sequence goes on along the minus strand of JAZKJV010000711.1, from coordinate 1,122,717 downwards.
AACATGTTTCTCGACCAAATAATAACATGCACAGAAACTATAAGGTCCAATCTGCAATTTTCAAATCTAATTCCGCACATGCTAGAAAACATCATTCACAGGGGCATATTTGCAAATAATGAAACTAAACATTCAATTCATAACATCAGATAAGTCCAGGACAAGCAATGCAAGTAACCAAGTACCCCACGTGATGATGCACATGAGTCCACACAGACAGGACTGAAAAGCAAGTACGGAAAACTACAGGGGCAAGAGTGCAAAAAGAACTACTGTATACTTTTATTTTACAGACTAAAAGACAAACTGAAATAAATGCAAGGTGGGCTGAGAAAATTACCCATGTAGCACGTGAGTTGCACGTGGGGTGGACAGGTGGCGGCTGGTGAGTGGATGCGAACGTGTTGCTCTAGCGTTGTCAGCTATCAGATCCAACGGTCGTTAGATGTCAAGGACGTGGGCGGTACAGGGGCCGTTAGATCTGACATCTAACGGCCTGACAGCTGCTGGAGATGAACGGCGAGGATGGCATCTGGGTGCGGGGCACAATCCGACGGTAGAAAGAGGCTCTAGAAGAACTGCACCTGGGCAAAATTCACCAGAGCACCAAGGGAGATCGGAGACTCCGATGAACGATCGGCTGGCGCCAACAGAAGTGTGAGGGCCCTCCGCGTTGAATGGCCGGGGGTGATGGAGTCGCTAACGGTCAGATCTTCGGGACGGTGGCTGGGACCTGGGCGAGCTCCGACGAGGGTGGTCGAAGGGTTATCTGGGACGTTCCACGCACACTAAGTCCTGCAAGAGTAAGCTCGGACTCGGAGCAAGGCTCCGGTCGGGGTTATTCAGCCTATAATAAAGAGAAGCGGGGGCGAATGGAAAGGGGGTCTCCGGCGAAGGCGGTAAATGAGACCTAGGGCCTAATCATGGCAATCCGAGCCAAGATTAGGATGATCAGATGGTGAGGGAAGATGGGGGATGAGCTGGGTCGTCGATCGAAGCAGGTGGATGGATGTGATGGGGCTCCGATCTGTTAGAGCAGCGGCGAAGTGTAGTTGAAAGATTGAATCAGATAAGGGAGCTAAGGTCTACAGAATGAATACCTGAGGGTCCTAGCAGAATCCTGAGCTCCAGGGGGTGCGGACGGTATGGTCTTTGCCTCAACTTCGCTGCGGTTGGCAGAGGAGGCTCGTTGCGGTGGTGCTCCGGCCACGAGAGGCGACCTACGGCTGCACCGCACCTTTCTGACGACCGAAGGCGGCCTCCGGTTGCTGTCACCAAGACGGAGCATTCTAGGGTATCAAAAGGGTGTGCGGCGCGAGCTCAGATGCTGGGAGGTGATGGAATGACTTTATAGCAAGTCCCATGTAGCTTGGAAGAATCAGAGCACGTACGCGAACAGAGGTCGATCCGCGAGTCCCTAGGGATCCGCAAGGATCACCGATCCACTGGGGAGATGCGGGCACCAAAATCAGGGCAAGAGGGTGCAAGATCCAGTCGATATAATTCAGAGAAATGAGAGCAAAAACCCGACTCCGCACAAGGGAAGGTCCAGGAGGGGTAGTTGATCGTGGTCAACATCCCTCCTAGACCAATCAGAAAATAGGAAGTCAAAAATATTGTAAAATCAATTAAAAATAGAAAATGATTTTAAATTAAAAAGTGTTCAAAATGAAAAATATTTATTTTTTTTCAAACTTTTTTCTATGATTTTATTTATTTTTATGAAAAATAATTTATGATATATATAGTATAGTATATTATATACAAGTATAAAAACCCTATGAATTTTGTACAATTATTTTTATTTTCTTATTTTTGCGTAAATACCCCAATTTTTATATTTTATTTATTTACAACATAATAATTGGAGTATAAAATTATTTTTATTTTATTTTTCTTATTTATTTACAAATACAAAATAAATAAGTAGTGATACATATTTACATGTATTATGTATAAGGTGATAGAGAGAGTTTTATTTTTATTTTATTTTTCTAATTTTTCTTTTTTTAGAAATATATACACGGGGATAAAAAAAACCTTTTTATTTTTATTTTTGTAAAAATAATATATATATAGATAGGTGACAAATATGTACAAGGTAGAGTGGCCCTATCTCTCTCTACTTATTTTATTTAGCGATTAGGCCAATACTGGACCCTCTCTTGGGTTCAGGTCACTCAATATTTATTCTAAATATTTCCTTCTTTTTCTTTTATTCTTTATTCTTTTATTTTTGCACAAATACATGATAATTATTAAATATTAACAAATGCATGCTTGTTGCTAATTTATTGTATTTACAACTATATGCATGATGCTTTGCAAAGATATTTAGCTAAAATAAAAGAATAAAGAGTGATGAAAGAGGATTCATCACCCCCCTATACTTTACTTTTTCTAGACCCTTAGTAAACACTTATTTGAAAAAGAAGTGAAAATAGAAAGAAAAAGAAGGTGAATCAAGGTCGATTATAAACTTGCCTTCATTAGGTTGATGTATGGAGCTCAGTCAGACCTTTGGATTATTAGTTTGTCGGAACCTTATTTGGACTTAGGTCTAAAACTTAACAGCCTCTAAATTACACCAATCTATGGTCAAGACTCCTCAACAATCCAGATCAGAACAAGTCTACATACATAAACTCTAATGACCATGAATCTTTCCTTGTACTGTGTAAGTGATATGTACCTCCCCACCTCAGAAATGGCAAAGTGACAACCCCCTCAACTAGGTAACTCTAATACCCTAGTCTGGCAACTCTTTACTCGAGGAGCGAGGTATTCCCTTCTAAGTTCAAGTGCAACCGGCTCAAGAAGAGGAGGAAGAAGAGAATGGACCATGGCCAGTGTAGCCATGTATCCTAGGGAGCCCAACCAGTGTAGGTAAGTCTCCCTGCTGCAAACTTCATGAGATGGGCATGGGTAACATAAGTTTTGTTTTATTTGGATATATACACTCCGGTGGGTATTTCATTTTCTATCAGACCCACCACTTTTTGGAGTTTTCTTTTCTTTTGCACATTTTTTTTCGATGTGCATATGTACAACATATCTACATGGTGCAGCATATATACATAAGGAGTTTTTCCTCTTGAGCCAGTAGAGTATCCCTCTTTTGAAGCATTATTGCAACCCAGAACTCCTATCTTTAGACCTCAATGCCACCAGACCAAGTTGAGACGCACTTCCTTCACTAAAAGGAGATGAGAGGCTTTGCCTAGAAGTACTACCCTTGTATGCTACCCCAAGTCAAAGAAAACTGCTCCTCACCACCTCATCCGTAGAGAGTTATGTGTAAAATATTGGTGCAAGTAAAGTTATTGTCTGTGAGAGTCATGTGTGTGTTGTTAAGTGTTCTACTTAGGCTCATCAAGATAACATATGATCATAGCCTAGTGTACTTAAAGAATTAAGTCACCATGGACCTGAAAAGTCTCAATCCTAAGCCCTATAAGGTTCCTCTTAGAATTAAGTGGATTAAGGTTTTAACCAAGCTCCATTTTTCAATTTAATTCTAGGCTAGTTTAAATGTCAACTATGATTCAGAAAAATCATACAAGTATATACAAAAATGCCTTTATGCAAGTTTTGAAAATATGCAAAATTTTTGAAAAATGTTTGAATGAATGAAAGCATGCATGAATGTAGAAGTTTTGCATTTTATTTACACACATTTACACAAGGGTTTTTGTAAACTTTTTATCTTTCAAATATTTTACAAAAATTTTGTACTATATACATAATTTTGATATCAAAATATTTACAAACCTTTACACACAAAACATTTTTACAAACCTTTGTACAAAAATAATTTTATAAATAGCTATGTATGTGCAATAAAGAATTTTATGTACAGGAAAATTTTTAAATTTTTATGGATTTTTAGGGATTTTAGCCATTTTATTTTTTAACACACTCACACAAAGTATGAGTTATGGCTAAAGTATATATGAAATATATACGACACCCCCTATACTTAGCTCGAACGATGTCCTCATAGTGGATCAAGAGCGATGAAGAAGACATAACTTGTGCTTAGTATAGGGAAGTGAAAAGGAAAACTTTACTACAACGACGAATGAAAGAATAGAATGGAAAAGGATCTCGGTGTTTCCCCCTATACTTAGGATCAAGTGATCCTAAGTATAGCAGACTATACACAAAGGGACTTCCGAGTGGAAGAATATACAGGGTCTACCTCCCCTATACTTAGGGTAAAATATCCCTAAATATAGGCATCAAAACAGAGGTAAAAAGAATCAAAAGGAAATCAAAAGTCTATTACCCCCCTATACTTAGGGTAAAGTGCACCCTAAGTATAGCATAATCAAAGATGCAAATGGGGTGTTGGACTGAAAGATGGGCACCGTAGGAGTCTCTTCTTCGCACAAAATTTGAATGAAATAATATAAGGATACCATGATTAAAATCCACAGAAGTATTTTTCAAAAAAAATAAAAAAATAGGGTAAAATGGGTTGGGAGGAGCCAAGTTAGCACCCCCCAAGGCCAGCCCTATTTTACCCCATATATATAGGGATGATCTTGTGGGAGCCAAAAACTGTGAGAGCATGAGAGCAGTGAGTCTAGACCATTAGATTTTGTTAATTTATTGGATGAGGAGAGAGATGAGCAAAATCTAATGGTCCAGACTCATTGCTCTCATGCTTTCACAGTTTTTGGCTCTCACAGGATCAACCCTCTCTCTCTCTATTTATATATAGGTTCCTTCTAATGAAGTGGGTCTTTTTTTAAATTTAAAAATCCACCACCAAATTTGTAAATTGTGTAACAAATTTGTAAAATATAAACTACACATTGTATAATAATGATGATTATATTGTTTTGTAAAATATAGCATCTGTATAGCAACTACATTTTTTGTTAAATATAATAATATTTTCATAAATCTTTCTCGATAAACATATTATGTTAACAATTATTATTATTAAATTTAGAGAGTTAGAAATTGTAAAATAAATAGGGTAAACACCTAAATTGACGTGGCTTTCCATTCATCCAGGAAAGTCCCAGCTTATTGTAATTCTCTCTCTCTCTCTATCTCTCTCTCTCTATGTATATATATATATATATATATGGGTTAAATAAGTATGCTCCCTAAGAGCTTATAAGAGTATGCTCCCACCTTTTTCTGTAGTTTTTTTATTTTTTTGAAATGAAACCGGAGGGGGATTTACTTACAATAATAAGGGAAACATGTGTTTCAAATTTTGTGTAAAACATGTGTCCCTAACACTTCCACATGAAGGGAGTCAATTTTAGCAATTTTAAGACCGCTAAAATGTGACAGTCTTGATGGGGGGTATAAAAGTCTCGAATTAAGTCAAATTTTGAATGACACCATGGTGATATCTTGTGATCTATGATTCCAATATGTTTCAATTCATAAAAATAAACAATAAAGGAAAAAAAGAGTGGGAGCAAATTACATGCTTCGAGGGAGCATACTCCTTTTTTCCCTATATATATTGCAGAAACTTCCAATGAGGTGGGCCTTTCTTGGATGCATGGAAAACCACACCAATTTAAGATTTTTTTATACTTATTTTATAATTTCTAATTCCATAAGTTTAATAATAAATGTTAACATAATATGTGTATCAAGAAAGATTTATGAAAATATTGTTATATTAGACAAAATAATGTTAGATATAATATGAATGCTATATTTTACAAAACAGTATGATCATCATTATTTTACAATGTGTGGCTTATATTTATACAAAAATATTACACAATTTACAATTTTATAATGACTTTTTAAAATTTCAGAAAAGGTTCACCTCAATGGAAGGACCCCATATATATATATATATATATATATATATATATATATATATATGGAATAAATGAGGCTACACCCTGGGTGTAGCTAAATGGCTACTCCCACCTCCATTTTCCCCTATTTTTTATTTTTTTGGAATATGAAAATATGTATATTCATCACTATATCCCCCCTAAAGTGTCATTCCAATTTTGTCAGAAACAGAGATTCCTATGCTCTCCATCTGAAGGGGGTCAATTTCAGCAATTCTGAGACTGTTAAAATTTGACAGTCTTGATGGAGGGAATAAAGTCTCGAATTAAGTCGAATTTTTAATGACATCATGGTAACATATTTTGATCTAAATTCCAATAGGTTTCATTTCATAAAAATAAAAAAAATACAGGGGAAAAGGGGTGGGAGCATGTAAGTTAACTACACCTAGGGAGCATACTCCTTTTTCCCTATGTGTTTGTGTGTGCGCGTGTGTGTGGAAAAAATGGGGCTGCCCCCTCACCATTTTCCAGTGTTTTTTATTTTTTTCAAAAAAACCATGATTTTCATCACTATATCCTTCTAATATGCCCTTCCAATTTTGTCAGAAATAGAGACTCTCTACCTAGTACAGGTAATTTTTAGTGGTCTAAGAATTGATGTAATCGACATGTTCTAGATGAAGGGTATAGGAGTCTCTGTTTCTTACGAAAGTGGATTGACATATTAGACGGATATAGTGATGAAATACATGGGTTTATTTTTGAAATAAAATAAAAAAATACATAGGGGGGTAGCCATGGTGGCTGCCCCTAGAGGGTAGCCCCATTGAACTCTCTCTCTCTCTATCTCTCTCTCTCTCTATCTCTCTCTCTATCTCTATATATATATATATGAGGAAAGAGAGCATACTTCATGATGTAGGTAATCTTACCCACTTCATGCTCATTTTTTGCTAATTTCTTTTTCTTGTTTGGAAGAGACTATCATAGATTTTCATAACTATATCCCTCTAATATGTCATTCATCCATAATAGGTCGATTACAATAACTCTAAGACCGTTAAAATTACATATACTAGACGGAAGACATAGGAGTCTCTGTTTCTGATGATATTGGAATGACAAATTATATGGATATAGCGATAATGATCTATGGTGGTATTTTCCAAAAAAAGTAAAAAAAATGCCTAAAAATGAGCATGAAGTAGGTAAGGTTACCTACTTCATGAAGTAGGATACCTTTCCTCTGTCTCTCTCTATGTGTGTGTGCATGTGTGTATAGAAAACAAATGGGGTTGCCCACTAGGGGCAACCAACATGGCTGCCCCACTTTATTTTCAGGTATTTTTTTTATTTTCTTCAAAAAATGAAGCCATATGTTTTCATCCTTATATACCTCTAATATGTCATTCTAATTTCATCAAAAATAGAAACACCTATGTTTTCCATAGAATATGTAATTTTTACGGTCTTCGAATTACTGCGATAGATCTGTTCTAGATGAAGGGCATATTAGTCCATGTGTTCTGATGAAATTGGAATGACATATTAGAGGGATATAGTGATGAAAATACATGGCTTGATATATATATATATATATGGGTTCAGTGGGCCTGCCTCTAGGCAAGGCTCCTCCCGCCCCATTTTCCGACATTTATTTTAAAATAAAGCATATATATATCAAGCCATGTATTTTCATCACTATATCCCTCTAACATGTCATTCCAATTTCGTCAGAAACAGAGACTCCTATGCCCTTCATCTAGAACAGAAGGATTACAACAATTCTAAGACCGTTAAAATTACATGTTCTAGATAAAGTCATAGGATTCTTTGTTTCTAACAAAATTGGAATGACATATTGGTGGGATATTGTGGTGAAAATATATGGCTTTATTTGAAAAAAATTAAAATAAGGTCGGAAAATAGAGCGGGGGCAGTCATGTTGGCTGCCCCCCCCCCCCCATTTTTTCTAGATATATATGTTTGATGGGGCCGCATTGTGTCCTTTTTCCACAAATGTTTTTAATTTTGTTGGAAAATATCACCATGTTTATTCATCTATATATATATATATCCTTCCAGAATGTCATTTGAATTTCGTCAGAAACGGAGACTCATATGTCCTCCATCTAGAACGGGGCCATTAAGTCAATGTTGAGACCATTAAATTATATGTTCTAGATGGAGGGCATATGAGTCTCGGTTTCTAACAAAAATCGAATGGAATATTGGAGGAGTATATAGATGAATATACATGTTGTTATATTTTAAAAAAAATAAAAAAACTACAAAAAAGGTGTGGGGGCAGACCCATTTTCACACACACACATACATAGTAAGAGAGAGGGTTGATCTTGTGAGAGTCCCAAACTGTGAGAGCATGAAAGTAGTGAGTCTGGACCATTAGATTCTATCATCTCTCTCTTGGTTGAATGGAGGAGAGAGATGAGCAAAATCTAGTGGTCCAGACTCACTTTTCTCATGCTCTCACCATACGAGGCTCTCACAAGATTGACCCTCCCTCCCTCCCTCTCTCTCTCTCTCTCTCTCTCTCTCTCTCTCTATATATATATATATATATATATAAGGTTGATCCTTTGAAAGCCAAAAACGGTGAGAGCATGAGAGCAGTGAGTCTGTACCTCTAGATTTGTATCTTCTTTCCCCCCTCCAATCAATAATGAGAGAGATGACAGAATCTAGTAGTCCAGACTCATTGCCATCATGCTCCCATGATTTTTAGCTTTCACAGGATCAACCCCCCCCCCTCTATGTATATATATATAGAGAGAGAGAGAGAGGAGGGGAGTTGAACCTGTGAGAGCCAAATTACTCCCTTTTTTCCTATATATCAATATAAATAAATAAATATAGGGGGGTTTGATCCTGTGAGAGACAAAAACCGTTAAAGCATGATGTAGTGAGTCTGGAACACTTGATTCTGTTATCTCTCCTAATTGATTGGATGGGGAGAGAGAGAAGCAGAATCTAGTGGTTCAGACTCACTGCTCTCATGCTCTTACAATTTTTGGCTCTCTTAAGATTAGCCCTATATATATATGGGTTCAATAGGGCTGCTCCCACCCCATTTTTGGTGTTTTTCTTATTTTTTTTCAAAAATAAAGTCATGTATTTTTATCATTATATCTTGCTAATATGTCATACTAATTTCATCTGAAAATAGAGGCTCCTATGCCCTTTATCTAGAACAGATCAATTACATCAATTCTAAGATCGTTAAAATTACATGTTCTAGATGGAAGGCATATGAGTCTTTGTTTCTAACGAAATTGAAATGGCATATTATAGGTATATAGTGATGAAAATACATGACTTTATTTAAATAAAAAATAAAAAAATACTAGAAAATGGGATGGAAGCAGCCATGTTGGGGCAACCCCATTTCTCTCTCTCTCTCTCTCTCTCTCTATATATATATATATATATATGGGTAAAATAGGGCTACCATAGGGGGAGCTAACTTGGCTCCTCCCATCCTATTTTCCCTCATTTTTTTATTTTTTTTGAAAAATACATCCATGTATTTTCATAATTATATCCCTATATTATTTCATTCAAATTATGTGTGAAACAGAGAAGCATATAGTTTCCATCCAGATGGAGTCGATTTCAACAATTATGGGACCCTTAAAAATGACTATCTAAAGAGTCTTTATTTCTCACGAAACTTGAACAGAAAAATGTAGAGATATAATGATGAATTTCTACGGATTCATTTTTCAACAAAATAAAAAAATAGGAAAAATGGGGTGGGGGAGCCAAGTTAGCTCTCCGAAGGGGCAGTCCCATTTTTCCCATATATATACCAGAGAAAGGAAAGTTGTCCTACGTTTACAGCAAAGTTTGTTATTACTTAGAGCATTTTCCCCAAAAATGTTTTTATTTTTTTGAAAACTTCACCCTTTATTTTCATTACTATATCTCTCTAATATGTTATTCCAATTTTTTCAATTTCGTAAGAAACCTCTCATCCCCATCATCTAAAACATGTAATTTTAACGGTCTTAGATTTATTGCAATCGACTTCTTCTATATGGAAGGCATAGGAGTCTGTATTTCTGACAGAATTAGAATGATATATTAGAGGGATGTAGTGATGAAAATACATGAAGAATTTTCTCAAAAAAATAAAAACATGGGGGAAAATGCTCCATGTAACAACCAACTTGGTTGTTACACAGAATTGACTCTCCGTCCTATATATATAAGGAAAAATGTGGTTGTCCCTAAGAGGAACTAACTTAGCCCCCCCCCCTCCATCGCATTATCCTATTTTTTATTTTTTTTTTGAAAAATGAATCCATGGACATTCATCACTACATTCTTATAATATGTCATTCAAGTTTCATGTGAAACAAAGATTTACAACCTCCATCTAGATAGTCATTTTTTAACGGTCACAAAATACTTGAAATTGATTCCATCTGGATGGAGGTCGTAGGAGTATCTATTTCACATGAAAATTGAATGACATAATATACTAATATAGTTATGAAAATCCAAGGAAGCATTTTTCAAAAAAAATAAAATATGGGAAAAATAGAGCGATGGAGGGCCAAGTAAGTTCCTCTAAGGGGGCAGCCCTATTTTACCCATATATAGGAAAAAGGGAGCCTACACCTGAGGATGTAGGTAACTATCTACACCTAGCTCTTTTTTCATTATTTTTAATTTTTTTGGAAATAAAACCTAGGGAAATTCGATCACCGCATATCATCATGATGTTATTCCAAATTCAACTTAATTCAGAACTTCTATCATCTCCATCAAGACTACCAAATTTTAATGATCTCAGAATTGCAGAAATTGACTCCTTCTAGATGACTGTATTGGGAATGTCTGTTTTGTATGAAACTTGAAACGCATATTTCCCTCAATATATTAAGCAAATCCCTGTAAGATTTCCTTCAAAAAAACTCAAAAATCATGAAAATGCTAGGTGTAGATAGTTTACCCACTGATGAATCTGCATTTCATCATCTTTATTTATTTATTTTAGCTAAAATCCCTTATAAAACACATGTATATAATACTAACTCCATAATCTTGCTAACTTGCATCTGTATGTAAATATTGTACACTTATTACTATTTTAACCTAAAATAAATAAATAAAGAAATGAAAAACAAAGAAAAGAAAAAAAAGATTGTATATATAATAGATACAAGCTGACCCAAACCCCAAGAGAAAGTCAAGACTTGACCTGATCAACCAGGAATAAAGTAGGGGAGATAGGGTCCTTAATCAGAAAATACAAAAAAATGTGTTGTAAAAATTTTTCTGTGTATATCTGTATACTTACACTCTTTTATTTTTACATAAATTGACCTCAAATTAAATAATTTACAAAGCAAAAGTCGTAAATAAAAATGTTTCCTAAATAATAAAAATATTTGCAAAATAAAATCATGTACATAATAAGTAACCACATCCAGAAAAAGCCATAAAGAGATAATTGAAAGATCAATTCTGGCTCCATATGAACTCAAATTGAACCAACCTCATTCCATTATATTCTAAATTAAATTATCTTTAAAATGGTTGTGGTTTCATAATTTTTGGAGTTACGGTTTGAAAGACGATTTTCTGGGGTGGTTTGTGCAATTTTACCATTTATGTGTACATATTGTTTTTATAAATACTTGTAAATATTTTGTAAAGAATTATAAAAAAATAAAAAAAACAATAAAATAAAAATAAAAAAACTAATTTCCTTATTTAATTATGTATATCATGTACCATATGTATATAGTATATGTATATAGTTGATATTCTTAAATAACCACCACAAAAAATAAAAAAATTAACATTTATTATTTAATTTAATAAAGTGACAAAAATAAATAAAAAATTTATTTTTGTAAATAATTTTAACACTAATTTACTTTTTATATTTATCTCATTTCAAATTCTTTCTTATCTCTTTACCTCCATTCAATTTTTAAAATTCAAATTCAATTATTTTTCTATTTAATTGGCTCCTCCCTCATTCTCACTTGATCAATCTTTGGTGAGAGGAGCCTATTCTCCAAGAGCCTTCTTGTTGCGGAGAGGTGCCTAGCCTCCGAGCCGTCCGGTGACAGTGAGTCGGCCTTCGTCGATTCGATCTTGATTTCCATCTGCTCCCACAGTGAGATCCACGTTTTTCTTCTCTTATTTTTAACCTAGGTTAATCGTAGTTTAATGTTTTTCAAATTTTTATTTCGTTGTCATTTTTTATTCTAGATCTTAGAATTCATCACCACGATTTGATTCGCCCGATCCGATTTTTCAACTTCACATCTCGATCTATTCACGTTCTTATTCTATCTCAAATAATCTATCCATTCTGATTACGCACGATGATCAGAAACCCGGATCCATCTTCCACATCACAAGGATACACATCCACTCACATCTCCGTTTGATTTTTGGACCGAGCTGTAGTGCTTGAGTGGTTTTTTTTGAGGTACATGATTTAGCTTAAAAAATTTAAAAAAATCATTTGTTGTTTTCAAAAACATAAAAAAATATTTTTTGTAGTTTTTTTCTAATTAAAAAATCTGCATTTTGTTTTTTTAAAAAATAAATAACATTGAAAAAAACTTTCCTTCTTTTATTTTTAAAAAAGTTAAAAAAAGCAATGCCGTAGACGCCGCCCCTCCAGACGCAGGCGGCGCTCGGCGCCCTTCCTCCGCCTCGAGATGTCAGTTGTCGGTCGCCTGTAGCGGCCTCCTCATCCGCCATCCTTCCACCACCGGCAGCGCCCGCCAAACCTTCGCTATTTGGGCGGAGCCTCCCAACCACCAATCGTCGCCTGCTCTTCCTTGAGCTTGGAGCTCCTCCCTGACTGAAGCTATCATCACTTTGCCTGGAGCCTAATTACTAATAGTGTCCATCGCTTCCGCCTGACCAGCACGACCGCCTGAAGCGCCCGCCCCGCGAGATCACTGTCTCCATCGTCGCGGCCATCCACGCAGAAGCAACCCGACTGTCAGCCCGCCTGGAGCACCTCCTACAGATCCACTATGCCTCCTCCACGTGAAGAACACCTCCGCCTATCCTCCCTGACCACCATAGCTGACCGCCGATGAGAAGCAGTTCGATCGCCACGTCACCGCGCGAAGTCGCAGCCACCGCCATTGCTTTAGAGAGAAGAAAGTGGTGGCGACGCCCCCCTGTGCTCTTTGGCGTAGAATATGAACAGAAAGAACTAGCGTCTACCCTAAAAAATTTGGAAACAATTGCATTTTCACCCCTGTTCGTTTCAAAAATTGCAAAAAAGAACCCTGCCCCTTTTCCTTAGCTTGGAACAAAGAACGACGGAAGGCACAATCAAACCCTAGGGGGTGCTTACTTTTTTGGGAAATTTACAATAAAGCTCCTGAGATTCTGTATATTGCAAAGAATACCCTTCTCTAGAAAGCACGTGCAATGTAAGTTTGTGTTTGGGTAAATTGCATTTTCCACCTTGCAGTTTATTTATGTAATTTATTTAATGCAAAAAAATTAGTAATTTACATTTCAGTCCTTGTTTTACAAACTTTATTTTTCATGCTTTTTATTATTGGCATAAATATTATTTATGTTCAATAAATTCTCAAAAAAAATAATTTAGACTCCTAATTGTGTCTCTTCAATGTACAATTTTTGCATTTCATTTTACTATCGTTTAATTTTATTAAAAAATCAAAAGCATTGCATATTTCTTTGTTTAAACTTTGAAAATCCTAAAAATTCGAATATTGCTTCAAAAATTCCAAAAAAATGGCTTAATTTCTTTTAGTGAGTTTAAATTCCTCTACAAATTTCATACATTAATTATTGTTAAAAAACCCAAAAATTGTAAAACTCTACAAAACTTAAAAAAACGTATAAAATTGTAGAAAAATAAAAAAATGTGATTTAAGTTCCCTTTTGTAGATAATTTGCTTAAGTTTTTAAGAAAATAATTTTCACAATTTTTTATTTCATTTCAAATTTTTAAATTGCAAAATAGTCCTATGTGCTCACTATTTGCATTTTCTCATGTTTTTATTCATTTTAAAAATCCAAAAAAAATCTATAATTCTTTAAAAAAGTAAAAAAAAATAGTAAAAATTCATTAAAAATACAAAAAGATTTTATTTCGATATTTTTGAGCATTTTTGTTATATTTGAAAAATAAAAAATGAATTTCTTTTGTGCATCAATTTATCTTGAAAATCATATTTTTGAAAATTAAAAAATTACAAAACATTAAAATCATTAAAAATTTGAAAATTAGAAAATAAAAAAATAGATATAAAAAATTTAAAAAGATAAAAATTTCATAGAAACCAAGGCAGTTTACATTTGAGATTCCTTTTTCTTTTAATTGATTTTTTTCGATTATTTGAATAACCCTTGGGATTTGTAGGCTCCTTGAGATTGATTCTAATGTTATACAGGTTATTTAAATAACAAAAATTTCTCTCGCTGCATTATTCTTGTAATTAATTATTGGCTTGAGAAAAAAATAAATTTGTTTGTTTGAGCCAGGAATTTGGGGATCGCAACGACACCTTTATATCATTAATAATCGCTCCTCGGAAATCTCGCTCAACAGAATGGTGTCGTTGCCGGGGAGGCAAGGTGAGGGTAGTTAGGTTTCTCTTTTGACCTGCTATTCTTGGTTGTAAATATATGTTTATATTTTACCACATTATTTCATTATTTACATTCACTATATTTATTTCGTTTTTCTTGCTCATATTTGATAATTGTGTTTCTTACACATTCTCTCTTTTCTTTTTCTTGCGAGGGCTCGTGGAGCGAAGGAGGCAATCCTAGGAGAGCCAAAGCACCCAAGCGAAGCGGATGCAACTTGATTCTTCACTAAGCCATAGGATAGCGTGAGAGGAGGAGAAGAAGAATTGAAGGAGACCAAGCAAAAAAATTAGAAGAAGAACTGAAGGAGACCAAGCAAAAAAATGGTCTTTCTTTTATTTTTTTCTAGCATTTGAACTCTTGTAAACAAGCATTCATTTGTTGTGGGGTATGTTTTGACAAGTGTCGGTGCACTTGGGGGACCTCACCGATTTTGTTTACATCGCCTTATTTTCATTTTTTCACACGGATTTCGTGAGCTACCTATTGATTGCTTTATTAGTTTGCTTGAGCCAGGTAATTAATTCAGTCCAAACACCATAAACAAGAATTTACGTACCTATAGAATAGAGTGTAATTGGACTTAGTAGAATTTAATTGGTTCTTGCCCGTTAATAGAAGCTATTGTTAGGACGGTTCACTTGCATTTACATATAGTTAGTTTATTTTTCTGTATTTAATTTCTGTGTGGATCACCCTACATGTAGAGTGTCGGTGACAAGGTATGAATCTCTAACCCCTGCATGCATCATTGTGTTTAATCGCGCATTGGCAATTTCGATATCCTTCCTTATTTTTACTCACATAAGTTAAAAAGGAAATGGGACACCCGGTAGACGATACGTTGAAAATATTCAAACCAAGTGACAACTGTCTAAAATTTAGGACTACTAAAGAGACTCGACCCTAAAATAAACATAAGGAAAAATCATTGTTTTGAAGAGAGTAACCCACGCCTTGTTTGATTTATCTGCAATAAGAGAGCGAACCGCACACTAGGATAGAGCCACGCCCGAACTCTCCTCAGACTATTGTCTTGTGATTAGTTGTTCTCAAGTGAGGACATCACTGGGTAGCCGGTAATCGGTCCAGGACTTCCTTAGCAGAGTGGGTAGATTGGGTAGCCAGTAAATGGTTCGCATTTATACTGGCTGGGAAAAGTTAGTTGTGAGATTGGGACAGTCTCCTCGGAGCATTGGGTACCTAACAGCTCGCTTTAATCGCTCTGATAGATTGTATACTCACCAAACTCTAAAAATTGACAAGATAATTGACCGAACCTTAACGGTCTTCACATTGCATTGAGTTGGTGAACTGGAGGTTTGTATTGTGCTTGATTGTTAGTGATAGATATCCTTCTACACAATTTGTGCCTTCATTCACTTTCACTCTTGCATTGACCTTCATGCTCTCGCATCCTGCCTATTGATTTCAAAGATGTCGAATCGGAGTATTTCTTGTTCGGACTTTGCGAACTCATTCTACACTCCGAACCATTCACCTTCTATTCGGGGAGACTCACTTCCTGAATATTCCTCTTTCTCCAATTCACCCTTCACAACATCCATCAACCCACTATTTGAGATTGTCTTTAATCTCGAATTAGTATATGAGACTCCATCATTTCTGAGAAATAATCAAGTGTCATGCACATTTTCAGAGTGAGACACTGGACACTTGATGCCACCAAAGGGAAAGGGAACAATGTTAGAATAGAGAGAGATCAACAACACCATGTTAACCTCCATTCAGTCAATTAAAGACCATTTAACAGAGCAGGCCAATTTTCAGACCACATTGAGAGACATGATTCTTATGCTGAGACGGGAAAGAGAAGATGGAGAGAGGAGGATAACAGAAACCCGGGAGGTGGGAATGGGGGAGAAGAACCTGGCATAGAACTTGAGGCTAAGCCTACACTAAGTATGTTTATAATCCAGAGGCATGATAGATAAATTCTTGGAAACAAATCCCTGCGATTCATGGGTATTTCGAGCTTAAGCCCACTATTTTACCTCTTAGCCCAATAATCCATGGAAATATAAATGAAGAAACTTATATACACCTCTAGCAGTTCGATCGCATTTGTGGAATAGTATACTACCCAAATGTCCCGTTAGAGGTAGTGCAGATGATCGCCTTCCCATTTAGTTTGATGGATAAAACGTTATATTGGTTAAATCACTTGGAGAAGGTTGTCACTACTTGGGAAGAGTTGAGGTCTGCATTTCTGAACAAATAATACCCGCTCGGACGATTCAACCAAATGTGATCCTTGATTGCAAATTTCTCCCTGATGCCGCAGGAGCCTATTCACAAGGCGTGGGAAAGATTCAAAGATCTGATGGAGAAGGGTCCCCATCATGATATTCCAAAGACCAGTCTTGTGCAAAATTTCTTGGGGTTTTAAGCATAGAGAATCAGAAGCTAGTAGATGTCTCTTGTGGCGGGAGCCACTTCAATAAGGACGAGGATGTCCTTTATCAAAATTTTGAGGAGATGGAGGAGAGTTCAACAGCTCTTTCTTCTTCACGTGCTTTTCAGAAGCACCTCATCATCTCCCCTGGAGTACCCCACAAGGCTGTCAATATGACGGCATCACATGAAGTGGATAGGGTGGGCAACTCTGACATGGCCATCATTGGAAACAACCTATCCAAAGTGGACATTATTGAGAAACGATCCAGGAACTTGAGAAGCTTCAAGTGATCGAGCAGAGAATGAAGAACCTGGATAAGTTGGATGTGATAATGTTGATACGAGATTCTTGGGTTAAATTATTGATATGAAAATCAATGCGCAGTGGTCGTTGCAACACAAATATCCTGCAACACACAAACAATTTTCTTCTTCTAAGCTACCAAAATAATTACAAGAATAATGAGGTGAGAGACATGTTTGCTACTTATTTATCTGTATAGCAATAAGATCGAACTCAGAGAGGCTACAATTCCCGAGGGTTATTCAATTAATCCAAAATCAATTAAAATAAAAAGGGAATCTCAAATGCAAACTATCTTGGTTTTTTTGTGAATTTTTATCTTTTTTATTTTTTTAACTTTTTTATTTCTAATTTTTTAATTTTCTGATTTTAAATTTTTAGTGATTTTCATTTTGCAATTTTTTTATTTTCAAATAAGGAGCTATATGCACAAGTAAAGAAATACGCACACCACACTTTTTTATTTT
This sequence comes from Ottelia alismoides, assembly GCA_037367405.1. Lineage (NCBI taxonomy): Eukaryota > Viridiplantae > Streptophyta > Magnoliopsida > Alismatales > Hydrocharitaceae > Ottelia > Ottelia alismoides. The sequence continues at coordinate 1,105,114 of JAZKJV010000711.1, read as the reverse complement.
TCAATTATATCAAAATGCTCGGAAAAATCCAAAGAAATTATTTTTGGATTATAAAGGATTTAAAATATTTTTGGGATTTTTTGTAGAATTTTCAGATGTTTTTGTTTTTTTCTAAAAATCAAACAGTGTCAAAAATGATAAATAGTGCACAACCTGGAGTAATTTGTCGCTTAAAAATATTTAAGTGCCCAAAACTCCTGGAGATTATTTTTATGCTAAAATATAAACAAATATCTATAAATATGAATGAAATCATGATTTTTAGATTTTTGTAGAATTTTCTGTGATTTTTATATGATTTTTGATAATTTTCAATTTTTTGGGTTTTGTAAAGTTAATGCACGAAATTTGCATAGAAGTTAAAATACAATGAAAGGAAATTAATCTAATATTTTTGGATTTTTTTGAGAAATATTCAAATTTATATGAATTCTTGAATTTTAGGAAAAGGAAATTATGCTATTTTTGATTTTTTAATAATATTAAACGACTATAAAATGAAATGAAAAAATGTTCGACAGTGAAAGGAATGTAACATGAATTTTTCAGAATTTATTGAGCAATAAAAAGGTTTATTTCAATAAAAAGAACACGCAAAATAAATGTCTGGACAATAGGGACTGAAAGGAAATTATTCAATATTTTTTTCATTCAACAAATAATCGAAATAAAGAGAGGACTAAAAACTGCAAATTACCTAACGAAACGTGTCATGTACGTGACTTGCTGGAGCGGGGGGCTTTTGCGCAATTTTCAGAATCTCCAAGGGATTGATGGTAATATTATCAGAATAGGACTCGAAACTGGTGGGATGCTTTCGCATATCTGGAAATATTAGAGGGCTTCTTTGTAATTTGCCCCCCCCCCCCCAAAATATGTTTTTTTAGGGTTCAGGCTTCTTCGTTCTAGAAATCAAGCAACAAGGAGGTGACATAGGTGCGCCTCCCCCCTTCTCTCTAAGAACACGGGGCGCTGCCACTATCTGATGGCGGTGGACGGTGGCTTCAGCGGTCCATAAGGACGAGGGTGGAGAGTGATGGTCAGGCGACGGGTGGGCCGGCGCTGTCGCACAACCTTTTTTATTTTTCTGTTTTTTTATTTCAAATGTTAACATTAACAAGAAAAAATAAAAAAACTTTTTTTTATTTTTTTAGAAACAGAAATTACAGAGATTTTCTATAATTTTATTTATTTATTTTCTGTTTTTTAATTTATCCTGCAAAGGAAATGTTAGAAAGAAAGAAAAAATATTTTTTATTTATAAACAATTAGGATGCAAGAACGACAGCTCGATCCCAAAATCAAAACGGAAGACGTGAACGAGCGTGGTTCCGAGGAAAATGGCGGATGGAACCAACCACCGTGCATGGTCAGAGGTGAGAAATCGTGCGAGGTAGAAAAGAACGTGAATAGATCGAGATGTGAAATGAAAAATCAAGTTGGATTCGGATCAAATCGTGAAGGATTCTTAGATCTAGAGGAAAGAAAATGACAATGAAAAAAATGCGAAAAGATAAAACTATGATTAACCTAGGATAAAAATAAGAGAAATGGATCTCACCTTAGGAGTAAAAAAGACCGTGATCGCCTCCATGAAGGCTGACTCGTTGTCACCGGAAGGCTCGGATGCTAGGCACCTCTCTACGATGAGATAGCTCCCAAAGAAAAGGCTCCTCTCACCAAAGATTGATCAAGTTAAAACGAGGGAGAGCGAGCCATATTAATAGATAGAGAATGGAGTTTGATTTTTTTTGAAATTTTGAATGAAGATATGAGATAAGAGAAAAAAATTAAAATGAAATAAAGTTAAAATTATTTACAAAAATTATTTTTTTTGTATTTTCATCACTTAATTAAATTGAATAAAAATGCTAATTTTTTAGTTTTTTTGTGGTTGTTATTTAAGAATAGCAACTATATACATATACTATATACATACGGTACATTATATACATAGTCAAATAGGAAATTAGCTTTTTTGTTTTAAAATTTTTATTTTTTTATTTTTTTTATTTTTATATTAAATATTTAGTAAAAATACTTACAAATAGTTACAAATACAATATGTACAAATAAATGGTAATATTGCACAAACCACCCAAGAAACCCGACTTTTCAATCATAACTCCAAAAATTATGAAATTTTAGCCATTTTAAAGATAATTTAACTTAGAATACAATGGAAGTGAATTTGGTTCAATTTGAGTACATATGGAGCTGGAATTGGTCTTTCAATTATCGCTTTATGGCTTTTTTCGAATGTGGTTACTTTTATTATGTACATGATTTTATTTTGCAAACATTTTTATTATTAAGAAAACATTTTTATTTACTATTTTTATTTTGTAAATTATTTAATTTGAGGTCAATTTATGTACAAATAAATTAGTGTAAGTATACAAATATACACAGCACACATTTTTTTGGATGTTTTGATTAAGGACCCTATCTCCCCCTACTTTATTCCTGGTCGATCAGGTCAAGTCTTGACCTTCTCTCGGGGTTCGGATTAGTCTGTATCTATTACATATATACAATCTTCTTCTTTTTTATTTTCTTTTCTTCATTTTTCCTTTCTTTCTTTATTTATTTATTTTAGGTTAAATGGTAATAAGTGTACAATATTTACACACAGATGCAAGTTAGTAAGAATATGGAGTTAGTATTATATATAGGTGTTTTATAAGGAATTTTAAGCTAAAATAAATGAATAAAGATGATGAAATACAGATTCATCATATAACAAAGAACATGGAGCTTCTTGTGAGCAGGATCAGTGTCGTTCACAGTGTGAGTGTAGCAGCCGATACCTCTACTAGGGAGCAGACTTCTTCCACCCAGTAGAGTAGCGGAGGACCATCCACAGTTTATCATGTCTACTATGTGCAGACACATGATCAGGTTCAGTAGCATTCACATCAGATAGTTCTATACCAACAGGAAATAGCCTACATTCCAGAGCAATTGTCTCCACCTCCACCTGTCATTCAGGAGGTGAATGACAGTTGGTTCGACTGTGAGCGGAACCAACCCTGTTTGTCAGGGCAAGGCCAGTTGGGTTCACAGCTGGGCCAGAGACCCGCTCACCAGTTTCAGGAAGGTAGACAGCAGCAGTACTAGAACAGCAGTTCCAGCCTCACTATCAGTCTCCACCACAGCTCCAAATTTGGAGACAAGGCCAGCCACAACAACAGTCTATGTATTTTCCTCATCCTAACCAGCAACAGACTAACTGCACATTATGGATAGTATCCTTCTTCTCATTATCAGAATCTGTATGTTTACCAACATCCTCCGTACTATCAGTCTCAGCGACAGCCAGACAATGAGCACCTTGAGGACCCTTCAGTCAACCCAGCACTGGACCAACTTGCATTGCTCATGAAGAACATAAACGAACTGACTCAGCGGATCAACGAACTGACCACCACTAAGATACTGATTACAACATAGGTCGATGCCAACCCCAATAACATCAGACACAAGGAGCAGGTAGCCAATAGCCCACCCACCCTTGAGATAGGTATGTCCCTTGATTTTACATGTTTATCTGACGCCATTCATCTTAGGAGCAGTGGGAGATTACAGCCGCCTACACACCAGTTGGGGTTGGGAGATCGAACCACTGAAAGAGCATCATCTTCTACATCAACTCCTTCACCAGCAGTCGAGAGGCCTAGTGTAGCAGCACCCAAGTCTGGAGTTTCACCGCCACCTTCACCAGGCAGAAGTAGATCACCATCCACAAGGGAGAATATACCAGTCACGGATTCTTCCTCTTCACCAGCAGCAGCATCCCGTTCTATTTTAGATTCTTTTTTTCCTTCACCTAATTTGGAAACATTGTATAGACTGATTCCGATTTTCCTTTTGTACGTAAGGATTCTACTTTGAATAATGGAAATGAAAGTTTTAATGTTTATTCCGATTCTGTGCCATTTCCTTTTGCTCTTAAATCTAAGAAAATTCAAAAATTAAAAAGAGCCCTATCTGATCCTGGAGTGGTTGAGATCTTACTGAACATCTTTTTTAAAGACGCCACTCCATGAGGCTATGGAATACATGACTACAGTAAAAAAGGGAATGAAAGAGACATGTATACAAAAGCGTCAACCAAGGCAGAACAGACGAAAGGAAACAAAGAAACACATCTTGACCATGGCCACAGTTCATGCCATCAGTAACCACCCGCCTAAAAAGAAAGACATGGGAGCACCTCACATCCGTTGCCATATCTTTAAGTAAGAATTTGATCGTACTCTTCTCGATAGCGGTTCCTCCATTAATCTAGTGCCTTCCTCTTTACTAATTGAATTTCGATTAGGGCCACTTAAAACAACCAGGATGATCCTTCAATTCGCCGATAGATCAATTAAGAGGACAAGATGCATTTTAGAGGATGTTATTGTAACGGTGCAAGGAATAAAATTCCTTGTTGATTTTGCTATCATGGATATGGACACACATGCACCATTACTCCATACCCCGATCATACTAGGTCGACCGTTCCTCTGAACGACCGAAGCAGCAGTTGATTATGGTACTGGAGAAATAATCTTCCACTCTCGCAGTGACAAGGTGAAAGTTGAGACAATCTCCGATCCTAGACCATCACCACCACCACCAGCAGATGAGACACAGGAAGTTATATCAAGCCATATGATTGTGATTTTCTTGTTGAATTCCAAGAGACAGATCTTTTCACTGATTTTATAGATACCCAGGAGTTCCTTTCCCAAAAGGACTCTATGGAAAGCACAGTCGACATGAGTTCTCTTGGTGGTTCAATTGAGCTAGTTGCTGGGCAGTTTGAGCTGATTTCTGGGGATAAATCTGAGTTTCTAGAGGCACCTTATGATATTCCTTTGACACACTTTTCTGAGACTACTGATGATATGCCTCCTTCTGAGAGTTCTGAGGTACTGATATCTGAGCCATTCCTTGAATTTCCTAATTTATGTACAGATGAGAGACATCTTTCTGAGACTATTATTGAGATATCTGAGTCGTTAATTGATAAAAATGTTGAACACCCTGATGAGCGCCCCCTTTCTGAGCAGAGATCATTCATTGCAGATCTATCAGATGTTATACTTGTTGAGCCGTTACTAGCCAAGGTGAACACTTCACATAGAACATTAACATACCGTCTTCCAGTACAGTAGCATAGGTTATTGTAGAGTCGATTCAAACCCCACCTGAGCTCAAGGTTTTACCATCAATGTTGAAATATGCCTTCCTTGTGGGTCCCCACCAAATGTTTTTGGTCATCCTCAGCTCATAGTTGACTGTTGAACAAGAATCTCATGTGAGAGAGGTTCTTGAGAGAAACGGCAAGGCCATAGGATGGAATATCTCATATCTCTGTGGGATTAACCAGCTTTGTGCTCGCATCTAAGTGGGTCAGCCCTTTACATGTGGTCCCAAAGAAATCCGGGATTACGATCGTAAAGAATGACTGTGGTGAGGAGATTCCGATTAGGGTACCTACTTCATTGTGTGTTTATATAGATTACCGATGTCTGAACTCAGCTATCAAGAAGGATCACTTTCCACTGCCCTTTATTAATCAGATTATTGAGAGGTTGGTAGGGAAAGAGTTCTTTTGCTTCTTAGATGGGTACTCTGGATATAACCAGGTTGCTATCGCTCTTGAGGATCAAAAGAAAACTACCTTCACTTGTCAGTTTGGCACCTACGCCTTTAGATGGATGCCCTTTGGATTGTGTAACACCCCGGCTACATTCCAAAGGTATATGTTGGTCATTTTTGTTGACATAGTGGGTAGTTTCCTTGAGGTCTTCATGGATGATTTCTCGGTCTACGGGGATAGCTTTGACGCATGTCTTGCTCATTTCGATCGAGTTCTTCAACGTTGATGTGAGGTTAACCTAGTTCTCTCGCAGGAGAAGAGTTACTTTATGGTGACTAATGGGATTGTATTGGGCCATGTCATCTCCAAACATGGTTTAGAGGTTGACCCGACTAAGATTGAGGTAATTTCCAAGTTAGAGCCATCGCATAATTTGAAGCAGTTGAGGTCATTTCTGGGACACGTAGGATTCTATAGGCGATTCATAAAGGACTTCAGCAAGAACGCCGGACCTTTGACTGAGCTATTGTGTAAGGAGAGTGATTTTGTTGTCGATGAGAAAGTCCTCCTTGCATTCAATCAGATTAAATAAATGGTTACTAGTGCTCCTGTCTTATAGCCACCAGATTAGTCTCTTCCTTTTAAGATTATGACGGATGCCTCAGATTTCGCAGTTGGGGATGTTCTAGGATAGAGAAGGGATGGGATACCATTTTCTATACACTATACTAGCAAGACTCTTGATGAAGCACAACGAAATTATATAGTTACAGAGAAGGAGATGTTAGCCGATGTGTTTGGACTAGAGAAGTTCAGATCTTACCTCGTCAGTTTACACGTTATTGTATACACGGATCACACTGCCATACGATACTTGTAGGCAAAGAAGGATGCCAAACCATGCCTTATCAGATGGATCCTTCTTCTTCAAGAATTTGATTTAGAGATTCGAGATAAACCTAGTGTGAAAAATATTGTGGTAGATCACCTTTTTCCATATCACAGATGGAGAGACCTCTGAGTAGAACATGATCCCTATTTTCAAAACCTTTCCAGATGAGGCCATTTTGTCTGTGGACTCACTCCCATGGTATGTTGATATTGTGAACTACCTTGTCTCCAAGAAAGTTCCACAAGATTGGCCGAAGTACAAGGTAGACAGATTTATGTCAGAGATTCATTATTACCAATGGGAGGATCCGTACCGAGGGTGCGGATTGTATCTGGAGAAGGTGTCGTCCTCAGGAGGAACACACCAGTGTAATTGATCATTGTCACAAACTAGAATCTGGTGGTCATCATTTGGGGAAACGTACAGTAACAAACGTCTTACAAAGTGGCCTATGGTGGCCCACATTGTTTAAGGATGCTACAGAGTATGTTCGAGGTTGTACTGACTGTCAGAAAATGAGAGGAACCATTGGTTCCAAAGATACCATGCCCCTGAAATACATACAGATTTCTGATGTTTTTGATGCTTGGGGCATAGACTTCATGGGCCCATTTCCTATCAGTCAGGGATTTCAGTACATCATGCTCGTTGTGGATTATGTTAGTCGATGGGTGAAGGCTATCCCCAACCGAACCGCAGATAGTTGTATAGTATGTTTCTTTCTCAAGGACCACATTATTGTGCAATTCGAGATTCCCAAAATATTGATTTTAGTTAGGGGAACTATTTCATTAACAGAGAAGTGAATAAGCTTGTGAAGGAGTATGCCATTGAGCACAGAGTTGTGTCTCCTTACCACCCTCAGACTAATGGCTTGGCAGAAATTTTAAATAAGGAGATCGAGATGATATTGCAAAAACTTGGACGTCCAGATAGGAAGAAATGATCCTAGATGCTTGATTTGTTTCTATGAGCTTATCGAATGACGTACAAGTCTCCTTTGGGTTTGTCTCCCTACATATTGGTGTATGGAAAGCCTTGCCACCTGCCAGTATAAGGAGAAAGTCAAGCGTTGGCATGATAAACACATTCGAAGGAAGACTTTCTCGACTGATCAGAAAGTATGATTATTTGATGCTAAGTTAAAGTTGTTAACAGGAAAATTAAAAAGCAGGATCGTTCATCGTGAGAGTTGTGCGTGACAATGGGAGTATTGTCATATCTAGGTTGTCATCTGACGCACAGCCATTTGTTGTGAATTGATAGTTGCTGAAGCCATATCTAGATCATGATACATTCCTATCCATCGTCAATTTTGTATCTGTGGTATCAGACGATGATCTTTTGATTCCATCTTCTGTATTTGATACATGAGCAAACAACCTCTTGTATATACTTTCATTTCATTCTTTCTTCTCCCATTTTATCGTTCACCCCTTTTCTGTGTGTATATATGATATATTTAGGATGAGCTTTATTATAAGTATGGGGGTGAATGATTTGTGTTGTTAATATTCGTCATGTTCATCACTCATGTTGTTGCTTATACTTAGGGATACTCTACCCTAAGTATGGGGGAGTGATGTTGTTCATATCGTCTCTTTTGTGTTTTTATTCTTCTGTTCTCTCGATTGTCCCCAACTTGTTGATATTCTATGCTTAGGGATATTCTACCCTAAGTATAGGGGGCAAGTTGAATCCGTACATTCTCTTCATTGGTTTTTCCCTTTTGTACAGTCTTCTATACTTAGGATTACTTGATCCTAAGTATAGGGGGGATCACCGACTTTATTCTTTTCATTTTTTCTTTGAGTCGTTGTAGCATAGGAGTCTTTTCACTTTTCTATACTTAGCACGAGTTATGTCTTCTTTTGACTATGAGGACATAGTTCGAGCTAAGTATAAGGGGATGTCGTATATATTGTATATATACTTTAGACAAAACTCGTATTTTAAATATGATTATTTTTTGGATATGTATATAAATTTGTAAAATCCACATGTGTATATAGACTTGGGTCACCTTTCAAAAAACAAACAAAAAAACAAAACAAACAACAAAAAAATAAACAAAGAAAGAAAAAACATCCTTGTGTATACTTGTATATATTTTACTAACCCATTTTTTTAAAAAGAAACCCTAAAAACTACAAAATCAAAAGTATATACAAATTTGCATAATTAAAATTTCAAAAAAAAAACTCTTTTCACATGTGCATCATTTTTTTTCAAAAAAATCAATAAAAATTGCAAAATTAGAAAATTGTTTCAAAAAAAGAGATTTTACTTTCTTTTTGCATTGTACATATTTTCTTGCATTTTCATGTGCATTTTTTAGATAATATTGGCATTTAAACTGTGTTTGGAATAAAATTGAAGAATGGAGCTTAGTTGGATATTATTAATCCACTTAATTTCAGAGGAACCTTATCAGAAATGGAATTAAGGCTTTTCAGGTCCCAGCGACTTAATTCTTTGAGTCCATAAGACTATGTTCATATGTCATCTTGATTAGTCTAAGTAGAATATTTAACAACACATGCATGATTCTTTCAGACCATGGCTTATCTTGGACAAGCACTTTACACATAGCTCTTCATGGTGGAGGTATTGAGGAGGGAGAATCTTTTGGCTTGGAGTAGCATACGAGGATAGTACATCTAGGAGGAACCTCCTGTATTCCTCTAGGGAGGGTTGTGCATCTCAACCTGATCTAGTACCATTGAGGTCTAAAGACAGGATGTTGTGGGGTTGCAATAATGCTTCAAAAGAGGGATAGTCTACTAGCTCAAGAGGGAAAAAAACTGCTTATGTACATGTTGCACCTTGTATATATTTTCAAAAAAAATGCAGAATCTCCAAAAGTGGACAGGTCTGATTGAAAAGTAAAATGTTTTCTGAAGTGTATATATAAGGATATAAAAAAATAAATATAAAAAGAGCTTCAAAGTCAAATTTTGTAAGCTTGCAGCTGGATGACTTGGCTACATTGGTCATGCATCCAAGGATAGGTAGCTACACTGGTTACCGTCCATTCTTTTATCCATATCCTCTTCTTGTGCTGGTTGTACTTTAACTTAGAAGGGAATATCCCCGCTCCTCGTGGAAAGAGTTGCTAGACTGGGGGCTAGAGTTACCTTGTTGGGGGAGGTTGTTTCTTTTCTACTTTTGAGATGGGGAGCTATATTTCACTTACACCGTACAAGTAAAGATTCATAGTCATAAGAGTTTGTGTATATAACTTGTTCTGACCTGACTATTGAGGAGACCTAAATAGGAGTCTTGTGGAACTTAAAGGCTGTTAGGTTTTAAATCCATTTCCCATTAAGGTTCAGCCACACTAATAATCCAAAGGTCTAACAGAGCTCCATACTACAATTTTATGAAGATAAGTTTAATGCTAAATATTATCCTAATTTATTTATTTTTTTCTTTCTTTTTCTTTTATTCACTTATTCTTTCAAAAAAGTGTTTGCTAAGGGACTAGCAAAGGTAAATCATAAGAGGATGATGAATATGCATTTCATCATCTTTATTCATTTATTTTAGCTTAAAATCCTATATAAAACACATCTATATAATACTAACTCCATATTCTTACTACCCTGCATCTTTATGTAAATATTGTACACTTATAACTATTTTTACCGAAAATAAATAAATACAGAAAGAAAGGAAAAATAAAGAAAAGAAAGAAAAGATTGTATATATGTAATAAATACAGGATGATCCAAACCCCGAGAGAGAAGGTCAAGACTTGACATGATCGATCAGGAATAAAGTAGGGGGAGATAGGGTCCTTAATCAGGAAATCCAAAAAAATATGTCGTAAATTTTTTTCTGTGTATATTTATATACTTACACTATTTTATTTGTACATAAATTGACCTCAAATTAAATAATTTTTAAAACAAGAGTTATAAATAAAAATATTTCCTAAATAATAAAAATGATTGCTAACCACATCCAGAAAAAGCCATAAAGTGATAATTGAAAGAATAATTTCGGCTCCATATGAACTCAAATTGAACCAAACTCACTTCCATTGTATTCTAATTTAAATTATCTTTAAAATGGTTGTGGTTTCATAATTTTTAGTGTTACGGTTTGAAAGACGGTTTTCTATGGTAGTTTCTGCAAGTTTGCCATTTATTTGTACATATTGTATTTGTAAATACTTGTAAATAATTTTTAAAAATTATAAAAAATAAAAAAATAAAAATTAAACTAATTTCCTTATTTAACTATGTACCATATGTATATAGTATATGTATATAGTTTATATTCTTAAATAACCACCACAAAAAATAAAAAAAATAATATTTAGTATTTAATTTAATAAAGTGATGAAAATAAAAAATAATTTTTGTAATTACTTTTAACACTAAATTCTTTTTTATATTTATCTCATTTCAAATTCTTTATTATCTCTTTACCAATATTCAATTTTTAAAATTCAAATTCAATTATTTTTCGATTTAATTTGCTCCTCCTCCCTCATTCTCACTTGATCAATCTTTGGTGAGAGGAGCCTATTCTCCAAGAGTCTTCTCGTTGCAGAGCGATGCCTAGCCTCTGAGCTGTCCGGTGATAGCGAGTTGGCCTTCGTTGAGGCGATCACGGTTTCCATCCGCTCCACGGTGAGATCCACATTTTTCTTCTCTTATTTTTAACCTAGGTTAATCGTAGTTTAATTTTTTGCACTTTTATTTCGTTGTCATTTTTTCTCTAGATCTTAGAATCCATCACCACGAATCGATTGGTCCGATCCGATTTTTCACCTTCATATCTCGATATATTCACGTTCTTATTCTATCTCACATAATCTATCCACTCCGATTGCGCAAGGTGATCGGAGACTCGGATCCATCTTCCACGTCGCAAGGATCTGCATACACTCACATCTCCGTTTGTTTTTTGGACCGAGCCGTCAAGCTCGAGTCGGTAAATTTTTTTGAGGTACATGAATTTTGCTTAAAAAATTTTTTAAAAATCATTTACTGCTTTCAAAAAATAAAAAAATATTTTTTTAAGTTTTTATTTCTAAATAAAAAATGCAGTTTTATATTTTAAAAAAAATAACATTGAAAAAAACTTTCCTGCTTCTATTTTAAAAACTAAAAAAAATTGTGCTGCAGGCACCGCCCCTCCAGATGCAGCGATGTCTGCTGCCCTTCCTTCGCCTCGTGGGGCCACCCGCCGGCTGCCTATAGCGGCCTCCTCGGCCACCGCCCGTCCACCAACTTTGACGCCCGCCATACCTCCGCCATCTGGGCGGAGCCTCCCAACCGTCGACCGTCGCCCGCTCCGCATGGAGCTTGGAGCTCCTCCCTGACCGCTGTTATCTCCGCTTCGCTTCGAGCTCAATCATCAGCGGCGCCCGTCACCTCTGCCTGGCCAGCACGACCGCTTGAAGCACCTGCCCCGCCAGATCATCGCCTCCATCACCGCGGCCATCTGCGGTGAAGCAGCCCGACCGCCAGCCCGCTTGGAGCACCTCCCGTAGATTCACTGAACCTCCTCCGCGCGAAGAACACCTCTGCCCATCCTCCCTGACCACCATAGCTGACCATCATAGAGAAGCAGCTCGATCGCCATGTCGTCGCGCGAAGCCGCAATCACCACCGTTTCTTTGGAGAGAAGAAACCGGCGGTTGCGCCCCCCTGTTCTCTTGGGCGTGGAATGTGAACAGAAAGAACCAGCGTCTACCCTAAAAAATTGGAAACAACTACATTTTCGCCCCTGGACTTTTCGAAAATTACAAAGAAAACCATGCCCCTTTTTCCTTGGCTTGGAACAAAGAATGAATGAAGGCACAATCAAACCCTAGGGGGTACTTTTTTGTGAAATTTACAATAACTCCCCCGAGGTTATGCATATTGCAAAGAAGACCCCTGCTCCAGAAAGCACGTGCAGCGTATGTTTGTTGGGTAAATTACGTTTTCCACCCTGTAGTTTATTTCTGTTGTTCATTTAACATAAAAACACTAGTAATTTAATTTTGAGTCCTTGTTTTACAGACTTTATTTTGCATGCTTTTTATTATTGCAATAAATGTTATTTATGTTCAAAAAATTCTCAAAAAAATTAATTTAGACTCCTGATTTGTGTCTCTTCACTGTATTATTTTTGCATTTCATTTTATTATCATTTAATATTATTAGAAAATCAAAAACACTGAACATTTCCCTGTTTGAACTTTGAAAATCCTAAAAATTCGAATTTTGCTTCAAAAAATCCAAAAAATAGATTAATTTTCTTTTGGTGAGTTTTAATTTCTGTGCAAATTTCACACATTAATTATTTCTAAAACCCAAAAAATTCAAAACTCTAAAAATCTTAAAAAAATCATATAAAATTGTAGAAAAATAAAAAAATGTGATTTAAGTTCAAAGAAAAATATTTTCACATGTTTTTATTACATTTCATTTTCACACTGTTTGCATCTCCTATTTTTATTAATTCTAAAATCCTAGAAAATATAAAAATCTCCGAAAAAATACAAAGATAGTAGAAATTCATTAAAAATACAAAAATAGTTTTATTTCGATCTTTTTGAGCATTTTTGTTTTATTTGAAAAATAAAAAATTGCTTATCATTTTGTGCATGAATTTATCTTGAAAATCTTATTTTGGAAAATTTAGAAAAATTCCTAATATTAAAATCATTAAAAATTTAAAAATTAGAAAATAAAAAATAGAATTAAAAACCATTAAAAATTAAATAAAAGATAAAAATTTCATAAAAAACTAGGTAGTTTGCATTTGAGAGTCCTTTTTCTTTTAATTGATTTTTGTTTATTATTTGAATAACCTTCGGGATTTATAGCCTCCCTGAGTTCGATCATGTTGCTATACAGGTTAATTAAATAGTAAAAATTTCTCTCGCTACATTATTCTTGTTATTAATTATTGGCTTGAGAAAAAAATAAATTTGTTTGTTTAAGCCAGGAATTTTGGGGATCGCAACGACAACTTTATATCATTAATAATCACTCCTCGAAAATCTCTCTCAACAACCACACCCGCACGTGCAGGCTCCCAACTCCCATGTATAGATGTATGTATGTATGTATGTATGTACGTATGTATGTATGTATGTAGGTATGTATGTATGTATGTATGTATGTATGTATGTATGTATGCATGCATGCATGCATGCATGTATGTGTGTATGTATGTATGTATGTATGTATGTATGTATGTATGTATGTATGTATGTATGTATGTATGTATGTATGTATGTATGCATGTATGCATGTATGCATGTATGCATGTATGCATGCATGCATGCATGCATGCATGGATGCATGGATGCATGTATGGATGTATGTATGTATGTATGTATGTATGTATGTATGTATGTATGTATGTATGTATGTATGTATGTATGTATGTATGTATGTGTGTATGTATGTGTGTATGTATGTATGTATGTATGTATGTAGAGGAGTGATCTTGCGAGAGCAAAAAACTGTGACAGCACGAGAGCAGTGATTTTGGACCACTAGACTATGTCTACTCTCTCGTTGTCTTCTAGTGGTCCAGAATCACTACTCTCATGCTCTCACAGTTTTTTGCTCTCACAGGGTCATCCCTCTCTCTCTCTCTCTCTCTCTATATATATATATATATATATATATATATATGTGTGTGTGTGTGTGTGTGTGTGTGTGTGTGTGTGTGTGTGTGTGTGTGTGTGTGTGTGTGTGTGTGTGTGTGTGTGTGTATGTATGTATGTATGTATGTGTGTGTGTGTATGTATGTATGCATGTATGCATGCATGCATGCGTGCATGTATGTATGTACGTACGTACGGTTGATCTTGTGAGAGTCAAAAACTGTCAGAGCATGAGAGCAATGATTCCAGATTATTAGATTCTGCTCATCTCTCTCATTTCTGGCTCTCACAGAATCAACCCTCCCTCCCTCTCTCTCTCTCTCTCTCTCTCTCTCTCTCTCTCTATATATATATATATATATATATATATATGGTTGGGGAAGCTGCACCCGGGGGTGTAGCCAACTAGCTACACCCGACCATTTTTTCATTGGTTTTTTGTTTTTGGAATGAAATCTAGGGGGATTTAAATCACCATATATCATCATGGTCTCATATCAGATTCACCCAAATTTGACATTTCTATCATCTCCATCAAGACTATCACATTTTAACGGTCTCGGAATTGTCTAAATTGGCCCTATCTAGATGGGCATGTTAGGAATGTTTGTTTTCCATGAAATTTGAAACATATATTCCACTAAATAAACTAAGTAAATCCCCATAGGTTTCCTTCAAAAAAATTAAAAAACCAATAAAAATAGCCAGGTGTAGCTAGTTGGCTACACCCTCCGGTGTAGCTTCCCTTTTCCCTACACACAAACCCACACATACACACACACACATATACACACACACATAGAGAGAGAGAGAAAAGGGATGCTACACCTGGGGGTGCAGCCAACTAGCTACATCCAACCATTTTTCTTATTGATTTTTTATTTTTTTCTAAGGAAACCTATGGGGATTGACTTATTTTATTGAGTGGAATATGTATTTCAAAATTAATTCAAGACAAACATTCCTTACACACCCATCTAGATATGGTCAATTTCAACAATTCTGAGACAGTTAAAATGTGATAGTCTTGATGGAGATGATAAAAGTGTCGATTTTAGCTGAATTTGGCTTGAGACCTTGGTGAAATATGGTGATTTAAATCCCCATATATTTCAGTTCAAAAACACAAAAAATCAATAAAAAATGATCTGGTGCACCTATTTAGCTACAACCCTGGGTGCAGCTTCTCCAACCCCATAAACACACACACATGCGCGCGCGTATATATAAACACATGTACACATGCGCATACACACGCACACACACATATATATAAAGAAAAGGGAAGCTCCACCGGGGGGTGCAACCAACTAGCTACACCCGTCATTTTTCTTATTGGTTTTTTATTTTCTTAAGGAAATCTGTGGGGATGCAAAATAAACATCCCTAACATGCCCATCTAGATAGGGTCAATTTCAGCAATTATGATACTGTTAAAATGTGATAGTCTTTATGGAGATGATAGAAGTATAGAATTAAGTTGAATTTGGCATGAGACCACGGTGATATATGGCGATTTAAATCCCTCTAGGTTTCATTTCTAAAACAAAAAAACCAATGAAAAAAAAATGATCTAGTGCAGCTAGTTGGCTACACCCCTGGTGTAGCTTCCCTAGCCCCATATATATATATATATATATATATATATATGAGGTAAATGGGGTTGACCCCAGGGAGTAGCCAACTTGGCTACGCCCACCCCTATATTTCATTCATTTTCTTATTTTTTTGGAAAATAAAAATTTGTATATTCATCAGTATATCCCTCTCACATTCTATTAAAATTTCGTCAGAAACAGAGACTCCTACGGCCTCCATCCAAATATGGTCGATTTAAAAAAACCTGCAACCGTTAAAAAAATGACGTCTGGATGGAGGGCTTAGGAGTCTCTGTTTCTGACGAAATTTTATTAGAATGTGAGAGGGATATAATGATGAATATACAAATTTTTATTTTCCAAAAAAATAAGAAAATGAGGGAAAAATAGGGGTGGGAGTAGCCAAGTTGGCTACTCCCTGGGGGTAGCCCCATTTTACCCTATATATATATATATATATATATATATATATATATATATATATACATGTATGTATGTATGTATGTATGTATGTATGTATGTATGTATGTATGTATGTATGTATGTATGTATGTATGTATATGTATGTATGTGTGTGTGTGTACATATATATACATATGTGTGTGTGTGTGCGCGCGCGCATACATGTAGATACATGTATGTATATGCATAAATATGTATGTATATATATGTATATATATGGAGGAGTGATCTTGTGAGAGCAAAAAACTGTGAGAGCATGAGAGCAGTGATTCTAGACCACTAGATTTTGTCTTTTCTCTCCTACTCTTCTCTCTCCATATTGAATGTAGTGGTCCAGAATCACTGCTCTCATGCTCTCACGGGTTTTGGCTCTCATAGGATCAACACTCTATATATATGTATATATAGATCTATAGGGTAAAGGGAAGCTACACCGGGGGGTGCAACCAACTAGCTATACCCGATCATTTATCTTATTGATTTTTTATTTTTTTAAGGAAATCTATGGGGATTTACTTATTTGTTGAGTGGAATATGTGTTTCAAATTCATGCAAAACAAACTTCCTAATATGCCCATCTAAATAGGTTCAATTTCAGCAATTCTCAGACCGTTAAAATGTGATAGTCTTGATGGGGAGGATAGAAGTGTCAAATCTAGTTGAATTTGGCATGAGACCATGGTGATATATGGTGATTTAAATCCCCTTGGTTTCATTTCAAAAACAAAAAAAACGAAAAAAATGATCGGGTGCAGCTAGTTAGCTACACCCCCAGGTGCTGCTTCCCCAGCCCCATGTATATGTATATGTATATGTATATGTATATGTATATGTATATGTATATGTATATGTATATGTATATGTATATGTATATGTATATGTATATGTATATGTATATGTATATGTATATGTGTGGGGGGGAGCTGGGAGCATAAACTCAGGGGTGTAGCTAACTACCTATATATAGCCTTTGTTTCATTATTTTTTAGTTTTTTGAAGGAAGCCTTAGGGAGATTTGTGTAATATATTAAGGGGAATATGTCTTTCAAGTTTCATGCAAAACAAACATTCTCAATCATCTAGAAGTGGTCAATTTCCGCAATTTTAAGATTGTTAAAATTTGGTAGCCTTGGTGGAGATGATAGGAGTCTCGAATTAAGTTGAATTTTGAATGACATCATGTTGATATATAGTGTTCTAATTCCCCCAAGATTCCATTTCAAAAAAAATCAAAAAATAATGAAAAAATGAGCTGGTTGTAGGTAGTTACCTACACCCCCTTGTGTAGGCAACCTTTTCCATATATATATATATATATATATATATATATATATGGGACTCTGCCAGTACGACGCAGTCCTTCCTGAGTTCAGGAAAGCCACATTCTTTTTATATAAAATACAAGCACTTTAGCAGAATACATATATAGTTTGTATTATAGCTGCACATTTTAAATACAAAACCACATACAAAACTGCAAAGTATAACAAACATAAAAACTGCACATTACAATACAAATTGTATACTTATTCTAGTAATGTCTTCCTATTTTTAGAAAAAAAGGCTTGGCCTTCCTGAATTCAGGAAGGATTGTTTCCTATTGGAAGGAAATCCTCAAGATATATAAACTCAGGTTAGATGATTTCCAATTGGAAGGAAATCCTATATCCAATAGGACACAATTCTTCCTGAGTTCATGAAGGCCGACCCTTTTTTGTAAAAAAAAAACACGATGACTTTAGTAGAATACATATACAGTTTGGATTAATGTGCAGTTTTAGTTCTTGTATTATAATGTGCAGTTCTGTAAACGATTTTTATTAATAAGGTGCGGTTATAATACAAACTATATATGTATTCTACTAAAGTGCTCATGTTTTATATAAAAGAAAGCAGACTTCCTAAACTCAGGAAGGATTGTGTCCTATTGGAAGGACCCTCTCTCTCTACACACACACATACAGAGGAAAAAAATGGGGTTGCCCACGCCTCTATTTTTCCATAATTTTTTAATTTTTTTGAAAAATATCTTTATGTATATTCATCTATATATCCCTACAATATGTCATTCGAATTTCGTCTAAAATAGAGACTCATATGCCCTCCATCTAGAACATGTAATTTTAACAGTCAAAACATTGTTGTAATCAATTTGTTCTAGATGGAGGGCAATCTCTGTTTTTCACGAAATTCAAATGACATATAGGAGGGATGTATAGATGAATATACATGATGATTTTTTTAATAAAAAGTCGAAAATGAGGCGGGAGCAGCCATGTTGGTTGTCCCAAGGGGTGTCCCCATTGAACCCATAAATGTGTGTGTGTGTGTGTGTGTACGCGCGCGTGTGCATGCGTGCGTGTGTGTATGTGAGGTAGGCCTTTTCTGAGATTGTAAAGGCCGCTCTCAATTTAGTAAAAACTCTATAACAATTTTGTAAAGTATAAATTGCACATTGTAAAAAAATGATTTTGTAAAATATTGCATCCAAATTAAATTAACATTTTCATCCAATGTAATAAATATTTTTGTAATTTATTTCACTATACATGTTGTGTTAATAGTTATTATTAAATCTATGAAATAAAGAATTATAAAATACATTACAAAGATGCCTAAATTTACGGTGGCTCACCATGTTTGCTATGTATATGTATATGCATATGCATATGTGTATGTGTATGTGTATGTGTATGTGTATGTGTATGTGTATGTGTATGTGTATGTGTATGTGTATGTATATGTGTATGCATATGTATGGGTTAAATGAGTATGCTCCCTGAGAGCATATAAGAGTATACTACCACCTCTCTTTTCGCATATTTTTAAATTTTTTTAAAATAAAACTAGGGGGATTTACATAGAATAAAAAGTGGAATATGTGTTTCAAATTTCATGTAAAACAGACATTCCTAACACTTCCATTTTAAAGGGGCTAATTTCAGTAATTTTGAGACCTTTAAATTTGACATTCCCTATGGAGAGGATAGAAGTCTTGAATTAAGTCGAATTTTGAATGACACCATGGTGACATATTATGATCTAAATTCCACTAGGTTTCATTTAAGAAAAATAAAAAAAATGGAGAAAAAAGTATGGGAGCATGTAAGTTATATGATCCAGCGGAGCATACTCCTTTTTCCCTATATACATAAAAATGGGATGCTCCCGCCCCATTTTCCAATATTTTTTATTTTGTTTGAAAAACATCACCGTATACATTCATCTATATATCCCTCCAATATGCGATTTGAATTTCGTCAGAAACAGAGACCCTATGCCCTCCATCTAGAACAGGTAATTCTAGCAGTCTAAACATTATTGTAATTGACATGTTCTAAATGGAGGGCAAAGGAGTATTTATTTCTGACAAAATTTGAATGGCATATTGG
Organism: Ottelia alismoides; assembly: GCA_037367405.1. Taxonomy (NCBI): domain Eukaryota; kingdom Viridiplantae; phylum Streptophyta; class Magnoliopsida; order Alismatales; family Hydrocharitaceae; genus Ottelia; species Ottelia alismoides. The sequence continues at coordinate 1,085,556 of JAZKJV010000711.1, read as the reverse complement.
AGGGATATATAGATGAATATACATTGTGATATTTTTCAAAAAAATATATGAGACAGGGGTAGCCCCATTGAACTATATCTGTGTGTGTGGAAAAATGGGGTTGTAAAAATGTGGTTGCCCCCCAAGGGAGCTAACTTAGCTCCTCCTATCCCATTTTTCGCAATTTTTTTATTTTTTAAAAAATACTTCTGTGGATTTTCATAAATATATCCTTATATTATGGCATTGAAGGGTTGATGATGGTTTTCATATACTTTAAGTTATTGCGATCGAAATGCTTTCCCAGTGGGATCGCCACCTTTCAATTGTTTGTTCCCGCGTAGACTCCTCCATCCAGAAAGGGTCGATTTCAACTATTCTACAACCACTAAAATTGACTATCTGGATGGAGGCCGTAGGAGTCTCTACTTCGCAAGAAACTTGAATAACATAATATAGGGATATAGTGATGGATTTCATGGAAATACTTTGAAAAAAAATAAAAAAATTGGGAAAATGAGACGGGGGGATCTAAGTTAGCTCCCCCAAGAGGGCATCCCCATTTAACTCTTATGTGTGTGTGTGTTTGCATGTGGGTGTGTATGGGTGTGTGTGTGCGCATGCGTATGTGTGTGCTTTTGTGGTTGCGGGTGCATGTGTGTGTGTGTATGCGTGTTTGTGCGTGTGTGCGTGTGCGTGCGTGTTTGTGCGTGTGCATGTGTGTGTGTGGGTGTGTGTATGCACGTGTGTTTTCTTGTGTGTAGGGTAAAATGGGGATGTCCCTAGGGGGTAGCTAACTTGGTTACCCCCCCCCCCATTTTCCCCCCTTTTTATTTTTTTTCAGAAATTCTATCCTGAACTTTCATTACTATACTCCTTTATTATGCCATTCAAGTTTCATTGGAAATAGAGACTCCTACAACCTCCATCCCGACAGGTACAATTTAAACAATTCTGCGACCATTGACAAATAACTTTCTGGATGGATGCTGTAGGAATCTCTGCTTCCCACAAAACTTGAATGACACAATATAGGGATATAGTGATGAAAGTCCAAGGAATAATTTTTCATAAAAAAATAAAAAATGGGAAAATAGAGCGGGGGAGCCAAGTTAGGTCCCCCATGGGGCAACCCATATATGTATGTATGTATGTATGTATGTATGTATGTATGTATGTATGTATGTATGTATGTATGTATGTATGTATGTATGTATGTATGTATGAATGAATGAATGAATGAATGAATATGTCTATGTGTGTGTGTTGTGCGTGTGTGCGTGCGTGCGTGCATGTGTGTGTGTGTGTGTGTGTGTGTGTGTGTGTGTGTGTGTGTGTGTGTGTGTGTGTGTGTGTGTGTGTGTGTGTGTGTGTGTGTGTGTGTGTGTGTGTGTGTGTGTTTGTGTGTCTGTCTGTGTGTCTGTCTGTCTGTATGTGTGTGTGTGTGTGTATGTATGTGTGTGTCTCTGTGTGTGTGTGTGTATGTGTGTATGTGTGTCTGTATGTGTGTGTGTATGCGTGCATGTGTATGTGTCTATATGTGTGTGTGTGTGTGTGTGTGTCTCTGTGTGTGTGTGTGTGTGTCTGTGTGTGTGTGTGTGTGTCTCTCTGTGTGTGTGTGTGTGGGGGTGGGTGGGTGGGTCTGTGTGTGTGTGTGTCTATGTGTGTGTGTGTCTGTGTGCGTGTGCGCATTTGCGTGTGTGTGTGTATGGGTGTGCATGTGCATGCGTGTGCGTGTGGGCATGTGTGTGTGTGTGCGTGCACGTGCGCATGTGTGTGTATGTGTGTGTGCGTGTGCGTGATGAATCTGTGATTCATCACTCTAAAAGTCGAAAATCGAGCTTTGTTCCCGAGTAATTAGATGCATATTTCCAATTATATTGCATAATTAGCATTCATGCATGCAAGCATAATATCTGCTTTTTAGCATTCATATTTGCATTAAATAAGAAGCCAATTTCACTTGTAAATATTCACCTGTATATTAGATAAAACACCTTATTTGTATATATTTTATACTAACTCCAAATCTAATAAAACCAACTCCATAGTGTATATATGACTAACACTAATAAAGGAAAAATATCTAGAAAACACTAACTTGTAAAATTGACCAATAAAACCCCAATCCAAGTTTGAAGCTGTAAACGTTAAAATGTGCATATCTCTCTCATACAGCCTCCGAATTAGGTCTACTCACTTTTAAAGTAATATACATTCCAAGACCTTCGAAACAAGACCAATTTCATTAAAATCGGAGCTCGTATGCAAAACTTGGGTTTTGGGCCCCTTTTGTATATTGTACATATTGACCGTTTTACCCCTGTATTCTATCCTTTTATTTTCTTAATTATTAAAAACCCAAAAAAATAGATTAAGTTGTAAATATTCCTTTTATATTTTTCCTAACTTTATTTTGATTTTTCTCTTAATTAAAAATGACAAAAAAATAGAAAAGATAAAATGTGGTATTTTATATCTATAAGGTACCACCTAAAAATACATTTTGTACAGATGATTTCTTTTGATTTTCGGCCCTTCACAAAAGTCGTAGATCTCGTCGAGACGAGCAACCTTCGTGTTGACCACTATTTGATTTAATTCCTTTTGTTATTTCTTTTTTATTTTCTTTACATTTAATCTTTGAATTTTTTAGGCGTATTATTTTCGGATTTATTTTTTTTATTTTTGGATTTTATTATTTTATCATTATTATTTTAATTATTGGTATTTTTAGTAGCCTACTTATTTTACATATATTATATTATTTTTTCCCTTTTTACCTCTTCTCATTTCTTCTTCCCCACTCCAAGTCACCACTCTCCCCACTACTCCATTCTCCCCACTTCTTCTCCAACTTCCCTCTCCTCTCCCTTTTTATTCCCATCATCCTCCACCATTTCCCTTCATCCGCCATTTCAATAGAAAAGAGAAAGAGCTCCGGCTATCTGTAGGTGACAGCTACCGAAAACCACCGTCGAGCGACGACCTCCGACCACGGCGAGATCCGAGGTGGTCTCAACCACTTCGTCGCAGCATCCCTCGCAGGAAGCTGCTCCAGCTTCGAAGGATTCCGCCACCCTTCTTGAGGCCACGACCAGAGTTGCAGCACGGCTCCTCCACAATCCGGCGAACCACAGATACTGCGAGAGAGTTCGCGAGGCTATTATATCGTCTTTGATGAGACAAAGATTCCCCAGTTAGAAAGTCCTCGCTAAAGTTGGGGCGAGCTCGCCACTCCACGCGCGGGACGAGCACACAGCCACGTCCCAGCACCAGCACGGCCACCCTCCTCCAAGCGGCAGCCCAACGGCGGTCGCCCCCCCTCTCTCACGCGGTCGCGAGCCCCCCCAGGGGCACTCCAACCTCCCTCCTCCGCGCGCACAGCGCGGCATCCACCCCGCCGTCTCCGCCTTGGCCGAAGGCACAGCCGCCCCTCCTCCATCACCTCGCGTGCGCCCAGCTCGGCCGCGCGCAACGCCGCCTTTTCTCGCCCATAGCGTAGCCGCTGGTCGCGCTCCTCCCCGCGACATCGCCGCCCAGCAGCGCCTCCGCCCCGCCTTCTCCTTCCGCCCAGCCATCGCGCAGCTCCGGCCTTCACCTCCGCGCGCCGCCCGCGCGAGCCCAGCCGCCGACCCCACGCGCCGCCCCCGCGTGCCATCGCGCGGCGCGCCGCCCGTGCAGACGCGCCCCTCCGCTCTTTGTGCGCAGCCCCACGGCTGTGCGCCACCCCTCGATCTCTGTTGTGTGCGCCGTCCACCGCCGTCGTCGTGCTCCAGGCCCCACGCGCCGCCCACATCCCCTTTGTCATCCGCGTGCCCTAGCTTGGTAGAGAAGGTCCCTATCTTTTATTTTATATTTTGTGAATTTTGCATCATTTTCCCATTAATTTTGTCTAATTGCAAATGTTTTCTTGTTCGTAGTTTCAGCTTACTTGTTAGTTTCATTTCAGTATTGCACTTATAACCCCGAGTTCATGCATTGATTTGGACAGTATTTTTGCTTCATTTTTATCAAAAAAATAGCATTTTGTAGAGAAAGTAATTCTTTATCTCCTGGCTATTTATTTATATTTTTGTGAGCATACAATCATTTATTAAAATTCAGAGATTGAATTTTAAAGATATTTTGCCCATTTAAGCTCTGAAATTCGCACATAGTTATTTCTTATTCCAAAAATTGTGAAAAAATTGTCAATGATGCCTCTAAATGTTATTTAATTACTATTCAAATTTCGTCTAATTCGGAGTTGTCGTTTGCATAAAATAAATTCTAGGGTGATTTCTATAGTTGATTTTTAATTAATTCCACGAATAACATTTTTGAGAAATTCAAGGCTCCTGGATTCCTTATTAAAATATCTATTTGAGATAAATAGGTATTTTGATAATTTAACTTCGTGGATTTATTAGAAATTAAATACCCATTGTCAATCTGTTTTCAGTAAAAAATTCATAAAAAATCAGAAAGTGTCAAAAAATTCCAAAAAAAATTTTGTTGTAGCTTATTTTCGTCATGTTATCTTCCAATAAATTTTTCATCAATTTTGCATACCGTTTGCACGAAAAATTGCATAAAAACCACAAAAAGTTTGCATTTTTCATGTGTGCATTTTAAATCCAAAAATTACAAAAAAATACATTTGCATTTATTATTGGATTTGGTTTATAGAAAAAATACAATTTGGTCAATTTGAACTAATTTCAGATTAAATTAAATTTAGCTTAGTTGTTGATTTTTTTAATAACCTAGTTCCTTCGCATCATTGCATTTGTCATTTTGATCGCATAAAAAATTAAAAAAAATCTCACTTGGAAAACCGTGATCTAATCAATCTAACTTGACCCCGAGTTGTTCCTTTGCCTCCTTGAGTCGACCCTGGGGCTTGCCCAGGCTAAACAAACTTCAAACCGCACATAATTTCATTCAACGATTTAATCGTACCGTGTGGTTATTTTTTATCGACGCGGATCTATCCGACTGCAACGAATAGTCAATCAGACAACATTAACAACTGTACGTGTGTGTGTGTGTGTGTGTGCGTGCGTGCGTGCACGCGTGCGTGCGTGCGTGAGTGTGCGTGTGCGTGTGCGTGTGTGTGTGTGTGTGTGTGTTTGTGTGTGTGTGTGTGTGCTGTGTGTCTGTGTGTGTGTGTGTGTGCGTCTGTGTGTGTGCGTCTGTGTGTATGTGTGTTGTGTGTGTCTGTGTGTGTGTGTGTGTGTGTGTGTGTGCGCGTGTATGTATGTGTGTATGTGTGTATTTAGCTTTTGCTCGTATATTTAGGACCACACTTCACTTAAAAGACGCACTTAGACCGCAGAACTTAGTCAAATCAACCTGTGCTTAACTCACTAATAAAATTGCTTGTCTAGGAGCGGATTTTGCCGTCTGCATTTGGATGTAGTATAAAATTTTCAATTCAGTACTGCATCCCGCATTGTAGAGAGCTGGAGGCACTGTAAGTCTTTTTACTCAAGCATTCATCATCGTTTTCTCGATCGCATCAACTTTTTCCGATTCTCTCTCTCTCTCGGTTTTCTAACCTAGGATAAAGGAATTGGGACTGGACGGTAAACATGATTGCTTGTGTGGATTAATATCAGTGATAACTAATCTTTAAAATCGAGACTGCTAATTGAATTGGACCAAAAAAAATAACTAAAATTAACCCTTGTTTGCGGGAGAGTAACCCCGACCTTGTTTTCAAGCTGAATGAGGGTACTTGAGTGTGTGTGAACACCTTAAGGCAGAGCTCAAATCCCCACCTTCCATATCACGTTCTGACTAATCCTAACAAATATCACAAGTTTAATTTTTAAGGTTCACTGACTAGTACCAAGTAACCTCCGCCTATCTCAGGTAGATAGGGGCGAAATTGCGGTACTTCGCGACAAGTTGCCAGTAACCCCCCGGGGTGAAGTTCCGGCCTTGTCAGCCTCCGCCTGCTTGCAGGTAGATAGGGGCAGGTCTTTGAATCCATCAACTTGGGATAGGAGCGAAGAAAGGAAGGACCGGCGGTATCTTAGGCGACAGGTTAAATAGGGAAGACGCATCCGGCTCTGAGCCGACTTCCCTTTAGGCCGCGTAATCCTTGCTATCTTGCTTGAAAAATCACACTTAAAATTTACAAGATTAATTGGACTCGATTTCGGGTCCTTTACCGTGTTGAGTGTGAACTCAGGGTTTGTTCTTGTGTTTGTCTTCGTTTCTGTCTGTGTGTGTTATCCTGCGTAATTGCGCATTTTCTACCTCGTTCTGCTTACATCCTTTCCTCCTCAAGATGTCGGGATATTGGTCCCCATACACCTCTGGTCATTCCTCTTCGATCATATACCGTTCATCTTCGCCTTCTTCTTCTTCCACGTATCCTCCGCCATCCACGGGAGACCCTTACCCGTGGTCGGTTCCACCTCAACCCGATTATAAAGTCAGAACTCCGACTGACTTCTTCACTTCTTCGCATTTCTCTCCTACTTCATATTCTAACTCTCCGGATCCACTTCCACCTTGGGCTGATTGTTCTTACTCTCGAGAGCTTGCAGGAATCAAAGAATCGAATGAAGAGCAAGCCACTGCTGAGATAGATGATTGGCAAAATTATATGCCCCCATTCTCACCTCAGGTAGGGACCATACAACAATTTGCATATACACATCCCGACTCGACCTTAGGGCATAACTTGGTCGATCAAACAACCCGAATAGAGAGGCCTGAACATCATGATTTCCCAGACTTGATCGACTTTAGTGATCAAGCCTTTATTAACCAACCTTCATTCGGAGAGCCCTCACACTCACAAGATTGGACTCATGAGCTAGACTTATCAGTCTCCGTTTCATCATATGAGGCTCCAACCAATATTTGCCATCTAGATGGTCCATACTCGACCCAGCATTACATGCCAGAGTCTAAGTATGTTGAGTATGAGACCCCAACATTTCAGCAGTCTCCTCCAATTGAGCAGAACTCTCCCATGATTTGTCATGAGAACATTTTGGAGGATGACATCTCTAGACTTATTAAGAAAAATGAATCATTTGGTAACGAGTTGAAAGATGTCATGGAAATGTTGCACTCAATTTCTGCCAGCCTGGGTATGAAAGTGGAGAAGGAAGTAAGTAGATCTGATGTTGAAAATCAAGTAAGCATTAGGGAACCCACACCATTTGTACAGCTGGAGTCCATTCTATCTCCCTCTTCTACTAACCCCTTGCCTTCCAATCTTGAGTCTGATCATTCATCTATCCAAAACCAAAAAAATTGAAAAACCAAAAAATCACATAAAAATTGAAAATGAAAAAGACCTAAAAAATTGGAACCTGCCCTAAGGGAAGTACTCGATGAAGAACTGATTTTTAATCTTCCCTTAATAAAGGACATAGATCACTTTCCCGACCTCAAACGATTTGTGAGAAGTAAATTGATGCCCAAGAGGTCGGGCAATAAGAGGACAAGGACTAAAAGACACATAGTGTCTATGGCCACCTCCTTGGTGATGGGGAGACAGACCAAGAGCCGCAGAGTGAAGCGGTTTCCCCGAGTTGAGTGTAAAATCAAAGACACCATCTTTACCCATGCGAGAATCGATGATGACTCACCAATAAATATCCTCCCGACCTCTGTGTTTGACAAACTCAAACTCAGGCCAATCAGAAAGTCAAGAGAGATCGTTCAGCTGGCTGATCGATCTATTAAACAGTCGAGAGGAAACATTTCAGTCATCATTACTTTCCAAGGTGCTCTACTCCAGGTGGACTTCACGATCATTGACATCGAGCACCGAGGAGAGTTTACCCAGTCTCCGATTATTCTCGGGAAGCCGTTCTTAGCCTTGGCTAAGCCGACTATAGATTGCGAGACTCGGGAGATCGATTTTTCAGCATTGGGAGCGCTTCGACCTCACCCAATCTTTGATACACTTTACTCTAAGCTGACCCGCACATCCATTGACAGTCGTGACCATCGAGAGGAAGATGAGTCCCACCTCTTTACTACACCTGAGAGACCAATTGTCCGAACGACCGTTGGTTCAGAGACTCCCCACACCTCCTCAACTGCTTGCACCATCACCATGACAGCTTCTAAGGAGGACTCACGATCAGAAGCTATCATTGAGTCAGACACGACCTTTGTTGATTGCCTTGACCATTTCGGTGATCCGACACAAGAGCTTAATAATGCCAAGCCAACTGAGACCACTAGAACCTTCCCGAGACATGTGCTGACCCTTTAGGAATATTACAATCTATATGGTGACTCGTCTGATGAGGAACCCATAGTCAGCACCACACCATGACCCGGACCTTCTAAGGAAACAAACCAGATAAAATTGACTCCACATAAAGACACGGTTGCTCCCTCTTCTAGTCAGCTATCTAGTGAGAGGAAGTCGAGAATTGACTCCTCGAGGTGTTCTCCCGAACCTCTCAAGGCACGTCGCTCTCATCTCCCTCTCCATGATTCAGGTTCTAGAAAACCGACCAAGAAAATTTCCTTCAACATTCTGGAGAAGGAATTATCAGAGGAATCCTCATCGGGTCCGGATAAGGTGATTTATATGAGTGAGCTCAGTTCGGCTGTTCTCAAGCCTTATCTAAGCAAGCAGCCGTGTGTCGACCCTCGTTGGACGATCCCTTCACCTAACTACTAATCATCTGAGGACGATTCCGACAGCAACACACTTGTATATTACCCACCTCCTCGCACCTGCAAGAAGGTTCGTCACAAACCTTCTTGATCCTTGTATATTCTCAATCTCTCTTGTACATACATCTCCAGATCACATCGGTCCTCATACTCACTCCTATCTTATACTTAGGCTGACAAGAGCCTAAGTATAGGGGGAACCGATACCCGCCGTGTATCCATTTCCCTCTTACCCTCGCCCGCCCCATTTTGTTCTTCTTCTACACTTAGGCTGCCAGAGCCTAAGCATAGGGGGGCAGAGCGACTTCTATACTTTTTGTTATTTTAGCTCTCCTACGCTTAGCACGAGCTTTGTCTTTTTCCTCGCTTTTCGTGCTCTGAGGACATAGCACACGCTAAGTATAGGGGGCGTGTATATATTACATATATACTTTACCCATAGCTCGTACTTTCGCGTATTTTCGTGTACTTTTTGTATATATTTTTGCAATAACTAAGGGTGGGTAAAATTGAAAAAAAATATTTTTTGTACTTGTATAATACTTGTAAATCTTTGTAAAAAATTGAAAAAAACATGTATACTTGTATATTATATCACTTGTATATCTTGTATAATACTTATAAACTCTTGTAAATTGTTGTAAAATAGGAGGTATACCAAAGTTTCTGAAAAAAACAAAAACAAAAACAACAAAAAATAGGCTTCTTATTTACTCTTGTATATCATCCTTGCATTCAAGAAAATCGAAAAAAAAAAGAGTCTTGCATTTACATTCATCTACATAGCATGACATCTGCATCTCATCTGCATATCTTGCATATGCATGGTGAAAAGCTAGTGGGTTCTGAACCAAGTTATGAGTACATATTGAGGATGGACTTGATTTGACCTTAATCCACCTAATTTCAGAGGAACCTTATAGGAACTGGAGTTAAGATTTCTCAGGTCAAGTGACTTAATTCTTTGAGTCCGCAAGTCTATGATCACATGTCATCTTGATTAGTCTAAGTAGAATATCTCGTGCATATGCATGATTCTTATAGACAGTGACCTAACTTGGACAAGCATAATGCACGTAGCTCTTCATTGATGAGGTGGTGAGGAGTAGAATCCTTTAGCTTGGAGTAGCACACGGGTGGAAACATCCGTCCTCCTCTAGGGAGGGTAATGCATCTCAACCTAGTCTGGTGGTGTTGACATCTAAGGACAGGATGCTGTGGGTTGCAATAATGCTTCAAAGAGGTATAGTCTACTGGCTCAAGAGGAAAAACTCCTGATGTACATGCTGCACCTTGTATATAGTTCAAAAAAAAGAGAAAAAGACAAAAAGAGAAAAAAATGCAAAAACTCCAAGTGAACGAAAAAAAACCTGTCGGAGTATGTATATTAGCAAAGAAAATGCAGCTGGATGACTTGTCTACACTGGTCAGGCATCCAGGATAGGTAGCTACACTGGCTACCGTCCATTTTTTTCTCTGCCCCCTCCTCTTGAGTTGGTCGCACTTGAACTTAGAAGGGATACCCCGCTCCTCAAGGAAAGAGTCACTAGACTGGGTTATTGAGTTACCTTGTTAGAGGAGGTTGTTTCTGAGCCATTTCTGATGTGGAGAGTTACATTTCACTTACACAGTACAAGTAAGAATCATAGTCATCAGAAATTTGTGTTTGAGGATTTGTTCTGACCTGACTGTTGAGGCGTCTTGAATAGAAGACTTGTGGAACTTGAAGTCTGTTAGGTCTTAAGTTCAGGTCCCAATAAGGTTCCACCACACAATTAATCCAAAGGTCGAGTCAATCTCCATTTTCAACTTTTGTTCATGACCTTGGTATGTGATAACTGACATTTTGCGAGGGTCAAAATTATGTTGTCGTTGAGGCGACCGCTCACAGAACATCGGTTAGTCAGCAATTAACCCCACAATAAAAGAATGAATGAATTAAGTCCAAAAATGTGAATTAATATTTATTACTCTACCACAAAATGCATAGTGAACAAGCATGTAGAGGTCGAACCACAGAGAGCAATACAAAACGTGCAATAGCCTAGATGTGCATGTACCACAGAGTCATCCTTGTGTGAGTTCTATTTTTGTGGTTTTATGTTATTTTTATTTTTATTATTTTTTTTAATAATATGATCTGCTTATATTATATAGAATATATATATATTAATATGATTATAGAATATAAATATATAAAGCTATTTATCCCTGGAGGGTATGTATACAGCATATAATACATACAGAGGTATATATTTATCTATATATATAATATTTTTTATTTAATTCTCAGATTGTTATACATTAATAAATATATATATATACATGTATATATATATATATATATATTTTTCAATCAGGGAATATATATAATGTAAAGAGAGAGATGATACAATATTTATAAAAATATACAAATATAGTCAAGCATTCAGAAATAAAGTCTTTTTGGTATTTTCATAATTTTTACTGTTTTTTTATGATTTTTGGGTATTTTTCAAAATCTTTTTGGTATTTTTAAATAGCAAAATAAGAGAAAACAGGGAGTTAGCTACTGGCTGAGAGCAAAATGGACATTAAAAATATGAATCAGCCACAAAATTTTTCCCAACTATTTTTAAAAGAAAGAGATAAAATATAGAAACTGCAGAACTTTAATTTGCAATTTTTGGGGCTTTCTAGAATTTTTTATATATTTTAGGAGTTTTTGAGTATTTTTGAATTTTTAAGGTTTTTCTTTTAAGATTTTTAATGATTTTTGGACTGACACTTAATTATGACAAAATAGACCATAGGTAATTTTTTTGGAATTTTTCGAGGTGGTTTAATATTTTTTTGGTATTTTATAAGCTAGACAGTAAATAAAAGGCATGTTTTTGATTTTAATAAATGCAAAAGTGCAACAAAATTAAAGATTAAAAATATGGCGAGCAAGAGTAATCTAACAGGAGATTATTATCCATTTTTGCAAAAATTTTCAAGTGAATATGAGGCATGAAATAAATGGACAAAGCGTACAAAAATACATGGCCTGACAGGGGCATTTTGCAATTAAAATATTTCTCAGGGGCATCCATGCAAAAATTACTACAGAAATAAACATTCATTTTTTATTTTCGGGGCCATTTACAATTACTAAAACCCGCCAGGGTTAAAGTGCAAAAATCGCGCGCCTCACGTAGGACTGCACGTGAGGCGCGGAGGGACCAATATGCATATATAAAACTCCAGGGGGTGTGCTGCAAATAATACAATTTATTTACAACATAGCATTTTATTTTTAGCATTAAACTATAACAAAAAGGCGGGGGTTATGTCTGAAATTTACCCCCAAAGGCGCGCGATCCAACGGCGATGGGCATGCCACTTATCCACGTGTCGAGCCCTCGAAGCCCGATACCCCTTCGACGGTCTTCGGCCGAGATTGCATCTGATGTCTGATCGAACGATCGAGGCATCTGCTACATGGACGACCGTGATTAGATCTGGGGTCGTCTTCTTCATCCGACGGTGGCTGCTGATCACGAAGAACAGGGAAGAACAGCTGGCTTCCCTGGCTTCGATCTTTGATTTCTCCACCTCCAGACGCTCCTGGTTGATGGCGATGGGTTCCATACGTCCGGCGAGGTGGTGCGCACCATCCGAGGTACTCCAGAAGGTCCAAGACCCCTAGATCGGTTCAACAAGCTCGGAGAAGAAAGGGGGGTCCCTGGAACCTCGCAGGGGGTTGAATCGAGCCCCAGGGGCTCCGTTCAGCTTCTAACCTGCACCAAAAGCATGAGGGGGCTCGAGGGGGTCTTCCTCGACAAGGGGTTAGGGCTAAAAAGATAGGGAATGACTAAAGGTGGCGAGGTCTGGCGGAAGCGGAGGAGTTGGACCTCGATTCGCAGAGCTGGAGAAGCTCTGGATGATCTGATGCGTGGGTTAAGCGTGGAACGCGTAGGGAAATGAAATGAGGTGAAGCGAGGGTCGTATGGTGCATAGATCAGGGTAGAGAGGTTCGTCGGAGCTGAACTCCGACGAACTTCGATCTGGGTCTAATCGAGCACCTAAGGTCCTACCGATTACTCTAAAGACTGGATTAAAGATTAAAAACTAAAACTAAGCTACAAAACGAGATATATCAGCTCTTATACCTGGTGGTCGACGAGGGAGCAGGACCTCCGTGCGAGCGGCGGTCGTGGGCACTTCCTTCGACTCCTCCCGACCGACTGAAACTGCCAGGAGTACCCCCTGTCACGAGGATCCTCCAAGGGCTGGAATTGAGGGTGGAAAGCGACCGAAGGGAGACCAAAATGGGGGAGGAGGTCGAATGAGTTATTTATAGACATGGGTATGTACCCTTATTGACCGGGGCACCACGAAGAATCGGCAGGTTAGATGGTCGATCTGGTTGGTGGCGGTGATGTACAATGATCGGAGATCATTTTGTCAGAAGACGTCGATGGCCAACGATGGATGAGTCGAGCGGGAAAAAGGAGGAAAACAGGAAACTTGATGGTTCTGACGGGAGTCAGAGGCGCAGGGGGGAGTTGACCAGAGGTCAACAGTCCCTGGCCTCTGATTGACCCACATCATACCGATCTTGACCCAATTATTAGACATAATAAATGATTTAATTAGAATTTATTTATAAAATAAAAATGTTTATTAATTAATGTAGTATTTATTTATGATTTTTATTTATTTTTTTGATGTGTTTTATTACCGGTTTATTTTAATAATGTCTTTATAAGTATGTTTATATGTATTTATTTTTTATTTTGTTTATTTTTATTTATTATTATATTTTTTTATAAATTTATAACTTGTTTTTATGAGTATAAATATATTTTTATTTAATTTTTTATGAGTTTATTTACATTTTTAAATAAATAGGTATATATATGTAGTTATACTTATAGGTATTTTACCTATATATTATGTATACTTTATTTATTTTAATGTGTTTTCTTGGTTTTTATTTTGGATTTGTATTTTTAATATAATATGTACAACATTATAAAAATATGAGAAAAGAAAATAATTAAAGAATGTTTTCCCTTTTTCTTTATGTACATATTGGATCATAGGTATTTTGCCTATTATCTTGCATTTACTTATTTTATTTTGTAAATCCCCTTTAGTTGTATTCTAATTTCAGTATGTTCATGTATTATGTACATTATTTACAACATCTCTAAAATATAATTTGCTAAAAATAATGGACAATAAATATATTGAATATTTTAATCAGGCAGGCTGCACAATGAAGGCCAAAAACCTAACTTTTGCATATGGACTCCAAAAATTATGAAACCAATTTTATTAAATAGTTCTTGGAAAGTTATATACCATTAAAGTGAGTTTGGGTGATTTGGAGTTTTTATTTGCAAGATATGGTTCTGTGAAGTTGAGATTTTGGCTTTTATTCTGTGTATAAAATGTACACTGAGTATTATTTTTACACAAACTCAATTTTGTATTTTTATTTACATTATTATCTACAACTTTCATGAACAAAGTTTCTTTATTTGATGAATAAATAGTTATGTACAAAATAGGTGTCAAAATGCATAAATAAATGCATGAATAAATGAGGTATTTATTATACACTGGCCCTTATCTCTCCCTACTTTATTCCTTGTCGACCAATTCCATGCTGGCCTTGGTCTCGGGGTTAGGGTCATAAAATATTTGCAATATTTACTCCTTTTTTCTTTTCTTCTCTTTATTCTATAATTTTGGCATTAAACACTTATTTAATGTGTAATTAATACAATGAATCATGAATGCTATTATGCACAAATTGGTGCTCTTTACATGCATTTGTTGGGGTTTTTGAGGCCAAAATGATAGAATAAAGGTGATGAAATAGAGATTCATCACCCCCTATACTTGCCTTTGCTAGTCCCTAGCAAACACTTATGCAATAAGTACAAAAAGATAAAGAAAAGAAAAAGGAGACTTAAAGAAGGATAGAGTGAATAAGGATGCTTCAGTGCCATGCATGTCTTTATAAAATCTGAATTTGGAGCTCATGTCAGACCATGGGTGTAGATGAGTGTGGAACCTAGTCGGGAACCAGCTCTAAAATACAACAGCCTTCGATAGTCACAGAACTCGGTTCAACCCACCTCAATATCCTGGTCAGAACTGGTCTATATCATACGCAAACCCTTATAACTAAGAAGCTGACTTGTACAGTGTAAGTGATAGTGGCTCTCCCCAACTGAAATGATAAAGGAACTGACTTCTCCAGAATGACAACCCAATGATTCCCCAATCCAACAGCTCTTTCTTCGAGGAGCAGTGTATTCCCTTCTAAGTTCAAGTGGCAACCAGCTCAAGAGGAGGGGGTGAAGAGAAGAATGGACGGTAGCCAGTGTAGCTACCTATCATGGGATGCAAGACCAGTGTAGTCAAGTCATCCAGCTGCAGGCTCACATATTTGACTTTGGAACTCAAGCTTGCTTATTGGCTTTGCAACATATATACATACTTTGCAGGCATTTTATTTTTGTACATGCCTGACCATTTTTTTTCAACATACTATTCACAGCAGCATTTACATAAGGAGTTTTTCCTCTTGAGCCAGTAGACTATCCCTCTTTTGAAGCTTTATCGTAACCCACAATCTCCTGTCTTTAGACCTCATGGCTATTGGACCAGGTTAGGGTGCACTTCCCTCCCTAGACGAGGACGAATGTTTCCACCCGTGTGCGTCTCAGACTGGCAAATCCAACCCCCTCACCACTCCAACTGAGTTGAGCCAAGTGAAAGGTGCGAGTGTCCAAGCTAGGTCACGGTCAGCAAGAGTCATGTGTGTGTCTCGAAAAGTTCTAGTTAGTCAGTTGAGGTGACTTGAACCCAGCCCTGATTTCTCAAAGAATTAAGTCTGCATAGACCTGAGGTACCTTAAACCTAGTTCCCGTAAGGTTCCAGTGCAGTTAGGTGCGGTAAGGTCTAACCAGGCTCCAATTTGTGATTTTATTAGACTGATTCAATCATCAAGCTCACTCAAAAAGAATATGAATGGTATGCTCATTGCTATGCACAATGAATGATGCAATTTTTTCACAAAGAGTTTAAAAGAATCAAAGAATCTGTTTACATAAAGAATTTTTTGCAAAATAAAAATCTTGACACATACAAGGTATACACAATTATTTATACGGGCGTACCGCCTTATTTACAAAAGGTCTGGATTTTTTAAGACTTTACAGGTTTTACTGAAGTACTTTATTTAGCTTGTATAGAAAGAATTTTATTTATCTTATTCATAATTTACAAGTATTTGTAATGATGTTTTTATTCCTTAGGTCTAGTTTGAAATAATTTTGCAAACTATAGTACACAATAATTTTTGCAATCATTTACACACATTTGAAAACTATTTTTGCAAGGATTTTTCACACTATATACATTTTCCACAATAATTTTGACAAACAATTTTCAAAACATTTGCACATAGGTTTTTCAAATCCTTTATCCCACAGAAAGAAAAGTTTTGCAAACCAAACAATTTTACAAAGGTTGGAAAACATTTCACAGCAAATTTTTCAACAGTTCACACTATTTTTCAAATCATATTGTATAGGTATCTAACATGATTTATTAATCAGTATATACAAAAGAAGAAAACTGATTTGATGTATAATATGGTTTTGTCTCTTATAAGCTTTATTTGGGATTATGCGTATTTTTGTATGAGAGATTTTCGTGTAGACTCCTCAGACTTATTCAAGAATCATTTTCACAAGTTTTGAACACTATAGTCCAAACTAATTTGACAAACGTGTTCACGCATTTTGAAAATGATTTTTGCAATAGGTTTTACACAGCATAGATAGGTTTTTCAAAACAATTTGACAATCCATTTTCACAATCATTTGCACATTGATTTTTCATACATTTTGATTTCACTCAAAGAAAATAAATTTTACACACAAAACTGATTTTTCAAAGGTTGAATACTTGTACACACTATTTTTCAAGCAATTTTCACAAGATTTTTCAAAGAAACATTTTACAGAAAACGCTTTTCTTGACTCAATAATTAGTACAAGTACAAAGAGTCTGAGGATCTCTCAATCATCTTTTATTATTATAGAATTACTTATTGCCTTTTAGATGAGTTGATGTTTTATTTTTCAGTATGAGTTATGGCTTTATAGTATATACATTGTATATACGACCCCCCTATATTGTATATACGACCCCCCTATGCTTAGCTTGAGCTATGTCCTCATAGATCGAAGAGAAAAGAGAATACATAACTCGTACTGAGTATAGACAGATCTAAAGAATAGATGTGAATGAATGAATGAATGAGAAGTTGGTCGTCCCCCTATACTTAGGATCAAATAATCCTAAGTATAGCAGACTGTACACAAAGCAGGGAGGGTCAAGGGTGGGAATACACAGATCGTACTCAGATTGTCTCCCCCTATACTTAGGGTAAGATACTCCTAAGTATAGACGAGAAGAGGAGACAATGGAGAGGATCGGAATGAAATGAAAATCTCGGGGTGCACATCCCCCCTATACTTAGGACAAAGTACGTCCTAAGTATAGAAAACTGTCTACAAGGGCGGCATCTTTTTGATACAAAGAGAAAATAGAAAAGGAAAAGAAGAATAGAAGAAAAGAAGAAAATCAGATAAACAGTGGTTGGAGTGCATTGTCTGAATCTTTTGATGCTGCAGCTGTTGTGGAGATGTCATCATGGTGCACGAGCTGGACGAAGTCAATAACGGCCAAGAATGCATATGGTTCGAGGTAAGGCTTCAGGAGTTGGCCATTGACGACGAAGGGTTGTGCGTCAGGGGACAATTCTGATATGGCAATACTTCCATTGTCACGCACTTCACAAACTCGGAATGGCCCTGTCCACTTACTCTTCAATTTGCCCGGGAAGATCCGCAACTTTGCATCAAATAACCACACTTTCTGTCCAATATCAAGGTCTTTCGTCTGATGTGCTGGTCATGCCAACGTTTCACCTTCTCTTTGTACATCAATGTGTTATCGTATGCATAGTCTCGGAATTCCAAGAGTCTGTTCAGATCATCCTTTCTTTTCTGACCACTTTTGCGTGAGTCCAAATTGCAACTGTTGATTGCCCATAAAGACTTGTGAATTAATTCAACTGGCAGATGGCACGGCTTCCCATATACAAGACGATAGGGCGACATGCCCAAGGGAGACTTGTAGGCGGTTCGGTAAGCCCATAGGACCGAGTCCAAGAGTTGAGACCAGTCCTTTCTGTTTGGCCTAACAAGTTTCTGCAGGATAGTCTTGATTTCTCTGTTTGATAACTCCGCCATGCCATTGGTCTGAGGGTGTAAGGAGACGCGACACGATGATCGATGTTGTACTCCTTCGTTAACTTCTTGACCTCTTTGTTAATGAAGTGTCTACCCCCGTCTGATATGAGTATTTTTGGTATCCCGAACCGCGAAATGATGTTCTTCTTCAGGAACTGGCATATTGTTAGGCTGTCGGTGGCTCGAGCGGGGATAGCTTCAACCCAACGACTCACGTAATCGACGGCAAGAAGGATGTGCTCAAAACCTTGACTGTTAGGGAACGGTCCCATGAAGTCAATGCCCCATGCATCGAAAACGTCTGCTATCTGAATGATTTTCAGAGGCATTGAATCTTTGGCAGTAAGGGTACCTTTCAATCTCTGATAGTTAATACATCTTTTGACAAACTCTGCAGCATCCTTAAATAATGTCGGCCACCAGAAGCCACACTGAAGTACTTTGGCTGCCGTACGATCTCCAGAATGATGTCCGCCAGATTCGAACGAGTGACAATGCTCGAGGACACTAGATTGCTCTATCTGAGGGATGCACCTGCGCCAAATGCAATCTGCTCCTTCCCTGAATAAAAGAGCATCCTCCCATTGGTAGAACCGGATGGTCGACATGAATTTGTTCTTCTGATTCTTCGTCCAATCCGACGGCGTTACCCCAGAGGCGAGGTAGTTGACTATATCAGCGTACCAAGGAAGAGAATCCACTGCAAGGATTGATTCGTCGGGAAAGGTTTCTGTGATAGGTGCATTGTTCATAGGAGGCTCATGCTGCTCTATTCTGGAGAGATGGTCTGCTACCACGTTTTGAACTCCAGGCTTGTCCTTGATTTCCAAATCGAATTCCTAGAGGAGAAGGATCCAGCGAATCAGTCTTGGCTTAGCATCCTTCTTCTGCTGGAGGTACTGGATAGCAGAGTGGTCTGTGAAAATTGTGACTTTTGATCCCAGCAAATAGGATCTGAACTTCTCAAGGGTGAAAACCACAGCCAACAATTCTTTCTCTGTCACGGTATAATTTCTTTGTGCTTCATCTAATGTTCTGCTGGCATAGTGAATGGTATAGGGCGCTTTCTCTTTCCTTTGTCCAAGAACAGCCCCGACTGCAAAGTCTGACGCATCGGTCATTATCTCAAAGAGAAGAGTCCAGTCAGTCGGCTGTAAGATCGGAGCCTGAGTAATAAGCTCCTTCAACTGATTGAAAGCAAGGAGAACATGCTGATCTACATTGAACTTTGTTTCCTTGCATAAAAGTTCTGTCAGAGGTCGGGCAATGCGGCTGAAATCCTTGATGAATCGCCTGTAGAATCCCACATGCCCCAGGAATGACCTCACATTCTTCACTGACTGAGGTGGCTGGAGATTTGAAATAACATCCACCTTCGCCGGGTCGACTTCCATGCCACATTTGTAAACGACGTGGCCCAGCACAATGCCTTCAGTGACCATAAAGTGGCTCTTTTCCCATGAAAGCACTAAATTGACCTCTCGACATTTCTGAAGCACTCTGTCTAGGTGCTGAAGACAAGAATCAAAACTATCACCATAGACAGAGAAGTCGTCCATGAACACCTCGAGAAAACTGCCTACCATCTCGACGAAGACTGCTAACATGCATCTTTGGAAGGTTGCAGGTGCATTGCATAATCCAAAGGGCATTCTATTGAAGGCGTAGGTGCCGAACGGGCAAGTGAAGGTAGTCTTCTCTTGATCTTCAGAGGCGATTGCCACTTGGTTGTACCCGGAATACCCATCCAAAAAGCAGAAGAACTCCTTGCCTGCGAGTCTTTCCAGAACTTGATCAATGAATGGCAAGGGGAAGTGGTCCTTCTTAGTTGCTGCATTAAGACGGCGGTAGTCAACACACACCCGCCAGGATGTTGGTACCCGAGTGGAAATTTCCTCTCCTTTGTCATTTGTAACCACGGTAAGCCCGGATTTCTTTGAAACTACATGCAGTGGACTTACCCATTTTGAGTCGGAGATGGGATAGATAAAGCTTGCGTCACACCATTTCATTATTTCTTTCATGACGACATCCTGAAGGTTAGGGTTCAGCCTTCTTTGAAATTCGCGGGACCACTTGGCATCTTCTTCCAGATAGATGTGGTGTGAGCACAAGGCCGGATTTATCCCTCGGAGATCTGATACGCTCCAACCAAGTGCCTTGTGGTTCTTTTCTAGAACCTCGAGAAGACGCGATTCCTGATCCGGATTCAGCCTGTTGCTGATGATGATCGGATACATTTGTTCTTCACCCGTAAGGAAAGCATACTTCAGGCCTGCAGGAAGTGGCTTGAGTTCTGGTTTTGACCTGTCCATCTTATCGGTCACTTCAGAGACTATGCTGGTGGTGGGATGTACTTCCTTGAAGCTTCTGCCATCCTCATCATTCTGTTGAGATCCCTGACATGTGCCGAACGATTCTGCACTAAGCTGATCGTGTTCGGTCTGGAGTGAATGATGAAAGAGATGCGCCTGCATCTGAGAATCTGTCTCCCAAGAATCATCGGAGCCAAGGTTGATTGTGCTTTCCAAGTCCTCCTCGAGTGTAAGGATTTCTCGGGTCCAAAAATCATCCAGTGACAAGAATGAATCTCTGATCTCTGCAATAAAGTCACAGTCTGCTTTGCATGTTGGCTGGCTCTCATCAGTCGTGGCATTCGGCTCTCTATTCATATTGATAGTGATCTGTTGCGTGTTCGAGCTGGAGGTAATCTTGCCAGACACGTAATCAACCACGGCACCTGAAGTACGAAGAAATGGTCGGCCAAGGATGATAGGGGTCTGGAGTAGAGGTGCAGGTGAGTCCATATCAAGGACTATAAAATCGGCTGGGAATTGCATCTCCTACACCTTAACCACTACGTCTTCCAACAGACCTCGGGGCCGCTTGACGGATCGGTCAGCGAACTGAAGGATCATGCGTGTCTGCTTGAGCGGACCCAGCCCGAATTCTTGCATTATGGATGAGGGCAGATGGTTGATGGAAGATCCACTGTCAAGGAGAGTGCGCTCGAAGACCTGGTCAAAAATCTCACAACTGATCAGAGGTGCTCTTGTGTCTTGCTTCTTCTGCGGGAGGTTACTGATAGCTGCTATCGTGGCCAAGGTGAGGACATGCTTCTCAACTTGCTGGCATCTGTTCTTTCTTGATGGGCGACGCTTGCTGGTACATACCTCCTTTAGTCCTTTCTTCACGGCTGGCATGTACTCCACGGCCTTCAACAAAGGAATCTCAACAGTCAACTTATCTAAAATTTCCACAACTCCTGGATCAGACAATGCCTTTTTTCATTTTGCAATTTTTTTGGATTTTTCTATTGCATGAGGAAAAGGAATATGTACATCACTGGCAGGAAAATTAGAGTTCTTATTTACATCAAAATCATCGCCCATAGAATGTTGTACATCCGGACTACAAAAAGGAGTACAAACGGTATCTTGGCCTACTGGTGCTGCAGGGCGATCAAAAAGGGTAGCGTCTGCTCCGTCGGCTGGCGAGGGATCGGCTGCTGCTGGTGGCTCCTCCAATGCTGGTGCGGCTTCACTTCAGCTGCAAACTTCTTTTTGGCGTTTTTGGTTTTGCTGATTTTTTTGTATTTTTAGCTGAGGCTGCTGCAAATGCACGACGGCTGGACTGGCTTCTCCTTCTTCTTCCTCCTCACCCGCCCCTGTAGCTGGCACGGCTGATGCAGAAGATGACGATCCACCTGTTTCTTTATTCACCCCAATCTTGGTGGCAGGCGGAGGCAAGGCCCTACCGCTCCTGAGAGTAACAGCATTAGAATAAACAGTAAAATCATTGTCAGACACGGACAAGACATCACAATCTACCTACTTTTTCTTCTTGAAATTATTGGGGTTGGCTTCGACCTGAGCCGGAATGGTGGTTCGGGTGGCGGTCAGGTCGTCAAGCCGCTTGGTCATTTCCGCTAGCCCTTTGACAAGCTGGGCCAGACAATCCATGGTGGGGTTCGCAGGGGGTACTTCAGTGGGTTCGGCGTGCAGACCACGCTGCTGTTGCATAGATGGGTGTGGAGGTTGTTGCTGGTGGTGCTGGGGTGGTGCAGGAAGTTGAAGTTGTTGATACGAGGGAGGAGGATACTGCTGATATTGCTGAGAGGGAGCAGCCGCGTACTGGTGATACGGCTGTGGGTGGCAGTACTGCGGCTGCTGGTACGACTGATTCTGCCTCCATTGATTTGAATACTGGGGAGGCTGATGGTATTGCTGATGAGGCTGAGAGGACTGTCCAAAGCGACCACCCTGAGGTTGGTGGTACTGTTGGTTGGCAAGTGGCTGACCCTGGGGTTGTCCCATAGGACGGGTCGGCTGTGCATTGTTGGTCCATACCCCGTTCACTTCCTGAATCAGGGGTGGTGGTGGGAAGACTGGATCAGGTCCTGAAAGGAACTCTGGATGGTACACAACCATCTGCTGCTGCGGTTGGCCCTGGTCAGGCGCCTGCACGTAGTATACGTGCTGGACTGCCGGTGGCTGCTGGCTCGACTGAGGCTGATGCTACGGTTGCTGCTCGTCCTTCTTCTCAGCTGGCGCTTCGGATGGTGTTGCCGACTGAACAGAGTTGATGGTGCCCACCAACAGTTCAAGGTATTTGTTATATGATCAAGCTTGTCTAAGTTCTGTGTCCTCTTCTCTATCACAGCGAGTTTTTCGAGGTCCTGTGATCGCTTATCAATGATGTCAACTTTAGAGAGATGGCCCCCGATGATACTGAGGTTGGAGCTCTCATCTCTCTCTGCCTCCTTGGACGTTGCCATGTGTACTTGCTTCTGGAGGATCTGGGGCTGCTTTTGATACGCCTTGGATGAAGAGAGGGCGGCCTCTCCTTCGGCCATTTCTTCGAATATCTGCCAGACTACATCTCCATCCTTGTAAAAGTGTGAACCCCCACATGCTGCGTCAACGAGCCTTTGGCTCTCAATGTTCAGTCCCCCAAAGAAGTGCTGGACCAAGCTGGTCTTCGGGATATCATGATGGGGACACTTCTCTTGCAGGTCAGTGAATCTCTCCCATGCTTCATGTATCGACTCATGGGGTCCTTGGGAGAAATTACTGATTCGGGCTCGCATCTGGTTGAGCCGACCGAGAGGATAATACTTATGCAGGAAGGCTGACTTCAGCTCCTCCCAGGTCGTCACAACCTTCTCCAGATGGTTGACCAAAGTAGAGGGCCTTGTCTTGTAGGCTGAAGGGGAACGCCATCATCTTGACAATGTCCAGAGGGACATTGGGGCAGTGAGTAGTGCGGCAAATGCGGGAGAATTGCTGCAGGTGAATGTACAGCTCCTCACTGGTATTTCCATGGAATGCAGGGAGAAGAGCAATGAACTGGGGCTTCAGCTCAAAATGAGCGTGTACCGGTGGAATGAGGATCCACTCGGTCATATGGTTGTCTCCCGGATTGTATGTTTCTTTAAGTGTAGGTTTGGGTGGGGGTGGAAATTCTGGATCATCATCTGGACCACCACCTCCACCTCCACCTCCTCCTCCTCTGCCTCCTCTGCCTCTGCCTCCTCCTCCGTCGTCACGGTTCATCATATTGTTCAACATATCCTGGAATGTTGTCTGCGTGAGGGCCTGCTCGGTCAGCTGCTGCTGGATGGCCTGGATAGATGCCAGTAGCTGTGCATTGACTTGATTCTGATCTGGCACCTGTCCCTCTGGTTGGGGTGGCTGCTGACCCTTGCCCTTCCCTCCGGGAGCCATGTCAGGGTCTGAGTCAGACGAAATAAACTCCGGAGTAGTCTCCAGGGCTCGCTCTGTCTTCTATCTGCATAATGAGATAGTCCAAATCAGATCACTTGCATTTGTGTTCAGCTGTCGTGATGAAGCTGGAATTTAGGTCAACCCCAGCATGTTGTGAATGGAAAAGGATATAGACTATAATCGACTTCCATTCACAACAGCGAAAGCGGGACAAAAGTGATCCTAGTTTATTGGGTGGCCAAGAGGAAGGTAGAAAACGAGGATTCTGGAGATCGATCTGCAAAGTCCAGATCGGGTTCTCGGGAATCGCCTCAAACTTATTGGCGGAGTTGAGTCCACGAAATCGATGTGGGTGTCGGCATGGTCCCGACGGAAACCATCCATGGATCAACTTCGCGAAGCACAAGAGAAGATCGGATGTTGGAAGAAAGATACGATGGTCAACGAGGAATAAAAGGAGTGTAAAACAGTAGAGAGGCTCGGTTGAGCGGGGTGGTCAAAGGGAGGAACAACAAAATGTGCGCAAAGGCGCGGGACTTGATCTTTGAACCTTAATCTAGATCCATATAAACACAATACAAAATCGGGTTCACCAACTCACGCCATGTGAAGCCGTGAAAGTTCGGCTATTTATTATATTTTCATTTTTAGAGTTGTGATTTCAGGCATATCTTATAACAAGTCCTTAGTACACTACCCTATAGGAGAGAGAGTACTGCCAGAAGAGTATCCCGTACTAGTCCTCCTCCTGTGTAACCTGTAGTCTGTACTTTTTGGAGTCCTTGTAACCCTTCCTGGATCCCTACTCAGCCAAAGAAATAGAGAGAGGAAGTTGATAGGCAAAACCAATACTTCGGTTCTCGCTCGCAACGGAATCACTCGTGAGCGTGCAAGAACCTACTCGGACGCAGGACAATGATACAGACACCCCCGTGAAGGCGTGGCCTATGCTCAATACTTCGGACAGGGTCGATGCTCTACACAACAGAGAGTCATCATTGGTGACCAAGCCCTACTCGCCTACGTACGATAGAAGCGCCATTACTTCAGAAATCCAGGCGATACACAAGGCAGTTGCAGATTGGGTTTTTGGCTTTATTCCTTAGGGGGTCGCACTCGCTCAAGGGAGTAGGGTTTTGGTCCCCCTCCAAGATACCTGAAAACAATGAGGGCTTTATGAACCCGATACAATGATAGTCCATTACAGATTTTAATTAAGGTCAAAGTTTATTTAACAGTCCCCTTGTTTTAATTTTTGGGTTTTCACTTTTTTTGAGTCTGATTTCATACCGGTGCCTAATATTTTTGGTAGATTCTTATTTAAGTCCTAGGTGCTCAAAATTAGAGGGAGATAGCGGAAAAGTCGTGCAAGTGGTTCCATGATGGAAATCTCACCATTGAACCGAATGATGCATGCTGAGTTAGAAGACTTACAGTGCATCCCAGCTCTCTCCATGCGGTATGCAAAACAGAATTTTTAAACCTATCTACATGTCGGTATGCAAGGCACAAAATCGCCCTAAACTTTAGCTGATATTAGCGTGAAGAACCATAAGTCGCTCATTCATCTCTAGCCTGAAAGGTCCGGTCTTGGCTCACCCCTCCTCTGCTCAACACACTTGAGTTTAGGAGATAGCGCTTTGTGGGGCTCGCTGTGGCACAAGGGCTAAGAGACAAATGAACGGCTTGTTTAAGTTTGACTAGATCCATACGAAGTAGACTATAGGAACATGCATTCTTATTAATGTTTGGACCTAGCTACCGAGTCAAGGAACCTATATCTAGGGGCTCCAAGCACACAAAACAAAGTAAAAATAAAGGCGGAAAGCTCAAAACTGCGGAAAACAAAGAAAAGAAAGCGATGGAAAACTCGAAAAGCCACGATGAGGCCCCTAGGTGAACAATCACCCGGGCACTGGACCTCATTGTGAAGAGTAGAGTCCTGTTAATTATTACATGCCAAAATTGTCTCTCTCTCACCATAAATTACAAAAAATGATCCTAAGTGTTCTAGACCTATATAATCCCCATCTCTTTGCTTCCTTGGTGCTCTCTCCAGATGGTCATGAGGTGAAGACCACCCTCCTCCAAGCTCGACTGCCTTGGCTCCCTAAGAAGCCATCCTCGCGTGGCGGGCCCTCGCATCAAAGTCACAAAAAGATGGAATTAGTATAGCTCAATCAATCAAATAAAACAGATATAAATTAATCACAATAAATAAATCAACAAAGCATGGTGATTAATTACATTAGAAATAGCTGCTCACACAATCAATGATGAATCAAGAAATTTTTTACACAAGAATGACAAAATAAAGTAGGCTATGCTCATTGCTCCCCGGCAACGGCGCCATCTAATAACTGACATTTTGCGAGGGTCAAAATTATGTTGTCGCTGAGGCGACCGCTCACAGAACATCGGTTAGTCAGCAATTAACCCACAATAAAAGAATGAATGAATTAAGTCCAAAAATGTGAATTAATATTTATTACTCTACCACAAAATGCATAGTGAACAAGCATGTAGAGGTCGAACCACAGAGAGCAATACAAACGTGCAATAGCCTAAGATGTGCATGTACCACAGAGTCATCCTTGTGTGAGTTCTATTTTTGTGGGTTTTATGTTATTTTTATTTTTATTATTTTTTTTAATAATATGATCTGCTTATATATATATATATATATTTATAGAATATATATATATATGATTGTAGAATATAAATATATAAAGCTATTTATCCCTAGAGGGTATGTATACAGCATATAATACATACAGAGGTATATATTTATCTATATATATAATATTTTTTTAATTTAATTCTCAGATTGTTATGCATTAATAAATATATATATATATACATGTATAATATATATATATATATATTTCAATCAGGGAATATATATATAATGTAAAGAGAGGTGATACAATATTTATAAAAATATACAAAAATAGTCAAGCATTCAGAAATAAAGTATTTTTGGTATTTTCATGATTTTTACTGTTTTTTGTGATTTTTGGGTATTTTTCAAAATCTTTTTGGTATTTTTAAATAGCAAAATAAGAGAAAACAGGGAGTTAGCTACTGGCTGAGAGCAAAATGGACATTAAAAATATGAATCAGCCACAAAATTTTTCCCAACTATTTTTAAAAGAAAGAGGATAAAATATATAAACCACAGAACTTGAATTTGCAATTTTTGGGGTTTTCTAGAATTTTTTATATTTTTTAGGAGTTTTTGAGTATTTTTGAATTTTTAAGGTTTTTCTTTTAAAATTTTGATGATTTTTGGATTGACACTTAATTATGACAAAATAGACCATAGGTAATTTTTTTGGAATTTTTCGAGGTGGTTTAATATTTTTTGGTATTTTATAAGCTAGACAGTAAATAAAAGGCATGTTTTTGATTTTTAATAAATGCAAAAATGCAACAAAATTAAAGATTAAAAATATAGCGAGCAAGAGTAATCTAACAGGAGCTTATATCCATTTTTGCAAAATTTTTCAAGTGAATATGAGGCATGAAATAAATGGACAAAGCGTACAAAAATACATGGCCTGACAGGGGCATTTTTGCAATTAAAATATTTCTCAGGGGCATCCATGCAAAAATTACTACAGAAATAAACATTTACTTTTATTTTCGGGGCCATTTTACAATTACTAAAACCCGCCAGGGTTAAAGTGCAAAAATCACGCGCCTCACGTGAGGCGCGGAGGGACCAATATGCAAATATAAAAACTCCAGGGGGCATGCTGCAAATAATACAATTTATTTACAACGTGGCATTTTATTTTTAGCATTAAACTATAAATACAAAAAGGCGGGGGGTTATATCTGAAATTTACCCCCAAAGGTGCGCGATCCAACGGCGATGGGCGCGCCACTTATCCACGTGTCGAGCCCTCGAAGCCCGATACCCCTTCGACGGTCTTCGGCCGAGATTGCATCTGATGTCTGATCGAACGGCCGAGGCATCTGCTACATGGACGGCCCAGATTAGATCTGGGGTTGTCTTCTTCATCCGACGGTGGCTGCTGATCACGAAGAACAGGGAAGAACAGCTGGCTTCCCTGGCTTCGATCTTTGATTTCTCCGCCTCCAAACGCTCCTGGTTGATGGAGATGGGTTCCATACGTCTGGCGAGGTGGTGCGCACCATCCGAGGTACTCCAGAAGGTCCAGGACCCCCTAGATCGGTTCAACGAGCTCGGAGAAGAAAGGGGGTCCTGGAACCTCGCTGGGGGTTGAATCGAGCCCCAGGGGGCTCCGTTCAGCTTCTAACCTGCACCAAAAGCATGAGGGGCTTGAGGGGGTCTTCCTCGACCAGGGGTTAAGGCTAAAAAGATAGGGAATGACTGAGGGTGGCGAGGTCCGGCGAAGCGGAGGAGTTGGACCTCGATTCGCAGAGCTGGAGAAGCTCTGGATGATCTGATGCATGGGTTAAGCGTGGAACGCGTAGGGAAATGAAATGAGGTCAAGCGAGGGGTCGGATGGTGCGTAGATCAGGGTAGAGAGGTTCGCAGGAGCTGAACTCCGACGAACTTCGATCTGGGTCTAATCGAACAACTAAGGTCCTACTGATTACTCTAAAGACTGGATTAAAGATTAAAAACTAAAACTAAGCTACAAAACGAGATAAATCAGCTCTTATACCTGGTGGTCGACCAGGGAGCAGGACCTCCGGCGAGCGGCGGCCGTGGGCACTTCCTTCGACTCCTCCGACCGACTGAAACTGCCAGGAGTACCCCCCTGTCACGAGGATCCTCCAAGGGCTGGAATTGAGGGTGGAAAGCGACCGAAGGGAGACCAAAATGGGAGGAGGTCGAATGAGTTATTTATAGACATGGGTATGTACCCTTATTGACCGGGGCACCACGAAGAATCGGCAGGTCAGATGGTCGATCTGGGTTGGTGGCGGTGATGTACAATGATCGGAGATCATTTTGTCAGAAGACGTCGATGGCCAACGATGGACGAGTCGAGCGGGAAAAAAGGAGGAAAACGGGGGACTTGATGGTTCTGACGGGAGTCAGAGGCGCATGGGGGGAGTTGACTAGAGGTCAACAGTCCCTGGCCTCTGATTGACCCACATCAGACCGATCTTGACCCAATTATTAGACATAATAAATGATTTAGATTAGAATTTATATATAAAATAAAAATGTTTATTAATTAATGTAGTATTTATTTATGATTTTTATTTATTTTTTTGATGTGTTTTATTACTGGTTTATTTTAATAATGTCTTTATAAGTATGTTTATATGTATTTATTTTATTTTGTTTATTTTTATTTTATTATTTTATTTTTTTTATAAATTTATAACTTGTTTTTATGAGTATAAATATATTTTTATTTAATTTTTATGAGTTTATTTACATTTTTAAATAAATAGGTATATGTATATGTAGTTATACTTATAAGTATTTTACCTATTTATTATGTATACTTTATTTATTTTAATGTATTTTCTTTGTTTTTATTTTGGATTTTTATTTTTAATATAATATGTACAACATTATAAAAATATGAGAAAAGAAAATAATTAAAGAATGTTTTCCCTTCTTCTTTATGTACATATTGGATCATAGGTATTTTGTCTATTATCTTGCATTTACTTATTTTATTTTGTAAATCCCCTTTAGTTGTATTCTAATTTCAGTATGTTCATGTATTATGTACATTATTTACAACATTCTAAAAATATAATTTGCTAAAAATAATGGACAATGAATATATTGAATATTTTAATCAGGCAGGCTGCACACTAAAGGCCAAAAACCTAACTTTTGCAGATGGACTCCAAACATTATGAAACCAATTTTATTAAATAGTTCTTGGCAAGCTATATACCATTAAAGGTGAATTTGGGTGATTTGGAGTTTTTATTTGCAAGATATGGGTATGTGAAGTTGAGATTTTGGCTTTTTATTCTGTATATAAAATGTACACTGAATATTATTTTTACACAAACTCAATTTTGTATTTTTATTTACATTATTGTCTACAAATTACATGAACAAAGTTTCTTTATTTGATGAATAAATAATTATGTACAAAATAGGTGTCAAAAATACATAAATAAATGCATGAATAAATGAGGTATTTATTACACACTGGCCCTTATCTCTCCCTACTTTATTCCTTGTCGACCAATTCCATGCTGGCCTTGGTCTCGGGGTTAGGGTCATAAAATATTTGGAATATTTTACTCCTTTTTCTTTTCTTCTCTTTATTCTATAATTTTGGCATTAAACACCTTATTTAATGTGTAATTAATACAATGAATCATGAATGCTATTATGCACAAATCGGTGCTCTTTACATGCATTTGCTGGGGTTTTTGAGGCCAAAATGATAGAATAAAGGTGATGAAATGGAGATTCATCAGTATGGAACCCAAATCATTTCACTCTTGCATTTCATTTAGTTGCTCGGGGACGAGCAAGGTTTAAGTATAGGGGGTTGATGAATCTGTGATTCATCACTCTAAAAGTCGAAAATAGAGCTTTGTTCCCGAGTAATTAGATGCATATTTCCACTTATATTGCATAATTAGCATTCATGCATGCAAGCATAATATCTGCTTTTTAGCATTCATATTTGCATTAAATAAGAAGCCAATTTCACTTGTAAATATTCACCTGTATATTCGATAAAACACCTTATTTGTATATATTTAATACTAACTCCAAATCTAATAAAACCAACTCCATAGTGTATATATGACTAACACTAATAAAGGAAAAATATCTAAAAAACACTAACATGTAAAATTGACCAATAAAACCCCAATCCAAGGTTGAAGCTGTAAACGTTAAAATGTGCATATACCTCCCATACAGCCTCCGAATTAGGTCTACTCACTTTTAAAGTAATATACATTCCAAGACCTTCGAAACAAGACCAATTTCATTAAAATCGGAGCTCGTATGCAAAACTTGGGTTTCGGGCCCTTTTGTATATTGTACATACTTGACCGTTTTACCCCTTTATTCTATCCTTTTATTTTCTTAATTATTAAAAACCCAAAAAATAGATTAAGTTGTAAATATTCCTTTCATATTTTTCCTAACTTTATTTTGATTTTTCTCTAAATTATAAATGACAAAAAAATAGAAAAGATAAAATGTTGTACTTTATATCTATAAGTTACCACCCAAAAATACATTTTGTACAAATGATTTCTTTTGATTTTCGGCCCTTCACGAAAGTTGTAGATCTCATCGAGACGAGCAACCTTCGTGTTGACCACTTTTTGATTTAATTCCTTTTGTTATTTCTTTTCGATTTTCTTTACATTTAATCTTTGAATTTTCTAGGCGCGACTTGTGGCCGCTCCTGGAGCCGCCACATGTCACCCTTTTAGTTTATTATTTTCGAATTTATTTTATTATTTTTGGATTTATTTTTTTATTATTTTCGGATTTTATTATTTTATTATTATTATTTTAATTATTGGTATTTTTAGTAGCCTACTTATTTTACATATATTATATTATTTTTTCCCTTTTTACCTCTTCTCCTTTGTTCTTCCCCACTCCAAGTCACCACTCTCCCCACTACTCCATTCTCCCCACTTCTTCTCCAACTTCCCTCTCCTCTCCCTTTTTATTCCCATCATCCTCCACCATTTCCCTTCATCCGCCATTTCAATAGAAAAGAGAGAGAGCTCCGGCTATCTGTAGGTGACAGCTACCGAAAACCACCGTCAAGCGACGACCTCCGACCATGGCGAGATCCGAGGTGGTCTCAACCACTTCGTCGCAGCATCCCTCGTAGGAAGCTGCTCCAGCTTCGAAGGATTCCTCCACCCTTCTTGAGGCCACGACCAGAGTTGCAACACGGCTCCTCCACAATCCAGCGAACCACAGATGCTGCGAGAGAGTTCGCGAGGCTATTATATCGTCTTTGAGGAGACAAAGATTCCCCAGTTAGAAAGTCCTCGCTAAAGTTGGGGCGAGCTCGCCGCTCCACGCGCGTGGACGAGCACGTAGCTGCGTCCCAGCACCAGCACGACCACCCTCCTCCAAGCGGCAGCCCAACGGCGGTCGCCCCCCCCTCTCTCACGCGGCCGCGAGCCCCCCCAGGGGCACTCCAACCACCCTCCTCCACGTGCACAGCGCGGCATCCGCCTCGCCGTCTCCGCCTTGGCCGAAGGCACAGCCGCCCCTCCTCCATCACCTCGCGCGCGTCCAGCTCGGCCGCGCACAACACCGCCTTTGCTCGCCCATCGCGCAGCCGCTGGCCGTGCTCCTCCCCGCGACATCGCCGCCCAGCAGCGCCTCCGCCCCGCCTTCTCCTTCCGCCCAGCCATCGCGCAGCTCCGGCCTTCGCCTCCGTGCGCCGCCCGCGTGAGCCCAGCCGCCGGCCCCACGCGCCGCCCCGCGTGCCATCGCGCGGCGCGCTGCCCGCGCAGACGCGCCCCTCCGCTCGTTGTGCGCAACCCCGCGGCTGTGCGCCGCCCCTCGATCTCCGCTGTGTGCGCCGTCCACCGCCGTCACCGTGCTCCAAGCCCCACGCGCCGCTCACGTCCCCTTTGTCATCCGCGTACCCTAGCTTGGTAGAGAAGGTCCCTATCTTTTATTTTATATTTTGTGAATTTTGCATCATTTTCCCATTAAGTTTGACTAGTTGCAAATGTTTTCCTGTTCATAGTTTCAGCTTACTTGTTAGTTTCATTTCAGTATTGCACTTATAACTCCGAGTTCATGCATTGATTTGGACAGTATTTTTGCATCATTTTTTATCAAAAAAATAGCATTTTGTAGATAAAGTAATTCTTTATCTCATGGCTATTTATTTATATTTTTGTGAGCATCCAATCATATTTTAAAATTCAGAGATTGAATTTTAAAGATATTTTGCCCATTTAAGCTCTGAAATTGGCACATAGTCATTTCTTACTCCAAAAATTTTGATAAAATTGTCAATGATGCCTCTAAGTGTTATTTAATTATTGTTCAAATTTCGTCTAATTTGGAGTTGTCGTTTGCATAAAATAAATTATAGGGTGATTTATGTAGTTGATTTTTAATTAATTCCACGAATAACATTTTTGAGAAATTTCAAAGCTCCAAGATTCCTTATTAAAATATCTATTTAAGATAAATAGGTATTTGGGTAATTTAACTTCGTGGATTTATTAGAAATTAAATACCCATTATCACTGTGTTTTCAGTAAAAAATTCATAAAAAAAATCAGAAAGTGTCAAAAAATTCCAAAAAATTAGTGTAGCTTATTTTCGTCATGTTTATCTTCCAGTAAATTTTTCATCAATTTTGCATACAGTTTGCACAAAAAAATGCATAAAAACCACAAAAAGTTTGCATTTTTCATTTGTGCATTTTAAATCCAAAAATTACAAAAAAAATACATTTGCATTCATTATTGGATTAGGTTTATAGGAAAAATACAATTTGGTCAATTTGAACTAATTTAAGATTAAAATTAAATTTAGCTTAGTTGTTGATTTTCTTAATAACCTAGTTCCTTTGCATCATTGCATTTGTCATTTTGTTCGCATAAAAAAAATTAAAAAAAACTCACTTGGAAAATCGCGATCTAATCAATCTAACTTGACCCCGAGTTGTTCCTTTGCCTCCTTGAGTCGACCCTGGGGCTTGTCCAGGCTAAACAAACATCAAACCGCACATAATTTCATTCGACGATTTAATCGAACCGTGCGGTTATTTTGATCGACGCGGATCTATCCGACCTACAACGAATAGTCAATCAGACAACATTAACAATTGTATGTGTGTGTGTGCGTGCGTGCGTGCGCGCGTGCGTGCGTGCGTGAGTGTGCGTGTGCGTGTGCGTGTGTGTGTGCGTGTGTGTGTGTGTGTGTGTTTGTGTGTGTGTGTGTGTGTCTGTGTGTGTCTGTGTGTGTGTGTGTGCGTCTGTGTGTGTGTGCGTCTGTGTGTGTGTGTGCGTCTGTGTGTATGTGTGTTGTGTGTGTATGTCTGTGTGTGTGTGTGTGCGTGCGTGAGTGTGTGTGCGTGTGTGTGTGTATGTGTGTATGTGGGTATGTGTGTATGTGTATGAAATAAAAATTAATATGTATACTTCCAAAGTGTATAATGCACATGAAATATACAAGATATATAAAAAAATACAATTTTGATTGGCAACAAATTGATATTTAAAAATACATAACAAATATGTATAATAGTCATCAAAATTGTATAATACACATCACAAATTGTATAATACATGGAAATATATGTAAGATATAATGGTTGCATGGCTTCCTTGCGCCACCACCATCGTGCTACACGCGTCGTCGATCTACGTGTTATTGTTGCTGCCTGCATGAAGATCTACACACGTCATCCATCTACACGTCGTCATCGATCCACTTATGCCTTGTCATGAGGTCGCGCATGATGCTGGGTATCGCTCCAAAAAGTGCCTGATTATCATCTCAGTATTGATGATTCCCATTGTTGCCATCATCTGCAGCATCCTTGACATCGCACGCAAGGATCGGCCGCCGTCGTCAACTACGCTCACGCGTTGCCATCGTCACCTCCCGCTCACGCACTATCATCGTCACATCTGCTCAACAAAATACGCCCTCCACAAATATGGGAAAGGGTTTCAAAATTTATTTGAGCAAATTAGGAGAGAGATTAAGTATTTTGAAATTTATTTAAGTAAATTAGAAGAGATTAATGACCTAGATATTTCAGTCGGTTACATACTATATTTAGATAATGAACAATGATCAAAATGGATTTTTGATTAATTAAAAACTAATATTAACATGCCCTTAATAACCACCACCGGATTAAACATAGATGAATGAGATCGATCGTCTTCCTTAAGGATGGAAGGATCAAGTCCTATATATACAAATATAAATATGTATAGGGTCGATCTTGTAAGACCAAAAACTGTGAGAGCAATGATTCTGGACAAATCCTGCCATCTCTCTCTCTCTCTTGGCTGGTTGGTGGAGGAGAGAGAAGACCAGAATCTAGTGATCCAGATTCACTGCTCTCATTCTCTCACAGTTTTTAGCTCTCACAGGATCAACACGCTCTCTCTCTCTCTCTTTATATACATATATATAGAGAAAGAGGATTGATCCCGTAAGAGCCAAAACTATGAGAACATGAGAGCAATGAATCTGGACCACTAGATTCTGCTCTTCTCTCTCCTCCTGTAATCGATGAGCACAGAGGTGACATATTTTAGTGGTCCAGAATCCTTACTCACATGCCCTCATAGGATCAACCCGCATATATATATATATATATATATATATATATATATATATATGTATGTATATGTATGTATGTATATGTATATGTATATATATTATGTATATGTATATGTATGTATATATGGTTGATCCTATGAGAGCCAAAAAAATGTGAGAGCATGAAAGCAATGAATATGGACCACTAGATTCTACTCTTCTCTCTCCTCCTGTAATCAATGAGAGATGACAAAATCTAGTGGTCCAGAATCAATCCTCCCATGCTCTCACAGATTTTGACTATCGACCCTATATATCTATATGGGATATCTTTCAAATGAGACATGGTTCTTCCATCTCTAAGGAAGGCCATCGATCATGTGCATCGATAATTAATCAGACGGTTATTATAAAAGGCATGTTCATATTATTATTTAATTAATCAAAAACCCATTTTGGTCATTATGCATTATCTAAATATATTATGTAGCCTCCCAAATATCTCCTCATTTATCTCTCTCGTACTCTTTCCGAAAATCCCATACGTATATCTAAAATCTCTCATTAATATCCTCCTAATCCCACAATCACGGTGGTGGCGCGTGAGAGGAGGTGACGACGGTGGGGCTCTGGAGGCTCATGCGAGGGCGGCATTGCTCCGTCTGGCGATGGAGGTCGCACGATCGACGGAGGACCACTGATGGTTGTTGAAGAGGTCGGTTGTCGTGTGCCATTAAGCAGAATCTTCTTTGGTTTGGTCTCGATCAACCCTTATTTTGTAATGGCCTCCACCTTCACCTCGATCTACTTTTGGATGCATGCGTTTGGATTCGACTTTTACCGCAGGGAGAGGAATCCACCTGATGTTATCGTATTGATCGATTGCTTCATTGAAGGATGTGTAGATTCTAGAACTTTTGATGTTTGCATGGTGTCATGTATTGTCATCTTCCTCCCGCATGGAGTATTGTCATCTTCCTCCTGCATGGAAATAATTATTTGGGTGGCGAGGACAAAGTTGTACCGTTGTTTCATCCTCTCACGAGTTTAATCTATTGGACATCATTGCTGTGTAAACAAGAGTTTTGAATAGTTCGTGAGAAGTTTCTTTGATTTTATTTACTTTGGTTTGAGCGATTCTGATTTTTTTCTAAAATATGTTCATGCGTGCATATAGATACGAAGTTGGCACGTAATATATACTGTGTGCGCTTGTTTTATCTTTACAATATTTGTTTGTCTCAAACACGGTTGATAAATTTCTCTTTTTTTGTATTGGCATATGAATATTATTTCTGGCAGCGACATCCAAGGAGGGGGCGACACGCCCTCCAATGATCGATGACAGGGTCGAAGTTGCGATGCTCCTCGAGCGGCGATGGATGGATCTTCAGGAGCGGTAGGCATTGGCAATGACGACGTGTGTATCATGGTGGTGAATGCACAAGGAGGCTGTGCAGCCATTATGTTTTACATATTTCATGTGTATTATACATTTTTTATGTTTATTATTACAATTTGATTTGCATTATACATTTGTCATTTGTATTTTACATCAATTGGATGTGAATGAAAAATTATACTTTTTATGTCTATTATACATTTTGGATGTGTGTGATACATTTTGAAAGTGTATTATAAATATTTCGATTATATTTTACTCATTGATTGAGCGTGAATGACTATTGCATTTTTAAAAAGAACCATAAAAAAATATTCTACAAAGAACCATACAATCGTTACAAATAACCATGCATTAATTGCTAATATGAATTTTATTCTACAAATAACCGTACAATAAGTACAAATGACTTAATTAATTTTAAAAGAACCACAGTAAATACAAAAAACATACAACCGTTACAAAAGGAATCGCAGATTATACAAAAAACATATTAGGATACAAACATTGCCCCACGTAATGTCCTGCAACGTGAAATTGGGCATTTTTTAAATATGGTATTGCGAAAACTACCAAAAATAAAATTAGTTAAATTTAGTATTTCAGAATATTAATTGGCGTGCATAATTAATGCAAAAGTTGAGCAAATAAATTGATGATGCCGTTAGATTTGAATCGAACGGCTAGGATCATTGACCTTCCTTAGGAATGAAAGGACCAAGTCCTATTTGAAAGGCCCCCTATATATATATATATATATATATATATATATATATATATATATATATATATATATCAAGAAAGGGAAGCTGCTCCATGGAGTAGCTAAGCTGGCTACTCCACGGAGCAATTTCCCCCAAATTTTTTATTTTTTTGGGAAAATTCCACCATGTATATTCATATATATATATATATATATATATATATATATATATACACATATATATCCCTCCTATATCATTCGAATTTCATCAGAAACAGAGATCTATATGCCCTCCATCTAGAACATGTAATTTTAATGGTCTCAAATTTGTTGTAATCGACATGTTCTAGATGGAGGGCATAGAAATCTTTGTTTCTTATGAAATTCGGGGGAAATTGCTCCGTGGAGCAACCAGCTTAGCTGCTCCATGGAGCAGCTTCCCTTTCCTCTCTCTCTCTCTCTCCCCCCGTATGAGAGCCAAAATTGTGAGAGAATGAGAGCAATAAATCTGGACCACTAGATTATGTTATCTCTCTCATTGATTGAAGGAGAGAGAAAGAGAATCTAGTGGTGCAGATTCACTGCTCTCATGCTCTCACAGGTTTTGGCTCTCATAAGATCAACCCTTATATATATATATGAGAAAAATGTGACTGCTCCCTATGAGGAGCCAACAGGCTGCTCCCACCCTCAATTTTCCCCAATTTTTTATTTTTTTGGAAAATAAAAATTTGTAAATTCATCATTATGTCCCTCTAACATTCTGCTTAAATTTTCATCAGAAACAGAGACTCTTACAGCCTCCATCCAAACAGGGTCGATTTAAAAAATCCTGTGACCGTTAAAAAAATGACGTCTGGATGGAGGGTCTAGGAGTCTCTGTTTCTGACGAAAATTTAATAGAATGTTAGAGGGATATAGTGATGAATATACAAATTTTTATTTTCCAAAGAAATAAAAATATGAGGGAAAAATAAGGGTGAGAGTAGCCATGTTGGCTACTCCCAGGGAGCAGCCCCATTTTTCCCGATATATATAGATTTAGGGTTAAATGAGGCTACACCCTAGGTGTAACCAATTGGCTATTCCCACCCCCATTGTCCTATTTTTCTTTTTTTTTAAATGAAAATATGTATATTCATCATTGTATCCCTCTAACATGTCATTCCAATTTCCTTAGAAACAGAGACTCCTATGCCCTCCATCAGTAGGGGGTCAATTTCAGCAATTCTGAGAAATTTGACAGTGTTAATGGAGAGGATAGAAGTCTCGAATTAAGTCGAATTTTTAATGACACCATGGTGACATTGTGATCTAAATTCCAATAGTTTTCATTTCAAAAAAATTAAAAAAATATACCGGAGAAAAGGGGTGGGAGCATGCAAGTTAGCTATACCAAGGGAGCATACTCCTTTTCCCATATATATATATATATAGACACACTCATACTCTCACAGTTTTTGGCTCTTACAGCATCAGTGCGCTCTCTCTCTCGAGAGGGGGGGGGGGGAACAGGTTACTTATTATGTTAGCATATTCGTGCATCATAAAACTTACCTAGGTAAGTTCACAGAGAAACAGACATAGATTCAGCATATCACTAAATGAGTTCTCGGTGGAAACCAACACTCGCACACCCACAAGTTTAAACAGTGAACAAGATGTAGCAATTCACAATTCTATGCCCATCTGTATTTCTCATGTCATAAAAAAAGGGGAAATGGAAAGGGAAGCAAAGATTTCACATTTCTTACATAAGCTTCAGTTATTAGTTACATGCTTGATCGGAGAATCTTGGCAGCATTTAGAATACGAACACGGTGCCATGATGTATTCAGTATTCCTCTCAGGTTCCATATCTCCTCGACCTTCTTCGGCTGGACATTTGCCGCAGAATCTACCTGTATACAGATGAAAAGATTCAGCAAAGTGAAAGGAGGTCCAGATTACTCTTATCATACTGTTCTATCATTCTCTAACCATTTAAGATCAAAATATCAGTACAAATATGTTATTAGCCATTAACATTAATTCTCATTTCGATGATTGCTACACGATAAACTTTATGCATGGAAGGGTTGTCCTGTTATACATAACTAAGAATATCTGTGAGATCGAGAATAAGCTTATTCTATATCAGATTTTTACAGTTATACCTATAACAAACGAGAAATCCCTCACTAGATCGCACCTGGAACAAAGGTGCCACAAACTCCTCTGTTCTCCTACCTACCTTCACCCTATTACCTACATTTCACTGGCAATAATGGAGGATTGGTAATAGTAGGTCGAAAAAGAGAGGTGGGAAGTAAAAAAAAAGGTTTTAAAAATTTAAAAAAAAATGTATAAAGTAATCAATTAACTCTATCTACCCCTACTGTCACATGACCTAAGAATCATGTGACAGTAGGGGTAGATAGAGTTAATTGATTACTTTAACGTTTTTGCCGATGTAAATGTTGAAATGGAAGGGATTTTCGTATAATGCAAACAAGTGACAAATAATTGTTGGATATAGTAGGAGAAAGAACAATGGAGTAGAGAGGACAAAAATGAAAATTGACAGTTCGAGTTGCGCACACACAAATACAGATAAAATTCAGGGCACCGTGACATCATAAAAAGGAGTGCTGCAGTGTAAAATCTAACAAGATGGGGGTGTTATGAGATAGCATGGCCTTAGATATGGGCGACATGTCAGCAATATGTCGGAATTGCCGGGTCGCTGGTATTGATAAGGGGGTACATGATACTACATATCAGCATATGCGGTGATTATGATGTTGATACTACTACAAAACTTGTATCTAGATCTTTATTTTAGCAAATAAGTGTATTTCTATCTTATTTATGAACTAAAGATTGTTAGAAACTTTAATTTTATGAAAAAAAATCAGTTTTTATAGCTATTTCCACAAATTTAGGAGATATCAGCGACATGTTGGCTACATGTCAACGACATGCCCTTTGGTTCAGCGAAACACTGATATCAACATTTAAGGCCTTGAGAGATAGAAACTGGATAAATAACCTCCTCCAAGCAGTTCAGATTTTAATCCTCCCAAAATAAAGTTATCCCACAAAATTATGAAGTAACCATCCAACAATACACAGCCCCCAAAATAAGAGGCCGCTTTAAACACATGAAATACTTCCCAAAATTTAGAGAAATAG
The DNA here is from genome assembly GCA_037367405.1 of Ottelia alismoides. Classification (NCBI taxonomy): domain Eukaryota; kingdom Viridiplantae; phylum Streptophyta; class Magnoliopsida; order Alismatales; family Hydrocharitaceae; genus Ottelia; species Ottelia alismoides. Next base: position 1,045,409 of record JAZKJV010000711.1, on the reverse strand, counting down.
TAATACACCATGGGATGTCCTTTCCTAAATGCATGAATTGGCCACAATTAATAGTTAAAGTCACCAAACCTCCTGATAAATATCATCTAAAGTAATAGAGGTTATGCTTGCAATGCAAGCATGCCTCAATAGTATACCACCAAAATGTATTATTACATGCAAGGCATTAGAGCACAGAGTCACCAGCCTAGGACAACTTCTAGAGAGTTATTATTGTTAAAGAATGAAACCTGTGTAAATAAATTTGACCTGGAAGTTCTCACGGAAAAAACAAAAGCCAGAGACTCGTTTGTGCCTGGAAAGGGAATTGGAGAATCAGTCTGAGGCCGCGGGTCGATCTGAACGGTGTGAGGTTGTGAGGGAAACAAGAAAGGGTGAGGCTTGCTTGGCCGAGGCCTCGAGGTCTGCAGTTGATGAGGTGATTGCTGTGGTGGACATTCACGTGCGGGTTGCGAAGTATCTTTGGGGTAGTGATACCCGCCGCTAACCCTTCGACTGGGTCATGAAAATTGTCCATTGGAATGTGTGGGGACTGGGAAAAGGGAAAAGGGGAGGGCTGTGTGTGAGCTTTTAATGTCTTGGCGGGTCAGGTTTTTCTACAGGAGTCAAAGTTGGCAAAATGGGGACTGAGAGTTTGGAGGTTGGTGGGAGGTCATCGGCTCTCGGAGTTTAGAGCGGTCCCTGAGATTGGAAGTGCTGGTGGTGTATTGGTGGCTTGGAACGGAGACATCTTCGAGTTGTTAGAGGATCATGTGGGCCAGTGCTCGATCCCTGTGGTTTTGGAGTAGAGATCTGGTGGGGGGAGGTTCCTTCTGTTGTCGGCGTAGGGGCCATCCATGTCCCCGCATGGCTCTTCTTTGTAGGGCGAGTTGTGGTCGGTCAAGAGGCACTTCCCCGACATCCCATGACTGGTTGGAGGTGACTTCAATGTGGCACTTTTTGGACCCGATCGCCCTAGTAATAGAGGGGGGCGAGATCGGTTGGGTGAGTTTTTGGAGTTCGTTGGTGACAAAGAGCTGGCGATTTTGGATGTCACAAATGGACGATACATTTGGTGTAGTAGTTCTTCAAGATCCTGTTTGGATGGATTTCTGGCTTCTGCAGAGTTATTGGAGGAGTTTCCTCTCTCGCCGGCTCATGTGCTTCCTAGAACTAGGTCTGATCACATGCCTATTTGTTGTGAGTCCTGTGAGGGTTTAATCCCCCGTTCCATGGTCAAATTTGAGAAGGCCTGGTTATTAGAGGATGGCTTCAGACTTTTGGTTGTGGATTTTTGGAGGTTGATACATGTGGTTGGGTCAGTCGCTCAGAGGTTGTCCCAGAAGATTGGGGGCTTGAGGAGGATGTTAATGAGGCATAGGAGGGAGTTGTGAAGTAAGCAAGGGAGCGGCGGATGGCGGTTGAGAAGGATATTGCAAGGTTCGATGGGGTGGAGGATGAGTGCGATCTTAGCGTAGAGGAACACTTGTAGAGAGCCGGGCTGCAAAAGCTTGTGGACTTGGAGGACAAGCGAAGAGAGGTCGAGTGGAGCCAGCGCTCAAGGCAGAAGTGGGTGAAAGACAGTGATGCAAACACAAAGTTCTTCCATGTGGTGGCTAGTGGGAGGAGGAGGAGAAACTTGATACAAGAATTGCAGGTGGGGGGGGGGGGGGGGGGTTAGGGAGAAGGGGCGATTGGAGCAGCTTTCGTGGATCATTTCAGGCAGTTCAGCAAGAGGTTGCCATCTTCAGGGGCCAAGAATGTTTTTTATGGTCTCATCTTGCCAGCTCAGACGGCCTTAATTCATAGGTGTATGTTGTTGGATAGGGTAGCTGTGGCTTCGGAGATCATTTCTGACAGGAAAAGAAAAGGAGTTGGGGGTTTCTTGTAAAAGGTTGATTTCTTGAAGGCATATGACAGTATGAACCGGGGTTTCATCTGGGTGTCTTTGGTTCGGAGGGGGTTTCCGTATGTATGGGTCAATTGGATAAAGAGATGTATCACCACATCCTCATGTTCGATGTTGGTTAATGGGAAGCAGGAGGGAGGTTTATTTCACCTGCAGAGGGGTATTAAGCAAGGGTGCCCTCTACTTCTTTACTTTTTGTTTTGGTTGCAGATGCATTGGCGGTTATGTCAGGAGTAGCTGTAAAGGGGGGCTTTTATAGAGGATATACCATGGAGGACATCTCGATATCATTGTCCCAGTACGTTGATGATATCATTTTTTCACTGAGGGTGGAGCAACAGAGTGTAGGGTGGTTAGGGCATTTTTGGATATATTCAGGGAGGTGTTTGGCTTGAAGGTTAATGGTGCAAAGTCTACTTTTGTTCTTCTTAACCTTCCTGCAGAGGATGTTTCGGCTTGCATAGAGATCTAGGATATTTTCCTATTAGTTACCTTGAGGGTGGTTGTTGCCATGTGGGAGAACCAAGCAGGTGGATTGGCATCCTGTCAGGAGAATCTAGAAAAGAAACTGAAAGGATGGAAGGCTTCCTTTCTATCGAGGGGAGGGTGGCTGGTTCTGGTGAAGGCGGTGCTTTCTGCTATTCTAGTCTTTTTTAAGTCTACGAGGGTTCTTCCAGTCGGTGTCCTCAAGCGGATGGAGGCTTTGATGCGTCGATCATTCTAGTCATCGCCTCCTGATTATAGAGTCACTTTGGTTGATTAGCAGCTGGTTACGGCACCTACCTAACGAATCCACAATTCATCTACATTATTATTTGATTTTAGCTCATCTCTCAAGACAATTCAATCAATAAACCCCTTAAATACATAAATAAATAATTGATATGTTTTATATAATGAGGGCTAATAGTTGTATATCAAATTCTTAATAAAAGCCGAGTCTTGTTTTTTTGTGTATATATATATTCACCTGTATATTGACCTAACTTCACCTATTTCTAATTAATTTATACTAACTCAAAATGTAAATAAAATCAACTGCATGGTGTACATATCACTAACATTGACAAAGGAATAATAACAGAAAAATACTAATATGTATATATGTGAAATAAAATCAAACCCTAACATTGAAACAAAAGGCGTAAGTCAAATATCTCTCGCATACAGTGTCATATGAACACGTACTCAGTTTTAAATGAATGTGCATTCAAATACCTACAAGTAAAGATCAAGTTCAAAAGAATCGGAGTTCATAAGTGAAATTTGAATTTTGGGTCCGCATTGTATATTGTACATACTAATTTGACTTATCATTTTATGTACATATGTTAGAAAATATAATGCGGAAGCATGATCAGAGATGAAGAAAAAAATAGGAACATCGGAATTTTATTGTGGAACCCTACTCCCTAAGGAGCGGGATGAAACCACGGGAGAACGCCTCAAAGGGCTTATGTGTTCATTGCACTTTCTCACTGGATACAGGGGGTGAGGGGCTTCTTATATAGCCCTCACCGAGTCTCCACATCTCACAACTGATAGATGTGGGACTAAAGACTTGGATGTGGTAAATGGATCTTGTAGTTATCCATTTACCCATCTACAACTAAAGTGGCACACAACACATACATTCCAACACTCTCCCTCAAGCTGGAGCATGCAATGATCAGCTTGGACAAACAGAAAGAGATCTCAAACTCACGCTACAGAACACTACGGACAATATCAACTCAATGCACACAACTATCAGTTGTTGTCGAGGACGTTGCTTCTCATGTCGTGCAGGTGAGGAGGACAGACGGGTTGGAGTGTGAGTCAACTGAGTGTGCTTTGATTGTGCATGTCAGAGCCACTGAAACTGGATGAGTATCCACCTCAAAAATTCTGTCCTGCCACAACATGTGGACAACTGCTCCATCTCTGAAAGGGGCGAACTGAAAAAACTGTGGAGTGCAATCCTCGTCGGAGTCCACGGTCGCTGGAGAATGGAGTTTGAAGAAGTCTCCTCGTCGGAGAACTGGATCTCTCCCATCTGGCTCAGAGAATGGTATTCTACTCTGGAGTCCCTGTGAAACCACATGAAAACCCTAGCCCACATAGCATAGGGAATGTGATCTCTACTATGGAGTCCCTATGGAACACATTATACTCTGAGATGACCAGAAAAGATGGAGACCTAACAATTGACGATCGCATACATGTGCGACAAAAACTGAAGACTTGGAATCTGATCGTCGAGTCTGAACAACTATAGAGTCTGGAATCTGGATGGCCTCTGTACTGGATAATCTGAATTTGGAATATACCTGTGACTCTATACGCCTTTCTCCCATACTGGTCGGAATAACAAACATCGACCAAGTTGGGAGAAGACAAGCAAGATGGGGAAAACAATAAGCCGTCACAATTTTCTCGGCTTTTCACATCAAATTCATTAATAAAAAATTTCTTCGTACAGATTTTTTTCTTGTCAATTTCTTCCCCTTTTAATAGCCGTCGCACTTTTTTTAAAACCGTTTTCATTTTTTTACGGCTTTTCTCTTTCTCTCTCTATTTCCTTTTGCGTACGGTTTTTTTCTTTTTCTTGTGTACCTTTTTCAAAAGATATTTTTAAAACAATAGCAAGACACCCCCCTTTTTTATATGCAACCCGCTCCCTCTTTTTTTTACAACTCTCGGTCTGGACCCAAACAACAGCAGAAACCACTTTTTTTACGTGGAAGGATGACATGGGATGCTTATTTAGGGTTCCCCGATGGGAACCCTTTCCTCTTGACCCCGCCGCCCCGATGGGGTTCGGCTTCCATTGTCGCACGCTAGGAGGGAGGGGGGAGCGATGTCGCCGCTTCTGGAGTTCTGCTACAGAGTTGCCGCTGGAGGAAGGTTAGCGATGGTAGGGGTCACGGAGGGGGGGTCTGCCTAGAGGGAGATTGCTGGAGTATCGCGCGCAGGGTCGTCGGCTGCAGCAACAAGGCCCGCCATTGAGGGTGCCTGGAGATGCGTGTGGGAAGATGGGGTTGCTTCGCAGAGGAAGAGGATCGGCGTCGCCTTCATCGATTTTTTTTTAAATTGGGCAACGAAGCACGATGAGGCTCCGTACCAGGAACTGGAGGGTGCCGCCTCCCATTGAACGAGATGTAGGGGCGACACGATGGGGATGTAAAGCCATCATCGAAGGATGTTAGAAAATAGGAAGCGGAAGCGAAAACATGGAAAAAGATAAGAAAATAAGAACGACGGGATTTTACGTGGAATCCTACTCTGTGAGGAGCGGGATGAAACCACAGGAGAAGGCCTCAAAGGGTCGTGTTTGTCTATTGACTTTCTTATCTGATACAGGAGGCCTGGGGCTCCTTATATAGCCTCCACAGGGCCTCCAAATCCCACCACTGGACGATGTGGGACAAAACTGTTGGATGGGGTAAATGGATTTATCTCCCTCATAACGGACGCATACATCAAATATTCCAACACTCCCCCTCAAGCTGGAGCATGCAATGCTCAGCTTGGACAAATAGAAAGATACTCAACTCAACGCTACAGGATACTACGGACAATATCAACCCAACGCGCACATTGCTGCAGTCGAGGACGTTGCTTCTCATGTCGTGCAGGTGAGGAGGACGAACGGAATGGAGTGTGAGTCTTCTGAATCTCCTCGTCGGAGAGCATGTGCTCTGAACTGCGCCTGTCAGAGTCACTGCAACTGAATGAGTCTCCTCGTTGGAGTACTCTGGCCCACCACAATAATGTGGACAACTGCTCCATCTCTAAAAAGGGCCGAACTGGAAAAGGCGGTGGAAGTGCAATCCTCGTCGGAGTCTACGGTCGCTAGAGAATGGAGTCTGAAGAAGTCTCCTCGTCGGAGAACTGGGTCTCTCCCATCTGGCTCAGAGAATGATGCACTGCTCTGGTGTACCTATGATACCATATGAAAACCCTTGCCAACATGGCATAGGGAATGGTCCTCTACTCTGGAGTTCCTATGGCTCACATGAAAACTCTAGCCGAAACAACAAGAAAAAATGGGGACCACTACAAAAGATGGCAAACATGTGCTCATCTGAAAAGATCGCATACTCGTGTGTGTCTGAAAGTGGAGACTCGGAAACTTCTGAACGTCGAGTCTGAATAACTGAATCTGTAGAGTCTGAAAGTCTAAATGATCGGAAATCTATATCTGGATCTGAGGAATCTGCAATCTGGAGAAGATATCTGAGATGACATGTGACTCTACACCATACTCCCCCTTTCTCCCATACTTGTCGGAAAATGGACACATCGACAAAGTTGGGAGAAGACAACAAAGAAATTGGGGATGAACAAAATTAATCAGCCGATCACAAATTTTTCGGCTCTCAAATCATCATCAATTTTTTTGTCATTCTCTCTTGGCTACTTCCTTTTTTTTAAGCCATCATTTAAAAAAAACATTTTTTTCAAAACATTTTTAAAGCCGTTTCTATTTCTAAGGCTTTTCATTTTTTTTTTAAATTGTGCGTACGGCTTTTTATTGTACGCGTCTCTCTTTTTTGCCTACTCGGCCCACTTGGGCCCAAAAACATGTAACAGCCTAACATGGCTTTCTCTCTTCCCCTCTTTTCTTTTCTTCCCCTTTTTTAAACATACATCAGGCCCTTCTCCATTTTTTCGTTTTTTTTAACATCGGGCATACATAAGGCACAACATGGATTTTTTTTCCCGACCCGAATCACGGGCCCTTGAAACTCAGCCCGACTTAAATTAGAGAACCCTATTTTAGGGTTCCTTCGAACCTTATAGAGTGTCGCGCCGCCAAGTATCGAGAACGCCGCCGGAGGAGTGCGTGATGGGGGTTTGTGCGTCGTCGTTGCTGGTTCCGCCTAAAAGGGCGGCTTCGAGAGGAATCGCGTCGCCACGCAGGAAGGGGTCTTTGTCCTAGGGATGTACGGCGGGGTCGCCGCTGGAGATCTTATGATGTGGCCTCTGGAGATCGGCAATCCTCCTGGAGCACCGCGCGCGACGCTGGGATCGTGCTGGAGGGCAATAGGGCATTGGAGCATCATATAAAGCCTGGGATGCTGCACGATCTGGAGGCGCCGTCGATTGAGGGGAAGTTCCATCTGGAGGCGCCGTCGATGCGCGCCGGAGGACTTTGCACGCGCGCCTGGGATGCTAGATGTGCATGGAAGTGCGCAATCGATGGGGCTCCGCCTGGAGCATGGATATGGGTATGCGCATGATCCATAAGATGGAGGAGGGCCTTCGCTGCCTGGATGTCGTGCAAGGAGCCGTGAGGGTTCGCCTGGATGCACGATCAGAGGGCACTTAGGGTTTCACGGAGATGCGTACACTTAAAAAACATTATGTTGTAGCCCTTCTTCCGGAAAATTGAATCATGAACAGGAACTTCAAAATAATCTCGAATCAACCAAAAGAAAAAAAATCCACGAGAATCGACCCACTCTGATACCATGTTAGAAAATAGGAAGCGGAAGCGAAAACATGGAAAAATATAAGAAAATAAGAACGACGGGATTTTACGTGGAACCCTACTCCGTGAGGAGCGGGATGAAACCACGGGAGAAGGCCTCAAAGGACCGTGTTTGTCTATTGACTTTCTCATCTGATACAGGAGGCCTAGGGCTCCTTATATAGCCTCCACAGGGCCTCCAAGTCCCACCACTGGATGATGTGGGACAAAACTGTTGGATGGGGTAATACCCATCTCCCTCATAACTGACGTATATATCAAATACTCCAACAAAGGAGCCTGGAACGCATGCGATGGTGGTGCACGCGAAGAAGTGTCGCCAGGAGGCGCTTATTGTTGATGTTGCATCGAGAAGGATGATCAGTGCTGCCTGCACGCTTGGGTTAGGGTTTCTAGGAGGCTCCGCCAGCGGCTGGGCACTTGGAGCTAGGACGAGGGTGGTAAGGTGCTACCGCCTGGAGAAGGGATTCACTGACTGGAGATTGGGTTGCCGACTGGAGATTGGACACATGCTTGGATAGCTTTCAGCTCTAGGGATTCGTGCAAAAACCCTACTTGATTTCTATGGCTTGATCTTCAAGAGCTTGAACATGGATAAAAAAATGTTTACGAACAAAGTTGGATCGTCCAGAGCCAATTAGGGTTCCCGAGATAGAACCCTAAAACCGAACATCGAATCTGGAATTCTTGAATAAATCTCAAACTAATTACAGAAAATCAAACTTGAAAAAAATCCCAAGAACGACTTGCTCTGATACCATGATAGAAAATATAATGCGAAAGCAAGATCGGAGATGAAGAAAAAAATAGGAACACCGGGATTTTAATGTGGAACTATACTCCCTAAGGAGCGGAATGAAACCACAGAAGAACGCCTCAAAGGGCTTATGTCTTCATTGTACTTTCTCATTGGATACAGGGGGTGAGGGGTTTCTTATATAACCCTCACTGAGTCTCCACATCTCACAACTGATAGATGTGGGACTAAAGACTTGGATGTGGTGAATGGATTCTGGAGCAAGGTTCAGGAAAGCGGTATGCGTATGCGTTCGGACAGGTCACTGAATAGCGCTTAAGCGGTATGCGGGGTATATGCAGTTCTACGCGGTTTCTTAATTTTTTATTTAAAAATAAATAAATATATACAAAAATGACTACAACAGAACTAAATTTATGTATAATTGTGGTCCAATAGAAGATCTAAGAAAAATAACTTTCATATAGAGTTCAAAGCAATCTCTATCAATCAAATATCAATATTTCAATAGAACGGTTAGTACATAAAACAATTGACAACAACCAACAAAATAGAAAAGTTAGCATACAAAATGCCTCTATTGTTGAATATAATGTCAGTTATCTCTGTCGTTATATTTATAACTGATCCTCCATCAAAAAATTACCAAACTTTACATATAATATATTGCATTCATAATAACTAGGGAAAATGGGGTTGCCCCCACCCCATTTTTCACAATTTTTTTTATTTTTTTGGAAAAATATCACCATTTATATTCATCCCTATATCCCTCCTATATGTCATTCGAATTTCGTCAGAAACAGAGACTCCTACAACCTCCATCCAGACGTCATTTTTTTAACGGTCGCAGGATTTTTTAAATCGACCCTGTCTAGATGGAGGCCGTAGGAGTCTCTGTTTCTGACGAAATTCGAATGGCATATAGGAGGGATATAGGGATGAATATAGATGGCGATATTTTTCAAAAAAAAATAAAAAAAATTGCCCAAAAATGGGGCGGGGCAGCCATATATTGGCTGCCCCCAGGGGGCAGCCCCATCAACCCCTAGTAACTATTAGTTGACTAAATAAGTTTGCTTAATTATTGGTACATTATTCTTTTTCTTCCTCGTATGTTTACTCCAATCTTGCAGTACAACTACTTTGACGATGGATTTAAATGGTCATGGAATGCTTGGTTGGCATACATGCAATAGCAAGGAAAAACGTGGCACAAATAACACAATAAAAACGTGGCAAAAATTTTAAAAATAAAAAAAAGTGTATGCGGTCACACAGGCCACATATGCGGCACGCATAAGCGCATAGGGCGCATAATGGGGGGCTTCATAAAAGCGGTGCGCTGAAGGCACCGCATACGCATGCGGCCGCATAGGCCGCTTTTGTGAACACTATTCTGGAGTGATCTATTTACCCATCTACAACTCAAGTGGCACACAATACATATACTCCAACAACATAATTAACTCTTTTTAATTTGTTTCTTCTTCATTTATTTTCATTGATTTGTGCTTTAATAAAGGGATTTTATCAGTTGTGCCCCTTCAAGATATTGCAATATATCAGTTATACCAATCCCTTTTGGGGAATATCACTTGTGCACCTGACTTCTTCTCGTTCTATCATTAGTTCCCCTGTGTTATTTTGACCGTTAATAAGTTGAACATAATCATGATTTAATCAAACCATGGTGTAGTTAAGAGGGCATGTCTGGAAGAAAAGCCCCCACCCCTCTATCACTCTTCCTCCCTCACCCTCCAACCCTTCCTCCTCCGACCACCTCCTCCTCCATCCGCTTCTCCTCCGCCATCCCCCCCCAACCCCTCCTCTTTGTCAAAAAAATTAGAATGCGGAAGCGTAATATTAGAGATAAAGAATAAACATGAAGAACATCAGGAATTTACGTGGAACCCTACTCCGTGAGAAGCGGGATGAAACACAGGAGAAACACCTCAAAGGGTTTGTGTTGCTCATCTGATACAATGGGTGTGGGGCTTCTTATATAGCCCATGTTGGAGTAGTTGATGTATGGGTCATATGTTAGGGAGATGGGTAAATGGATCACCCCAGGATCCATTTACCCCATCCAATAGTTTTGTCCCACATAGTCCAGTGGTGGGACTTGGAGGCCCTGTGGAGGCTATATAAGGAGCCCCAGGCCTCCTGTATCAGAAGAGAAAGTGCAATGCATAACATGCCCCTTTGAGGGCTTCTCCCGTGGTTTCATCCCGCTCCTCACGGAGTAGGGTTCCACGTAAAATCTCGCATTCTTATTCTTATTTATTATCTTATCCATGTTTTCGCTTCTGCTTCCGATTTTCTTACATGGTATCAGAACGGGTTCGATTCTCGAGGTTTTCATGTTTATTTTTTTTGAGATCCGATGTTGATGTTGAAGATGTGAAGTTCCTATTCTGTTTGAGAAAGTTTGTTTTAGAATTGTTCTCCTGTACCGCATGGAACTCCTTCCAGCCAAGATCGGCAGATCATTATGTTGTTCGTGGGCTGCTTGTGGTGCACACCCATCGGGGTTCTCCCTCATGGGTTGAAACGCTACATCTTCCTGGCGGGGATCCACATCTGCGAATCCCAGGAGGCGTCGCACCCTCTCCATCGTGCAGGCCCACGCATGCAGGAGGTGCTTCTGGATGCCCTAGCGCCGCTCTAGGAGGTGGGAACCTCTAGGCGGCATGTCCTTTACACAACCCTAGGCGCAGGCAGCACTGGCTTGGCGAACAGCCACGTCCCTTCCAGTGTGCCTGCTCCCTCTCTCAACCCAGATCGACACACCTCACCCAGGCGTCGCCCCCCCCCCTCTTCTGCCCTCGATCCCTCGCGCAGGCGGCGCAAGGGACCTCCTTCCGATCACAAGGCTCCAGGCGACGTGCTTCCGGGCTCCATCGCGGCAACTCCAGGAAGCGAAACTCCAGGCGTCACGGAGCTATCTCCAACGCGCAAGAGGCGCGTACTCAAACTGCTGCGGAAAGATTGTCCCTCCTCCATCGTGCAAAGACCCAACGCCGCATCAGCCTCCCGTATCGCGCGATCAACAGGTTCAAAAGCAGGAGGCGACGCTTCTTGATAATAGGGTTCCTGAGTGGGAACCTAGATATGGGCCACCGTATTTTTTTAAAAAAAATATGTAGAACGGAAGTGGTCGAAAATGAAAAATGGTTGTATGTAAAAAAAGAGAGAGAGGGAATGAAGAGAGGCCAGAGGGAAAATAAGAGGGAAAAATGATGGGCCAAGTAAAAGAAAATTGGCTCCTACATGTTTCGACCAAAGGTGGTCGAGTGTTTAAAAAAATCATGTTAAAAAAATCATAAACAAATTGAAAAAAAAAGAGGCGCGTACAAGAAAAAGTCGTACGCATGGTAAAAAAAATGAGTTTTCTTTGACAGAGTCGCATACAAAGAAAAACCATATGCATTTTTCAAAAAACAAATTGTGCGAAGCAGAAGCTGAGGAAAAAAAAATAAAATCGGCATTTGAGTATGTTTTATTTTTCCTCCCCATTTATCTTGTCTTCTGCCAACTGTCGATGTCTTCATTCCGACCAGTATGGGAGAAAGGGGTAGTATGGTGTAGAGTCACAAGTCCTGTTGCATATTCAGATGTCAGATGCAGACCAGCCAATTTTCAGACTCTACGATTTTCAGAAGAAGATCCTTTATGCGCAAGATTCAGACTCGAAGTTCAGATTCCGAGTCCCAGTTTGATGCGCAGTTGTTCAAACTCGACAGATTGGTCAGAGTCCAAGTTCGAGGCACCCCATGTTGAGGCTCATTTTCGAGATCTCCAGAGAGAGACTCATTTTTAGACACGCACGAGTATGCAGTCATTTTAAGTGAACACTTGTATGCCATCATTTTAGAGGTCCCCATCATTTTCTTATTTTCGGCCAGAGTTTTCATGTGAGCCATAGGGACTCCAAAGTAGAGGACCATTCCCTATGCCATGTTGGCAAGGGTTTTCATGTGGTATCATAGGTACACCAGAACAGTGCACCATTCTCTGAGCTAGATGGGAGAGACCCAGTTCTCCGACGAAGAGACTTATTTTAGACTCCATTCTCCAGTGACCGTGGACTCCGATGAGGATTGCACAGCCACGGCCTTTTTCAATTCGGCCCTTTTCAGAGATGGAGCAGTTGTCCACATTATTGTGGCGGGCCAGAGTACTCCGACGAGGAGACTCATTTCAGTTGCAGTGACTCTGACAGGCGCAGTTCAGAGCACATGCTCTCCTACGAGGAGATGCAGCAGACTCACACTCCGGCCCGTTCGTCCTCCTCACCTGCACGGCATGAGAAGCAACGTCCTCGACTACAACAATGTGCGCGTTAGGTTGATATTGCCCGTAGTGTCCTGTAGCATTGAGTTGAGTATCTTTCTGTTAGTCCAAACTGAGCATTGCATGCTCCAGTTTGAGGGGAAGTGTTGGAGTATTTGATGTATGCGCATATGTGAGGGAGGTGGGTAAATGGATCCCCCCAGGATCCATTTACCCCATCCAACAGTTTTGTCCCACATCGTCCAGTGGTCGGACTTGGAGGCCCTGTGGAGGCTATATAAGGAGCCCAAGGCCTCCTATATCAGATGAGAAAGTGCAATGCATAACATGCCCCTTTAAGGGCTTCTCCCGTGGTTTCATCCCGCTCCTCACGGAGTAGGGTTCCACGTAAAATCCCGCATTCTTATTCTTATTTATTATCTTATCCATATTTTCGCTTCCGCTTTTGATTTTCTAACAGCCCCTACTGACTCTCCAAGTCCCACAACTAATAGATATGACATTAAACAACTGGAAGTGGGAATTGGACCATGTAGGGATCCAATTACCCATCTACACATGACGCATATACTCCCAATACTCCCCCTCAAGCTGGAGCATGCAATGCTCAACTTGGACAAATAAAATGAAATCTCAAACTTACAATGCAAGGCACTACAGATAATATCAAGTCAACGCATACTCTACTGTTGCTTTTGTTGTCGAGGTCGTTGCTTCTCATGCCGTGTTGGTGAGGGGGAACCAAATGGTTGGAGTGTGCGTTGAACTGGGTCTCATTGGAGAATATATGCTATGTACTGTGTCCGTCAGAGTCACTGAAACCGGAATGAGTCTCCACCTGGAAAACTCTGGCCCGCAACTGATCCGTCTCTATGAAGGGCCAAATTGGAAAAAGTCGTGAAAACATCCTCATCAGAGTCCACGGTCGCTGGAGAATGGAGTCTGAAAGTCTCCTCATCGAAGAACTAGGTCTCTCCTCACACTGGCTCATAAAATGGGATCTCTGCTTTGGAGTCCCTAGTGAAACCACATGAAAACCCTAGCCCATAATGACAGAGAATGGGATCTCTACTCTGGAGTTCCTGTGGATCACATGAACACTCTGAGTCCAAATAAAAGATGGGGACCACACAACTGATGAGCGCATACATGTGCGCATCAAACTGAAGACTCTAAAACAATCTGAATGTATACAATCTGAATCTAAATTGTCTGCAGAGTCTGGCCTTGCATCTGGACAGGAGATCTGAATATAAGCTATAGAACTCTATACAATACTCCTGATTATCTCATACTGGTCGGAATTGAAGAAATCAACCAAGTTGGGAGAAGACATAAAGATGCAAAAAACAAGCACAAATGAAAATTTATTTTTTCCCGGCTATTTCCTTTTTCCTTTTTTTTAATATTCGTCTCTTCCTCTCTTTTTCTTTGAAAAAAGGAGCCTCTCCATTTTTATACAGCTTTCCTTCTCGTTTTTTCTTTATTTACGTACCTGATTTTTTGTAGATTTTTTCTTTTACATACGGTTTTTTTTGTACGCAACCTTTTACATAAAATAAAATAATCCCCCCCTTTTTTAAAGGCATGCAGCCCAACCATTAGGCCCAAATCTCTCTTTTTTATGAGCCTTGTTGGGCCAAGTATCTCTCCTTTCCTTTTTTCATTGCAGCAACCTATTGTGCCTAGAAACATTTCACCCCTTATAAAAATACACGGCACCCATGTTGGGCTCAGAAATAAAAGAAGGGCATCGAACCCTCTCCCTTACCTCGACTAGGGTTCCATGAAGGAACCCATCTCACAACGCAACCAACATGGAGTTGGAGAGGAGGTGATGGTTGATCGCCGCCTCGTGCCGCATGTGGTAGAGATTGAATATCAGAGAATCACGCAAAGATGGCGTGGCCCTTGAGCTGGAGATACGCGCCTTTACGCAAGATGGTGGCACACTGGAGGACGTTCTGCCACCACTTTGGGGTTCCTCGTTGTCAAAGATGAGCGCCAAATAAAGAAATGGGGTTGGAGATGCCTCCTTCTAGCGCCAAGGGGGAATCGTGTGCCTCTTGGAGATGCTGGAGAATGGAGGTTGCGGTGGTGCGGCATGGTTCATGCCACTGAGAGGAGGTGCGCCTCGAGTAGACGTTGTGTGCATCTCGAGAAGAAGATGCTTCGCCTGCAGTGGGGCTTGAGGACAATGAACTACAGAACCTTTTCTTTTTCGTTTTGGTTGGCGACGAGAGGGAATCGCCTAGAACTGGAGTTACGCCAGCACTTTCTTCGACTTGCCGCACCTTTTTCTTTCTTAAGAACAAGGGACCCTACAGTGCAGGGTTGAAACTTCTGCTGATAATCTTAATCATGGAGTCGGTTGCCGATTACGCCACTGCAAGGAACAAACCTCGCCGCCTGGACTGAGATTAGCATGAGAACATAGATGACGGTGCAGAAATCTGATCTAGGGTTTTTCCACGAAACCCTAGTTTTTTACGGTTGGACTCTAGATCAAGTTAGGGTTCCGAAAATTGAACCCTAGAATTCTTCTTGATCATGATAACAAACCATATAATAAAAGAAATCTTCAAACACGGATCTTCAAAAATCAACCAAAAACAGAACCTACTCTGATAATCGAAACTCAAATAGAACATGAACATAAATATTCAAGAATAAATCCTTGAGAATCGAACCCGCTCTGATACCATGTTAGAAAATAAGAATGTGGAACCATAATATCAAAGACAAAGAATAAATATGAAGAATGTCAGGATTTTACAAAGAACCCTACTCCGTGAGCAGGATAAAACCACAGGAGAACGCCTCAAAGGGCTTGTTTTTCTATTCACTTTTCACATCTGATACAATGGGTGTACGGCTTCTTGTATAGCCCCCACTAATCTCCAAGTCTCACAACTAGTAGATGTTGGACTAAACCATTGAATGTGGTAATTGAAACCTGGAGGGATTCAATTACCCATCTACACATGGCGCATATACTCCAATACTCTTCATCCACCTCGGTCCCTCGAGTGCACCCCTCTACTTGGTTGTTGTATAGAGGAGTAGCAGCAGTATGTTGACAACGAGGCCACACGTCATGGTTAAGTTCTTGAACCCATCGGCGCCATCCCACCCACATCCCAGTAGGTAGAGGGGGTGGAGGAGAGAAGGGGGCGGATGAGTAGGGAGGTTAGGGGTGGATGGAGGAGCTTGCGGTGGAGGGGGAGGTGTGGCGGTGAAGGGAGGAGCTTGAGGTGGAGGGTGTGGGGGCAAGGAGGAGGAGATGGTGCGGAGGGGGTCGAGGAGGAGCGGGAGCAGAGGGACCAAGGGCAAGGGGGGGCAAGCAGGAGCGAGAGCAGGGGGAGGAGATGGGGGCGAAGTAGGGTCGAGGAGGAGCGGGGGTAGGGGGAGGCGCGAGGGCATAGGAGCGAGGGTAGGGGGAGGAGCTCGAGACGGAGGAAGAGGCGCAAGGGTAGGGGAAGAAGCTTGGGGGGAGGGAGGAGCTCGGGCACGGAGGGGGAGATGCAGGGGCGGGGGGGAGTATCTTGGGGTGGAGGGAGGCTCTCGAGGCGGAGGGGGAGGAGTGGGGCGACGGGAGGAGCACGGGGGCGGAGGGGGAGGCGTGAGGGCGGAGGGCTGGGCTAGGGGTCGGGAGGAGGAGGCGATGGAGGAGTAGGAGCCTGAGAGAAGGAAGAGAAGGGGGATGAAGAGGAAGAGGATGGGGGAGGAGGAAGAAGGGGATGAACATTTCAGTCCATTTTTTAAAATTAATTCCCATTGTGTCCACAAAGTTAACGTCTGTTTGTGTTGGAGATTGACGACAACTAATCCGAGGGGCACAAGTGATAGAACGATAAGAAGTCGGGGACAAAACTGATATTCCAAAAAAAAAGGAGAGGCATAACTGAAATTACAATATCTCATAGGAGCACAACTGATAAAAATCCTTTAATAAATTGTGCAAAAATCTAATTTCAAAATAATATAAAAATCAAAGAAATCAGAGTGATGCTAGTCTGTATATACTCTATGTACATAAGTCCCTTTTAATTTATTTCGTTATTTTCTTTATTATTAAAAATACTCAAAATTAAATTAGATGTTAACACCTCTCTTATTTTAATTTGATTTAATTTTACATTTTATCTTAATAAAAACTCACAAAAAAATTCAAGTATAAAAATAGGATATTTAATATACATAAAATACCATCAAAAAATGAGTTATACAAAAAAACTTTTTTTGGTCTTGGTCCCTTCATGAAAGTTGTAAATCTCATGTGAGGAACACCTTTCATGAAGGAAATTTTTCAATTTGATTTCAATTGCTATTTTATTTTGATTTTTATTTTATTTTCTGAATTTTATGGAAGAGACGTGTGGCAGCTCCTGGAGCCATCACGTGCCCCTCCACTTAAGCCCCTTAGCCTCCCTTTTGGATCGTTGGATGAAGCTCCCTTCAACCAACGATCACGATATTTGATTTATTCTTTTTATTTTCTTCTCGTTTCCTTTTCTATGTGTCCTCTATGTGGTCGTTTGATTTCGGCCGATTGAACGGCCACGACTCCTTCAACATACTCCACCTCTCTCACCCTTCCCACACCACCTCCTTACCGGTTAGTCCGCCTGCGACCTACAACCACCTTCTTCTCGGCCCACGACTCAAAACCTCTTCCGCAAGCTTTGCGAAACCTCAATGTCCCTCCAGCAAAACCCTCGCCTCAACCTTTACCGTGAGGCATATGCCATTTTCGAGATAGAGAGGAGAGACTCCCTAAGGTTTCCAGGTGACAATTGGGACTGATCTAATCGAACGACGACCTCCTCAAGGTTCTTCTCATGCGTGATCCAAAGGAAGAGATCCTCCTCTGCTTTTCGTCAGCAGTTGCTCAGCTCAGGTATTGTCGTACCCTCAAGGAAAGATTAGAGAAGCTTCAAGCTTGAAGCTTCTCTACCCACATGCATTTCCTCCACAAGGTGATCTTCAATGTCCCTATTTCCTTCTTGCTTTATTTCACTTCCAATTTTTCTGCGACTATCACCTATTTACCACAAATCATCTCCGTCTTGGATCAAATCCCCAATCCAAGCCTCCTCACGAGCCTCCAAGCGCACGTGCATCTCAAGTGGGGTGCGAGTCTATTGCACTCCACCCCATGCCTCTTCCTAGAATAGCATCGAAGTCCCCCGCCTTGGAGATTTTGCATAAATTCCTCTAGCGGGAATAGGTAATTGTCTTGTAGTCTTTGCATGAATTTGTTTGTCATTTTATTCTATAATTTGTATTAACACCCATGTATTGGTGTATTATTTTAAACCATCATTCATTTTCATTCTTCAATTCTAAAAATCTAAAAATTACATTACGTCGTACGATTAATTCTCTTTCCTGTGAATATTTTACTGGAATTTTTATGAGCTAGTGTGGATTTATTACTATTATTGTGGTGAAAGATTAAATATTTTGCCCATTCTGTGATCTTTAATTCATAGTTAGTCATAGGTGCCTTAAAAATCCCTGAAAATCATACCCGTTAGGATTAGTTGATCTATGTAACGTACCCAAAAATCCTCTCATTTGCATGCATCACATTCTTTTAATAAATCATTTGGTGAAACTTTTATTTGATTTTTAATTAAACCATCACTTAGTATTTTTAGGGTTTTAAAGTTGTTCTGAATTCCTCTCAATTAAATACATCTAGAATAATTTTGGTTCTAGAAATAATTAGTGTTTGTTATTTATTAAATTTAGTTACTCATAAACACCATTCTTGTATTTACTAATTCATTAAAAATTCATTTTGCATCCAAAAATTACCAAAAATTCAATGTAGGTTAATTTTGCATCATTTTACATTCTGACCAAGTTTCATAATTTTTGGATTGTATTTGATTGAAATTTTGTGAAAACACCCTGAATTTGGTCGCATTTGCATGCCTTCATTTATTTGCATATAAAATCACAAAAATATTATTCTTGAAACCATAAGCACTTAATGATCTGAAAATTAGTCTTGAGTAATTGTTGCCTTCTTGTGGTCAACCTTGGGCTTGCCCAAGTAAAAATAAATATAGCCACATTGAATTGATTGCATACATTTTAAGTGTGATTTTTTATTAATCGTTATCACAAAGTAACGAGGACTTTTATCGCTTCGTCACTACCACGTAAGGGGGCTTGGGTCTGCAACATTTGGATAAAATGAATAAGGCTCCGCTTGCGAAGTAGGAGATGAAGATTTGATTAATCGTTATCTGTCCGATTGCAACGTAATTATCACAAATTAACGAGGACTTTTATCGCTTCGTCACTACCACGTAAGGGGGTTTGGGTCTGCAACATTTGGATAAAATGAATAAGGCTCCGCTTGCGAAGTGGGAGATGAAGATTTGGGAGGTGGGAGTGATCTACATACAAGGCTTGTGCGATCGATCTATGGAGTTTCTTCCGATTTATGCGTTCGTAGTGATAGTGTGCCCTCGCCAACCACTTTTCAGAGAGGTGTGCATTCGGTTCTCCTGGACATGGTGACCTCAATGCGATCGATGTTGGGAAATAGTGCATGCTTTCGTTTTTGGAGAGATGATCGGTCTAATGAAAGAACTTTTTGTTACATGTAATCTAGGTTGTTTGCTTTGCTAGGGCATAGGGATGCTAGCGTGACAGATGTTTGAGTGGGGGTCCAGAACACCACTTTTTGCGATGAATCTGTCGTAATAAAGAGTGGAGGAATTTCTTAGCCTCTCAGACATACTGGCAAGGTTAGAGGAGCCGTCAACTGGGAGGGATTCGTGGTGCTGGAGTGATGGTGTGTTCTCGGTCAGGAAGGCTTACGGTGTTATTTCTAGTCCAAACTTAGCGGATACAGAGAGCTCGCTCGGGATTGTACCAGGATCTGTAAGTGGGAGGTCCTTGCTCGAAAATGTATTTTTTATTGATGCTGCGGAGAGGAAGAATCATGAGGGGTGTTAAGAGAGCTAGATTTGTTTATGCAAGGTGGCTGAAGATATTGATCACCAATTTTTTCAGTGCCCTGGGCCGAGAGAGGTGTGTAGAACTGTTGGCGTTCCAGGTATTTGGTGGGGGTGATGTGGATCCCTCATAGCTTCTTTTCTATAGATTGGACAGGGTCCGTTGACCAGAGAATGAAGAGTTGCGCGCTTATCTATGCCATCTGTTGCTAGACATTGTGTAATGTTTAAGAGTGGTAGATTTTTAAATGGAAAATGTTCTCGAGCATGCAGAAGCTTTATTGAAGTTTGGTAATAGTAAAGTTTTTTTTGTATACTTATTAATATATTCATAAGATGGATCTCTAAAAGAGTCTCATCCCATTGTTTCTCAAAAAACAAATAGAGATACCTAAGTATTTGTATGCATGAATTGGATCAAGAGAATGACATACCGCATTTACAATAACTTCGGTATATTCTGGTAGGTCTATATCAAGCTTGAATAGAACCCATGCCCACTTGTCACTGGTTTTATGGCTGAGATGTATGGAATGCCAATTTTCTGGAATCTAGAAGCCTCCACCCATGACTTGCCATCATCAATCGATACATCCACCCTTTCAATGCCACGACCTCCTCCGGAGACAGCATAGCCAGAAACTGTAACCTAAACAATCAACAACTCATTCTAAAAGCTGTTTGACAGTTTCTTCAAATGAAGTACGGGACTTCTAGAAAGAGCGTACTGACCTTTCCTTTACCAACGATGTTGACATCTTCCAGTGAGCAAATAGCACTCTGTCAGTTTGTGAAACTTCGTTATCAGAAGACACAAGATAGTCGGATATATGGACTAAAATTAAGAAAATAACTGTAAACCATCCATTTTCATTTTGCATTTTTCAGAAATATATAGAAGATGGGCAAGAAAAAAGAATATTATTTATCCAAGAAACTTCTGAGGCATCTAAAACCTCCATTTGTTGAGGACTTGTAAAACGAAAGAGTTAAAACTACAGAAAGGCACTTCTAACTACTTCTAAGAGATAGAAGCTTCATTTCTATCCATAATTAACTGATTCTTTGTAACAAGTTGGTCATGTTTGAGTATTACACACCAAATGAAATGTTAAATGGCATATCGCTCATCCTTCTAATAATGTGTCTACATTGGAAAGCTTAGAGTTTCTCTCTTTGGTGCATTTAATAAGAGAGCTGGTTCAAAGAGTATGGTCCTCGATTTCATTGTATAAGACAGGTATGCAATATAGTGATTGAAGAACTGCGCGGTGGAAACTTAAAAAAAGGAAAAAGGAAAAATTCTTCGAGGATAAAATAGTCCACGGAGCTGTTGATTGCAATAATGTTTAAAGCATAAGTTTTTTTAGATAAAGAAATGGGGTTCACAAATTCCCATGTACAAATTACATGACTCGAATAGAGCCTTTAACATGCTAACAACATTTTCCGTATAAAATCTCTCAAGATGGAAAATAACACTATCGCAAACTAATGGCATATCGCCTAAATGAACGTCAAGAGTTTCACCGGATCATAATTTGACTTGAAACACACAGCACCAACGAAAGTCCAGAAACCCTTTGCACTTGCAGAGACCACCCACTTAATTGCAGCTCAAGCATGATCATACGAAAAGAACATATAATCCATGTCCTAGGGAAGTCCGAACACATTGGACAAGACATCGGCCCCACGCAAAATCTTTGATCTATGAGCTTTAGTCATCACTTCCCCCTTCCTTTTTGGGAGCATACCTCACCTTGGGATTTTACCTCTTTCCTTCAACAACAACAACAAAGCCTTTTCCCACTTTAAGTAGGGTCAGCTACATAGATTTTTTGCCTCCATTCAGATCTATCTTGGGTCATTCTCGGGCTTAGATCCAAAAACTAAGATCCCTTCTTATAGTCTCATTCCAACACTTCTTGGGCCTTCCACCCTCTTTTAGCCGGCTCGACATTCCAAAACTCACTCTCTCACTAGTGCATCAACTGACATCCTTTGCAAATGGCCAAACCAAGTTAAGTGATTTTCTCGCATCTTATCTTCGATCGGAACTACACTCCTTTCATTCTGATAGCATCATTCCGAATATGATCTTTATGTGTGTATCCACACATCCACCTTAGCATTTCATTTCTGTTGTTGTCAATCTCTGCACTGTCTATGGTCCACAGGCCAACTTCAAATACGTAGAGCATAGCAGGTCTCACCGCTGCTTTGTAAAACTTCCTTTGATTTTCAAAGGAATTTTCTTATCACGAGAACAATAGAGGCTCCTCTCCACTTTAGTCAATTTGCATTATTCTATTTGTAACTTCCTGTTAATTTCTCCATCATGTTGCAAAATAGAACCCCAGTATCTAAAAGAATCTCTCTTCTGAATGGTATCATCATCAATCTCAACATCGATTCCTTCACCATTGCTTCCATCAAAAGTACACGCCATATTTCAATCTTAGCCCTACTTATACGAAATCTTTTAGTCTCCAAAGCATGTCTCCATACCTCAAGATTTTCATTTACTCCATCTCTAATCTCATCAATCAACACAATATCATCAACGGATACATACACCAAGGTATCTCATCCTGAATGTGACTTGTCAACTCGTCCATAATCAAAGTAAAAAGGAATGGAATCAAAGTTGAGCCTTGATGCAGACCAGTGTTGATGTTAAAATAGTCAGTCTTCCCCGACTGTCTTACACCAGATGAAGCCCCTATCATACATATTTTTTATGAGGTTAATGTATAGGATAGGTACTTGTCTCTTCCTCCAAAACTCTCCATGATATCTCCCGTGGGCCAGAATCATAAGCCTTCTCTAAATCAATAAAAATCATAGGAGGTTCTTCCTTTTAGCTCTGTAAATCTCCATTGTTCTCCTCAATAAGTGGATGGCTTCAATAGTTGAGCCGATCTGGCATGAATCCGAATTAATTTTCTTTTACTTGGAAACTTGCCTCAACTTCTTTTCATCACACGTTCCCAAATTTCATAGTGACTCATCAGCTTAATACCTCTGTAATTTGAACATTTTGATTGTCTCCTTTGTTCTTATAAAGAGGCACCACGATGCTTCTCTCCATTGTCCAGGTATTTTCTTGTTTCGTCAAATAACATTGAATAAATTGCAAGCCAAGTCAAACCACGCTAACCTAAACTTCTCCAAACTTCGAATGTCATCACGTCCTACACCTTTCCCATGTCTCATAACCTTCAAACCCCCTCTACTTCCTTCCTTTGAATTCGCATGTAGCTTGCACGATTCAAGTAACTTTCACTTACTAGCTAGATTTACCCAAAGTGATCTCTCTATTTCCTTCCCCAATAAAAAGCTTATGGAAGTAATGCTTCCATTTCTCTATATCCTTCTCAGTAACAAGCACGTGACCTTCTCATCCTTAATGCATCTCACATGAGAAAGATCTTTGATCTTTCTTTTCTTTTGCGTAACCAGCCTAATATATCATTTTGACCCTCCTTAGAATCGAGATTTTTGTACAAAACTTCATAAGCTTTTGACTTAGCTTCTCTTTCCGTCTTCTTTGCTTCCTTCTTAGCTATTTTGTAGTTTGTGATAGTTCCATCTGTTGTATCCCTTAGACATAGCTTTAAAGCAAGCTCTTTTAATTTTGAGCTTCTCTTGCATCCCTCCACTCCACTATCCAACCTCCTTTTAGCGTGGAGCTCCCTCCTTTGACTCGTCTAGCATCTCTTTGGCTACCTTTCGGATACAAGATGCCGCTGTCTCCCACATCTCATTAGCACTTCCGTTACAATCCCAAGATAAGTCTTCCTAAAACCCTTCTCCCCTGAAGCTTGATTGCCTTCAATTGATTCCACCATCTAGTTCTGTGTGATCTTGGAAACTCTCATTTTCTTTACTAACCCTTTAATTCGTGCATCCATGAATAACAAGCAATGTTGGGTGGTCAGGCTCTCTCCTAGGATTACTTTGCAGCCTTTGCAACGCAATCGATCCTTTTCTCAAAGCAAAGTAGTTTATCTGTGTTCTAGTCAAGCCACTCTTATAAGTAATTAAATTCTCCTCCCTCTTCTTGAAGAGGGTATTTGCAATGAAAATTGTATAAGCTATTACAAAATCCAGAAAGACTTTTCCCTCTTCATTTCTATCCATTAAGCCATGTCCTCCATGAACACTAGCATACCCTGAAATATCCTTCCCACATGTCCAATAAGATCTCCACCTAGGCAAATCATCTGTCATTGTGAGATTCTTTCATAATCTTATCCAAATCCTCTCGAAAAGCTTGTTTAATCATATCATCTAAACCAATTTGTGGTGCATAAACTGAGATATTCATATTTTTCTTTGAGCATCAATTTTAGCAATATAATCCGATCCCCAGATCTTTGCCACCCCAACCACCACAATCCTTCAAATCCTTATGAACAACCACTTCAATACTATTTCTGCACTTATCTTTACCTGAATACTGAGTTTAAAGCATGTCTTCTCGATCGCCCTTGTTCTTCCCATCAAGAATGCCGGACTACCATGCAGACCTCTCCCCCAATAACTCATCCTCGGAGAGTTAGGTATTTCCTTCTAAGGTCTGTCGTGTTGTGTTCACAATCGAAAAGAGGGAGAAATTAAAAGAAGGGGAAAAGAACTGAAGGGTGACCAACGTAGTCACCTCTCCTTGTGAAGTCGGTCAGTTTAGCCAAGTCTCCATCAAGATCTGCAGGTGTTCTTGAAGCTTGGACTTTTTTGGTCAAGTATTTATTTTGTAGTTTGCTTCTTTTTTATATGGATTTTGGTAACTCTGCATGGATCTTTTGTGCTCCTACGGATATGGAATCTTTTTTCCGTACATGTTTTGGGGTCTTAGAAAAAATTGTGCACGGTCGTCCATCCGTTATCCGAAGCTTTATTTCAACCCATACTCCGGTCTTTAGATGTCCACGCTACCAGAAAAGAGACTCACACAGTCTTCCAATACCCCGTCTGAGTTGAGCTAAGTGCATAGTGCGAGAGAATAGATTAATTCCCTAGTCAGAAGCTATACCCAGAATTAGGAGACCAGGTTAGACACTAAGAGTTAAAGGCTGCACATTGTCATGTGAAACTCGAAGAATTAAGTTTAAGACCTGAAGCTTCTAAAATCCTCCTCCACGGTGAAGCTAGATTAAGGTCAAGTCAAGACCACTCTTTACCACTATTCGTGACTCGGTTCAGAACCGATAACTTTCCACTTTGCATCTTGTAAAGCCTTGACTTGGCTGTCTCTCGGATCCTATATCATAAGATCCGGCTCGTCCAGAGGAAACCAATGGAATTTGTTTCGTGTGAATCAGACTTCATTTCGATTTGTATGATTTTCGGAAGAAAGAGAAGTAAGGATGTTTACGATGTCATTAACTCGTAATGATCGTCATTAAGACTAATCAAACTTGATTAAAAAAACTAATGACGAATTGAAAATCGTTAATGATCATCAGCGAACACTAATCAATAGTTAGCAAAAGATAAGCGTAAGCTGCGAAAGTTAAGTCATAATTAATGAAAGTTAATCACGATTAGCGTTAATTAAGCGTCATAGCGAATCTAGAATCCTTTGGAAAGTTCTAACTTAAGCCCTAAGTTTTGGATAAGAAATGCCCAAAACCATGGGCCAAAACCACGGGTCGCTAACCGCGGTTAAGTCTAAACCATGGTTTTCTAACCATTGTTAGCAGTTTTATGGAGCCTATAAATAGCCCCCCACTCATTCATTCTCTACGATTTCTACTACCACCACCACCCAAGGGCTAGGGTCGAGAGGTCGGGGAGGAGTGGAAGGCGAGGAAGGAGCGCTAGTGAATCGCTGTCAGGAGAACGAGGAGGAGGAAGGTATGTTCCTCTCTTAGTTTGCTTCATAAGCTAAGTTTTGGATTCGTATTCTTTTTCCATCTTTGCTTTCGATTCATCTTTATTTTCCGATTCGTTTTCTGTTGTGGTTCGAGGAGAAATCTGTGTAACACCCTACTTAGGTGCGGGAAGCTATTCACGTCAGTGAACCCTGTGATTCGTCACACTTTCACTAACCAAGATGCGTGGTGTCTACCGATACCCCATTGCTTATTGTTATATTCTTTCTTTCCGCTTTTATAGTTATTTTGATGGAGAAATCTGTGTAATACCTACTTAAGTACGGGCGGCTATACATGTCAGAGAACCCTGTGATTCGTCACATCTTAACTCACCTAAAGCTCGTGGTGTCTACCGATATCGCTTGTTTGTTATATTCTTTCAGTTTCCTTGTTGTTTTCCTCGTGGATTTTATAGAGGAACTCTTTCTGTTTTTCTTTTAAAAGTCCCGATATAAGGAGAAACTCTGCCGAAATTTTTATAGAAATATGTTCCAATGTAAGGGAAAAGTCTCCTGAAATTTCAAGAGAATATGTTCTTCACATTCTTCGTGTTCTTCGTGTGTTCTTCGCGTTCTTCGTATTCTTCGTTCGTTTTTCACGTTCTTGGCACGTTCTTAGCGTTTTTGATACGAAAATGAAATTCGATCTTTTCAGGAGTCATAAATCATCCTTTTGAAAAAGAATCGCGATAAAATACTGCATACGAGAGAGATAGAGCTTGATTAGGTAATGAAATTATTCCTTTTGTTGTTGGGGTTTTCATAAGAGATCGTTGAGATTTCTGTATTTATGTTCTTTGCTACGAAGAACCCTAATTTGGCTATTTTTGAGAAAGTATAAAAAGTTGCTTTGTGATTTCAACTAAAATAAGGGTCTAAGCATCGGAATGGATGCAGTGGCTTGAAGAGTTAAGGTTTGGAAGTTAAAATGAGCATAAATATGAGTATATAATATATGAATTAATATGTGTTTAAGTCTATACTCAGTATTTATTTTATGCAAATCTAAGGCTTAACGGGGAATTACATCATGGAATTGATGTGTTTTAAGTTGGATCCTGAAAAGGCTTGTGTCTTACATTAAGAATGACTGGGAGTAGAACTACAGGTCGGGCATGCAACCTGTAGGTTTGTCGGAAGGAACTCGTATTGGCGATTACCCTACCTAGGTGGTACGCGGTTGCCCCGTTATGAAGTGTGCACGAAATGAATGAGTTGCAATGCGTAGTACCGAGAGCCAATATATTCAGGTTGAATGATGGAAGACGTGGTCGTGCCACGTGGAGACATGGGTAGTTCAGTAGCGGCTGGGTCAGGATAACATGTATTTAAAGCCGTTAGGTTATGTGATTAAAGGTTAGCCTGAGGTGTTAAGCACCGGATCCTCGAGGACGGTGTGCTCCCTTTGTTTGTCAGGCTGAGGGTTTGAGACCCTGATTAAAAAAATAAAAGGAAATTATCAGGTAGTATTGGAGGATTGGTTGAGGCGACGTGTGGCAGCATAAGCTTACCAGATTAAAGCAATCTTCAATCTCGAAGTGTCCACAACTTCGGAGTCCATATGTGGTGAGGTAATTCCATGTACTAATACCTGACGTGGAATAGAAAGGAATAGGACTTAAACTAATGAGAAGGAAAGAAACTTTTTGTGATAACAAGTTTTTGAAAAATTACACATTTGTTTGCTTTTCTCTTCTTCAATACTTAGCACTAGCTAATTATTATCCTATGATTTATGGAAAAACCAACAGGTGTTGGGGAGCCATCACAACGACTTTAATAATCCAGTAGCCACATAGCTTTACTCTATTAAGGTAGTTAGTAATCTTTTTGTGTATTTCCTTTCGAGTTGATGTACATGTAATGGTTATAGTGGGACAATGTATTCATGTGACACTTACTTTGTGAATGGAAAATGTTGAAATACTTTTTTAGGAGTATTTTTAATTGCAGTCTGGTTCTAAATGTTAGTTGTGATTGCTGAATAAATTATTGTTGAGTAACCAGATGAGGATCCGACGACCCGGGAATCGGGGTCGTGACACATCTGCTAGATATGCAAGTGAAATGCAGATGCATATGAAATGCATATGAGGTGCGGGATGCTTTTCTTCTCTTTTTTTTGTATGAATGCAGGGATGATATGCAAGAGTGTGTTTTTTTGGACTTTTACCTATCCCATAATAATTGCTATAATATATATACGAAAAATACGTGAAAGTACAGAGCTATGGGTAAAGTATATATGTAATATATACACGTCCCCCTATACTTAGCGTGTGCTATGTTTTCAGAGCACAGGAAGCAAGAAAAGACATAGCTCGTACTAAGCGTAGGAGAGTAAAAAAATAAAAAGGAGTATAGAAGTCGACCGCCCCCCTATACTTAGGCCTCTGATCAGCCTAAGTATAGAAGAAGATCAAAAAGTGGAGTGGTCGAGGTCAAAAGGAGAAATGGATAAGTATATACAGGGTGTGCATCGGTTCCCCATATACTTAGGCTCTGGTCAGCCTAAATATAGGACAGGAGTGAGTATAAGGACAAATGAGATCTGATACAGAGCGAATGAGGGTGAGTAAGATACAGATCTGAAAGTGATGCGAATTCATGCATTCCCTTAAGAATAGATCATGGGATTCTGGAATGCGCATGAATGAGATCTCCTCCAACTTGGGCTAGTTGCTCATCTGATCCTACAAACTGCTTCAGCAGTTGCCCATTCACAATGAACGGTTGTGTACCATCTGTAAGCTCTGAAATCATACGTTGTCGTTCATATTCACTCATTTGATAATGAAGGGTCCCATCCATTTGGATTTCAACTTGCCCTGAAAAATCTTCAATCTGACATTGAATAACCATACTTTTTGTCATGTAATAAAATTCTTTCGTCTGATGTGCTGATATTGCCAACGGCTTGATTCTCTCCTCGTAAATCACATTGTTATCATATGCCTTATTTCTGATTCTATAAGCTCGTTTAGATCCATCTTTCTGCTCTATTGTCCTTCATGAGTGTTCCAGTTCACTTTCTTTAATGTCCATTCGGATTTGTGTATTAACTCAGCGAGCAGATGACATGGCTTTACATAAACCATCATGAATGGGGAGGTTTCAAGCGGGGTCATGTAAGCAGTTCGATATAGCCATAGAACTTGGTCCAAGAGCTGGGACCAGTCTTCCTATCAGGGCGGACTAGCTTTTGCAAAATGCCCTTCACCTCCCTATTCGACACCTCAGTCATGCCATTCGATTGTGGGTGGTACAGACTAGCGACACAGTGTTCGATGCCGTAGTCCTTTGTTTAACTTTCTCATTTCCCTGTTAATAAAGCGGCTACCCCTGCAGAGATGAGGACTTTGGAAACCCAAACCGTGAAATGATGTGATCTTTCATGACCATGCAGACAATTTTGCTATATGCGGCAATTCAAACTCTTGGAGTAGTAGGATCCACCTAAGAAGGCATGCCTTTGCATAATTCTTTTTCATGAGGTACTTGATGGTTGTGTGATCAGTGAACATGGTGACCTTAAGACCCTAAAAGATGTGACCTGAATTTCTTTAAGGCAAACACTACGGCAAGCATATCCTTTTATGTGATGGTATATTTCCGTTGAGCCTGATCGAGTACTTTGCTTACGTCGTAGACAGCATAAGGAATCCCTTCTCTTCTTTGTCCTAACACGACCCCAAAGGCAAAGTCCGAAGCATCTGTAATGATCTCAAAAGGAAGAGACTAATCCGGGGCCTGTCGGATAGGAGCATCCATGATTTTCCTCCTCAGGAGTTCGAAGGCCTCAAGATACCTGTGATCTACGATGAACTATGTATCTTTCCCTATAGCGGTCGGGCAATTTTTGAGAAGTCCTTTATGAACCTGTGATAAAAACCAACAGGCCCAAGGAATGACTGCACTTGCTTAATGTTGGTTTGGGTGAAGTTTCTTGATCACATCCACCTTTACAGGGTCAACCTCCATTCCCCTCTTGGAGATGACATGCCCCAACACATGCCCTCTCGAACCATAAAATGGCTCTTTTCCCAATAGAGCACCAGATTTACCTCACTGCACTTTTTGAGGACTCGATCCAAATGAGATAGACAAGTCTCAAACGAGTCAGCTTGACCGAGAAGTCATCCATGAAGACATCCAGAAAATCACCCACTATCTCGGTAAATATTACAATACATGCATCGCTGGAAAGTTCCCGGTGCATTACATAACCCAAAGGGCGTGTGCCTGAATACATATGTATCGAATGGACATGTATTGGTGGTCTTTTCCTAGTCCTTTAGAGCGATGGCTACTTGGTTATAGCCCGAGTACCCATCTAGAAAGAAGAAGAGTTCTTTTCCACAAGTCTCTCTAGGATCTGGTCTATGAAGGGCGAGGGGAAATGACCCTTCTTCGTCGCGGCATTCAAGCATCTGTAATCCACACAGACACGCCATGACGTGGGTACTCGCATCGCAATCTCCTCTCCATCTGAGTTGGTGACTACCTGAAGTCCCACCCTTTTTAGGGACTACATGAAGTGGTGCCACCCACTTGGAATCGGAGATAAGATATATAAACCCGCATCACACTATTTTTCGATCTCATTCTTGATTACATCTCGTAAGTTTGGATTCAGTCTGCGTTGGAATTCACGAGAAGGTCTATCACCTTCCTCAAGGTAAATACGGTGTGAGCACAAAGCGGGGTTAATCCCGCGAAGATCGGACATGCTCTAGCCTATGGCCTTACAGTTCTTTTCAAGAATCTCTAGCAAGAGAGATTCTTGTTCTCCAGTCAAGTTAGAACTGATAATACCGAGAACATCCCGAGGTGGGCCCGTAAGGAAGGCATATTTGAGTGTGATGGGTAATGATTTGAGCTCAGGTAAAGTGTGGTCATCAAGAACATCTGGCTAATCAACTCTGGCTCTGTGCTAATAATGAATGGATCTATCCTCTGAAGTACTGGCCACCAACTGATTTGGCTCTGGAGTCAAATCGTCAAAAGTGTCCAAACAATCAGCAAAAGCCCACGTCCGACTCATCATCCTCGTCCTCTGATTGACCTGAAAGGAACATGTCTGACAAGCTTAAGTCGGCTTCTAAGTCATCGAGGGCGCATGGAGATACATGAGAAACTTCTCCTGTGGATAAAGTTTGATTCTGCGGGATCTGTCTAACGGCCTCATCTACGTCCTCCCATGTTGAGAGGACCTGTCAACCCAAGCTGTCTGTTGCTGCCAGTGATCAACTGTGGCAACTCTTAGTACTCGGCTTCCGACGAGAGATACTATGTACTGCTCTCCGAATCAGCCTCTGCCAATTCGTTTATTGCATCTCTAACTCTATACTTTCATCGTGTGCATGAAAGCGCATCTTCCCCAGAGTATAATCAAAGATAGCTCCAGTCGTCCTCAGAAAAGGGCGCCAAGTATGATCTGGGAATCTTGCCATCTTCGGGGACATTCCATGTCTAGAACGTGAAGTCCACCTTGTACTGCTTTCCCTCTATGTCAAGGATAATGTCCTTTAACATTCCTTAGGCCTCTTAATAGATCGGTCTGCAAATTGTAGGAGTGCTCTCAATTTCTTCAGAGGTCCTAGATCTAGACGATCTAGGGGGAATATGACAATAAATTGATCGAGGATACGTTATCGAGTAGAGTACAAGCAAATGATGTGTTAGCGCTCTGACTAGTGAGAAAGTGTGCTCCTAGATCTCTCTTCTTCCTTGGTTACTCATTACGGATCGCACAGGTAGTGGCTATGGACAACACATGGTTCATGTTCGAGTGTTCTTTTTCCTGCTAGTCCTAACAGGTGTACATCTCGCCTTTAGGTACTTTTTAAATGCAAGAACATATCCACTAATTGAAGGAAAGACATTTCAACTTTAACATTCTCATTGCACATCCTTTCCACCTCTAAAATGTTAAGATCATTTTTTGAGAATTTTTCTTCTTTCCTTAGATAAAGCTGAGGGAAAGGGATGTGAGGCTCATGTGTGAAACAGAAATATCATCAATTGAGTTCTTATTGAAATTAAAATTCAATTGTACATAACTCTGACTTAGACTCGGACTATGAACAGGACTCGACTAACATGCGTGAAATGGAACTGAAACTGAAGTTGGAAAAATTGTTGGTGATGCAAGGTGGTCTTCTCATCTCCTGAAGACTCGGTGCTCGCGAGCGTGCTCGATGTCGCTTTATTCTTTTTTTGGATTTTCTTCGCCGTTTCATTTTTTGGATTTTTGGGGATTCAAACCCCTGATGATCCTGAAGACACTATTGGTGATGATGATCCTCCCCCTTTGAGCTATCCACGGGGGTTGGCTCATCGGTATCCTCCGCTCCACCATGTCATGCCTCAAGGGGTTTGCACGGTCCTACCGCTCCTGAGAGTGAGATGGTGAATACCATATGATGGGATCTAATGATCTCATTTTAAAAAATCAGAATTTGTATACTTGATCCTTCTAGCGATTCTGTCCTTGGTTCAGGTTATTGGGATTAACCTGACCTGTGCTGGGATGGAGGTCTTGGGTGCGGTGAACTCATCACGCCCACGTGAAAGCCGATTGATGTCAGCTCTCTGATCATGCTGCTCATTGCGAATGAGTTTGAGCTCATCAAGGATCCTCTACAAGTCAGATGTACCCGAAGATGAGGCTCCATGGTCCTGCCTCTAGGACTGATGCTGCTGACCCTGTTGCGGTCTGTTAGGTCACTGATGGATCTGTTGACGATACTGGTTCTGCTGATGTGATACTGCAGTTGTCGAGGCAGTTGAAACTGACGATATTGAGGCTGAGGGGGTATTGTGGCCGTTGTTGTTGCTAGTGCTGTATAGCATTGGGATCATTGGTAAATCAGATCCAATTCACCTCCATACTTGTGGGGTCCTCTGCGACTGTCTTGATGGTCGTCTCTGTGAAGTGGCTCTCATGGACCCCAGGCTGACCCGGAGTCCATGTGCTGTAAGATCCCTATGTGGGCTGCTCCTGAATGTGATGCACTCGGTAAATGGGAGCAGGACGTGCAGAAGGGGAAGGTATCTTGGTCTTGGATACCCTAACAACTAATTATGTCATCTGTTTTGAAAGCTTGGTGAGGTTCTCTAATTCGGCGAGCTTATGTATTTCGCTTACCTTCTTCTCGATCTAATCAACCTTAGTTAACTTGTCATTGATTATCCCCGTGTTGGGGAATAGGCCATTTTCAAGATCGGTGGTAGATGTTCTTACCACCTCTTTAGATACGCGAGAGAGAGGTGGCTTGTTATAAGCCCTGGTTGATGACCTGGTGTGGCTGGTCTCTGCCATCTGATCTAAAACCATCCAAACCGTGTCGGCTTCTTTATTCAGATAGTTGACTCCACAGGCAGCATTCAGCAATCCTTGGACTTCAGGAGTTAGACCACTGTACAGGTTCTGGACCAAGATGGGTCGGTCAATATCATGACCTGGGCATTTCTGAATCAGGTCCTTGAATCTCTCTAATGCCTTGTGGAAAGGCTCATGGGACATCTACGTGAAACTTGATATCTGGGACCCTAATCTGGGACCTCATCTGATTAGTTCTACTCAACAGATAGAACTTCTTGAGGAACAGGTCCTTCATGCAGCCCAAGTGATGACTACCCTCCCCAAATTCTTCAGCCAATAGGTGGCTTTGTCTGCTACAACAAAGAGACGGCTCTAAGACGTATGTAATCCTATGCTACATCAAGTCGCCCTAGATTGTCACATACCACTTCAAACTCTTGCAGGAACATGTACGGTTCCCTATTGCAATACCATAAAATTTGCGCAAGAGTGTCAAGAAGTGAGGCTTCAATTCTCTAGCATTAGGTGGTACTATCGGCCTAAGCGAGTTCTCATTCTGTGTGGCACTGGGATTGTAGGCATCTCATCAATCCCCCCATCATTTCTTAACTGTCCAAGTTCCTGTCTGAGTAATTCATTTCTCTGTTCAACTTGTGCAAGTCTGTCTAGAATGTCCTCAATGTATCATGATCTCCCTCATCATCCATGCCCTTCTTGGAGGCATCTCGTTGTCTTGGTCTTCTTCACCTTCAGAATACAAAGGGTTTGAATTAATAGGTTGGCAAGAAGGCAATCTAGAAGCATCGAGGTGAGAGTCTTTCTCGATGTGGTGAGAGAAGATAGGGATGATATGAGTCTTCAGAATGAAGAATGAATTATTGACCTTAGTCTCACGGGAGGAGTGTCCATGAAACCAAGGGAATCGCAGGGAAGAGTGTCCTGAGCCTGTGAGGATGGTTGGTTTGGAGAGGTCAGTGGGAGGCTCACGGAGTTCGAGCAATAATCACCCCAATCTGCCACTCTCTATGTCAAAAGGTTTTTAATCAAGAGCAAGATTTGAAAAGAGGCGTGATAGGAAGGGCGCTAAGAGCGTAGTCTGTGAACGCACACCCCTGAATGCAAACACAAAGCAAACCCTAATTTCACCAACTCAACGCAGTGAAGGCCGTGAAGGTTCGGCCAAATTATCTTATCTGTTTTAGTTGGTGATAAATGCAAATTTGGAAAGAGTTAATGAGCTGTTAGATACATGTATTTCCCTATAGACTGTTCCGATTCTTACGACTAGTTGCACCCACTTTCAGCCAGTATGGGAGTAAGTGCGGACCGTATACCGGCTACCCGAAGATCCTCACTGAGAAGTAGCTAATCGTTTTGTAGAATCAGTAGTCAATCTGGAAATCCTGACTTTGCTCTATCCTAGTGTTCGTCTCTCTCTCACTTGTAGTAAAATCAAACAATGAGGGAGTTATTCTCCCAAAACATTTTAAGTTTTAATGCAAATTTTTTTGTTCAAGTTGTATTAGCAGTCCTAATTTTAAGTTTGATTTTCGTTGAGTTTAGTCCACAACACAAAGTACGCATAACGAATAGTCCCAATTTCCTTTAATATTAAGTGATAAAATCAAGGGAAAGGGAGTCGAGAAAAGCTAAGGCACGATAAAATCAATGATGCATGCTAAGTTCAGAAGACTTACAGTGAACCTCGCGCACTTCATGCGGGATGCAATACAGAATTGAAATTTTATACTATATAAAATGCAAGCGATGAAACCGCACCTAGCAGATAGTTGTAATTAGCGAAAAGATGTGAAATAAATTTGACTAAGTTAAAATGATTTAAGGTGTATATAGTTAAGTGTAGCGTGTAATCCTAAATAACGAAGGGCATAAACAAGTTTGAAATTACACTATTGTGTGCCTATCCGAATTTTGCCACTCAAGTCGGGCCCCACCCTCACCGGAGAGTAAAATAGGTCCAACACACCACAGAAAAAGTTCAGTCTTTTTTACACACGCGAGAATCCTATCAGGAACCGCCGGAAATGAGCAATTTAATTAAAGAAGATCACTCTCTCTCAAATTAAATCCCCGTGCGTCTGGTCGCTTCGAGACGTTAGCTTCCAAAAAGCCGCTCCAAGCCCACCGAGTACCTCGTACGAAAAATAAAAGAGCAAATATTAAAGAGTTGTTTAGAAAAATATACAAAAAAAAGAAAGAAAGAAAGATGCTGAGAAATTTAAATAGAGAAATGAATAGAAGAAGATCGGGGGTCAGACTACCCGGTGGTGGAAAACCAAAAGACTTGATTTTCTAAAAACAACATAAGCCGTGCCTACCCAGCAACGGCGCCATTTGGCAAACCCTAAAATTACCCTAATTAATTTGCGAAATTAATGTTGATTTTTCATTCGTTGCAGTCGGGCCAAATTAGGATTGTTGAGATATTTCTACATTCCATGTATCTTTTCCGTTATTTTATTTCTTTTGTCTACCTTATGTAATTTACCCAAAGGCATCTTCCCTATATAAGAGAGCCTATGGTTACAGGAATAAACAACAATTCTCTTTCTTCCAATATGGTATCAGAATGACGATCCTAGATCGGAGCTTTCGTATCCAAAACCCTAACCCCACCCCGTACCCTCTCTCGCGCACCGTTGCACCACGCGCGCCGCCCACGCACGTCACCCCCCTCCGTGCGCCTCCATGCACATTGTCATGTGCGCTTCCACGCGCGTGGCTTAGCGCGTTGAAGCGTCGCCTTGCGTGTTCTCGTGCGTCAATCATTGGGCGTCGTCCTCTGTGTGTTGCTCCACCAAGTACCGACGTCGTTCACTTCTTCTCATTAATGGATTTGGGGCATAAGTCTACATATACACCAAAATCCATGTATATTTGTGTAGACATTCACCTTTGGTCTACAAACCCTAGTCTTCCACATCCGGCAAGATATCTGAGAACAAAGTTGGCGTACCCGCCACAGGCGCATTCAGAGGTCCAGCGCAAATTGTTAAAATGGACAAGACAAATTATGAGCTCGGGGGCTATGCAGTTCATGAGCCTTACGAAATCGAATGGTAAGAAACACATTCTTATCGAGGAAGAACCGGTAGAGAAGACTAGGCTAAACGCCTCGTGGGAAGCAGACAACGCATATACCAGGGTTTGGCTTTCTGAAACATAGACGATTGAGATCGCCACTAATGTGTTACATCAGCCCACTGCTAAGGCAATGTGGGATATCCTCGCAGCAAAATATTCACAAGCGAGGATCGAGACAAAGATCCTCCAACTCCAGCATGACATATTCACTATCAAGCAGGAATAGACGTCCTCTGCATTCGTTGTATACATCTTTGTGTGGGATGTTTGAGAAGCTTCACAATTTCATGTCTCTGACGGCAACTCCAGAGCAGCAGAAGACATATAGGAATGCTACCATGGTAGGGGTATTCCTAGCAGCACTTGACCCTGAATATGATGCTGCTCGCTCTCAGATTCTCGCCGATGCCACTATTCCCTCCATGAAGGAAGCATTTCGCAGGCTCAGTAGCATTACTTTTCCTTCCAGTGTTTCTAGTCAGACTTCCTCGGCCATGGCAACCTCCCGAGGAAGAGGAGGTCATTCTACTCTTCGTGGACGTGAACCTCTTGGTAGAGGAGGTCACACTCGTCAGCTCTGCACTTTCTATCACCGCTAGGCCATACCAAAGAGACATGCTATTCCAAGCATGGGTTTCCAGCTTCAGCCCGCGTTGCAGAACATATTGAGTCTCCTACTGCTTCTACTATAGATCAGAGGTTTGATCACCTTGTAGCCAGACTGAGGGATATTATACATCCTTCCGCATCACCATCCTCAGGAGATCATTCAGATGTGGCAGCCTCAGCTTCTGCCAGTACCTCTGTTGCTGCCAGCACCTCAGGTACTTATGCTTTTACATCCTGTCATGGCTCTGACATTTCAGAATGAATTATGGACTACGGTGCAACACATCATCTATGTGGAGACAGACATTAGCTTACGTCATATAGATAGGTTAAGCCAAGGCGAACAGTTGTGATAGTTGATGGGACTCATTCCCCGATCACAAGACAGGGAGAGATCACCTTGACGCTTTCGATGCGTCTGCAGAACGTGCTACATGCTCCAGATTTCTCTATGAATTTGCTGTCTACTAGTCAGATTACCAAGGATTTGCACTATCGTGCTATTTTTGACCCATCGACTCTTGTTTTTCATGAGATTCTTACGGGCAACGTGATTGGGTGTGGCCGTGAGCAGGGTGACCGCTATCATCTGGTTCGGACTCCATATGTTGGCATATCTTCTCTTTCGTCTGGCTCTATCTCTCCATTCACCTGGAACCTCTGGTTTAGTCATCTCCCTCTTCAGAAGATGTGTCATATGTTGCCACAGCTTCACCTACTTCCTTTCAGTGTGAAGCTTGTCAATTAGGAAAGCATCATCGGTCTGTCTTTCCTAGTCGTCAGAGTCGGAGCAGTAGCTCCCCTTTTGAGTTGTTTTATGTTGACATCGGGGTCCAAGTCGTGTACCTGATCACCAGGGACACGAATTCTATCTTGTAGCTGTTGACGGCTTTTCATGTTTGTCATGGGTGTTTCTTTTGAAAAATAAATCTGAAGCAGAGGATGTGATCACAACCTTTATTAATGAAGTGAAAAATGTTTTCTCTACCTTTGTGAAGTTTGTACGAACTGATAATGCGTTGGAATTTTGTACTCGTGATATATCTCATTTCCATTCATCTAGAGGGATTATTCATCAAACATCTTGTACTTACACCTCTCAGCAAAATGGTGTTGCTGAGAGAAAGCATTGTCATTTTCTAGATGTTACGCGGACTCTTCTCATTCAGAGTCGTGCACCATACTCGTTATAGGGTGATGCTGTTCTCACAGCATGTTATTTGGTCAACCGTATGCCGTCGTCTTGGGTGAGAAAATTCCTTTCTCTGTAGCCTTTCCTGAGAAGGAGTTATTCTTACTCACCCCTTGTGTGTTTGGGTTTGTCGCTTTTGTTCACCAGTTGACTCCTGGTCTTGACAAGCTTATTCCTAGAGCTGTCAAATGTGTGTTTGTTAGATACTCCAGGACACATAAGGGATATCGGTGTTATGATCCTCTGCACAAAATATTATATCAGTGTTGATGTCACGTTTTTTGAGTCTGTAATGTACTTCTCTCCTACATGTGATAGGTTGGCTTCATCGAACACAGAGGACGTCGTCAATATGCCTCCTCCTCCCATGCCTGTTGTCCCACCTGCACCAACTCCACCTCCACCACCACAACCATCTCCACCTCCTCCTCCACCCCCTCCAACTACACAGTCACATGCGCCACTTGTTCCATCCCTACCTAAGTTCTACATATGTCGATCTAATTCTGCTCATGGTCATCGCCCATCTTCCACGGAGCCCCAGGTTTGTTTTGATAACATAGCGTCTAACGATGGGTCTGTAGATGTATCTGTGCAGGACTCATTGCAGGATATTACCACACAGATCGAGGACGTTCCCTTTGATCTGGATATTCCTATTGCAGTTCGAAAGCATAAGAGATCTTGTGCTTCCTATCCCGTAGCTTCTCAAATCTCCTTTCATCGTCTAACATGGGATTTTCATAAATTTGCAATGGCTCTATCTGCCGTAGAAATTCCACGGAATTACGAGGCATTGAAGGATAGTCGATGGCGCTTGGCTATGGAAAAGGAGATGGCCGCGCTACAGTCACGTGGTACGTGAAGTCTGGTGACGGCTCCAGTTGATGCATCACTTGTGGGATGCAAATGGGTGTTCACTATGAAACATCGCGTGGATGGCAGTGTAAATCACTATAAGGAGAGACTTGTGGTGTGTGGGTTCACCCAGACATATGAGGAGGACTATCAGGATACTTTCTCTCCAATGGCTAGGCATTCTACTGCGTATTTTTCTGAGTTGTTGTGACAAAAGATTGGCCCCTATATCAGCTTGATGTGAAGAATGTCTTCCTCTATGGTGATCTACAGGAAGAGGTCTACACCCAGCAGCTACTGGGGTTTTCTGCTGAGGGGGAGTGTCAGAAGGTGTGCAGGCTTCACAAGGCTATTTATGGCCTTAAGCAGAGTCCAAGAGCATGGTTCTAAAAGCTCTCGGACTTGATAGAGCAGCAGGGGTTTGTGCGAACGATTGTCGATCACTTCTTGTTTGTACAGAAGACCATAGAGGTACTATTGTCATTCAAGTGTATGTTGATGATATTATTGTTACAGGAGATGACAAGCAGGGCATTCAGTGTGCCAATGACTTTCTAGGTCAGTAGTTTGTGACCAAGGATCTTGTACATCTACGTTACTTCCTTGGGTTGGAGTTTGCACGGAACCAGAGAGGTCTTGCGACGACCCAGAGGAAGTATGTTGCAGATCTTCTTTCAGAGACAAGCATGGCAGATTACAGACCTGTCACTACTCCTATTAACCCGAGCATGAAGCTATATGATGATGACACTGAGGACGACGACAAGAGGTACAGGGAGCTTGTTGGCAAGCTACTATATGTGACTATCACAAGGCCCGACATATCATTTGCTGTGAGCAAAGTAAGTCAGTTTATGGAGCAACCCAAACAAGCACATATGGATGCAGTCCATATGATTCTAAGATACCTGAAGACTTCACCTAGTACATGACTTATTTTTAGCAGTGGTACATCTCTATTAGTTACAACATGTGCATATGCAGATTATACTGGATGTCCAAAGGATAGAAAGTCTACCTCGGGCTTTGTTGTGTTTATAGGGAATTCCCTAATTCATGGAAGAGCAAGAAGCAGACTGTGGTTGTCAGATTTGGTGTTGAGTCATAATACAGGACGATGGCACAAGCCACCACGGAGATGATTTTGATCAGATATGTTCTTACTGACCTAACTATAGAGGTGTCACTTCCTATGCACCTTCAATGTGGCAATCAGGCTGCTCTTTTTATTGCTAACAACCCTGTGTTCCATGAGAGAACAAAACATATTGAGGTAGATTGCCATTATACGAGAGATATGATTCAGAAGGGTCTGATTTCTACTTCTCATTTTAGTTCAGGAGAGCAGACAGCAGATATCTTCACCAAGGCATTACTCAGGGGGCCATTTCAGAAGTATTCGTCCAAGCTGAGCATGATTGATATCTATGCTCCATCTTGAGAGGGAGTGTTGAGATATTTCTACATTCCATGCATCTTTTCCGCTATTTTATTTCCTTTTGTCTATCTTATGTAATTTACCCATAGGCCTCTCCCCTATATAAGAGAGCCTAGGGTTAAAGGAATAAGCAACTATTCTCTTTCTTCCAACAAGGATTAATCAAAACGACTACTTATTTTTAATTATTAGTCCAATTAAAGCAAGCAATCAACTTTTTTTACTTGGTAAGTCCAAGGTCGAACTTAGGGAGGCAACTGTCTCCTTAGGTTGGTTTTAGTCGATCTCAAAGTTAGGTTTTCAAAGAGGCAATTTTTTATATTTTTAAATGTAATAAAAGAGGGAAATGCAATAATAGTGAAGTTTAGGGACTAAAATATAATTTTCGATCAAACAATGTCCAAAAATTATGAAACTTGGCCAGAATGTGAAATATAATGAAATTAGACTACTGTAATTTTTTTGGAATTTTTTAATGCACAATAAATATTTTACGAATTAATGAATGCATATAGTGATATTCTCAATAATTAATTATAATAAATATTAAATCTACTTATTTTCAGGAAATGAAATTATCTAAGATATATTACTAGGTAAAATATCTTAGAAAAATCCTAACTAGTAAAAATGTTGAATTTAATACTGTTAGAAAATCGGAAGCGGAAGCGAACATGGAAAAAGATAAATAAAGAAGAAAGAACAGCGGGATTTTACGTGGAACCCTACTCCGTGAGGAGCGGGATGAAACCACGGGAGAAACCCTCAAAGGGGCGGATACTTTATTCCTTTTTCTCAATGGATACAGGAGGTCTGGGGCTCTTTATATAGCCTCTCCAGAGCCTCCAAGTCCCACCACTGGACGATGTGGGACTAAACACTGGATGGGGTAAATGGATCTCCTCCAGGATCCATTTACCCTGCTACAACTCAATAGGCGCTTACAACTTATGCTCCAACACTCCCCCTCAAGCTGGAGCATGCAATGCTCAGCTTGGACAAACAGACAGAAACTCAACTCAACGCTACAAGACACTACGGACAATATCAACCCAACGTGCACATTGCTGCAGTCGAGGACATTGCTTCTCATGCCGTGCAGGTGAGGAGGACGAACGGGCTGGAGTGTGAGTCAACTGAAGACTCGGAACCTGACCATCGAGTATGAACCTGCGCCTGAAGTCTCCTCGTCGGAGAACTGGTCTCTCCCATCTGGCTCAGAGAATCGTGCACTGCTCTGGTGTACCTATGATACCACATGAAAACCCTTGCCCTCAAGGGAATGGTCCTCTGCTCTGGAGTCCCTATGGCTCACATGAAAACTCTGGCCTGACAACTAGAAGAATGATGGGGACCTCTGACAATGATGGCAACTTATGCTCATCTGAAAATGGCCGCACACTCGTGCGTGTCTGAAATTGGAGACTCGGAAGACAATCGTCGAGTCTGAAACCGAACTGTAGAGTCTGATCAACTGGCTGGTCTGGAGACTGGCATCTGAATCTGGAATCTGGAATACAAGACCCGTGACTCTACATATACACTCCCCCTTTCTCCCATACTGGTCGGAAAACAGAGAAATCGACCAAGTTGGGAGACGACAACGTAATGGGGAAAAATAAAACACGAACTTGCGGCTTTTCATCATCATTTTTTTTAAACGGCCAACATTTTTTTTGTAACATTTTTTTTGTAAAGCCGTTTCAACCTTTTTTTTACGGCTTTTGTTGCATTTTTTTTAAATGCATGCGGCTTTTTATTGCGTGCGCCTTTTCTCTCCCTCCTTTTTTTTTTCAAATCAGATTTTTTTTAACATTGCTCTCTCCTTTTTTTTATTCATCTCTCCCCTTCCTTTTTTTTTTAAATCTGAACAGCCCAATTGGGCTCTGGCACATCCCTCCTTTTTTTTTCACCAAACGGGCCCTCTTGGGGCTTACAGTTAAGCTCACTATTTTTTATTTTTTATTTTTTATTTTTTTTTCACGCAACCCTAGGGTTCTGCGAACCCCTTCATTTCTTGAAGAGCCGCCGCCGCCATGTTGGGAGTTCTGGAATTCTCGCGCTGCGTTGGGGACCGATCCCAGGCGCCGCTTGCGCCTGGAGCTCGTGAGCGCCTGAAGAAACGAGGATGGTGCATGTAGAAAGGAGGAATGCCGCCGCCGATCTAGAATGATGGGCGTATCCCCATCTACCATGGAGGGAGCCCGCCGCCTTTGGGAGCCGCCTCCGCCAGAGGATCGTGCCTCCTGGGCTGAAGAGGGAAGCGGCGCAGTGGGGAGGGGGGGTGGGGGTCTCCTGCCTGGGCTCGCAGGACCTCGCCGCCAGTAGGACTAGAGGGGCGCGCGAGGGGCTGCGCGCAGGGACATCAAAGTAGGAGGAAAAACGCGCGTGACCTGGATGGAGAAGAGGGAGTGTCGCCGCCATTGGAGCACCGCCTGTGCGAGGGGTTGCGTGATATCGCCTAGGGATGCAGCCTGGGATCCTACCACGGTTGGGGTTTGAGCGTGGCTAGGACTCGTCGTTTCTCGTTGCCGCCTGGTGCCGGATGGGTGCCTGGAACTGGAGATACACCTATGCTTCTTCTGATTTAGATAGCTTCCAGATTTAGGCTTGATGATGTCCACGATTTCCTTGATGGTTCTGGCGACCGCAATCCTGATGCCGACGCCAACCACGCCACTGTCATGCGTAGCCTTGAGGAAGAGATAGCTATTTCTTCCCCTGCGCCGGCGGTTTCTGAGGTCCCACTTGAAGACCTCCAGTTCGGCCAGATCTGGGGTTTCGCAGAGAAACCCTAGTTGATTTCGATGGCTGCCTGGAGTTTGAATGGTACGGCCGCCCATGAAGATCACACACGCTAGAGGAATAGAAACCCTAGATGTTTCTTTAAATTAAAACCTACAGACTCGAACATCTAAAAAACAATGAACTCAACATTGAATCTCGAATCTCGAACAACAATTAAAGAATACAAAAAAAACTCCTCGAGAATCGAACCCGCTCTGATACCATGTTAGAAAATCGGAAGCGGAAGCGAACATGGAAAAAGATAAATAAAGAAGAAAGAACAGCGGGATTTTACGTGGAACCCTACTCCGTGAGGAGCGGGATGAAACCACGGGAGAAACCCTCAAAGGGGCGGATACTTTATTCCTTTTTCTCAATGGATACAGGAGGTCTGGGGCTCTTTATATAGCCTCTCCAGAGCCTCCAAGTCCCACCACTGGACGATGTGGGACTAAACACTGGATGGGGTAAATGGATCTCCTCCAGGATCCATTTACCCTGCTACAACTCAA
The DNA here is from genome assembly GCA_037367405.1 of Ottelia alismoides. Lineage (NCBI taxonomy): Eukaryota > Viridiplantae > Streptophyta > Magnoliopsida > Alismatales > Hydrocharitaceae > Ottelia > Ottelia alismoides. Next base: position 1,002,306 of record JAZKJV010000711.1, on the reverse strand, counting down.
TAGGCGCTTACAACTTATGCTCCAACAAATACCTATGAAAAATTAATTAATGGAATATACAAAATGATTTTTATAAAGAAAAATATGTGTGCAAATGCAATTCTTTTTGGGCATAATGTCCATATCAATTAATTCTACTATCGGTGAATTTTGGGCAATTCGAGAAATGGTTAATTTTATATGAATTTCAGAGTAATCGGGGGCAAACTACGCAAATTTTCACAAGAACAATTAATAATTAATTAACCACAGAGAATGAAAATATCAAAGCATGCCATTATGGAAAGAATTAATTGAAAAACAAAATGCCAATTTTGAAATAATAAAATGATGATAAATAGAGGTTTAACATAAAAAGAGAATACAGGATTCAGTTTGCAATTTACAATAATTAAATAAAATAAGAAAATGCAGTAGGACTCAACTATAATTACCTATCCCCAAAGGGGGCGGACTGCAAAATGTCCAGTGGGTCACCACTGGGCAGTAGGATCCTCTTTGAGATTTGGCAGAGCTATAGAGGTCTTCTAGCAAAATTCCCCCTCATGCGTGTCGAGCACGTAAGGAGTCCTTAGACTTTACGCCTGGCGAGAGGAGGCAAAGCAGGTTGATGATGTGAGAGCTTCGGCTGAGGCAGGGTAGCGAGGAGTGGAGACGTTATGGGTTTGGGCTGCTCGGCGATGGGTGGGCACAGTGGAGATGCATGGTTGCTCGTGGGAGTGTTGCATGGTGCGGAGGTGGGGGTAGCTCCTAATGACACGCCAAGGAGCTACAGCAGAGCGCGGAGCAGGATGGCTGGAGGCGAGCGCGCGAGGTTAGCACGCAGATAGCGCAAGCAGCAGGAGGCTCCACGGCCTACGCGGCGGAGTGGGTGGCGAGTACTCGGAGTAGCGCGACACGTGATAGCAGGCGGCGTGAACTCAGGGCGGCGCAGCACGTGATGACGGACAAGTTGAAGCGAGTAGCGGAGAGGTGAATCTAGTGGATGAGATGGGCAAAGATGGAGATCAGGTGGTGGTGTGGAGATAGATGAGATGCGGAGGAGCATAGGTGGATGTGGAGTAGATGATTACAGAGGGAGGAGGACAATGGCGATAAGGAAAACAAGGGAAAAAGGGAAAAATAGGGGAATCGAAATGGAGGAAGGGACTACTTGGGAGTGGAGCGATGGACGGAGGATGGTCTAGGGGAGAGCTCACGAAGGGGCTCTGATCTCTGCTCAAGACTTCAGCCTGAGTCGAGCTGGGCGGCTGCTCGAAGAGGAGTAGCGGTGGGGCGGAGCTCTATCACCTCTCCGGATCTCACCACGACGGAGGTTCCGTCGTTACTCGAGGGCTAATTGGTGCCTGAGATGTTGGTTCCTCTCTCGATTGGCAGATGCCCTTGCTCGTGGCCGGTGATGGGGCTTAAATAGGAGAAGACGAAGTGGTTGCGGAGAGGAGATAACGACGGAGGTTGTGCGACGGCCATGTGGTTGGAGGAGGCGTGCAACGGGCGGCGGGTCTGTTGGGTTGACTAGGATGAGGGAAGAGATAGGGTCATGAGGCCCACGCGAGACGCGGGCGAGGGTTGCGGGAGTTGGTTGACGGCGCAACAGACGGCTGGAGAACGATGGAGAGGGAAGGATGGCCCTCACATGGACGCCACGTGAGGAGGAGAGGGCAGACACCACATGCTCTGCATGTGAGGAGCGAGGAAGGAGTGGGGGAAGAGCACGTGCTGGGTATGTACGGAGGGGGCACGTGACCAGAACGTGTCGTGGTTTTTATTTAATTAATTTTTTTTGAAAAATAAGGAAACAAAAAGGCAAGGCAGAAAATGAGTGACACGTGGCGGCTCTAGGAGCGGCCACGTGTTAGTTCCAGAAAAATCAGAAAAAAGAATAAGAAGATAAATATAGAAGAAATGGCAAATGACCTCGGATCGAAAAGTTTTCTTCACGAAAGTTGCTCGTCTCGACGAGATCTACAACTTTCATGGAGAGACCAAGAGCAAAAGATGTCATCTGTGCAAAATGATATTTTTGGGGTATTTTATGTACATAGAATACCGTTATTTTTTGGTTTTGTATTTTTTGTGATTTTTAATTAAGACAAAAATCAAGAAAAATTACGATAAAATCAAAGATAAATATTTAAACATTAATCTAATTTTTTTGGATTTTTAGTAAATAAGAAAATAGGAGAATAAAATAAAATGGAAATCGGAAAATATTTGTACAGACAGACAAAGGACGCTCAGAACCGGTCAATTTCTTTGATTTCAGTCTTATTTTGGATTCAGATTTTTATGCATTTTATTAAAACTTTCATCAAAGAATACAAATGAAAAAGAAATGAAAGAAAAAGGGTTAATTGTGTACATAAAATGTCAAGTCAAAAACTGCTAAAACACAAAATGCGCAAAAGAGACCCAAAACCACACTTTCACATATGAGCTCCGATTTTTATGAAATCGATCTTGTTTTGAAGGTCTTTGAATATATATTATTGGAAGAAATAGAATGGTTGTTTATTCATGTAACCCTAGGCTCTCTTATATAGGGGAGAGGCCTATGGGTAAATTACATAAGATAGACAAAAGGAAATAAAATAACAGAAAAGATACATGGAATGTAGAAATATCTCAACACTCCCCCTCAAGATGCAGCATAGATATTAACCATGCTCAACTTGGACGAACACTTCTGAAATGCCCCATGAGTAATGCTTTGGGTGAAGATATATGTTGTCTGCTCTCCTGAACTAACATGAGAAGCAGAAATTAGACCCTTCTGAATCATATCTCTCGTATAATGGCAGTCTACCTCAATATGTTTCGTTCTCTCATGGAACGCAGGGTTCTTAGCAATAAAAAGAGCAGCCTAATTGTCACATTGAAGGTGCATAGGAAGTGACACCTCTATAGTTAGGTCAGTAAGAACAAATCTGACCCACATCATCTCAGTGATGGCTAGTGTCATAGCCCTGTATTCTGACTCAGCACTAGATCTGGCAACCACAGTCTGCTTCTTGCTCTTCCTTGAAACCAGGGAATTCCCTATAAATACAGCAAAGCCCGAGGTAGACTTTCTATTCTTTGGACATCCAGCATAATCTGCATCTGCACATGTTGTAACTGATAGAGATGTACCACTGCTAAAAAGAAGTGTTGTATCAGGTGAAGCCTTCAGGTATCTTAGAATCATATGGACTGCATCCATATGTGCATGTCTGAGATGCTCCATAAACTGACTTACTTTGCTCACAACAAATGATATGTCGAGCCTTGTGATAGTCACATATAGTAGCTTGCCAACAAGCTCCATGTACCTCCTCTTGTCGAGCTCCTTAGTGTCATCATCATATAGCTTCATGCTCAGGTCAATAGGAGTAGTGGCAGGTCTGCAATCTCCCAAGCCTGCCTCTGAAAGAAGATCTGCAACATACTTCCTCTGGGTCCTCACAAGACCTCTCTGGCTCCGCGCAAACTCCAACCCAAGGAAGTAACGTAGATGTCCAAGATCCTTGATCACAAACTACTGACCTAGGAAGTCATTGGCATCCTTAACCCTGCTTGTCATCTCATGTAACAATAATATTATCAACATGCACAAGAATGACAATAGTACCTCTATGAGTCTTCTGTACAAACAAGGAGTGATCGGCAGTCGATCGCACAAACCCCTGCTGCTCTATCAAGTCGGAGAGCTTCTGGAACCATACTCTTGGACTTTGCTTAAGGCCATAAATCAAGGCCTTAAAAGTCGGATTTCGATTTCGTTTCGTTAAGTGACCGAAATGAAATTTCGGTCGAAATTCGATCGAAATTTCGATCATTTCGGTTGTTTTTTGAACTAGCCCCCCCTAAATTTCGACGATATAGGCATTTCGGTCGAATTTCGGTCACCCACCGAAACCGAAATTCGACCGAAATTCGGCCGAAATTCGACCGAAATTCGGCCGAATTTCGGCGAAATTTAAGGCCATGCGGCATAAATAGCCTTCTGAAGCATGCACACCTTTTGACACCCCCCCTCAGCAGAAAACCCTGGTGGCTGCTGCATGTAGACCTCTTCCTGTAGATCACGATAGAGGAAGGCATTCTTCACATCAAGCTGGTATAGGGGCCAATCTTTTGTCACAGCAACTGACAGAAGAATACGTAAAATAGAATGCCTAGCCACTGGATAGAAAGTATCCTGATAGTCCATCCCATATGTCTGGGTAAACCCACGTGCCACAAGTCTCGCCTTATAGCGAACTACACTGCCATCCGCACGGTGTTTTACAGTGAACACCCATTTGCATCCCACAAGTAATGCATCAACCGGAGCCGTCACCAGACTCCGCGTACCACGTGACTGTAGCGCAGCCATCTCCTCTTCCATAGCCAAGTGCCATCGACTATCCTTCAATACCTCCTCATAATTCTGTGGAATTTCCACGGCAGATAGAGCCACTGCAAATTTCTGAAAATCCCCTATTAGACGATGAAAGGAGACTTGAGAAGCTAGGCGATAGGAAGCACAAGATCTCTTCTGCTTTCGAACTACAATAAGAATATCCAGATCAGAGGGAACATCCTCCATCTGTGTGGTAATATCCTGTAATGAGTCCTGCATAGATACATTTCCAGACCCATCGTTAGACACAATGTTATCAAAACAAATCTGGGGCTCCGTGGAAAATGGGTGATGACCATGAGCAGAAGTAGACCGACGAGTGTAGATCTTAAGTAGGGATGGAACAGGTGGTGCATGTGACTGGGTAGTAGGAGGGGGTGGAAGAGGAGGTGGAGATGGTGGTAGTGGTGGTGGTGGTGGTGGAGGTGGAGTTGGTGGAGGTGGGACAGCAGGCATGGGAGGAGGTGGCATATAGACGGCGTCCTTTGTGTTCGATAAAGCCAACCTATCACCTGTAGGAGAGAAGCACATTACAGACTTAAAAAATGTGACATCAGCACTGATATAATATTTTCTACGCAGAGGATCATAACACCGATATCAATTCTGAGTCCTAGAGTATCCAACAAACACACATTAGACAGCTCCAGGAGCAAGCTTCTCAAGACCAGGAGTCAATTGGTGAACAAAAGCGACAGACCCGAACACACAAGGGGTGAGTGAGAATAACTCCCTCTCAGGGAAAGGCTACAGAGAAAGGAATTTTCTCACCCACGACAGATGGCGGCATACGGTTGACCAAATAGCATGTTGTGAGAACGGCATCACCCCAAAACGAGTGTGGTGCACGACTTTGAATGAGAAGAGTCCGAATGACATCTAGAAGATGACGATGCTTTCTCTCAGCAACACCATTTTGCTGAGAGGTGTAAGGACAAGATGTTTGATGAATAATCCCTCTAGATGAATGGAAATGAGATATATCACGAGTACAAAATTCCAACGCATTATCAGTTCGTACAAATTCACAAAGGTAGAGAAAACATTTTTCACTTCATTAATAAAGGTTTTGATCACATCCCCAGCTTCAGATTTATTTCTCAAAAGAAGCACCCATGACAAACGTGAAAAGTCATCAACAGCTACAAGATAGAATCTGTCCCTGGTGATCAGGTACATGAATTGGACCCCAGATGTTAACATGAAACAAATCAAAAGGGGAGCTACTGCTCCGACTCTGACGACTAGGAAAGGCAGACCGATGATGCTTTCCCAACTAACAAGCTTCGCAATGAAAGTAAGAAGGTGAAATATGCGGCAACATATGACACATCTTCTGAAGAGGGAGAAGTCTGAACCGGAGGTGCCAGGTGAATGCAGAGACAGAGCCAGACGAAAGAGAAGATATGCCAGCATATGGAGTCCGAACCATACGTGTAATACGCGTTTTGAGTAGTTGTGAGTTTTGTAGAATATGACTATATATACACTATGTTTTTGAATGTTATCAAGTATTATTTCAAGGAAATATTGAATTGATAGTATTCACATTTTACGTTTGACACAGTCAATAGATTCGCCTTGATACAACGATTTCACTAAAACTTGTTTTGTATAAATCATAGACCATCTTGAATAATTATGACTTTAAAAGGTTCTCTGGATTTTGTAGCACATCCAACATACTACCACATCTAGTAATCTGGAAGTATAGTAGTAGCTTATAAGTAGTAGAAGCCACTACTAGTATAGGGCCCACAATGTTGTAGATTTATACTCATTAGACCATAATCACATCATTAAGACTAATTAAGCATGATTAGTACTAATTACCCATCATTAGTGATAATTAAGTGTCATTAGCAAAAGTAGGACACATAGAGGGCAAATCATGGGACACGTGTCGTTATACATTTAGGACAAATGTCAATACACAAGAGTACCATGTATCATCATTCTAAGACTAGCATGTGTCCTAGTGTAGCCTCATACTTGTGCAACAAGTTCTCTCATGCATGAGCCATGTGCCATGGTGCATGAATGGCAAGTGTTGCCATGTGTCTTCATGCATGTTAGAGAAGTAACATGTGTCTTAAAACCTCCCTTAGATGTTGACACATGTCACACATGTAAAGGGGTTGGAGGCCTATATATACCCATGACCACCCCATTCTACTCACTTCATCCCACGCCCCTCTCACCACCTTATAGCCACAAGGCCGTCGAGGTTGTTGGAAGAGCACGATAGGAGTCACGGCGAAGCTCTGTCGGTTACCAAGAGCGCATTAGAAGCCGTAACGAAGTTCTGTCAACCATCAAGCTGTAGACGGACATAGGGGGTATTCACTAAAGAAGGCGATTCCGACTCGAGTTAGATAGCGATCAGGTGAGGGATTCTCAAGCGCTATATTAAAGCAATAGTCTTTAGCTTTTTATGCATGGTTTTGAATAGCAAGTATGCAATCATGTTTTTTAAAGAGTTTACATATGAATTGCAAGTATCATACAGTTGATATGAAATCAGGTCTTTAGAACGTATTTCAGGCGTCGTTTTAAGTGCTTTATCTTGATAACATGTTTTCAAGCATATAATTCTTTGTGGAACAAAAAGCATAAGTTGCACTACTCAAATTTGAGTTTTATATAAAGAAATATGTTTTGCACAGTTACTATGCAATATAAATCGGTTTTCAAGTTCTTAATAGTTCTAGTTGTTAGAATATGCATGCTAGACAGATTGTTTTATGTTCATGAATTAGCTGTTATGAGCATGAATTAGCAAATACATATTATTAGTGGCAAGAAAAGCATCAGAATTAGAAAGTAAGCATCGCAGTAGCTATTTTATACAATTCGTGAACTAGCTATTAGATATGGTGATGTCATTAGATATGACCCTGAAACAGCCATTAGATATGGCAAACCATTAGATATGGCATCAAGAGGACTTTGGGTCCGCATTCTGTATACATATAGGCTTTGGACCGTATGCAGGGTGTTTTTGGTCTATGAGACCGTCTGCGCGTATGATAGCTTTGTTTCAGCATTCATGAGTCGATAACTTAGCCACAGTGGTGATAGTTGCAAACAGCTTAATAGTGATAATCATGTTTCAGTTTATCTTCTTTTGAAGTGATTTCAGTATTCAATTGCAAAACTAGCATGTTGTTATATGATTACTGTCATAAAGTCTCTTTTAAGCTATTTAAAAATATTTAGCAAAAACTTTTGGTATGATGCTCATATTTCAACTTTTAGCTATATGTAAAAAGCTTGAGGTCCTTTCATTGGGTCTAATCTCATAAATGGGTTTAGACCCATCCCTTTATATTGTAATTATGTACAGATCAACAGAATCACGATCAGAAGGAGAAAGGACTGCTTATACACTAGAAGGAGATGGTTTTCGTTTTTTTGTACTGTCTGTTGTTTTGTAAGGAGTTGTAATAGAACTTGTGTAAGACACTTCTTTGTAATGTGAACTTTAAATACAAAGATGATATGTTTGAGGAGATTGCCACATGTGTACTTTGAGGAAGAAAGAAGCAGGAAAGATCTCTGTCGCGACACGTTCTACAGCGGGATCGGTCGTGATAAGACGATAGAGGCCACCTTGCTCACCGCCACACCCAATCACGTTGCCCGTAGGAATGTCCTAAAAAAACAAGAGTCGATGGGTCAAAAATAGCATGACAGTACAAATCCTTGGTAATCTGACTAATAGAAAGCAAATTCATAGAGAAACATGGAGCATGTAGCACATTCTGCAGATGCATCGAAGGCGTCAAGGTGATCTCTCCCTGTCCTGTGATCAGGCAATGAGTCCCATCAGCTATCGCAACTTTTCGCCCTGGCTTAACCTATCTATATGACGTAAGTTGATGTATGTCTCTACATAGATGATGTGTTGCACCGGAGTCCATAATCCATTCTAAAATGTCAGAGCCATGACAGGATGTAAAAGCATAAGTACCTGAGGTACTCGCAGAAGCTGAGGCTGTCGCATCTGAATGATCTCCTAAGGATGGTGATGCGGAAGGAGGTATAATATCCCTCAGTCTGGCTACGAGGTGATCAAACCTCTGATCTAGAGTAGAAGCAGCAGGAGACTCAATCTGTTCTGCAATGCTGGCTGAAGCTGGGAACCCATGCTCGGAATAACATGTCTCCTCGGTATGGCCTAGGCGGTGAGAGAAAGTGCAAGGCTGACGAGTACGACCTCCTCTACTACGAGGTCCGCGTCCACAAAGAGTAGAATGACCTCCTCTTCCTCAGGAGGTTGCCATGGCTGAAAAAAATGACTAGAAACACTGGAAGGAAAAGTAATGCTGCTGAGCTTGCGGAATGCTTCCTCCATGGGGGGAATAGTGGCATCGACGAGAATCTGAGAGCGAGCAGCATCATATTCAAGGTCAAGTGCTGCTAGGAATACCCCTACCATGGTAGCATTCCTATATGTCTTCTGCTGCTCTGGAGTTGCAGTCAGAGGCATGAAATTGTGAAGCTTCTCAAACATCCCACGCAAGGATGTATACAACGAATGCAGAGGACGTCCATTCTGCTTGATAGTGAATATGTCATGCTGGAGTTGGAGGATCTTTGTCTCGATCCTCGCTTGTGAATATGTTGCTGCGAGGATATCCCACATTGCCTTAGCAGTGGGCTGATGTTATACACCATTGGCGATCTCAATCATCAATGTTCTGGAAAGCCAAATCTTGGCATATTCATCATCCGCCTCCCATAAGGCATTTACCCCAGTCTTCACCACCAATTCTTCCTCGGTAAGAATGTGTTTCTTACTATTCGATTTCATAAGGCTCATGAACTGCATAGCCCAGAGCTCATAGTTTGTCCCGTCCATTTTAACAATAGGCGTTGGACCTCTGAATGCACTTGTAGTGGGTACATGAACTTTATTCTCAGACAAAATGCTGGATGTAGAAGAATAGGTTTTGTAGACCAAAGGTGAATGTCTACACAAACATACGTGGATTTGGGTGCATATGTAGACTTATGCCCCTAAATCCATTAATGAGAAGAAGCGAACGATGCCGATGCTTGGAGAAGTAGCACACGGAGGAGCCGCGCGCGAAGGACGGCGCCCAAGGATGGACGTGAGAGAGCACGCAAGGAGGCGCTTCAACGCGCTAATCTGTGTGCGTAGAAGTGCACATGAGGGGGGCGACGTGCGTGGGGCGACGCGCGTGGGGCGGCACGCGTGGGGCGGCGTACGTGGGCAGCGCGCCTGGATATGAGAGCTCCGATCTAGGACCACCGCTTTGATACCATATTGGAAGAAGAGAATAGTTGTTTATTCATATAACCCTAGGCTCTCTTATATAGGGGAGAGATCTATGGGTAAATTACATAAGATAGACAAAAGGAAATAAAATAACGGAAAAGATACATGAAATGTAGAAATATCTCAACATATATTACTTTAAAAGTGAGTAGACCTAAATCGGACAATGTATGAGGAAGATATACGCGTTTTAGTTTGTCTATTCTGGAATTAGGATTTTGTCTCACGGGTCAATTATTTGAGTTAATAATATTTTGATATTTTTCCTTTAATCTTGTTAGAAATATGCACACAATGAAGGTGGTTTCTTGTAAATTTTAGTTAGCATGAATTAGTTAAAAATGCATGAAGTTAGGTGGAAATATGAAGATGATTATGACTGTAATTATGCGTGCTAAAATGCAAATATTAATTCTAAGTGCATGAATGGTTAAATTGCATAATAAATGATGAAATGCAGTTCACTACTCGAGAACGAAGCTTTATTTTCACATTTTAGTGTGATTAATCACGGATTCATCAATAGGGCTTCAGAGTTTTGCTTCTTAGAGAACCAAGAAACCAGTGCATTTCCAAGGAAATGACACGTCTAACTAGTACTCTTCCTATCAGTTTTACTTATAGCATAATAAACATCACTATAAGATTTTAATTCAAGGTACGGTGATCTAGGGTAAAACAAACCATAATTATAAGTATCTTTCAAGTCTTTTAAGATCCTTTTTAAATCTTTTCAGTGACTTTCTTTAGGGGTCGGTTGGAACCTAGCACACCGACAAGTACTAAAAAGTATGTACGGTCTAGTAGTAGTAAGATACAACAATGAACCAATTATACCTCTATATTGACTCGCATCAATATCCGTACCCTTTTCATTTACATCAAGTCAAGCTTGGGCTCCCATCGGTGTCGTCTTTCCTTTTGTACTCTACATCCCGAATCTTTTGAGAAGATCTTGAGTGTGCTTCATTTAACTTATGAAGATCTCTTTTGGTAGTTGTTGAATCTGCAAGCCTAAAAAGAAACTGAGTTCTCCCATGAGACTAATTTAAACTCTTCATGCATCAGCTTAACGAAATCTCTACACAAATATTCATTAATAGCTCCAAAAATACTATCAACAACATATATTTGAACTATTAAAAGACTAGTTGAATTTGTAGTAAACAAAGTTGAGTCTACTTTTCCAATTTGAAAGTTAGCATATAAGAGAAGATTTTAATATATCACATCATACTCTTGGTTCTTGTTTTAGGTTATATAAAGCTTTGTTCAATTTATAAAAAAAAAACTTTGGGTGATCTTTATCAATAAAACTAGGTGGTTGTTTAATAAAAACTTCTTCTTTCAGATAATCATTTACAAAAGCACTTTGTACATCCATTTTATAAATTTGTATATCTAGGTGTGCAACATAAGCAAATAGCAACCTAATTGATTCTAGTTTGGCTAAATGTACATATTTTTCGCCAAAATCTATATCTTCTTGTAATTGTAACCTTGTGCAACTAATATAGCTTTCTTCATAATCACTTGAACTTTCTTATTTGATTTACTTCTGTAAACACATTTAGTTTTAAATTTTCAATTATTGAGGTGTTTTCTAGTTTATGTACAAGTTTCCAATCTTCATTTATTGTGAATTGATTAAGTTCTTCTTACATTGCTATTATCCTAGATTCATCTTTTAGTACATCTTCTATCTTATTAGGTTATATTTATGATACATAAGCATCAAGTACAAAGTTAATGTTATATTGAAATCTTGTTTTAACTTCGTCTAAGATTTCTCCAATACTTGAGTTTTAGAGTGTTCCTTGTTAAAGATCCATTCTTTAGGCAGATTATGTGTATTAGTATCTTTTATCTTAGTATAATCAATGAATGTTTCCTCATCATCCTCTTCATCTTCAATAACATTTTCTTGACTATTTATTTCTTGTGGATTTTCATCGAATTTTATGTGCATTGATTCTTTAACAACTAGAGTGTTCTTATTAAAACTCTATAAGATTTAATATGGTTTAAGTAGCCAATGGATATGCATTCTTCGCTTTTAGCATCAAACTTATCAAAGTTATCTTTTGTATTTAGTGTAAAACATTTACTTCCAAACGCTTTAAAGGGGCTTATCTTGGAAATTTTACCTTAGTTCATAACTTGTCTTTTTAAGGATTGATCGTATTAATACTCTATTTAGTACATAGCATGCAGCATCAGTAGCTTCTTCCCAGAAGTATTTAGGTAACTCAGATTCTACTAATAAAGTTCTAACACATTCTTGTAAAGTTCTATTATTTCTTTCTACAACTCCATTTTGTTGATGTGCTGTTGGAAAAGAATATTTGTGTTTTATTCCATGTTTTTCGCAAAACTTGGTGAATTGTTCATTTATTATTACTAGCAACTAAGCAATCATAAGCATTATCTTTCTTAAACTCAACAACATAAACCTTTTTCTAATTAACAAATGCCATTACTATATGCATCAAGAATTTTAAAATAGTTCCATGAAAACGAAACATTAAAACCTTTATCACAAACTTGGCTAACCATAAGTAAGTTATGCTTTAAAGCATTAACTAAAGATACATTATCAAAAGTAGCTTTACCTTTACCAACTTGACCAATACCTATGATATGGCCTTTGTGGTTGTTCCCCAATGTGACCAAACATCCTTTGCATTCCAAGGTGGTATCATATCCATCGGCTTCCTCCATTATCATCTATCATAGATAATAGTTGAGGTTAGCTTCATTCTAGATCCAATAGGCTTTATGCCTTTAAATCCAATTTGAGATATTGTGTGCATCCACTTCTTGTGATCTACATTCTCTCCATCTACAAAATAAGTTTTGAGAAGACCTTTTGGTATCCATCTTTAGGTCCATGGAGGTTAGTCGTTAGGCTTTTTATCTCGAATTTGGCTAACTTGTTATTTGACAGTTACTAGTAAATCCTATGATATTTTTATCACCAAATTTTCTTTAGAACCAAGCAGTTTATCTAAATTTTCTTTTCCCTTAGTAAACCTAACAAGATCATTATAAGCTTATCATAGTTAATTTAATATTACTAATTTCTTTTTCAAGAAAAGTAATAATTCCATTTAAGCAAGGCGATTCTTTACTAAAGGATTCTTTTTCAAGAACTAATTTATTTATCTTCTTTACTGAATTCCTGATTTTCTAATTTAAAATTTTTAATTCTGCAAAACTTAATGAAAAAAATCTAAAAGTTCAACATAAGTTTCTTGGTTTACCTCATCTTCTAGAGTAATCAATCTGAGGCATGTTGATTCCTCTTCGCATGAGTCTAAGTCGGAGTCGTTTGATTCCGAATCACTCTACATGGCTTGAAGTGCCTTCTTCTTGTAAACCTTCTTGAACTTCTTGTTGGATCGTTCCTTCTTACTTTCCTTCTCTTTCTTCAATAGTGGGCATTCTCTTTGTAGATGTCCCTTTTTCTTGCACTCGTATCTTGTGGGTGCTTCTTTGACTTGAAGCTTTTCTTAGTTCCCATAAACTTTTTGAACTTTCTAGAGAGTAGAACAAGATTTTTATCACTCATTTCTTTACCGGATGAGTCGTGGTTGTTGATCTTGAAAGCTAGAGATTTCTTCTTTGCTTCCTCGATCAGCTTCTTTGTCATCATCTTGACTTCATTGGCCATCATGCTCCCTATGAGATCATCCATCTCTGTGTCTTCCATGACATTCGCTTCTTCTATCGTTGTCACCTTCTATTCCCATTCACTTGATAGTGAGTCGATGACTTTCCTTTCAAGTTCTCCCTTGATGAAGTTCTTTCCCATAGCCTTGAGATTGCGTTCACGATGGCTGTGAATCTCGTATACATCTCTTTGTTTTTCCCCTTCCTTCATCTCGAAGTTCTCACACTCCCTAGTAAGCATAGTAACTTTAGAACTTTTAATTTGCATGTATTTCCATATGTAACCAAGAGTGTCATCCAAATTTTCTATGATGTTTTTGACTGGGACATATGATTGTACTCATCTGCGAAAAGAGCACGATACATCACGTTCATGGCCATAGTATTCCTCTCCAAATCCTTGATCTCAACATATGTGAATTCCTTGGCACCTTCCTTCAATGTCGGCTTCACGAAGGTCTTTGTCGTGCATGTCCACATCCAGAAATCTATGGACTGGAAGTAGATCTCCATGTGGTTTGCCCGGTAGGAGTAGTTGTAGCCATCGAAGAAAGGTGGCTTCGTAACGGAGTAGGTTGTCCCAGTTAAGTTGGTGGATACATTGCCTTATGCCATCTAGGACCTGCAAGTAGGTTGTTACACCTGCAAACCTTGAACCAGCCATGATACCGAATGTGAGCCCGAATCAAGGGGAGGGTGAATTGTGCAATATATAATTATCAAATAACAATATCCAAAAAAATATTCACAAATCGCTAAGATAGAAGAATACCAAATCACAAATTGTACTGTGATTTTTATGTGGAAATCCAAATGGTGAAAACCACAAATAAGAATCATGTTCTAGGATTTCTCCTTCGCTCTCTCGGCGAAGCCTATTTCCACTATTCCAACGCTACTTCAACTCGAGGGTAGCATAGCATCCCGTACAACATGTACCCTTCCTTGGACAACTCCCAAAGGAAGATTTTATCTCTCTCTCAAAGAAAAGAATCCACAACTTAGATACATATAAAAAAAATGTTAAACAAAATATAGTTAAGCAATAAAACTTGAAATCACAAGCTTATAAACATTAAGCGTAGAATATGCTCGAGGATGAAGATGATCGCAATAGAGCACAGAGAGCACAAACAACTTCAGTAGTTATAAAGCTTTGAATTGAATAGAGCTCGAGAGCGCAGAAACGCAGTAAGAACTCAAATATCGCACAAAATGATCACTCTTTATTTTCTTTTAAGAGTAGAAGATGTTTCTCTTGGTTGTATGTCTTAAACAATGAGCCATAGGGTTGCGTATATAGTATTAGCCACAAAAGAGCCATTGTTGTCCAAAAATGGAAAGTTCAACATTTTGATTTCCAAAATCCATGCAATAATCGATCATAGAAACAATGTGATTGATCATAGGTGATCGATCATGTTACAAAAGTGATCGATCAGATTTGACTGTTGATCTTAAATTCAAAAAGTAATCGATCATGGTTAAAAGGATGGTCGATCAGGGTTGATCAATCATGAGAAACAAGATGGTCGGTTAAGGGTGATCGATTATGAGTGTCAAAGTGATCGATCATAAGTTTGAAATCGATTTTGTGAAATTGATGATTCTGACTTAAGTTTGCTTGTTGATCATGAGCATGCAAAAACTATAAGACTGTTTTTCAGTATAAAATAAAAACTATGTAATATGTCACATCAGCAATTGAAGTCTTTAAATCTTGAGCTTTTGGAATTGAATCCTTATTTAATTCTTTCATCGATCTGTTTCTAAATCTTGAGCCTTCAAGAAGATTCTTTCATAATCACTTTTAGGCTTTGAGTTGACTTCTAGCTTTTATATTCAACAAAGAGCTTTACGAGTTTGTACCTGAAAAGTTAATCAAGCTACAAAACAAATATGCAACTGAGCATTAGCAAAGGCATTGAGGTGATACGTACTACAAAAGGGCTCCATCTTTCATAAAGGAAGTATTGCCTCGATATTCTGACCGAGGCGGGACCATGGTTCAAAAAAACGCACCTCGAGGCGCACGAGGAGCACGCCTCGAGGCGAGGCGGCCTGAAAACGCCTCTGAACGGCTGCCTCAACAAGGTCCTGAGAGGTGGCCGCCGCAGTTGGTTGAGGCAGGTGAGGCGGTTGAGGCGGAGGCGAGGCGCTCGCCGAGGCGTTTTTTTTTTCAATTTTTTTTGTTAATTCATTTATCCTATTAGCAATTTCAGATGTTTATAAAGGTGTAGTTGTTTAGGATATAATTATATAAGATGAATGCTTAAATTTGACCGCTTTCATGTTCATATTTACTATTAAACATGTCAATCATGTCAAAAAACTCTTAAATTATGCCCTTAAACATACGAATCCAAAAGTATCATAGAAAAAATTACCCGTAAACTTATTTTTAAGAAGTTTTCAAATAATGAGCTATGTAATATACCGAGAAGGTCAAATAAGATATAATTCAAGGGGAGTTTATGCACTACTCCCATTCAAACAGATCAATTAGAAATAAAATCCTTAATAAAAAATTTCGTCGAGGGTGCTGACCCCACACCACCGCAGGGACCGGGCAGCAAGACCCCTGCCTTGTTGGGGTATGGTATGACAGGAAGGGGCGCATATGACGATTCTTCAACTTAGGTTTGATGGTTAGAATTCAGGGGGATATCAACAGATTTAATCTCTTATTGGATGGGAAATTAGTAAAAAGGCACATACACTTGTATATCTTTTCTTTCGGTGTTCCTATCTTTGTAATTTCATCATATATTATAGTAATTTATATCATATGTTAGTTAGAATATATATAATTCATTAGTATATATTTTGTTGTATTTTTTATAGGTTTTTTCCTTGTAAAAGGAGGCTTACGCCTCGATTCCAGGGAAACCGCCTCGTTCCGTTTTTAGTTTTTCAAACCTTGGGCAGGACTACTTGGATGCAAGCCATCTAACATCCCTACAGAAGTGAGAAAACATTCCATATCTACTGATCCAGCATCTGAGGATACGACATGGTATAGAAGCTTAGTGGAATTTTTTTATCTCACTGTTACTAGCCAGATATATCATATGTTGTGAGCAGAGCCAGTTAGCATGTGGAGAAACCTATTTACAATCACTGGTAGGATGCTCTTTTGATCCTTTGGCATTCGAAGGAATCTCTAGGACATGGACTCTTCGATTGGGTGAATGGGCACGGTAATGTCTCCGCTTATATAGACTCTGACTATACCAAATCTCCTGAGGATCATCGATTGCACCATGTTTGTTGGAGACAAAATGGTCACTATGCGAAACAAAAAACAGACAGTGGTCTCCAGATCAAGTGTGGAAGCAGATTACAGGGCAGTGGCTCAAGCTACCTGTAACATGGCTTGTCTCTTTTATAGAATAACTTGGTCTTTCAGTTACTACTCATGTACCATTATAATGCAACAAGTCTGCCACGTACATCGCTACCAATCCAATTTCTATGAATGGACAAAACACATTGAAGTTGATTGTTATTTCACTCGCGATGCAGCATGAGGAGGACGAATCAGCACTCCATACATCTCCATTGAACTTCAAATTGCAAATATCTTCATGAAGCACATCCGAAGAAGTGCCTCTTATATTTAGTTTACAAGTTGGGCATGATCAACAAATACGCTCCAACTTGAGGGGGTGTTAGATTTATTATTATGTTTTCTACTCTATTTATGTCCGATAATACTTCGGGGCCTTTCATGTACTTTTCCCTTTGGGCTCTCTAGAGTTTCTCTCTATATAAGAGACCCTAGACCTATGAAATCTATACAACGAGGCATTCTTTTCTCCACAACAATAAACTTCACATCTCTACCGAAAAGACAAAAAATGCTAATATTTACCTATATTTCAGGGGCAATTATCTCCATTATGTATTTAAGACAATGACCAATTTAATTTTGATACAAAATTAACATTTAAAGATAACAATATAATTGACTGATTATGCTCTATGTAGGAAATTTTCAGTTTCGGAGAGAATTCTAAAAGATTTTTCTTGTGTTAATAAGGTAAATTTGGCAGGAAACTCTTTTAAATATTATGATGATTTATAACATTAACAGTCAGTTCGTCTACGCACTGTAGATTCAAGCTATTTATTCAAGTAAATCTTGTTTGACCTAAAAACGATATTAGTCCACTGACAATGTGTTTACTTCTGTAATAAAGAGCACAGTTAAAATACCTGGACAGGGAAATCCATTTGCGGCTGCCTAGTAGACCAATTGATGTTATCCCAATCGACAGCGGGTGGAAACATCTTGTAGTCCTTTTGCATAAAGAAACCCTAAACGGGAAGTTAGAAAAGAAGAAGAAAATGATCACTAAACAATCGCAAAATGAACAGATAAATAAAAATTGTGGCTAACCTGGCATTCTTCTTCTAATATATTGATGTGATCCAACCATTTCACAGATCTTGCCCCAATAACACCCGGAACAATAACACGCAATGGATATCCATGATCACGATTGATAACCTGGCTTGAGGAAAACGCAAGATAAGATTTTTACGGAGATTATATACAATGATAACTAACAGTTTGATGTTTATTTACCAACAAAATAGCAACAAAATATATCTTAAAATATTAATTAAAAATAAATCAAGCAAATGTTGCATGAAGGGTGCACTTTCTAGGCATATTTTAAACTAGAGATGAAAAGTCGAAGGATTTCTATTATTGCAGCAATGTAAATTTTTGACTCACAAAATTTTTACTTTTTTTGAAAAAGAAAGAGGGCACAACCCCGGGATGGGACTCACCACAAATCTATATTGTAAAACATACAATGGACCAGGCTGAATGTAGGCCTCACTACGTTCTAGTATAATATCTGTATAAAAAGAATGACCATGGAAAATGAGCTGAATTCGAGCACACCAAAGTGCCCAAATAAGTGTGAACGATGCCGTACAGTTCACCTAAGAGTTGCTGCAAAGCCTCCTGATAGATCTCCAAAACGCAGTGTCATCCTTTGCCCTAAACCGAAAAATGCCGGCTTGCTTCCAAAAACTCACCGAGTGAACACAGCGGAAGAACAGAAGATTCATGCCCTCAACATTGTCTCCGCATCTTGACAGGTCACATCTCCAATCCAAAGAAACTTATCAATACACTCCTTTGTGAGAATGTGTCCATGTGAAACCAGCATGAGAAACACCTTAAACCACTGCGGAATCATGTTCCTCCAGATCAGACTACAATCTTGTCACATATCATGGTGCACTGAATCTGAGTAATCGAGAAGACCTTGTACACCTTTCTTACTGTAAACGATCCATTCGCTCATACGTATGCTCTCTCCCAACCCAACATCTCTCCACATCCAACAACTCTACATACATGTAGAAAGTCACCAAGCCTCTACTCAGAGAAGTCTGCAACAAATGTGGGTGTCCATGTAGCATTCGACTATGCTTGAGCCATCTTGATATCACGATCACCGAAAAGCGAAAGTCTAGGGAAGTGAACACCATTGAGGTCCCAACCCAGTCCAATCATCCAGCCATAGGAGAAACAGTTCTCCATTACCGACCACCTGTATACTCATCATCTATACTCATCATCTAAGGAAGTAGGCGAGATATCTTGCCAGAGGGGGAAATACAAAAAATAGGTGGGGCCGACAAGGAAGCGCCAAACCCGTATATACTCCGTATCAAGCGAGACACTAAGTCATATTCCGTTCTCCAACGCTTGACAAGCCATTTCGTTAAAAATGCCTTATTAATATGTTCAATCTTCAAAATACCAAGGCACCATTCTTTCTTCGATCTTGTCATAGTATCCCAATTAAGGAGATGACTACTATTCTTATCATGTTTAGCATCGGCCGAGAAAAAGTGTCTCATCAATGATTCAATCCTACTAAACACTCCAATAGTCAATACTGTGGTAGAACAATAGAAAATATAGATAGCCGATAAAACATGCTCAAGAAAAATCAGCTTCCTTCCTCTGGAGAGCATTGTGGCCTTCTACCTAGCTAACTTTCTCTCAATTCGGTCCAACAAGGAGCACCAATCCGAATAGTGAAGCCTGCCTCCAATCAATGGGAGGCCCAGATAAGTAATCAGAAGCAAACCAGTAGGACAGTAGATCGCCATAGCAACCTCCCGAATCTCCGCCTCAGAGAGACCAAATGGGACAAAAATCAACTTCTCTTTATTTATCTGGCATGTCACCAAAAATATCCATAATCAAAGACGCCTCCTTATCTGCTCCAGACCTCTGTCGATAAACAATATTGGATCATCGGCATACTGAAGAATGAGAACAGGAATGTCACTGCGATGGTATCCCGAATAGAAGCCACATCCAAGGCCAACCTCATCATAGTCATTAACGTGTCTGCAACTGCTATAAACAATGGTGGATGCCATGGGGCATCCTTATCGACACCCCCTCCCCCACCGCAGCTGAAAGAAGTCCCCTTTCCAGTGCATGTCGACACATACCATGTAAGAGGCCGATGTGATACACCTTTTAATCCATGCAATCCAGACCTCGGGAAAATTTCATCATTGCATAGGTGCCCATATAAAACACCAATCCACACAATCATATGCCTTCGAAAAGTCAACCTTCCATAGCAGTCCTCTTCTATGGTTCCGCATCCAATCCAAAACCATTTCGGATGCAAGAACCAATCCATCTGTCATATGTTAGTTGGGAACAAATATCGATTGCTTGGGGGAGATCATCGTGCCTAAAAATCAGCGGAGACGATTTTCCAAGACCTTTGCCACAATCAAATACACCATGTTGGACAGAGTAATCTGTTTAAACTCTTCTAAATGTGTTGCCACATCTCGCTTGGGCGGCAAAAAAAGGAGGGCCTTATTAAGGCAATCAAAATCAAAGTTGCCTGAACTGAACTCCTGACACACCTCTATGACATCTTCCTTCACAACCTCCAAAACTCTATGTAGAAAAAAACACCAAGTGCACCATCTGCATTAAGCCGAAAGATTGCATTCTTAAGTTCTTGGATCCCAAAATTAGCCACCAGCCCATCCGCCCGACTCTACGTGTAACACCTACCACGTCAATTCCAGCCCTCTCTCGTGACCCTTATGCTCAATGAGCGGAAGTGCGCCGTCAAACCCTTCCCTACCTCCTCCTCCCTATATGCATACCTCTCATCTACCTCTAGCCAAGGAATAAGATTCCTTCTTCACCTCCCGCTTGGCATGGAATGGAAAAAATGTGCATTCATGTCACCTTCTTTGAAATAGCGCTATCGTGATCTCTGCCTCCATTCCAAATCCACCTTCTTGTCCTCCATATGAATGATCTGAAGTTGAACTGAGGAATTCCTCTTTCTCCTCTGGCAGATCCCTGCAATCTTCTGGTAAATCTAATATGATAACTTCTTCCTGCGTTGTACTTATTCTGCTGCATCATTAGGCCCATTCTTGTGTTATGGAAAGGTGGAAGGAATCCATTTATGTTTTTGTGCTTGTTCTTCTTTTGTTGGATGTTGATTCTGCACTAAATGATGAAGGTATAACTTGTCAAAATTGGTTTTTAGACGTATCATTGTGGTTGTGAGGAGATTTGTGTGTTTGACCTTGTCTTGCAGTGAATGTGGGAGTGACTTTGTTGAGATCTAGAGACGGAATCGAAGATTTACCCATGAGTCTTTGTCGAATTGGGATGAGGGGAGGGAAGGAGAATGTCGAAGTGTGCTGTCAAACCCTCCCCTACATCCTCCTCCCTATATGCATACCTCTCATCTACCTCTAGCCAATGAATAAGATCCCTTCTTCACCTCCCGCTTGGCATGGAATGGAAAAAAAAATGTCTGTTCATGTCACCTTCTTTGAACTAGCGCTATCGTGATCTCTGCCTCCATTCCAAATCCACCTTCTTGTCCTCCATATGAACTGAAGCTGAACTAAGGAATTCCTCTTTCTCCTCTGGCAGACCTGCAATCTTCTGGTAAATCTAATATGATAACTTCTTCCTGCATTGTACTTATTCTGCTACGTCATTGGGCCCATTCTTGTGTTAAGGAAAGGTGGAAGGAATCCAATTATGTGGTTCTTGTGCTTGTTCTTCTTTTGTTGGATGTTGGTTCTGCACTAAATGATGAAGGTATGACTTTTCAAAATTGGTTTTTGGACGTATCATTGTGGTTGTGAGGAGATTTGTGTGTTTGACCTTGTCTTGCAGTGAATGTGGGAGTGACTTTGCTGAGATCTAGAGACGGGATCGAAGATTTACCCATATGGGTCTTTGTGGAATTGGGATGAGGGGAGGGAAGGAGAATGTCGAAGTGCGCTCTCAAACCCTCCCCTACCTCCTCCTCCCTATATGCATACCTCTCATCTACCTCTAGATAATGAATAAGATTCCTTCTTCACCTCCCGTTTGGCATGGAATGGAAAAAAATGTCCGTTCATGTCACCTTCTTTGAACTAGCGCTATCGTGATCTCTGCCTACATTCCAAATCCACCTTCTTGTCCTCCATATGAATGATCTGAAGCTCAACTGAGGAATTCCTCTTTCTCCTCTGGCAGATCCAGGCAATCTTCTAGTAAATCTAATATGATAACTTCTTCCTACGTTGTACTTATTCTGTTATGTCATTGGGCCCATTCTTGTGTTATGGAAAGGTGAAAGGAATCCATTTATGTGGTTCTCGTGCTTGTTCTTCTTTTGTTGGATGTTGGTTCTGCAGTAAATGATGAAGGTATGACTTTTCAAAATTGGTTTTTGGACGTATCATTGTGGTTCTGAGGAGATTTGTGTGTTTGACCTTGTCTTGCAATGAATGTGGGAGTGACTTTGTTGAGATCTAGAGACGGAATCGAAGATTTACCCATATGGGTCTTTGTCGAATTGGGATGAGGGGAGGGAAGGAGAAATGTGTGCCTTTGGAATGGAGTTGGGTGTGTCGAAGTGCAGCGTCGGAGGATAGATGGTCAAGAAGGGGAGGAGGTTGCTAGGAGGGGGTAAGGGCATCGTATTCGTGAGTTGTTGAGAGAGAGGAACTCATAATTTGTGTGGGGTCTTTGGGATGGTGCAAAACCCAAGTGGGAATGGGAGCACGTCCGGTCGAGTCAACCCAAGTCCCCGCAGGTTCTGGTAAAGCACGACCCGAAAGGAAAATTTGGGAAACAAGGGGACCTAGGCCCAACCCATTTGTACATCGAGTCTATGGCAGGGCCTGGAATTGGGGCAAGTTGGATCGGAGTCAGATCCAGGCCGGGGGTTGATCTAATGCTCTACCTTAGTTATATGTAGTTGGAGTAATAACTAAAGTAGTTGTCGAGATGGGAGCTCATTATCCAAATGGAGATGGTGGTCATGTCCTCTCTGAATGCAGAGCAATTGCTATACATACATGCACAAAAATGGAGCTATCAATCGCAAAGAAATTTTCAGATGCCATAAACCTTAATAGATAGAAACAGATATACAAAGAAAAAATAGAGAAGGATGAAGAGTTCATGGATGGGCTCGAGGACAAGGTCGCGGAAAGGGTCAAAGACGAGGTCAACCATATATTGCATAAGATGTTGCTGTCGAACATAACGTGTCAAAGGTTGACATAGTTTTTTAAACCTGAAATGGTGTCCATGAGGTGCTTTATACGTAATAAAACATTTTGTTACACTTATGTTGAGATGCACAAAGAAGAAATACCCACGCTACATGGTCATATTGGTGGGGTATATAAAAAGCCTCACACCATCTCTCGAAAGCCTTCTCCTGTGGTTTCATCCCGCTCCTTATGGAGTAGGGTTTCACGTAAATACTCATGTTCTTCATGGTTATTATCTGATTATCACTTATTATTTGCTTTTGCATTATCATTTTCTACATGGTACCAAAGTGGGTTTGGTTCTTGGATTTGTTCTTGAAGTTTTTACTATGATCTTTTTCAAATATATGTTCGAGTTCGAGAAAAAAATATTCCATACAGTTTGTTCTTGGGTTATGATGAAACCCTAATTCGAGAAGAGGTTTGTTGTGTGCAAATGCACAAGTTCTGAAAATCATGTCATCATCAACACCACATTTTTATGTCGTGGATCTTCATCACCATGTTTACAAAATCTATGTTTATTATGCAAAGCAATGGCGCACTTCACATTCAAAGAAAGGGCATTCTACAGGGAGGAAAATCTTCTCGGGAGCTTTTTCCTCAGCCGCTATTTCTTATCACTTACATAAAACATGTGCTCCATCTCCTTCAGCATGTCCACCACACGGCGAGGGTTCGTAAACCTAATTTACTCCATACAGCAGCCCACGCACATGGTTCTCATCCATCCGGCAATACAATCTCCTCACAAGATCCTTCTCCCCATATGCATAGAAGCCCCGATGGCACGATTGAAAGATGTTGGCGAGAGAGCATCTTGTTCACATTCTAAAATTTTCGATACGAATTTACGCTCCAGGCCATCTTCCAGCACTTAGGATGAGCATTGGGTTAGGTTATCCAGGCCCAACCTAAAGCCTAGCCCATTTAGCCCAGCCGGACCAAGCCCAAATAAAAAATGGGTCAAGCATGGGACGCGATATTAGGCCCAATTTTATTTTGGGTCGGGCTTGGGCTTTGCTCAGCCTAGCCCACCAACCCCACGATCCCAGCCCGATAATGGGTACGCTACTGTGATTGCAATTGCAGATACCATCGAATCTGATCCATTGATATGAATTGCATGTATATTAGATTATAACTTGTTATATGTCATTCATACATAGAGATAGACATGATGGGTCTTACAACAGGTGGTCATTGCATGGAGCGAAGGTGGGCATGGAATCCATTATTACAATTCAAGAGCTCTTGCTCTGGGAACCTTCTTCGGATTAGATCGTTGTCTGTGGAGATGTACATGGTCTTTAAATCAAAGATTCTAGTCTAAAATATTGCAAGGATGCAATGCTCATTTGCTTATTTTCTTTATCTTATCATCAGATTATTACATTGCCCCTCCCCACTGTCCCTTTCCGACGATCTGTCCCATGCTATAGCCCAGCTGCACGACATAGATCCCAAATTCTCACAACTCGTGTGGGGGTACTCTCTATCTCCCCGGACAAAGAAGAAGATGCGTGAAAAACAATGAGAGTTGGTAGAGGACAACTCTCGCAATGTGGGAGTCGATCTGCCAAACAAACCAATACATAGTAAGGCTTTAAAAAAGTGTGAGGCGGATCGGCAGTTTTCTATTATTGAGGTGAGGCGTTAGCCTCGAGGAGGTCGAGGCGTAAGCCTCAGTTTATCGAGAAAATACATGTCAAACTATTAAACATAATTATATTCTCATAAAATCGTAAACTTCAAATATTGACATAATATATGATCATAAATCCTAAATATGAATATTTTAAATTTAATAGATGTACAAAATATACGATATTAACCGTATAAGCTAGTTTTAATTTGTGATTAAGTAATGTTAATATTGTAAATATGTGAATTCCTAATATTCTTACAAAAATATACAGTCTCTTAAACATATATTATACTCATTGCAGTGATACAAGCAATTGAATATCATTTGTTGATATAAAATTTGTTCATAATAATTACACTATGAGAAACAATCATTGTACACTTGCTTGATTTCTTTGATGCAATAATGATTGTAATATAAATGTATAATTAGATGAAATATTATGTTTCGGGAGTGACATATAATGATATTATAATACAATACTGTGATTGTGACTTGTATGTTTGTAACTAATATATGCTTTCTAGCTTTAATAATATTATAAAACTATAGCTTTATATAGTCTTTTATTTATTTACCCAAAAAAATGCACAGCAGACTGAGGCAGTTCCTCGGGACTGCCTCAGTACTGCCTCGGGTCTCTGAGGCTTATGCCTTGGATATCCAAGCTGAGGCTATAGCCTCGAGGCGATTTTAAAGGAAAATTGTCTCGAGGCTTATGCCTCGGTGCCTTGAGGCGTGTTTTTTGAAGCCATGATACTGAGAAATCTATGGGATGATGATGTCGTCTTTAAATTTCGTCGAATTTCCAAGATCAAATAGATGATGATGATGTTATTGTCTTACAAAACGATGATTTCATTACATTAAGTTTATTTCCCCGAGCCTGATGAGTTTATTGCATGGAATTTGTAATGCCTTCTTATAGTTAATTAAGTAGTAGAATATGCAGTATTAGCACTTTAAAATATGTGATACATATACAAAAAAATCCTTAGATGATCTATGTATTTTACAGCCATTAGCTTATCTCTTGTATGTGGTTGACTCGTACCCTATAAAACATCAAGTTTACTCTCTGTGTCATGCATTCACGAGCTGGGCGGGCCCAAGCCTGCCTCATAAGAATTAGGCCAGGAATGGGCTTGGGTCGGAAAAAATAAAAATATACAAGGCCGAAGACCCGAATTATTAAATGGGCTTGGTCATGTGCCCTTCAGGGCTCGGCCCAACCCGTCCCATGCTCACCCCTACCAGCACCCCCATGCGCCTCTTGTTGGCACCTCCTCCCAGCCCTAATTTTCGAAGGAGGAGAAGGAGAGATGTTGCTGCTCCAGGCCAGCATCTCCACATCGCACGAACCACGTGCACCACCTCCAAGTTGCCTTCATCTTCCCCAAGACACCCAAGCGTCTTCAATAGTTACTCCAAGCGGCGGCAATGGGTCCTTCAAACGGCACCACAAAAGGCAGCGACATCTCCATAGGCATGTTGCACCTACGACAACCTTGGTGACGGCAAGCGAATATCACATCTTCATTTATTCCAACAACCTTTGCAGTGGCAGGAGATGGCTGCATGAAAACACCGCCTATGGGTTCCATCGAACCCCAAATAGTAGCAGGCTAGCAGCAGAAGTCACAAGAAGAACCCCATCCTTTCAAGTGGTGTTGTGAGATGGAGATCGAGGGATTGAGGCACCTCGCAAGGCAACATTGATCGAAAGATGAGTTCCCAATTGGGAACCTAAAATAACCATGGCCCAAGCTAGGCATGAGTTCCCTGCTGCAGAAAGGGGTAAGCGAATTTTTCTTGGGACCACGTTAGATGGTTGAGAAGGGAGAAGGGGGCATTTGGGCGCCCACTGGGGTTGTAACTTTTGTGTTAGAAAAAGGAAACATGAAGAGATGAGTATTTGGGCCCAATTGGGTCGCGGTGATTCGAAAAAAAGGCCGACAGATTTTAAAAAAAGAGAGAGAAGCTGAAAAAGGGAGACGGCTTCAAAAAAGGAAAAGAGAGAAAGAGAGAGAAAGAAAGCATGGCTTATGTAAAAAAGGAAGAAAATGACGTGATTTTGTTCCCTCTTTATTTCTTCCCCCAACTTGGTCGAGCATGGTTATTTTCCGACATGTATGGAAGAAAGGGTGAGTATTTTGCAGAGTTCTTCAAATTCAAGTTCAGACTCTACCATTCAACACTTTATAGTCGAGTGACCCAGTTTCTTTGAGTTCTCTAGAGAGAGATAGTGACATCCCTCCATTTCCAGCGATCGTGAACTCCAGTAAGGATATCCCTACAGCTTTCTTTAGTATTCGTGAACTCCGGTATGAGATCCTTCCAAGGTCTCTATGAGAGTAATATTAGTGACCTACTTCTCATATCTATGTATGGATATTCTCATGACGTTCTTTGTTTGACCCTTCAAAGATATGGTGAAGTTATTCACATGTTGCACTAAATTCCAACATGTTGCAATCTAGAGTTCTTTGTAAAGGTAAATCATTCTAGTTCTGGTGACTCTGACAGATACAGTATAGAGTACACGAGCCAGTCATTGATCCAGATTTTTCTACAGATCGTCGTTCACATTCTAACCTTCCAGTTCCTCCTCGCCAGCATGACATGAGACGCAACGTCCTCATCAAGCAACTAGCAGAGTGTGTGTTGAGTTGATATTGTCAGCAGTGTCATGTATTCAGTAAGTGAGTGCTTTCTTTCTTTCGTCCAAGCTGAGCATTGCATACTCCAAATTGAAGAGTGTTAGAGTATGCGTTTAGATGGATAATTGGATCCCTCCATGATCCAAGTACTACATGCACTCAGGTTAGTCCCACATCGTGTATGAGTGGGAGTTGATCATATTGGTGGGGCCATATAAGAAGCCTCACACCATATTTATTCGTTGAGAGAATTATAATGAAGTATTTGGTCCTCGGATGCCTTCTCCCATGATTTCATCATGATCCTTATGGAGTAAGGTTCCATGTATATATATGTTCTTCATGGTTGCTATCTGAGTATATCTGATTATTCGTATTATTCGCTTTTGTGTTGTCGTTTTCTAAAGATTTCTCCATCGTATTGCAAAATAGATCCCATGTATCTAAAAGAATCTTTCTTCTAAATGCTATTTTCTCCTATCTTCACGTGATTTCACACACATATGATTGAATAAGGAAGAGATGGGCGAGCGAGAGGAGAAAGAAGGGCAAGGATGGGTGGAGCGTCGTAGAGAGGCGATGACGCAATCATTGGGTGGAGCTGCCAAGAGAGATGAGGAAGCGTCAAGAGACAAATCTCGCTGGTGAGAAGTAGATGTGGTTCTCCAAGTTAGTTGGGAGGTGCTTGCGTTGTGGTGGTTGTGGCCATAGGGCGATGGACTGTCGGGATCATGTTTGTTGTTTCTCGTGCGAGAAATCTAGACATCGATGATGTAATTACACAAGTTCCAGAGTTTGGTGACCAAGGGTTCTAAAGGAGGTAGCAAAGGAGAAAGGAGGAAGCATTATTCTTATGGGCATTGGTAGAGATGAAGAGAGTTGCCTTGTGGATGCGATGACGAATATTGGAGAAGCCATCGTAATCACTAGTCATACGGTCCTGACGAAAGACCACCCCATGTCTAGCGAGCCAAATAGCCTAAATTAGCGCTAAATATCTAGATCTCTCCTTCTCTACGCCATTCTAACCCTCTCCAATAGAATCCCAGAATGCCGACGTATTGTCGAGACGAAATGTTGGGGTCCCTAGCAGGTTCCAAGCGTCCAATGACCATTTGCATCGAGAAACAATAACCTAGCATGGCTAGATAAAAGATGAGACAGTGTGGGACCTTTTCAAGAAGGCTAAGGCGGATGTCCTGAGGCTGCAAGAAACAAAGATTGGGATGTAATATGGATGAATGATCTGATCGTTTGTACTAGAGGACTATCAACGGAAGATGAGAATAAGCTCTTGAATTTTGGACTCAATGCTTTAGGGAGGATTCATTGGAGAAAAGTTGGGATTCAAGATGATGCTTTGGACATTCATGCCCTCAAAACTCTACGTGTCGGAGGCCTTTCGATTTTATGTAGAAGTTCAGTGAAGATCAGGGTGGCTTAGGGTTCTATTGGAAGCGTTAAGAACATTGTGTCTGATGGGCTTCGTTGTGGGTAGCCGGTGGATGTTCTGGTCTCAATTGGAGAGTTATCATCCCCTCTTCCGATGTCATTCAAGGCATGTTTCGAGGGATGCCCTTTGTATAGAAATCTTGAAATATTGGAGGTTGTCATCATCTCAATGCATGGATTATGTGGTAGTGCTAGATGCGGAGGGTGACGGAGCATATGGTCAACTCTGCATCAACGCTGCCAACGATGCCCTAGGTGAAGGAGGAATGATCGGAACAGAAGCAATCTGTAAGATCACCAGAAGTTGCGGTAGTGGAAACTGAAGCGCCGCTTGATTTCGCGGGTGTTGAAGGTTCCAAAGGGGATAGGTATAAATTCCTCGTAATTGAAAATTTACAGTTTTCAGGAGCGAGAAAGACGGCACGTTTTTCTTTGGAGGGTCCCTTGAATGTGTCCTTGCATTGTAATCAGGTCGAACCCACCACTTGGGGGGGAGGTTGTTCGCATCTACATAACTCGATCCGTGGTGAACCTTTTTTGGACCCGGATCCTATGGGCGTGGACTTGCGTTGTAACTTGTATGGGAGTGTTAAGCATGTAAGCCATCAGATGTTAGGTAGAGTATGAATATGCAGCTCGGACTCCCTTACCGGGCGACAGGACTCCTAAATGGCACTTCTTCAATGTGCGACCTGAGGGGAGATGATAACATCGTGCTAATGCGGAAGCGTCTATTCCCTCACCCAGCGAGAGACATGAGCATCTCAGCCAACTCCTAGCTCGCGTTCTTAACCAGCAAGGTAGTTCGAGAGAAACTATGTTCAAAAGAGTGCAATGGAGCACAAGAGGCGGCTGCATTTGGTCTTCTATTGGATGTTGGATCAGTCTGGGGAAGGGTGTAGGCCCTTGAGTGGCAGGATTGACGGCAGTTTAATCTACCACAAATTTTGAGATTACAATCAATCTCAATTTCTTTAACGTAGATAAAATAGACGATTAATTAAAATAACTAATTAGTGACAAGAATCTCTAATTTCAAAAAATCCATGAATCTGCAATTGCTTCATATCAATTCGAGCCGCCAAATTGTCCACCGCTTGGAAACTCCATCTCCTAGCGAATTGCTTGATCCTCGATTCATCGTTGGAAAATTCCTCTGAAATCGTTGGTTTAATCTTCCCAATTTGAGTCAATTTTCCTCCCATTCAACATTACGTTCATAATTTCTTTCCACTGGAGAGCACAACCACAAATTTTCTACCCCTTCAAAATAACTCCTTTCCTATATGCTTTGTTTAACTCTACCCTTGCAGTAAAGAAGCTTTTGAGGGGATTTCTTGAAATTATTCCTTGACAACATTTTACTTAGTGTTTTTGAAACCAAACCGGACACCGAACCAAAAACCTTATTGAAATGGTCGGATCGGGTTGAACCATGTAATCAAACTAGTTCAATCAGATGATGACATCATCATTATTTAAAATCGGATTAAACCGAACCGATGAGAAAAAAGTTATTCTACCTGCTAAAAAACTAAAATGAAACAAGATGTATATAAAATATACACTTAAATATACTTTAAATAGAAATAAAATATAAAGACAATGTATATATCTCACAGTATACATAAAATATTTTTTCGTGTGTACCATCAAATACCATACATAATATATATATATAATTTGGACTAGATGCTCTATAGAATAATAGTAGTTCAATGATATTTAAAATCTATTACATGCAAAAAAGTTGTGTTAACGTAGTTGGTTAGAAGTTGAGATAGATTACAAAAGGCCATGGGTTCAAAACCCACCACCAGCATTATTTTTTAATAAATTAAAAATTAAATACGGTTCATTTTCAATTGAACCTGGTTAAATCGGGTTAAAAATAATAAGTTGAACCGGCATTGATTAAAATTTGAACTTTCGAACCGAATCAGCAAGAACCGATTAATCGGACCAGTCGAGGCCTAGTTCACCGGTCGAACTGGTTGACCTACCGGTCCGATCTGATTTTCAAAACATTGATTTTACCCCTTAAATAAGGGATATGATTGAAGACATGTCCACGCATTCGTTCGAGATTTCTTCTTTTTCTTTCCATACACGATAGCGGCTGCGAAATTGGAGTGTGCAGCTCTAACCTCGGTTGTGACAGTGACGTTGGTCGATGAAGACCTCTTGACGGGGACGCTCGCGGAGAGGGCAGCGACTCGACAACAAGGGAGGAGAGATACAACCATGCAACACATGTTTGCGGGAAAGGCATCAGAACAGTAAGCAGTGGGAACGTGCGCAGCAATGACGGTTGCGCAAGCGACGCGTGAGGCGGTGCGTCATTGTGCAGGTCATGCACGAGTCGTTTGCAGGTGGTGGCAGTTGGGAGGTTCCAGCGGAAGCACCAACGGCACTTGAAGGGGGATGTGGATGCATAGTGCGCACCCAGGAAGAGGTTCTCAGGGTTTGCAATGGTGGGTTCGTGTTGCTGAGGGGTTCATGCTGTTGGGGTGAAGGATGGGAGTAGGTGCAGCAGAGTAGGGCCCAAGGATGGTTTGGTCGCAGTTGGCAGAAGGGTCGGTGCCGGAAGAGGTGGCAGTGACACCGTCACCTTCAGGACAGCATTTGTCAGGGCAACGACGGTGCTTTCTATGGTTTCTTCCAAGACCAGATCTAGGGCTCCAAGTCCTTCAACGTAAATGGGTTTCTTTTTTTATTGGACAGCAACTTCAGGTGATAACAGATCTAGAACTTCATACTCTTCATCTACACGACCTTCATTGAAGATGGGTCATGTTTCTTTGTCCTCGTGTATGGGAGTTGTAGTAATAAAATCTTCATATAAAATGTAGCTTCTTATGGAATGAATAAATCGTTATCTATCCATGAATCCAACCATTGTGATACTTTCATGTTAGAAAAAACTTGTTTCTTGAACTTTTATTGTCGTGGACACGAGCCATAACCAAGATGGATCAAATCATATCGCATCCGCCAATATGTGATTAGATCGTCGAATCGTAAGAACGACTCGGTTGCCATGCTCTGATATTGTTGAGAGAAAAGAAAGGTGGGATAGTGATTCTACTAAGATGATTGTATGCTTCCTCCAAGGGAGGTATAGTTGCACCGGTAAGAAGTTGTGTGTGTGTGTTGCTCCGTACTCAGGGTCTAGAACAGCTAAGAAAACACCAACCACTGCGGTGTTCATGTACGACATATGTTGCTCAATAGATGTGGTCGCGAGCATGAAACTATGAAGCTTTTATAACATGCCACGAAGCAAAGAGTAGAAACTATGCAAAGGACGACCATTCTGCTTGGTCGTGTAGATGTCAAACTACAACTGAAGAATCTTGGTCTCATTCTTCACTTGGCCATATGTGGTTGCCTCCCACATTACCTTGGTGGTGGGTTGGCTCACAGTCATTGAAAATCTCTGTATTGAGAGTGCTAGAGAGCCAAATACGCATGTACGTGTCATCTTACTTCCATTAAACGTTCTCCCCAGTCTTATCTGTCGGCTCTGGCTGTGTCAGAATGTTCCTTGCTATTGCACTGCATGAGGATCAAGAATTGCATGGACCACAACTTATAGTTGGTTCCATCCATCTTCACAATGGGAGTTGGGCCCTTGAAGGCACCGGATGAAGAGAAGACATCTCCCTTGTTATCTGGGGTAGTAGATCGATCCGAGCAAATCTAATTTATATGTCTAAAATCCCCTTTCCTGTCAAAATCAG
Organism: Ottelia alismoides; assembly: GCA_037367405.1. Lineage (NCBI taxonomy): Eukaryota > Viridiplantae > Streptophyta > Magnoliopsida > Alismatales > Hydrocharitaceae > Ottelia > Ottelia alismoides. The sequence goes on along the minus strand of JAZKJV010000711.1, from coordinate 969,851 downwards.
ATCATACAACAAATATGGGTGATGTCGGAGGGGATAAGAAGGGCCCTAGGAGGACTATCATCGGCTAAGAAGAGCCCTAAAAGGGTTGGCAGAGGTACAGGTCGCCCTAGGTAGGGTTGGGCGGTGCTGAAAGGGCGTAGCGGCGGCGATGGAAGCCACTAAGGGTGTGGGCAGTAATAGTGAAGCCCCATAGGAGCTTGTTCACAGTGAATGGCCCCTCGGGAGGCTACCATCGACGACAAGGTAGGGTTGGTGGCCTTCGGCGGCACCGCTAGGACCCTAAGAGGGCCTTGCAATGTAGCCTAGGGTCCACGAGGGATGCTGGAGGTGGCGTGAGGTGGTCCTCGGGGACTGTAGGAACGACGCACAACCTCCTTGGAGGCTATGTGACGCGTGCGGGAGACAAGGGGGAGTTCGGCAAGTGGGGTTAAGGCACGGGGTACGAGAACTCTGGTCTAAGATCGTCGCTCTGATACCATGTGGAGAAAAGAGAATGAGTTGCTTATTCATGAATCCCTAGGATTCTTTTATATAAAGGAGAAATATGTTTGGGTAAATGACATAATGTTTGCATAAAGAAAAGAGAATACATAGAATAAAGAAAAGATAACTAATATCTTAATAGATACCAATTGATATATTCAAGAAAATCAGAAAAGAGGGGGAGAAGAAAAGATCGTGATGTGCTTCACGAGAAGAGAGAGGGTCCAGATTGAGAGGAGAAACCCTAGAAATTGGGGGAAAAGGGGATAATGGTGAAGGCTCTCTCCAAACCAAACTTCTAAATTTCAATTAGTAACATAATCTAAACTTATAATGTACTGACGCCCCCTTTATATAGGGAGGTGGTTAGATACAAAAATAGAAATTGAATAAAATTTGAAATCAAAATAATCATGATCGAATCTAGTTGACTCACTAACTAATTTAATCTAGCATAAAATTTGAGATTACAATCAATCTCAATTTATTTAACATAGATAAAATAGATGGGTAATTTAAATAACTATCTAGGGATGGGAACCCTAATTTTGAAAAGCTCCAAAATCTATAATTTCTTCAATTCAATTCGACCGGCCAAATTAGGAATTATTGCATCAATTATTGAAGCAGTCGGGAAATCGGAGAAGAGAGAGAAGAGAAGAACGTGATGTGCTTCGCAAGATAAGAGAGGGTCGAGGTTGAGAGGAGAAACCCTAGAAATTGGAAGAAATGGGGATAAAAGTTGAGGCTCTCTCCAAAACAAACTCTCAATTTTTAATTCATAACATAATCTCCACTTACAATGTATTGTTGCCCCTTCATATAAGGAGAGGATTCGATAAAAAATAGAAATCAAATAAATTTGAAATTGAAATAATCCTAATCGACTCTAATCGACTCTAACCGACTCTACTTGACTCACTAACCAAGTTAATCTACCATAAATTTTGAAATTACAATATCAATTTATTTAACATAGATAAAATAGATGACAACTCAGCCATGGCCGGTTCCAAGCCCGGGTAAATGAGGAGAGTTGAGTTAGGTAGCCGACAGCCAGCGTAAAATAGTCGGAGACAACTTCCTAAATAATATTTTTAAAAAAAATATTATTTAAGATGTTGCCTCATGACAGTCGGATCTTTTCAACATGAATTTAAGCAAACATACAGATTTCGTTGGGGCGTTCCCTACTTGCGACGTGTTGCATCGCTCGAATGCAATGAAAAATTGGCAAGGGTCGCTACATCGCAGCCTGGATGTAGTTCAAAATTTGCAAGGGTTCTCGCATGAGGAATGCATGCGGGTAATTAAGCTAGTTCCGCTGCATCACCGCCCGGATGCAGTCCAAAATTTACAAGGGTTCTCGCATAATGGACGCATGCGAGTAAAGAATTTAGTCCAAAAGAGATTGCAACGGAAGTTGCGGATTGGTAGTTGGAATATTGGCACTTTGACTGGAAAATTGATGGATACGATGGAAAGAAGGAAGATTCATATACTATGTCTTCAAGAGACTAAATGGGTTGGAGAGAAAGCAAAGGAGATCGAGAAGACAGGCTTTAAACTTTGGTATTCAGGTAAAGATAAGGGTAGAAACGGTGTTGGAGTGGTTGTTCATAAGGATTTGAAGGATTGTGTGGTTGAGGTGCAAAGATTCAGAGATCGGATTATTTTGCTAAAATTGGTGCTTGAAGAAGAAGTTCTGAATATAATCTCAATTTATGCACCACAAATTGGTTTAGATGAAAGGACTAAACAAGCTTTTTGGGAGGATCTAGATAAGATTTTACAAGGAATCCCACAAAGAGAGATGATTTGCATAGGTGGAGATCTTAGTGGATATGTGGGAAAAGATGCTTCAGGGTATGCTAGTGTTCATGGTGGACATGGTTTTGGGAATAGAAATGAAGAGGGAAAAGTCATCTTGGATTTTATAACGGCATATGATCTTTTCATAGCAAACATTCTCTTCAAGAAGAGGGAGGAGCATTTAGTTACTTATAAGAGTGGGCCAACGAAAACACAGATAGATTACTTTGCGTTGAGGAGAAGAGATCGGTTGTGTTGTAAAGACTGCAAAGTAATCCCAGGAGAGAGTTTGACAACCCAACATCGCTCGTTAGTCTTGGATGTACAAATAAAAGGGATGGTAAAGAAAAGGAGGGTTCCTAAGATCACTAGAACTAGATGGTGGAATCTTCCACTGAAGCAATCGAGCTTCAGGGAGAAGGTTTTAGAAGATTTATCTTGGGATTGTAGTGGAAGTGCAAACGAGATGTGGGAGGCAGTAGCATCTTGTATCCGAAAGGTAGCCAAAGAGATGCTAGACGAGTCAAAGGGAGGAGCCCCAGGTCAAAAGGAGGCTTGGTGGTGGAGTGAAGGGCTGCAAGAGAAGCTAAAAATTAAAAGAGCATGCTTTAAAGCTATGTTGTTGGGAAAAATGAATGGCTTGTTCATTCCATAAGCCCTAGGCTCTCTTATATAGGAGAGTAGCCTATGGGTAAATTACATAAAGCATACAACCAAAAAATAAAACAACGAACAAGTACGGATACTAATGTATATGCGCCAACACTCCCCCTCAAGATGGAGCATAGATATCAATCATGCTCAGCTTGGACGCACACTTCTGGAAAGGGCCTCGAAGTAATGCCTTGGTGAATATATCAGCAGTCTGATTCTCTGATGTGACGTGAACAGTAGCAATGAACCCCTTCTGAATCATGTCACGTATGTAGTGACAATCAACCTCAATGTGCTTGGTCCTCTCATGGAAGGCTGGGTTGTTTGCAATGAACAAGGCTGCCTGATTGTCACATTCCAGCTTCATAGGGAGCGGTATATCAAGACAGAGATCTGTAAGTAGAGCTTTCACCCACATCATTTCTGTGCTAGCCTGGGCCATAGCCCTGTATTCAGATTCAGCACTGGATTTAGCTACCACTGTCTGTTTCTTGCTCCTCCACGAGACTAGGGCATCTCCAACATAGACTGCAAATCCTGAGGTGGACTTCCTGTCCTTGGGGCATCCTGCATAATCTGCATCAGCACACGCTGTGATAGAGATCTCCTTTCCCTTCTTAAATAGCAAGCCCGTACCTGGAGATGATTTTAGATATCTCAAAATCATATGTATAGCATCCATGTGGACCTGACGTGGTTGCTCCATGAACTGGCTCACGCGACTCACTGCAAATGATATATCAGGTCTAGTGATCGTGACATATAGTAGTTTGCCTACCAGTTCTCTGTACCTTCTCTTGTCCACCTCTTCCGTGTCATCATCATAGAGCTTCATGCTGGGATCCATTGGTGTCGTAGCAGGTCGACACCCTAGCATACTTGTTTCACTCAGTAGATCTGTAACATATTTCCTCTGCGACATTACTAATCCATATGGATTTATAGCAAACTCCAGCCCCAGAAAATATCTAAGGACTCCCAAGTCCTTGGTGACAAATTCGGTTGCCGGTTTTGTTTTTGCCTGCTTTATGCCCTGGTCATCATCTCCTGTAATCAAGATGTCATCAACATAAACCATGATTACAATGATACCTCTAGTAGTCTTCTGCACAAACAAGGAATGATCAGCATTGGAGCGCTTGTATCCTTGTTTCTCGAAGAGATCTGAGAGCTTCTGAAACCATGCTCTGGGGCTCTGCTTAAGGCCATAGATAGCCTTATGTAACCTGCATACCTTGGAACACTCCCCCTCAACAGCAAAACCAGGTGGCTGTTGCATATAAACTTTTTCCTGCAAATCTCCATATAGGAATGCATTCTTCACGTCCAACTGATGAAGCGGCCAGTCTCGAGCAACTGCAACTGACAACAAGATCCGTAGAGTAGAATAACGTGCCACAGGCGAGAAAGTGTCAAGGTAATCCACCCCGTATGTCTGTGTAAAGCCACGTGCAACCAGACGTGCCTTGTACCTGTCAATAGAACCATCTGCATTATGCTTCACTGTAAACACCCACTTGCAGCTCACTGGATTCACATCTGGAGGTATAGGAACCAAACTCCAAGTTCCTCTGGACTGAAGCGCCGCCATTTCTTCCTCCATTGCTAGCCGCCATCTACTATCCTGCATAGCATCATGATGATTCCGTGGAATATCGACAGCTGAAAGTGCCATAGCAAAAGACCTGAAATCTCCAGATAGCCTATCAAAAGATACGGATGCTGATATTGGATATGTAGCACAGCTTCTCTTCGACTTGCGCAGAGCAATGGGAACATCTAAATCAGTTGTAGTCTCATCTGGCCCCTGTATCATATCCTGCTCAGAAATGTCGTCAGATTCATCAACATGAATATTTTCATTACATACCATAGGCGAGCTAGTAGACGAGTCATGACCATGAGCGGGAGGAGGCCTGCGGGTATAATGAAACGGTAGCGGTGATATAGTTGGTGGTGGCGGTGGTGGCGGTGGTGGTGGCGGTGGTGACAGCAGCTGTGGTGGTGGTGGTGACGGCATCCGAGGTGGTGGTGTCATATATATGGCATCAGTGGATAAAGGTGGTAGCTGCTTGTCTCCTGATGATGAAAAATACATAATATCTTCAAAAAATGTAACATCTGCACTGATCATATACCGCCGACGCAGAGGATCAAAACATTTGTACCCCTTTTGAGTTCTGGAGTACCCGACAAAAACACACTTGACAGCCCTAGGAGAGAGCTTGTCAGTACCAGGTGACAACTGATGGACAAATGCCACCGACCCAAACACACGAGGAGTAAGAGAAAACAAATCCTTGTCGGGATGAATGATGGTAAACGGGATCTGTTCATTTAAGACAGAAGATGGCATACGATTAATTAGGTAACATGCAGTGAGAACTGCATCACCCCAGTAGGAGTAGAGAACGTGACTCTGTATAAGGAGTGATCTCGTGACATCAAGTAGGTGACGGTGTTTCCTTTCAGTAATTCCATTATGTTGAGATGTATGAGCACACGATGTTTGATGAACAATCCCTTTTGAGGAGTAATAACTGGCAAGAACATTAGTACACAATTCTAATGCATTATCACTTCTCACAAATTTTACTGATGTGGAAAAGACATTTCGTATTTCATTCAGAAAATGGATAATTATATTTCCTGCTTCAGATTTATTTTTCATCAAAAACACCCATGACACTCTGGAGAAATCATCCACAAATACTATATAGAATCTGTGTCCCTGATGATCAGGTACACGACTCGGACCCCAGACATCAACATGAAATAACTCAAACTTGGAGGTACTACTCCGACCTGGACGACTAGGAAAGGACGACCTGTGATGCTTTCCCAACTGACATGCTTCACACTGAATAGGTGTGTGAGAAAGACCATAAGGTAACACTCGACTCAACTTCTGAAGCGGTAAATGACCAAAACGCAGATGCCACAGTAAAGTAGATACTTGTCCAGCAGGAGAGGTTGTGGTTCCAGCAAACGGGGTCTGATTCAGGCGGTAGAGGCCCCCTTGCTCATAGCCACGACCAATCACGTTGCCCGTATGGATGTCCTGAAAAATCAAAGAAGATGGATCAAAAATTGCCCGACAATGAAGATCCTTTGTAATCTGACTAATCGACAACAAATTCATTGAAAAATCAGGTGCATGTAGCACATTCTTGAGCTGCATAGAAGATGTCAATCTAATCTCCCCCTGTCCAGTGATGGGGGAATGTGTGCCATTTGCAATAAGTACTGTCCGTCCCGGAGGGATCTGAGTGTATCCTGTAAGTAGACTCTGGTCGCGACATAGGTGATGTGTAGCGCCCGAGTCCATAATCCATGGCAATGTATCTGATCTACTACTGTGGAGTGCAAGTATACTACCTGAAGCACTGGTAGACGCAGAGGCAGAAGCAGCAGCATCAGAATGACTCTCTGTAGTCGGTGCTGGGCCAGATGGTGGAATAATGCCCCTCAGACGGGCAACTAGATCATCGAACCGTTGATCCAGAGTAGCAGCAGACGGGGGCTCTATCTGCTCAGCAGCTCGTGCGGATGCAGGGAATCCATGCTTCGAGTAGCATGTGTCTTCATTGTGTCCAACCCGGTGACAGTAAGTACATGTTGGCCTAGTTCGGCCACCTCTTCCACGAGGTCCACGTCCACGGCTCTGGTGATGAAACCCACGACCTCTGTTGGCTGCCATGGCTGAAGAATTCTGACTCGCGGCTGTGGAAGGAACTGTGATCCGGCTCAATCTATGAAAAGCTTCCTCCATGGGAGGAATGGTTGAGTCAGCCAAAATCTGTGATCGTGCCGCCTCATACTCTGGATCGAGTGCAGCCAGGAACACGCCCACCATTGTCGCATTCCTGTACGTCTTCTGTTGTTCTGGTGTGGCAGTGAGCGGCATGAAGCTGTAAAGCTTCTCAAACATCCATCTCAGTGATGTATAGAGAGAATGTAAGGGGCGACCATTCTGCTTTATTGTAAATATGTCATGCTGAAGTTGCAGAATCTTCGTCTCGTTCTTTGCCTGAGAGTATGTTGCCGCCAGAATATCCCACATATCCTTGGCTGTGGGTTGATGTAGGATGTCATTGGCTATTTCAATAGCCAACGTACCAGATAGCCAAACCTTGGCATATGCATCATCAGCCTCCCAAGAGGCATTGACTCCAGTCTTCTCTGCAGGCTCAGGTTCGGTAAGAATGTGCTTCTTACCTGTAGACTTCATCATACTCATGAACTGCATTGCCCACAGTTCATAGTTGGTACCGTCCATCTTGACAATAGGCGCTGGACCACGAAAGGCGCCAATAGATGGGATATCCGCCTTGCTTTCTGACATACTGGAGATGGAAGACTGGAGCGATTGACTGAAGATGAGCTTTGTCTACAATAACATAGATGGGGGTAGTTGCATGTGTAGACCTCAAGCAACTATCCACATGAAGATGTTCGTACTAAGCCCTACACGTACGCAGGGGTCACGCACAGGAACAAGTGCGCACGCAGGAGTCACGCGCACGCAAGATGCACAGGTGCGCACGCTGGATGCACAGGAGATGCGTGCACTGGTGCTACAGAGCGTGCGCGCAGGGGATGCGCAGGAGGCGCACAGGCGGCGTACAGGCGATGCACTGGCGGTGTGAAATGATGCGCAGGAGGCGCACAGGGGATGCGCAAGGATGCGCACAGGCGGTGCGCTAGGTCTGCCTCACGGTGCGTAAGGATCGCAGATCACGGTGGAGGCGAGCGAAGCACGCGGGTACGCAAGGTGGAGGCGCACACCAGCGCACAGCACGCATGTGCGCAGGTGCGCACAGAGAAGGCAGCGCCGATGGATCAACCAACTGGAGCTCGGGGCGGCGCCGATGGGGCGAGAAGAAGAAGAAGGAGGAGGAGGGGCCGACGGGTGTGGTGGGGTTAGGGTTAGGGTTTCGAGAACTCCGGTCTAGGACCGTCGCTCTGATACCATGTTGGGAAAAATGAATGGCTTGTTCATTCCATAAGCCCTAGGCTCTCTTATATAGGAGAGTAGTCTATGGGTAAATTACATAAAGCATACAACCAAAAAATAAAATAACGAACAAGTACGGATACTAATGTATATGCGCCAACATATGTCTAAGGATATAACAGAGGAAATTGTCACAAACTATAAAATAGCAAAGAAGGAAGCAAAGAAGGCTGTAAGCGAAGCTAAGTCGAAAGCTTATGAAGTTTTGTATAAAAATCTCGACTCGAAGGAGGGCCAGAAGGATATATTCAGGTTGGCCAAAGCAAAGGAAAGAAAAACCAAAGAACTTTCTCAAGTGAGATGCATTAAGGACGAGGAAGGTCACGTGCTTGTTACTCAGAAGGATATAGAGACTAGATGGGAGCAATACTTCCATAAACTTTTTATTGGGGAAGGAAATAGAGAGATCACTTTGGGTGATCTAGCTAGTAGTGAAAGTTACTTGAATCGTGCAAGCTATAGACGGATTCAAAGAAAGGAAGTAGAGGAGGCTTTGAAGGTTACGAGACCTGGGAAAGGTATAGGACCGGATGACATCCCTGTAGAAGTATGGGAAGTTTTAGGTGAGCGCGGTTTGACTTGGCTTACGAATCTATTCAATGTTGTTTGGCGAAGCAAGAAAATGCCTGAAGATTGGAGGAGTATCGTGTTGCCTCTTTATAAAAATAAAGGAGACATTCAAAATTGTTCAAATTATAGAGGTATCAAGCTGATGAGTCACACTATGAAAATTTGGGAACGTGTGATCGAGAGAAGGTTGAGGCAAGTTTCCAATGTCAAAGAAAACCAATTCGGATTCATGCCAGGTCGCCCAACTATTGAAGCCATCCATTTGATGAGGAGAACAATGGAGATTTATAGAGCTTAAAAGGAAGAACCTCCATATGATCTTTATTGATTTGGAGAAGGCATATGATTCTGTCCCACGAGAGATATTGTGGCGAGTTTTGGAGAAGAGACAAGTGCATGTCCTATACATTAACCTCATAAAGGACATGTATGATAGGGCTTTATCTTGTGTAAGGACACCGTCTAGGAAGACTGGCTATTTTAACATCAACAATGGTTTACATCAAGGCTCAGCTTTGAGTCCATTTCTTTTTACTTTGATTATGGACGAGTTGACAAGTCACATTCATGATGAGTTACCTTGGTGTATGTTATTTGCTGATGATATTGTGTTGATTGACGAGACTAGAGATGGAGTAAATGAGAAGCTCGAAGTCTAGAGACATGAGTTGGAGAGTAAAGGATTTCGTATAAGTAGGGCTAAGACAGAATATATGAAGTGCACCTTTGATGGAAGCAATGGTGAGGAATTGAGGTGAAGATTGGTGATGATAATATTCAGAAGAGAGATTCTTTTAGATATCTGGGATCTATTTTGCAACATGATGGGGAAATTGATGGAGATGTTACTAATAGAATAAATGCAGGCTGGCTAAAGTGGAGAGGAGCCTCTACTGTTCTCTGTGATAAGAAAATTCCTTTAAAAATTAAAGGAAAGTTTTACAAAGCAGCCGTGAGACCCGCTATGCTCTATGGATCTGAATGTTGGCCTGTGAACCATAGACATGTGCAGAGAATGACTGTAGCAGAAATGAAAATGCTAAGGTGGATGTGTGGACACACACGTAAAGATCAGATTTGGAATGATGCAATCAGAAAGAAAGTTGGTGTTGCTCCGATCGAGGATAAGATGCGAGAAAACCGCTTAAGATGGTTTGGTCATTTGCAAAGAAGATCACCTGATGCACCAGTTAGGAGATGCGAGTGTTGGGATGTTGAGCCGGCTAAGAGAGGGCGGGGACGGCCCAAGAAGTGTTGGAAAGAGACCATACGAAGGGATCTTTGTTTTGTGGATATAAGCCCGAGATTGACCCAAAATAGATCTGAATGGAGGCGAAAAATCCATGTAGCCGACCCTACTTAATTGTGGGAAAAGGCATTTTTTTTAACACTCTGGGAAAAGGCATTATTGTTGTTGTTTTGTAGATAAAATAGATGACTAATTTAAAATAACTAATTAGGGACAAGAGTCCTAATTTCAAAAAAATCCCTAAATCCGCAATTGCTTGAATTCAATTTGACCCGTCAAATTGGGAGTTACTAAATCCGTAATTGTTTGATCTTCGATTCATCGTTGGAAATTCCCTCTGAAATCATTGGCTCAATCTTCCCAATTTGAACCAATTTCTGTCTAATTCAGCATTACGTTTATGATTTTTCGTGCAACCACAATTTTTCTACTCCTTCAAAATAACTCCTTTCCTATATGCTTTGTTTAGCTTTACCGTGTGGTAAAAAAGTTTTAAAGGAGGGGCTTTCTGGAAAATATTCCTTAACCTTTTGCCCCTTAAAATAAAGGGATCCGACTAAAGGCAAGTTCCTACTCTCGTTAGGGTATTCTTACCTTTATTGCCACACGTGATGGCGGCTGTGAAATTGGAGATTGCAGCTCTGACCCCAAATGTGACAACGACGTCAACCGATGGAGATTTCTTCATGAGGATGCTCGCAGAGATGGCGATGACTTGACAACAGGGAGGTGAGCTACAACGATGTCGCGTGCGTTTGCAGGCAAGGCGTCGAAGCAGGTAACAGTAGGAGTACATACAACAGTGGCGACTAGGGGTTTCATTGAGAGTGTCGGCAACGCTTGAGGGGGTCGTGGATGCATCATGCACGCCCAAGGCGAGGTCCTCGGGGATTGCGGCGGTGGATTCGTGCTGGGGGGTTCAGGGATGGGAGCAGGAGCAGAGCAGGACCCGAGGATGGGTGAGCAGTGGTTACCGGAGGCGTTGGTGCCAATGAAGGAGGTAGTGACATCGCCTTCAGGACAACATTTGTCAGGGTGACAATGGCGATATCCGAAGATTCTTCTAGAACCAGACCTAGTGCTCTGAGTTCTTCAACGTAGACGACTTCTTTTTTTCTTAGGCAGCAACTTAAGGTGATAATAAGTCTAGAACTTCAAACTCTTCATCCACAAGACCCTCATCAAAGATGAGTTATTGTTGAGACGAAAATTTGGGGTTTTTGAATTTTTTTATTTTACATCCCTGGCAACGGCGCCATTTTGTTGAGCACGAAATCTCGAGGGGATCGGATAATTAATGGTAAATATGTCGGTCGTTGCTATCCCCAAAAACCCGTGACAAACAAACAATTTTTTTAAATTTTTGCTACTTATTAACCTGTATAGCAGACAGGGTCGAACTCAGGGAGGCTACAATTCTCGAGAGTTATTCAATTAATCAAAGATCAATTAAGAGAAAACAAGAATCTCAAAGGACAACTATCCTTGGTTTTTGAGATTTATTTATTTATTTATTTTTCTTTCTAATTTTTTTATATTTTTTTATTTTCAATTTTCTAGTGATTTTGATTTTTGCAATTTTTTTATTTTTCAAACATAACACGAAGCAATATTCACAAAAACAAAAATACGCACACCAACTCTTTTTGTAATTTTTAAATTAATCAAAAGACTCAGAAAAATCCAAAGAAAATATTATTTTGGTTTAAAAGTTTTGAAATATTTTTGAGAATTTTTGTGGAAATTTCAGATGTTTTTGCCTTTTTCTAAAAATCAAACAGTGAGAAAATGCAAAATTGTGCACAGCCTGGAGTAATTTGCAACTTAAAAATATTTTAAGTGTCCAAAACTCCTGACAATTATTTTTAAGACAAACTAGAAGCAATTATCTACAAACAGAAACTGAAATCACAATTTTTGGATTTTTGTAGAATTTGTTGTGATTTTTATAAGATTTTTGATGTTTTTCAATTTTTTTGGGGTTTTATAAAGAATCAATGCATGAAATTTGGTCAGAAATTAAAAGACAATGAAATAAAACTACCTTAATTTTTTTGGAATTTTCGGAGTTATTTTCGAATTTTCATGAGTTTTTGAATTTCAAACAGGAAAAATGACATGTTTTTATTTAATAATAATAATAAATGAAATTAAAATGCAATGAAAAATTTATTCTAGGAAGATAATCACATCAGGAGCATAGCATACTTTTTTGCAAAATTTTTGGACTAACAAAAATCTTTATTTCAATAGAATAATCATGCAAATTTAGGAGTCTGAAAAACAGGGACTAAAACGCAAAGATTCAATGTTTCTGCATTAAATAAATAACAAAAATAAAGTGCGAAGAGGAAAACAAAATTTACCCATGAAATGCGTGCAAAGCACGTGACTTGAGGAGGCTGGGACGTTTCTGCAAATCTGAAAATGTCTGGGGGCTCAGATGTAATTTGCCCAAGTTAAGTGCAGGGGCGCGTTTGTACTTTAAAAACCTCTGAAGGCTTGATTGTAGTTTCACCCAGAATTATTTTTTAATTGAAGCTAGGGCTTTGTTTCTCTGTTCTTCGTTCAAAAGCTCAAGAGCCAAAGGAGTTGGTCGTCGCCCCCTTCAAAGGAGGAGCTCGGAGGTCGGCGTTGCCGCGCAGGGCGGCCAAAGGACGAGTGATCACATGGGTGCCTGGCGGCGCAGATGGCGCGGGCGATTCGACGGAGGGGGCTGCACCGCGCGCAGAGTCGTGCGGGGCTAGAGGAGGAGCGGCGCGAAGGGGGCCACGGCACGAGGTCCGAGAACGGCGGGGCGCGGAGGGTTGTGGCACCGGGGCTTCACTGGGCGGCACCTACGGGCGGAGAGCACCTAGCGCGAGCAGGGGGCTGCGGGCCGGAGAGGGTGGTGGCCCGTCGGGGCGCCGCTGGCAGCGCGCGCGCTGGAAAGGAGGGCGGAGGATCTGATTCTGAGGTGTCAGCGATCTGGGCTTCAGTGGTGCGCCGCCAACGAGGGGACGGGCGATCGGCGACGCTGGGGGTGAGGGACGGTGTGGCCGGCGGAGCAGCTGGACTGCTGGAGGCGTGGCCGATGGTGGAGGGACACCGCCACTGACGGCGGAGAAGGAAGGGGCGGCGCCTGGAGGGCGTGTCCCCCTTTTTTGTTTTATTTTTTTATTTTTTTGTAATTTTGTAAAGCAAAATGTAAACAGTAATAAAAAATCCATTTTTTTGCAAATCCGAAAAATAGGAATTAAAAAAAGGATATAGAATTTTTTTTATTTTTTGTTGTTTTTTTATGATCGTGCAACACAAATGTTAGAGAAAACGAAACAATTTTTTTTATTAATTTACAAATCGGAAAAATGAACGAGGATCCGACGGACATGAGAGATTCGAATCCGCTCTCCGGCCGGAGTTGAGAGATCATGGACGATAGAATTAGAACGTGGAGATCGAGAAAGTGAAATGAAAATCGAGTCGGTGGCGAAATAAATCGTGGGTGATGAATCTAAGATCTAGATGAAGAAAATTGACAATGACAACACAAAAAGAAAAAAAATACGAAAAATAAGACTACGATTAATCTACGATAAAGAAAAGAAGAAAAATGTGGATCTCACCTTAGGAGCGGAAAAGGACCGTGATCGCCTCGACAAGGCCGACTCGCTATCACCGGATGGCTTGGAGACTAGGCAACTTTCTCGACGAAATTTTCTCTCGGAAATTGGGCTCCTCTCTCTAAAGATTGATCAAGTTGAAATGAGGGAGAAGGAGCCATATAAATAGAAAAGATAGAATGAAATTTGATTTTTGAATTTTTTTGGATAAAGAGAGATGAAAATTGAAATGAATTTTTGAATTTTTTTGATAAAAAGAGATGAAAAATGAATTTTTTTTTGTGAAAGATATAAGAGATGAAAAGAGACAAAATTATCTATTTTTTTTGAATTTTCGTCACTTTAGTTATTTGAATTAAAAAATGTTATTTTTTATTTTTTTATTTGGTTAATTAAAATAGCAACTATATACATATACTATATACATATATGACATTATATACAAGAGTAAATAAGGAAATTAGCCTTTTTGTTTTAAGAATTTATTTTTTATTTTTATTTTTATTTTAAATAATTAGTGAAAATAATTTAAAAATATATACAAAGACAATATGCACAAAATACATTGAAAAATGCACAAACCACCCCAAAAAACCAACTTTTCAAACGTAACTCCAAAAATTATGAAAATATAGCCATTTTAAAAATACTTTAATTTCGAATCTAGTGGAAGTGAGATTGATTCAATTTGAGCTCATATGGAGCCGAAATTGATTTTTCAATTAATGCTTAGTGGCTTTTTTTCCTAATGTGGCTACTTTTATTATACACATGATTTAACTGTGCAATTATTTTTATTAATTAGGACACATTTTTATTTACAACTTTGATTCTAAAAGTTATTTGATTTGAGGTCAACTAAGGCACAAATAAATTAGTGTTAGTTTTATACAGATATACACAAAATAAGTGAGAAGTATTTACAACACCACACTCACATTTTTTTTTGACTTTCTGCTTAAGGACCCTTATCTCCCCCTACTTTATTCCTGGTCGATCAGGTCAAGACTTGACCTTCTCTCGGGGTTCGGGTCAGCCTGTATACAGTCTTCCTTTTTTATTTATTTTCTTTTTTTTATTTTTCTTTTCTTTCTTTATTTATTTATTTTAGGTTAAAATTAGTAAGAAGTGTACAATATTTACACACAGATGCAAGCTAGCAAGAATATGGAGTTAGTGTTTTATGCAGGTGTTTTATAAGGGATTTTAAGCTAAAATAAATGAATAAAGATGACGAATCGCAGATTCATCATCCCCCTATGCTTTACCTTTGCTAGTCCCTTAGCAAATACTTATTTGAAAGAATAAGTGAAGAAAAAGAAAAAGAAAGGGAAAATAAAGAAAGTAGGACACTATTGAGTATTCAACTTATCTTCATAAAATTGTAGTTTGGAGCTCTGTCGGGCCTTTGGATTATTGGTGTGTCGGAACTTCTGTGAGACTTAGAATTTTAAAATCAACAGCCTTCAAGTTCTACACATCATTGTCACAGTTTCGGCTCAGAAGTCATCTTAGATCAATCCTCTTCCCAAAGCACACCTTATGAACATTGAATAATCGAGTCATGTGTGTGAAAGGTTTTAGCTCTTCCCATCCAGAATGCCGGACTACCATGCAAATATCCTCTTCAGTAACTCGTCCTCGGGGAGTCAGGTATTTCCTTCTAAGGTCTGTCGCGTTGTGTTCACAATCGAATTGGGGGAGAAGTTAGAAGAAGGAGAAAAGAACTGGAGGGTGGACAGTGTAGTCACCTCTCCTTGTGAAGATGGCCAGTGTAGCCGAGTCTCCACCAAGATCTGCAGGTTTTGTTGAAGCTTGGACCTTTTTTGTCAGATATTTATTTGGTAATGGCTTCTTTGTATTTGGATTTTTGGTGGTTCTGCTTGGATCTTGTTGTTCCCCTACAGATATAGAATCTTTTTGTTTCCGTACATTTTTTGGGGTCTTAAAAAAAATTGTGCCCAGCCGTCCATCCCTTTTCCGAAGCTTTATTTCAACCCGTACTCCAGTCTTTATATTTCCACGCTACCAGATTAGAAACTCGCACAGTCTTCCAACATCCCGTCTGAGTTGAGCTAAGTGCATAGTGCGAGAGTACAAATTAATTCCCTATTCCAGAGTTATACCAGAATGAAGAGACCAGGTTAGACACTAAGAGTCAAACGCTACACATTGTCATGTGGAACTCAAAGAATTAAGTCAAAGACCTGAAGCTTCTAAAATCCTACTCTCGATGAAGTTCCTCTGAGAATTAGGTGGATTAAGGTCCAACTAAGCTTCATTCTTCAATTTTATTCCAGACATAGTTTAAATATCAATACTATCCTGAAAATTGCACATGCAATTGCAAAATATGAACAATGCAGAGAATTTTTTTTGAAAAGAAATGATGCACATGTGAAAAGAACATATTTTTAAACAATTTTCTAATTTTGAACTTTTTATGGAATTTTGGAGGAAAAATGCAGTTGTGAAAGAAAGGTTTTTTTTAATTATGAAAATTTTTATAGATTTTTGGTTTTGTAGTTTTTTTTAGGAAAAAGGGTTAGTAAAAAAAGTACAAGTATATACAAGACTTTTTTTTGTTTTTTTTTGTTTTGTTTTGTGTTTTTTTGTGTGCGTTTGTTTTTTTTGTGTTTTTTTCTTTTTTATTGATTTTTTTTGTTTTTGTTTTTATTTTGTTTTTTTTGTTGTTTTTTTACACATGTGGATTTTACAAAACTATACACATAACCCCCCAAATAAACGTATTTAAAAGTACGAGTTATGTCTAAAGTATATATACAATATATACGACACCCCCTTATACTTAGCTCGAACTATGTCCTCAGAGAGATCAGAGAGTGAAAAAGGAAGACATAACTCGTGCTAAGTATAGAAAAGTGAAAAGATTCCTATGCTACAACGACTCAAAGAAAAGATAAAAAGAAGAGAAGTTGGTGATCCCCCCCATACTTAGGATCAAGTAATCCTAAGTATAGTAGAGTGTACAAAAGAGGAAAACCGATGACGAGAATGTACAGACTCAAAAAAATAAAAAGACACGATATGAACAACATCACCCCCCTATACTTAGGGTAGAGTATCACTAAGTATAGGTAACAACAAGAGTGATGAACAGGACGAATATGAACAACACAAATCATTCACCTCTCTATACTTAGGATAAAGCACATCCTAAGTATAGCATATATACACACACGAAAAAGGGGTGAATGATAAAACAGGAAAAGAAAGAGTGAAACGAAAGGATATACAAGAGGAGTGGATGTACAAAGGTCAAGAAGGTCGAAGCGAACCTTCTTGCGGGACCGTTGAGGTATGGATTTGACAAGATGTAGGTCGATATTGGGATCATCATTAGACATAAACTGAGTAGGATCAACCAAGAATGTATCCTCAGCGGTTTCAGATTGTGCAGGCCTAAACCGGTTATTGGAAGTAGTGTGGTCATGTCCTGCTTGGGAAGTCTCGCAAACATCAAAGTAAAATGGCTCGAAATCATTATCAGAAAAAGTAGGATCAATTTCAGCCTGGCGAGCCTCTACCGGATCATCATCTTTATCAAAAGGTCCAAATTCCTTTATAAAAGCAATCAAATCAAATTGGGCCTGATCGGTCTCATCTGAATCAGGGTGAATAGGAACGGACTCATCAGTGAAAGTAGTCGAATCATGTCCGTCATGTCTAGTCTCAGAGTCTGCCTTCCGCTCTAAGGTGTCTATTGTGTAAATCCCGCAGATATCATCAATGCATCGCCACATACCAGAAGGGGGAACTCCAAGGTCTATTCTTTCCGAGTCTTCCTCCTTGAAGAAGAATTACGGGGTTTCATTATCATCCAACATATAATAAGAATCTCTGATATTATCATAGAGGTCAAATCCCTTGGGGTTGGCTAACACGGGCGGGCTCTCATGGGATGCAGGTCTCTGGTCAGTAATGGGTGTAGTGATCAACACATCGCTCCTATATCAGAACGGAAGCAAATCTCTCCTTTACCATAATCAATAACGGCTCCCGCAGAGGCGAGAAAAGGTCGTCCCAAGATGATTGGAGGGTGCTCCACAGAGGTGGAGGTCTCCATGGGCATTACAACAAAATCCGAAGTGAAATTCATGCCATGAATAAGAATGACAGCGTTTTCTAGCAATACCCTTCGGCCTCTTGATAAATCCATCAGCAAATTGAACTATCATCCTGGTTTTCTTAAGAGGCCCAAGATGAAGAGATTGTACCATAGAGAAGGGTATTATATTGATTGATGAACCGCCGTCAAGGAGAGTGTTATCACAAGAATAGTCAGATATAGAGCAACTCACATGAGGTGTGGTAGTGTTCCCTTTCTTAAAATATAGACGGTGAGAGATGGCGTAGGCAGTGGCCATGGTCAAGATGTGACGCTCAGATCTTCTCCTTCGCTTTCTCTTCTTGTGTTGGGGAGTATATAAATCTGTCATGGCCTGTTGAAGTGGGGCTTTAATGATCTCATGAAGGGTGGCCACCACTTCGGGTTCAGTCAATATTTTTTTTGAATTTTTGCACCTCATCCATACAAGGGAGGAGGTCGGAGTCAGCATTTACACGAGGATTGCTAAGAGCAGTCTGTATAATGGAATCCTCGGGGTCAAGGTTGGGACATGATGTGAACAGATGTGTGGGTAAATGATCGGGCATTTGGGTCCTCTTCACACAAAATGAATCAATAATGTGTCTCCCAGAATCTTTTTTGATTTTTAAAGTTTCTTATTTTTTTGTATTTTGGGCGATTGCAAGCTCTCATGATTATCCTCAAGTTAATCCATATCCTCAAGTAGTGGAGCAGCGTTCTGGCTCGTATTTATGTTAAATAGAATGCTAATCCTCGAATTCATATGCTCCATCATCTGGTTCAGTGTCTCAAGTGTGGAAATCATGAAAGGTGACTCCAAAATCCCAGGATCGGGTGGGTTGAATGAGGGTAGGTGAAAATCAAAGTCCTTCGATTCCTGAAATAATGGGTTAGGCGAATGCACAAAAATCAGGAGGAAAGTCCTCCTGGAAAAATGAAAGTGGATCGTCTGGAGAGTGCGAGGTATCCGCGAAGATCGGATTAAAATAACTCCAGTCGATCATTTTCGAAACAAAAGATGGGAGCGGGAGAGCAAGAGGGTCAAGTCAAAAGATATGGAGAAAAAGGCGCAAATGCACAGAAGGATCTAACAAGCATACAAGCAATCAAACGCAATACAAACCCCCAGTTCACCAACTCAACTCAAAGTGAAGGCCGTGAAGGTTCGGTCAGTTATCTTGTCAATTTTAGAGTTTGGTGAGAATACAATATATCAGAACGGTTAGAAGCGAGCTATTAGAAATCCAATGCTCTCAGGAGATTGGCCTAATCTCAAAGTTAGATCCTTCCCAGCCAGTATAAATTGCGGACCGTTTACCGACTACCCGATAAATTCAATCTGTTAAGGACGTCACGGGCCGCTTTACCGGCTACCGGAGAGATCCTCACTGTAGAACGACTAACCCAAAATAGTAGTCTGAAAAGAGTTCGGGTGTGGCTCTATCATAGTGTACGGGTCGCTCTCTCGCTCAAGAAAACCAAACAATGAGGGGGTTACTCTCCCCAAAACAATGATTTTTCCTTGTATTTTTTAGGGTCGAGTTTTCTTTAGCAGTCTCGGTTTTAGCAGTTATCACTTGGTTAAAATATTTTCAAAGAATCGCCTACCGAGTGTCCAATTCCCTTTTTAACTTAGGTGAATGAAAACAAGGAAGGAAATCAGAAATACCAATGCGCGATTGAAAGCAATGATGCATGCAGGGGTTAGAGATGCGTACCTTGTCTCCAGCACTCTACATGCAAGTGATCCACGCAGAATTGAAATAAACTATCTTATATGCAAATGCAAGTGAACCGTCCTATATGATAGCTTCTATTAACGGGCAAGAACAAGTTAATTTGACTAAGTCCAAATTACGCTCTACTCTATAGGTACAGAAATTTCTTGTTTAGGGTGTTTGAACCTAATTAATTACCTGGCTCAAGCAAATTAATTAAAGAAATCAAGAGGTAGCTCACGAAATCCACGGGAAACAAAGAAAAATAAAGGCGATGAAAACAAAACCGGTGAGGTCCCCCAAGTGCACCGACACTTGGCGAAACAGACCCCGCAACAAATGAATGTCCTTTTACAGAGTTCAAATGGTAGAAAAGAAAAAATAACTCTCTCTCTCTTTTAAAATTTTTTTCGTCTCCTTCACTTCTTCTTTTTCTCTTCTCACGCTATCCTCCGGCTTGGTGAAGAATCAAGCCGCCTCCACGTTGCTTGGGTGCTTCGGCTCTCCTAGGATCGCCTCCTTCGCTCCGCGGGCCCTCGCAAGAAAAAGAAAAGAAAATGTATAAGAAAAACAATTATCAAATATGAGAAAAGGAAAAAAAATGAAATGAATGCAGTGGATATAAACAATGAAGTGAATGGAAAATTTATACAACCAAGAATAGCAGGTCAAAAGAGAAACCTAACTACCATCGCCGTGCCTCCCCGGCAACGGCGCCATTTTGTTGAGACGAAAATTTGGGGTTTTTGAATTTTTTATTCTATATCTCCGGCAACAGCGCCATTTTGTTGAGCACGAAATCTCGAGGGGATCGGATAATTAATGGTAAATATGTCGGTCGTTGCTATCCCCAAAAACCCGTGACAAACAAACAAACTTTTTTTTTAATTTTTGCTACTTATTAACCTGTATAGCGGAAAGGGTCGAACTCAGGGAGGCTACAATTCCCGAGGGTTATTTAGTTAATCAAAGATCAATTAAGAGAAAACAAGAATCTCAAAGGACAAATATCCTTGGTTTTGGGATTTTTTATTTATTTTTTTATTTTTTCTTTTTAATTTTTTATATTTTCTGATTTTCAATTTTGTAGTGATTTTGATTTTTTTTCAATTTTTTTATTTTTCAAACATAACACGAAGCAATATTCACAAGATCAAAAATACGCACAACAACTATTTTTGTAATTTTTAAATTAATCAAAAGACTCGGAAAAATCGAAAGAAAATATTTTTTGGTTTTAAAAGTTTTGAAATAATTTTGAGAATTTTTGTGGAATTTTCAGATGTTCTTGTATTTTTCTAAAAATGAAACAGTGAGAAAATGCAAAATTGTGCATAGCCTGGAGTAATTTGCAACTTAAAAATATTTTAAGTACCCAAAACTCCTGACAATTATTTTTAAGACAAACTAGAAGCAATTATCCATAAACAGAAACTGAAATCACAATTTTTGGATTTTGTAGAATTTTCTGTGATTTTTATAAAATTTTTGATGTTTTTCAATTTTTTTGGGTTTTATAAAGAATCAATGCATGAAATTTGGTCAAAAATTAAAAGAAAATGAAATAAAACTACTCTAATTTTTTTTGGAATTTTCGGAGTTATTTTCGAATTTTCATGAATTTTTTAATTTCAAACATGGAAAAATGACATGTTTTTGATTTAATAATAATAATAAATGAAATTAAATGCAATGAATAATTTATTCTAGGAAGATAATCACATCAGGAGCATAGCATACTTTTTGCAAAATTTTTGGACTAATAAAAACTTTTATTTCAATAGAATAATCATGCAAATTTAGGAGTCAGAAAAACAACAGGGACTAAAACGCAAAGATTCAATGTTTCTGCATTAAATAAATAACAAAAATAAAGTGTGAAGAGGAAAACACAATTTACCCATGAAATGTGTGCAAAGCACGTGACTTGAGGAGGCGGGGACGTTTCTGCAAATCTGAAAATGTCTGGGGACTCAGATGTAATTCGCCCAAGTTAAGTGCAAGGGCGCATTTGTACTTTTAAAAACCTCTGAGGGCTTGATTGTAGTTTCGCACAGAATTATTTTTTAATTGAAGCTAGGGCTTTGTTTCTCTGTTCTTCGTTCAAAAGCTCAAGAGCCAAAGGGGCTGGCCGCCGCCCCCTTCAAAGGAGGAGGAGCTCGAAGATCGGCGTTGCCGCGCAGGGCGGCCGAGGGGCGGGCGATCACAGGGGCGCCTGGCGGCGCAGATGGCGCGGGCGATTCGACGAAGGGGGTTGCACCGTGTACGGAGTCGCGCGGGGCTGGAGGAGGAGCCGCGTAGAGGGGGTCGCGGCACGCGGTCCGAGAACGGCGGGGCGCGGAGGGCTGTGGCACTGGGGCTCCGCTGGGCGGCACCAACGGGCGGAGAGCGCCCAGCGCGGGCAAGGGGCTGCGGGCCGGAGAGGGTGGTGGCCCGCCGGGGCGCCGTTGGCGACGCGTACGCTGGAAAGGAGCGCGGAGGATCTGAGGCGTCAGCGATCGGAGCTTCGGTGGTGCGCCGCCAGCAAGGGGGCGGGCGATCGGCGGTGCTGAAGGTGAGGGACGTCGTAGCCGGCGGAGCGGCTGGACTGCTGGAGGCGCGGCCGATGGTGGAGGGACACAGCCCCTAGCAGCGGAGAAGGAAGGGGCGGCGCCTGGAGGGCGTGTCCCCCGTTTTTTTGTTTTAATTTTTTTATTTTTTTAATTTGTAAAGCAGAATGTAAACAGTAATAAAAAAATCCCTTTTTTGCAAATCCGAAAAACAAGAATTTAAAAAAAGGATATAGAATTTTTTTATTAGTATTTTTTATTTTTATTTTTTTGTTGTTTTTTATGATCGTGGAACACAAACGTTAGAGAAAACGAAACAATTTTTTTATTTATTTACAAATCGGAAAAATGAACGAGTGTCCGGCGGACTTGAGATTCGAATCCGCTCTCCGACCACCATACGCGGCCGAAGTTGAGAGATCGTGGACGATAGAATTAGAACGTGGAGATCGAGAAAGTGAGATGAAAAATCGAGTCGGTGGCGGAATAAATCGTGGGTGATGATTCTTTGATCTAGATGAAGAAAATTGACAACGACAACACAAAAAGAAAAAAAGTACGAAAAATAAGACTACGATTAATCTACGATAAAGATAAGAAGAAAAATGTGGATCTCACCTTAGGAGCGGAAAAGAACCGTGATCGCCTCGACAAGGCCTACTCGCTGTCACCGGACGGCTTGCAGACTAGGCAACTTTCTCAACGAAATTTTCTCTCGGAGATCGGGCTCCTCTCTAAAGATTGATCAAGTTGAAATGAGGGAGAAGGAGCCATATAAATAGAAAAGATAGAATGAAATTTAAATTTTTGAATTTTTTGGATAAAGAGAGATGAAATTTAAAATGAATTTTTGAATTTTTTTGGATAAAAAGAGATGAAAAATGAATTTTTTTTGTGAAAGAGATAAGAGAGATGAAAAGAGACAAAATTATCTGATTTTTTTGAATTTTCGTCACTTTATTTCTTTGAATTAAAAAATGTTATCTTTTTTATTTTTTTATGGTGGTTAATTAAAAATAGCAACTATATATATATACTATATATATATATGATATTATATATAAGGGTAAATAAGGAAATTAGCCATTTTGTTTTAAGAATTTTTTAATTTTTTAATTTTTATTTTTATTTTAAATAATTAGTGAAAATAATTTACAAATATATACAAATACAATATGCACAAAATACATGGGAAAATTACACAAACCACCCCAAAAAACCGACTTTTCAAACGTAACTTCAAAAATTATGAAAATATAGCCATTTTAAAGATAATTTAATTTCTAATCCAATGGAAGTGAGATTGATCCAATTTGAGCTCATATGGAGCTGGAATTGATCTTTCAATTAGTGCTAAGTAGCTTTTTTTCCAAGTGTGGCTACTTTTATTCTGTACATGATTTAACTGTGCAATTATTTTTATTAATTAGGACACATTTTTATTTACAATTTTGGTTTAGAAAGTTATTTGATTTGAGGTCATTTAAGGCACAATAAATTAGTGTTAGTTTTATACAGATATACACAAAACAAGTGAGAAGTATTTACAACAACACACACATTTTTTTGATTTTCTGCTTAAGGACCCTTATCTCCCCCTACTTTATTCCTGGTCGATCAGGTCAAGACTTGACCTTCTCTCGGGGTTCGGGTCAGCCTGTATACAGTCTTCCTTTTTTATTTATTTTTTTATTTATTTTCTTTTCTTTATTTTTCCTTTCTTTCTTTATTTATTTATTTTAGATTAAAATTAGCAAGAAGTGTACAATATTTACACACAGATGCAAGTTAGTAAGAATATGGAGTTAGTGTTTTATGCAGGTGTTTTATAAGGGATTTTAAGCTAAAATAAATGAATAAAGATGACGAATCGCATATTCATCAGTTATGTTTCGTCATCTTTGTGTATGGGAGTTGTAGTAATCACATCTTCCTGTATAAATGTAACTTCTTATGGAATGAATCCAACCATTGATTTACCTTTCACGCTTAACAGAATTTGTTGCTTGAACTTTGGTTGTCATGGACGCGAACTATGATCGAGATGGCTCAAATCAAATTGCATCTGCCGGTAGGTGATGTGGTCGTCGAATCATAAGAACAATTTATTTGCCATGATCTAAATACCAATTGGTGCAGTCGAGAAAATCGGAGAAGAGTGAGAGGCGAGAAGATCGTGGCGTGCTTCGCGAGATGAGAGACGGTCGAGGTGGAGAGGAGAAACCCTAGAAATTGGAAGAAAGAGGGATAATGCTTGAGGCTCTCTCCAAACCAAACTCTCAACTTTTAATTCATAACATAATATGTACTTACAATATGGACTACTGCCCCTTTCTACAGAGAGGGGGAGGGGTAGAAAAATAGAAATCGAATAAAATTTGAAACTGAAATAATCCTAATCGACTTTAGTTGACTCACGAACTAATTTAATATACCATAAAGTTTGAGATTATAATCAGCCTCAATTTATTTAATGGTGATAAAATAAACGATTAATTTAAAAATGCTGATTAAAGACAGGAATCCCTTATTTCGGAAAATCGTTGAATCTGCAATTGCTTCAATTCAATTCGACCCATCAAATTGGGAATTATTACCTCAAATTGCTGAGATTGGCAGCCAAATTATTAGAGCTCTGGAAATATCTGATGGGGTACAACAGGATGATTTGGGAAGAATGGCGCAGCAGAAGAGTTCGGGTGCAGGAGGAGATCTGCAGGGTGGATAGGTTGGAGGATGAATATGAGTTGATGGTGGAGCAGATTGAGGAGAGGACCAGGAACCTCCATGAGATTCACTTGGAGGACAAAAAGGTGATGGAGTGGCGGTAGAGGTCCTGGCAACGTTGGCTTAAGTTGGGAGATGCTAACACATACTTCTTTCACTTCGTGGCTAGTGGTAGGAGGCATAGGAATTTCATACATGATACAAATATGTGGTGAGTGGGAGGTAGAACTGGCACTTCATTCTCGTTTTCATGCTTTTAGAAAGAGGGCTAGTCGCGCAAGTTGGGGTTGGGGTGGGAAAAGAGTTAAGGGAATTTCATAATCTCGAATTGACACTTCAGTGGTTCCTTTCACGAAGAACAATAAGGCAGTGTTTGAGCTAAATGCTTACGGAACTCTGGACCCTGATGGGTTCCCGGTGTCTTTTATAGGGAATTTTGGGATGTGCTCAAGGATGATATCCTAGAGATGTTGCATGAATTCATGAGGGACAATATGGGGTTTGAGTGGCTGAATAAGGTACTTCTATTTCTACTACTAAAACGGGAGAAATCTGGCAGCGTAGAAGATTACAAACCGATTACCCTTTCTAATGCAGTCTACCTTGTCATTGCCAAAGTTCTTCCTAACCACTTACGTAGTGTTCTGAATGATATCATTTTTCCTGAGCAGAACCCATATATGTTGTTCCCTTGTTTCATGTAAGTCGTCACATTCTACAAAATACAAGAGATCTTAACGAGAAAGATATTTTTTTTGGAACTCGAAATTTTTGGAGAATCGAACTTTAGGAAATAATAATGTTATTATATGACACAATTTGATGGTAGGGAATAGGAATGGGACATGGAGTCTAACGGGGAAAGATAGTGTTGGACTGAACGAGAAATCAAGGCAAAGGATTGCTTTGAAAAGTTGACTTCTCAAAGGCATATGATTGTATTGACTGGCGATTCCTCTGTACCTCGTTACAAACACAGTGATTTTCTTGACATTTGGATCTCATGGATCAAGCAATGCATTATGACAGCATCATACACTATACTAGCTGCCAGGGGTGCACTCTGGCCCCTCTTCTCTTCGTGATCGTAGTTGATGCTTTGGCAGTTTTGATGAGATTGGCCACGAATGATGGATGGTGTTCAGGATACCATAATGGTGATTTCTTGATCCCTTTTCTGCATTACATTGATGATGCGATGATCTTCCAGGGAGGGGCAAATCAATCAGGCCTTCGTCTTCATCGAGAGAAGTCGGTTGTCGTGCCTTTTAGGCTCTCTTACACGGAGATACAAGAGGCTAGAGCAGCTTTACGATGCCCAATAGGAAACCTTCATATCATATATTTGGGGCTTCCCCTGGTTACAAGAAGAACTAAAGCATCAGAATTGAGGCTAGTTTTGGAAAGGTTGAGGAGCAAGATAGCGGGTTGGAAGGTGACGACATTATCTAAGAGGTAAGAAAATTATTGTTGCTTAAACACGTGTTATTAGTTATTCGCATCTTCTTCTACTCTACTAGATTACTTTTAATGGGGGTGTCTACGAGTATTGAGGCGTTGATGAGGAGGTTCTTTTGAACGGACAAGTCCTTCGTTATTGCTTACGTCAACTTGCGGTTCACCTCCCCTTATCAAGAGTTCTATTGTCTTTACATTAAGTGTGTGAAAACAATGTCTTAACATGTTGGGGTCACAAGTCGCAACTCTCCATGGTTATCGGTCGGGACTGTGCCCGCCGAACTAAAAAAAGTCATAAGTCAAAGACATGTGAATCCTTAGGACTCCCGTGGCACCCCCGCAACTACCTTTCCAAGTCGGAGATCACCTCACCTGACAGCGACCCCCATCGTCTGAGAGGAAGAAGAAGGGCGCTCAATCGGTAGTTTGGTTCAAGGGGTTGATCTTGTTTGATACTTGTCTTATAGCCGGCTATAAGCAAACCACTCCTGAGGAAGTCCTCCACGTCCATCATCCCAAGCAGTGTCAGAAAGTCGGCTCAGGTGGCTACATAAGCGGCCATGGACCCTGTAGCGCACCGCATAAGACATATGGGTTGGTTATGCGGTCTGGGCGCATA
This sequence comes from Ottelia alismoides, assembly GCA_037367405.1. Lineage (NCBI taxonomy): Eukaryota > Viridiplantae > Streptophyta > Magnoliopsida > Alismatales > Hydrocharitaceae > Ottelia > Ottelia alismoides. The sequence goes on along the minus strand of JAZKJV010000711.1, from coordinate 943,282 downwards.
CTCGGTTTGAGTAAACCGCATATGTGGTCGCATATGTAATAGGGCTTGTTGAGGTGTTGTAGCCTCTAACCCAACCATACCTGACCCGATAACCCTAATTTACCCACCTAATAACCCCAACCATATCCACCCTCCCCCACTCGACGCTTCGAAGCCCCATCAGAAGCCCTAGCCCACCCTCTATGCTACGAAGCGAAGCCTTAACGCGCGCTTTTCCGCCTCCGCCTCCGGTGTGCGCCACCAACAGGTGCTCCTCCGCCTCCAGTGTGCTCCGCCAACTGGTACTCCTTCGCCCAAGTGTGCTCCTCCGCTAACAAGGGCTCCTCCACCTAGGGTGTACTCCTCTGCTAACAAGTAGGTTTTTTTTTACAAAAAGACCATGCTACATGGTAAAAATCTATGGATATTATCTAATGATTTAATAAAATTCAAGTACTTTCTAAACCCAGGATGGACTATGGTTTAATATATGATTTAAGTACTTTCTGGTGCGAGTATTGATCTAATTTTAACTATATTGATCTGATTTCAACTAAGTTTATTTCATTTATTGTTGTTGTTATTTTTTTCTGGGATCATCACCTCAGCTTCTAACTATTATCCACTTCAATGCTTATGTTTGGCCGCTTTAGGAAATTCAGACCCACGCTAATTATGCATTATAGTGTAAGAGCATCCAGGACAGTTCGTTCGTTCTCCATTTAGGGTTGCATCAAGTGGTTATAGTCCTTTGTTTCCAGTTTTATTAGTTCTAAACAAATCACAAAAAATCCGCAACAATTTATTCATCGTCACTTTTAATTTGTCATTTTTTTCCTATTTAATTGGTTGAAATCACATTGTACAAAAAAGTCTTCACTTCATATTTCTTCCATGTTGTATTTTTTGAAACATAAATATCTGATGTTTGAATTTGTTATTATATTTTTAATTATTTTTATATTAAAATAATAGAAACCGCATAATCCGCATATACTTCCGCATGTCCGCTTACTCGCTTCAGATCGCCTGACCTAATGAATACCGCATACCGACTTTTTGAACCTTGATCCTAAGAGTAGATAGGCTCTCCAACGTCAAGCAAGAGAAAGGACAGATAAATCTTATTGATTGGGAAACAATTACGAGATCAACGAAAAATGGAGGTTTGGGCATTCTAGAGGTGGAGTGCATTAATAAGGCTCCTCTTTGAAGTGGGTGCTATGGTTGTGGGGCAGTTCGGATGACCTTGTATGTTGTTTGTTAAAAAAAGGATAAAATACGATATCTAGGGTTGGCGGTTAGCAACATATGCACACCATCTTCCCACTGACCGGAAATAAGAAAGATTATCCCGAAGATAACACAAGTAGTGCGACCAGTTTTGGGCAGTGGCGAGGCGTTTCGCTTTTGGTTGGATGATTGGACAAGTAATGGCATGCTTTGCGATCGTTACCCTTGGGTTTCCGCTCTTGCAAAGGACCAGAATGTGCTAGTGCACCAGGTGTGGATGCAGGGCACTTGGTGTCTATCTTTCACGATGGAGTTTACGAAGCGAAGAGTGGAAGATTTTTGGGATTTTTACCCGGCAGACCCTATAATCTTTCTCAATTACCTCTACGACCTTTGAAACATCGTAACTCCTCCCTCACCCTCGTAAACTTGTTAACCTTTACCCTACAGACCATGTGGTTAACCCCCATCCATTTCACCGTTAGAACTAACCAAATTCTGTTATCTTCATTTACATAATACCCATTTTAGTTATCAAATTTACTACAGGTGCCACTCCCCCGGCCACCCCTGCGACCCCCCCTCCCCCGCCGCCACTCATCCGTCCGAACGAAGCCACCACCCTGAAGCTCGCCGCCGAAGCCCCCCTGCCGGTTGAAGTCCCTCCTCCATTGCGAAGCTCCCGCGCCTCACCTGCGAACACCCCCGACCCCAGCCCTCTGCCTCCCCTGCGAACTGGAAGCCTCCTCCAGGACGAAGCCCCCTCCCCCGCGCGACCCCCAGCCCTCCGCCTCTTTGTGCGAACTGGGAGCCCCCTCCCCGTGCGAACTGGAAGTTGCCCCCCCTCCCCGCGACCCCAGCCCTCTGCTTCCTGCGAACTGGACGGAGCATCGCCCCCCACCCCCGCGCGATCCGACGACTCCCAGCCCTCCGCCTCTTTGTGCGAACTGGAAGTTGCCCCCCCCCCGACCCGGCGACCCCAGTCCTCCGCTTCTCCTGCGAACTGGAAGCCCTCCCCCCTAGGACGAGCACCACCCCCCACCATCGCACGACCCGGCGACCCCCAGCCCTCCGCCTCCTCGTGCGAACTGGAAGCCCCCTGGCCCGGCGACCCCATCCCTCCTCCTCCTCCTCTGCGAACTGGAAGCCCACCCCCAGTACGAGCACCCCCCCTCCGGTTTAGGTCGAGCGTCGCCCACCCACTTTCTCCGGTCCAGGTCCTGCATCGTGGGAGGGGAAGCTGTCAGAGGGTGGATTATTTTTTCCTTGTTTAATTCTAGCCGTCCGATCGTGGATTGGTTAGATTAACTCGTTTTTAACCCAAGGAAGTTAACTCTAGATGTTTCAATTTAACGGTTGGATTCGTGGGGTAAGACGGAGCAAGTTTACGGGGGTGAGGGAGGAATTACAATGTTTCAAAGGTCGTAGAGGTAATTGACAAAGATTATAGGGTCTGCCGGGTAAAAATCCCAAGATTTTTTGGCCAAGCACAGTGACTTGGCAGACATTGAGGGTACAAGATGATCTAAGACATGATCTCAAAATTAATGTAAAATTCAGCAAAGAATCAAGGTATTCCTATGGCTCGTCAAACATGAACGCTTGCATATGAAATTGCAATACGATAAGATCCTTCTTGTGAGAGACTTGGTGTGTGAGAGGTGTCGGAAGAAGGATGAGGATATGAACCATCTTTTCTTCAGCAGCAGGTATTCGGCATTAGTATGGAAAATGGTGAAGATTCCATGGTTGATTGCAGACAACGATGTATCTTTCTAAAGTTCCATTAGGGCAACTCGCATGAAGACAGCCCCTTTATGTTCGCACTTCTATGGGGCATTTTCTATGATATATTGTAGGGCCCTTTGTTCGGCATGGACTTATAAAAGTTAAGCCTACATCTTTAAATATAACTTTTTGTGATGGGTCCCAACTCGGGACTTTGTCTTTTTCTTCAAAAACAATCTTCAGCTCGATTCCTTCATCATTGCTTCCATCAAATGTACAATCCATATATTCAACCTTAGCCCTACTTACATGAAATCCTTTAGTCTCTAAAGCATGTCTCCAAACCCCAAGCTTCTCATTTACTCCACCTCCAGTCTCATCAATCAACACAATGTCATTGACAAACAACGTACATCAAGGTATCTCATCCTTAATGTGTTTAGTCAACTTCCCCATAATCAAAGTAAAAAGGAATGGACTCAAAGTTGAACCTTGATGCATACCGATGTTGATGTCAAAATACTAACAGTAGCAGCATCAAACAAAAATATAGTTGGAAAAGAAGGCAGGGAGATTGAGGCTACATATGCTACACTCACCCCACCTCCCATGCTGACCTTCAATGTGGCTAAAGAGGCGGGAAAATAACATATAGTTCCCATAGACCAGGCAGCCCAACATCATCCGAACGCCCACACTCAACAATTCAAAGGATGAGGAAGAGATGGTATCTTTTTATATGCAAAAGCAATGTAATATTCAAAGAACAGTTTTTTTATATTGAATTTGATGTTATGTACATATATATGTAGATTGCTTCTTATTTCGTTTCACCTAGTTTGTATGATAAAGATTTGTTCATTTTTTTGCAATGAAACGATTGGAAGAATGGTCCCTTGGTTCCTCCTTGATCGCTTGCTTATAATATTGTTAGTGGGATATTAATAGACGTAATGTGGTTATTGCTTGTAGGGGGTTTTTTTGCAGATAGCAGCTAAAAATGCATCTTCGAGATGCACTATACATAACCTATCGTTTACGTGATATAGAAATCGCAACCTGCACTACAGTGCAACTATAAAATGTTTTATACATATCACATGACAAAGCTGCAATACAGGTACAATATTGAGAGGGAACAAATTATTTAACCCAGACAGGGATTTTTTCCCCTAGGATTACTTAGTATAAAATCCCAAATACGGTGCACTAGTAAAAGAAAGATAGCAATTTGGCATAAGATTTTGGAGCTTATGTATCATAGATTAGATTGGTTACGACATTCTTCTAAGGACCATTTAATACGTTATATTGAATCTAGCCGTTTGTACAAAGTGGGCACCGCATGACGCATGATGGCAGCATGGCATTAAAATATGTTTTTACTCATTGCATCCCTGCTTCTGGTATTACCATGGGGATTGTTACATCACAATCACATGAGGATTTTGTTCTCTTTGAGTATGCTAATTACTTCACAGCATTACATATTTTCCGACATTAAAAATTATCTGCAATAAAGAACCACCAAATTGTTTATAATTAAGAAGCATATACCTCCCCATTCATCTCGTAAGCAAGTAATACATCAGCTTCAGGATTCGTAGCATCCAACAATGGAATAGATGCCTTGTAGGGACCCCCTTTTTCCTCCTATTAAGTAATCAATCAGAGTTATAAACACACTTCAGGAAAGTACATTAAAACAATTGCTCTGACAAGAGGATGAAACTTACTTTGCAAACATCTACACTAACAAACTCTACATGCTTCCCTCCAAGTGATGTGGTTGCCGATAGTTCAGAGATACCAGCAAGCTTAAGGACATCAGACAATTTGGCACCTCCCCATATTGCTAACAAGGAGAACAAAAATAAGAAGGAGATGGCATAAGATATGTGTATTATGAACCTTGGATCTATCTGCAGGAGAAGGACCAACAGTTTAGCTATTTGATTTTCTATCAGATTGTCCAGTCTAAAATCAACAAGATATTGTCTTGTAGTTGACATTGGATGCCACTACATTCCTTAGCAGTTATTGTTGTTTTTGCTTTCACGATGAAGTTTTCACTGCAATCATCTTCATATTCGTAACACTTCGACCTCCACTTGTGAAAATTACAGCATATATAAACTTTATCTAGAGCTCTGTAAAATTCATATAGATTTATGTAAAAGAGTTGTGTATTTCACATTGTAATAAAGAGAAGACGAAATGCAGTGACCACACATAATATGTCATCGTCATTATCTAATGTGCTTTTCACTTTCTTGATATACATCATGGTGTGCACCGTTTTGGGTGTCCACACTTTTCTTTCTGGAAAAATCTTCATTATCTAATGTGGTAGTTTGTCTTACAAGCGAGAGCATAAAATTAAAAATCACTCTCTAGTTGTGGATTTGTAGAACAAGGATGGCCCTGAGCATTTAATTCATCCAGTCCAACTAGGCCAAGGCTTTTCTAAAAGAAACAAGCAACTTCGGCACTTTGTAATCCTTTAAACGTTACTTATAAAACCGAAACCACCAAGTAAATTTATAACATCATTCAAGCCCACCAACACGGCACATTAAATACCATTTTGATTCCGCATATGGCTGTTATTGCCTGCATTAGTGACCTTTTTTGAGCCGTTCGCTAATGCTATAAGTAACATATGTCATAAAGATTTCTTCTAGTGCATGAGTGGGTTCCTTATGACCTATTAACCAAGAATTGTATTGAATTCGCGAGGTAATCCAGGAATAGCCTTGCAACCAATAGTACATATACATTTATGTATTTTCCATTTGAAGGGCTTAGATCAAGGATATAGCATGTCATCATTATTGTTGATATGCATTAACCAGTTCAATCTTGGAAAATATGGCAATCCTCCCAATAAATGGTTTCCTAATTGATACATGAGACATGTATCCTTCGCATGGTGAATAGAGACTAAAGAGTTGTTGCATAAATTGCGTCAGAGTAAATTTAATAAAATGGGCATCCATCATTGTCAAAATGGTTGTTGGACGCATTTATTCAGTTTTGTATTTTTCTTATAATATATATACATATATTTTTCACATATATTCTCATATATGACTAGGACATTCTCAATACTAACACAACGACATAAAAGTAATTACTGATTTTCAACTAATATTAAGCATCTTGTTTACTTTAAATGAATTAGAATGTCGATCAACTGGTTGACCAATCGGGATGACTGCCCGGACCAACCAAGTGAGAGGGGTGATTAATGATCGAATAACCTTATTTTAGACCAATCACCCCTCTCTGAACCGCTTAGTCAGGCCAGTTAGTCAATCTAGTCAGTGACTTTAGCAAGCTGGTATAGACCCCCTATATTGGTAAAACTTGAGAAGAAATGACGAAGTCCGACTATTAGGTTGCTGATCTCAGGGAGTAAGGTATCATCCCGACCATCTTGAACTATATTAATTTATATTTTAATGCTTGTTTTTTAACTATAAATTATCATTTTCCACATGGTAAAAGAACATGTCAATTACGATAAATTTTTTGGTGTTATTCTTTCCCGAAGACCATGCAATGATTGCACATAGCAAGCTCAAAGTTTTGCATGAGGTGCAAGGTACATGTGTCACGCTCCTGCATGCAACACTGTAGTCATAAGATGACGTCATGCAAGGAGGTAACAATGTTGCGGCATGATGCATGCGGTCGCAAGAGGGATCAAGAGGCACATGTGGTGCTGATGAATGCATTGTGGAGGCATCGCAAGGGATTAGGCCATGTGGATTGAGAAGTGTAGAGGGAAAAGAATGATTTGATTAATGAGAGGCTCTAGGGTTCTCTTATATAGGGGAGTAACCTGTTGGGCAAATTACAAGAAGAATACAAAAGAAATAGAAAATAAGAAAACAATAAGAAAGATAACTAATATCTCAACACTCCCTCTCAAGTTGGAGTGTAGATATCGATCAGGCTCAGCTTGGAACAACATCTCTGATAAGGTCCTCTGGCTAGGGCTTTAGTAAGTGTTGAAAGGCATGAAATGAAAAAGTTGTATTCTACGAAGCCCTAGAGCTCTCTTATATAGGAGAAAAGCTCTAAGGGAAAATTACATCAAACAGACTGCAGAAATAGAACTATATAAAATAACGACACAGAAATATAAGTATCTCAACACTCCCCCTCAAGTTGGATCATATATATCTATCATGCTCAGCTTGGAACAGCAACGGTGAAAGGGACCCCTCGCAAGAGCTTTGGTAAACATGTCTGCAATCTGATCACCTGAAGCCACATGAGAAGTGAGAATAAACCCCTTCTGAATCAAATCACGGGTGTAATGATAGTTTACTTCAATGTGCTTTGTTCTTTCATGGAAGGCTGGATTATTAGCTATGAACAGAGCAGCTTGATTATCACATTGGAGGTGCATAGGAAGAGTCACCTCAGTAGTTAGGTCAGTCAGGACAAACTTGACCCACATCATTCCTGTGCTACCTTGGACCATAGCCCTATATTCTGATTCTGCACTTGATCTAGCTACAACAGTCTGTTTCTTACTCTTTCATGAAACCAATGAGCTACCAACAATCAAAGTGAAATCAGAAGCGAAATTCCTGTCCTTGGGGCACCCAGCATAATCTGCATCTACACATCCAGTAATTGTAAGAGATGTATCTCTTCGGAATAAAAGGCATGCACCTGGAGAAGACTTCAGTTATCTCAATATCATATTAACTGCATCCATGTGTACCTGCCTGGCTTGCTCCATAACTGGTTGACTCTGCTAACAGCAAATGATATATCAGACCTAGTAATAGTAACATACAACAGCTTCCCTACTAACTCTTTATACTGCCTCCTATCCGCCTCCTCAGAGTCATCATCATAAAGCCTAGCATTTGGATCCATTGGAGTAGTAGCAGGTATGTATCATGTCATGCATATCTTAGATAGAAGATCAGTGACATACTTCCTTTGTGTCATTACCATACCATGATGATTCCTAGCAAACTCCAAGCCAAGAAAGTAACGCAGCTTGCCAAGGACCTTGGTCACAAACTGTTGTCCAAGGACATCCTTAGATGCATGAATGCCCTATTCATCACTACCAGTAACAATAATGCCATCAACATAAACTAGAATACCAATGGCATCACTCTGGGTTCTCCTAACAAAGAGAGAGTGATCTGCAATAGATCTGACAAACCCCTTCTGCTCAATCAACTCTGAGAGCTTCTGAAACCAAGCTCTCAGACTCTGCTTAAGGCCATATATGGCCTTGTGAAGTATGCACACCATATTGGACTCCCCCTCAGCAGCAAACCCTGGTGGTTGTTGCATGTAAACTTCCTCCTGCAGGTCTCCATATAAGAACGCATTCTTGACATCTAATTAGATAAGTGGCCAATCATGTACCACAGAAACAGTAATAAGAATCCTCGGTGTAAAATGACGTGCTACTGGATAAAAAGTATCATGGTAATCCACCCCATAGGTTTGGGTGAACCCACGAGCAACCAATCTAGCCTTGTACATGTACACAATACCATCCACACGGTGTTTTACAATAAACACCCACTTACTGCCAACAACAGGGGCTCCTGTAGGAGCCTGTACAACAATCCACGTACCACGAGATCGTAAGGCGGCCACCTCCTCCTCCACCGCCAGACGCCACTCACTACTCTGCAGTGCCTCCTAATAGGACTGTGGAATCTCCACAGCCGACGGTCCCCACAATAAACCTTTGAAAATCCTTGAAGAGATGTTCCAAGGAAACATGGGAAGCAAAAGGATGTATAGTGCATGCACGCCTCTACTTTCGTAGAGCAATAGGTACATCAAGGTCCTCAGCACTCGCAGAAGGCATATCAACCAAGACATCCTGCACCTCAAGCTGCACACGCAAATCACCTATGCCATTAGAAGAACTCAAATGCTCAGAACATACCTTGGGCATGCTGGATGATGGAGGAGGCACATGAACACGGGGTCGACGCGAGTAAACTGCAGAAAGAAAGTAGGCGTGGTAGGTGGTGGAGGTGGTGGTGGTGGTGACAGTGGTGGAGAATGTGGTGGTGATGGTGACGATAGAGGAGAATGTGGTGGTGGTGGTGGTGACGATGGTGGTGTAGTGGAGATCGGAGGCAAAGGCATATAGACCTCTTCTCCATCCTCTGAAAGAATGAGATTGTCACCTGTAGGAGAAAAATACAAATGAACTCAAAGAAGATAACATTTGCACTAACATAGTACCTTCGTCGAACAGGGTCGAAGTAGCGATATCCCTTTTGGGTCTTGGAATACCCAACAAACACACTTGACAGCTTTAGAAGAGAGTCGTTCAAGACCAGGAGACATCTGATGAACAAAAGCCACTGAAACAAAAACACGAGGCGTACGTGAGAAAAGATCCGTCTCGGGAAATGCAATTAAGAATGGGATCTTTTCCCCTAGAATCGAAGAGGGTATACGATTTACCAGATAACAAGCAGTTAGAACCGTGTCCCCCCAGTACGAAAGAGGAGCACGGCTCTGAATCAAAAGAGTCCCGGTAACATCCAAAAGATGGTGATGTTTTCAATCAGACACCCCAATCTGTTGGGAAGTATATGCACAAGATGTCTAATGCACAATACTAGAGGATCTAAGGAATTGGGAAAGCTGAGTACTGCAAATTCTAATGCATTATCTGAATGTATGAACCAGACATTTGTTGAAAAGATATTCCTTATTTTATTAGTAAAGGACTGAATAACAGGACCAGTATTAGACTTGTTCTTAAGAAGAAAGGCCCAAGACAATCTCGAAAATTCATCAACTGCAACAATATAAAATATATGCCCCTTACGATATGGGACATGACTGGGACCCCAAATGTCAAAATGAATTAACTCAAACAGACTACGACTACTTCGATCTTGACGACTCTGGAATGTGGATTGATGATGGTTTCTAAGCTGGCAGGCCTCGCACTGAAAGGTAGAGCCAGGAGAAATCTGTGGAAGAACGTGACAAAGGTTTTGCAAAGGAAGATGACCAAATCAAAGATGCCACACATAGGCAGAGACAGATCCAGCGCGAAGAGAAGAGCCACCAGCATAAGGAGATTGTACCAGTCTAAAGAGACCTCCTTGCTCATGGCCAGATCCAATCACCCTGCCCGTAAGAGTGTCCTGAAACACAAGAGCAGAAGGATTAAATATGGCACGATAGTGTAAATCCTTGGTGATTTGACTATTTGATAATAAATTTATAAAAAAATCAGGAGCGTAAAGAACGTTCTGAAGCCGCATCGCAGGAGTTAACTGCACCTCCCCCTGACTAGTAATGGGAGAGTGTGTCCCATCTGTTATCACAACTAAACATCATGACTGAATCAGACTGTAAGTACTAAATTGTCCTTTGCCAGCACAGAGATGATGGGATGCTCCTAAATCCATAATTCACTCTGACAAATCTGCCTTGTAACAGCTAGTAAAAGCATAAAAACCTGAAGAGGATACTGATGTTGAGGCAGCTACCTTTGAGAATCCTGAAGAAGAGCTGGTTGACCCAGGAGTAAGCATAATCTCCCTGAATCGTGCCACAAGTTCATCAAATCTCTGATCTGAAGCACGTGATGGACTCCCAACCTGTTGAGTCTGCTCTGCAACACGGGCTAAAGCAGGAAACCCATGCTTAGAGTAGCATGTTTCCTCAGAATGGCCTAACTTGTGGCAATAGGTGCACGGCTGATGGGGTCGACCACCCCCTCCCTTGCCACGGTTAGGCCCCCCTCTACCACGATACAGTATTGGGCCTCCCCTACCACGAGATGGAGCCATGGCTGAAGATGTCTGAGACTGCGAGGTATCACCAGAGGATATAGAGAGCCTACTCAATCTGTGATATGCCTCCTCCATTGGAGATATGGCAGCATCACTAAGAATCTGGGCTCTAGCAGCATCGTACTTAGGATCAAGAGCCGCTAGAAAGGCCCTAGTCATCACAGAGTCTTAGAAAGCCTTGAGTTGTTCTAGCGTAGCAGTCAAAGGAGCGTAACCATGGAGCTTCTCAAACATACCCCTTAAAGAAGTGTAGAGGGTATGGAGGGGGCGACCATTCTATTTCGATGTGGAGATATCGTGATGAAGCTGCAGTAGCTTCGACTCATTCTTCATCGAAGAGTATATAGTGGCAAGAATGTCCCGCATAGCCTTTGCAGTTGGCTAACTCAGTATATCGTTAGCTATCCATGTTGACACAGTCCCAGATAGCCACGCACGTGCATAAGCATCATCAGCTTCCCATGAGGCATTTACCCCAGTCTTGTCACTAGGCTCATCCGTCATGAGGATGTGCTTCGTGCCATTGTATTGCACTAAACTCATGAACTACATGGTCCACAGTTCATAGTTTGTTCCATCCATCTTGACGATGGGAGCTAGACCTTTGAAGCCACCCAGGGATAAAACATCAGCTTTGTTGTCAGACATGATGACGTTAGAGTTATTATACTTATAATTATGTTTGTAACATGTTGGAGCATTTGTTGTATGCGTCCATTGTGTTGTAGCAGGGTAAATGGATCCTGGAGGAGATCGATATACCCCATCCAGTGTTTAGTCCCACATCGTCCAGTGGTGGGACTTGGAGGCTCTGGAGAGGCTATATAAAGAGCCCCAGACCTCCTGTAACAGTTGAGAAAAAGCAATGCTAAACATGCCCCTTTGAGGGCTTCTCCCGTGGTTTCATCCCGTTCCTCACGGAGTAGGGTTCCACGTAAAATCCCGTTCTTCTTTTCGTTCTTTATCATTTTATCCATGTTATTGCTTCCGCTTCCGATTTTCTAACATGGTATCAGAGCGGGTTCGATTCTCGTGGTTTTAAGTTCTTGATTTATTCGAGGTTTGATGTTATTCGAGATCTGTGAAGAGTTGCTTTTGTTTGGGTTTCACGAAACCCTATTTTCTGGAAATTCTATGTCGACATCTCATTCCAGTCTCTTCCTGCCACCGGAACCCTAGGCTATGGCCAAGGGTTCAGATCAGCCGCAACTACATCTCCAGATCAGAAGTGTCGAGAAGCAGCCCTAGCCGTGCAACCACCAGCGGTGATAGACCCACGGAGCCCTGGAAACCTCCTCGCGCCGCATCCCTGTCCTTATGCGCACCTACTTCCAGGCGTGCACCTCTGCTCTCCCCAGCATGCGGCGGCGCTGCTGTCCCAATGCGCAGACTTCAGCCGCGCTTCTCCAGGCGGCTCTCTCCTGCCGCAAGCCCTCCGATCACGCCAGCAGCCTGGCGCGCCTCCAGCAACCCCGCGCGCATCGCCCAGGCATCTCCCAGGCGGCATCTCGCACCGCTATCGCACACCTCCATCAAAAGCGCGGGTCGCGCAACTCCATCGGGGCGGCGTCGATTCTCGAGATCTCCTTCGCGCGCCTCTCCCAGCCACGACCAGGCGGAAGTCCTTCCCATCGCGCGGAGGCGCGAGCTCCAGGCCCTCGCGCAAGCCTCTCTTCCTCACGATCCAGATGCTCGGCGCCGCGGGACCTCCAGTAGATGCTCCTCTCCATCTTGGGGGCGACGAGATGAAACAGAGATCCCATTTTGGGGGGGGGGGGGGCGGCGGCATGTGAAAAAGGGTTCACAGGAACCCTAAAGCCCGAAGGGCTATATCTGTTTAAAAAAAATGTGTGGGCTATATTTTTGTAAAGAGAGAGAGGAGACATGTCTTGTAAAGCCCAAGTGGGCTGAGTATTTAAAAAAAGAAAAAAAGAAAAAAAAAGGGCGCGTACATTTGAAAAAGCCATATGCCGTAAAAAAAAGCCGCGTACAAAGAAAAGTCATACGCAATTTCAAAAAAAATGATGCAGAAGCCGTAAAAAAAAGAACGGCTTACAAAAAAAGTTGACGGCTTATAAAAAAAGCCGCAAAGTTCATGTTTTGTTTTCCCCGTTATGTTGTCTTCTCCCAACTTTGTCGATGTTCATCATCCGACAAGTATGGGAGAAAGAGGGAGTATATATATAGAGTCACAGGTCTTGTATTCCAGATCCAGAATCAGAGATACCAGTCTCCAGACCAACCAGTTGATCAGACTCTACAGTTCGGTTTCAGACTCGACGATTGTCTTCCGAGTCCTCAGTTTCAGACACGCACGAGTGCGCGGTCATTTTCAGATGAGCATATGTTGCCATCATCAGTTCGAGGTCCCCATCATTCTTGTTGTTGTTCGGCCAGAGTTTTCATGTGAGCCATAGGGACTCCAGAGCAGAGGACCATTCCCTTGAGGGCAAGGGTTTTCATGTGGTATCATAGGTACACCAGAGCAGTGCACCATTCTATGTGCCAGATGGGAAAGACCCAGTTCTCCGACGAGGAGACTATTTTCAGACTCCATTCTCCAGCAACTGTGGACTCCGACGAGGATTGCACAGCCACGGCCTTTTTCAGTCCGGTCCTTTTCAGAGATGGAGCAATTGTCCACATGTTGTGGCAGGCCAGAGTACTCCTACGAGTAGACTCATTACAGTTGCAGTGACTCTGACAGGCACAGTTCAGAGCACATGCTCTCCGACGAGGAGATTCAGCAGACTCACACTCCATCCCGTTCGTCCTCCTCACCTGCACGGCTTGAGAAGCAACGTCCTCGACTGCAGCAATGTGCGCGTTGGGTTGATATTGTCCGTAGTGTCTTGTAGCGTTGAGTTGAGTATCTTTCTGTTTGTCCAAGCTGAGCATTGCATGCTCCAGCTTGAGGGGGAGTGTTGGAGCATTTGTTGTATGCGCCCATTGTGTTGTAGCAAGGTAAATGGATCCTGGAGGAGATCCATTTACCCCATCCAGTGTTTAGTCCCACATCGTCTAGTGGTGGGACTTGGAGGCTCTAGAGAGGCTATATAAAGAGCCCCAGACCTCCTGTAACAGTTGAGAAAAAGCAATGCTAAACATGCCCCTTTGAGGGCTTCTCCCGTGGTTTCATCCCGCTCCTCACGGAGTAGGGTTCCACGTAAAATCCCGTTCTTCTTTTCGTTCTTTATCATTTTATCCATGTTATTGCTTCCGCTTCCGATTTTCTAACATAACCCTTAGGTGGTGTTTGGTTGGTGGGTTATCTAGGGGTGGATAACACGGTTTTGTGTTTGTGTGTTTGGTTGGTGGGTTAAGGGTTGGGAGGGTTTGTGTGATGTGATTGTATTGGAATTTGAAAAAGTTGGTAGTTATTATGATATGATTGTATTGAAATTTGAAAAAGTGAGTGGTTATTGTGATGTGATTGTATTGAAGTTTGAAATAGTGAGTAGAAGTTGAGTATTTTATGATTTTTAGATGATATGATGATATAATATATATTTTTTATGGGAAGGGAGTGGGCCCCATTAATGGGTTAAAAGTGGGGGTTTTGGGGGGGTTACCCACCCAAAGTAGGGGGTAACCCCCAACCGAACGGGGCCTTATAGTTCCGTAACTCTTAACCCTTCGGGTTCTGTAACCCCTCGGGGGTATTTATGTATTTTTCCTTTTGTGCTCTCTAAGGTTTTCTCTCTATATAAGAGACCCTAGCCCTATGGAATAGATATCTCATTCGTCTCTCTTCTCCACATGGTATCAAAGCAACGGCCCTAGATCGGGGTTCTGACCTAACATCCTCACCGCCACCTTCAAGCCTCGCAAAAGCTTGTGCGGCCCTCTTCCCCGAACTTGGGCCCCGCGCAAGGCCTTCCAATCGCCTCCAATGTAGCAGCTCGACCCTAAAGGAGCATCTCCAGCACCTACCAGTGTTGTTGGAACCACCTACAAAGGCTCGCTAGTACCGCCAGGAGGTCACAACCCTCTCGCTAGCGCTGCCCAGCACTTCTAGGAATCCAAATCTGTTGTTCGTTGAGGATTTTCCGCCCTTCTTCAAGGGAAAAAGTGAGTTCTAGGGCATTTTCTAGCCCTTTCATGCATCCTTAGTTGATCAATTGGAGCATTCTTCTACCGAGGCAAAGCCCTTAGCCACGAATATTATGGCACAAGGCACTACTATCAGACTCAAGGGCACATAAAATTTGCGTGTCTGGTCTCGATCTTTTATGGTGTTCATTGGTGGTCAGAGGAAACTTTACATTCTGACTAAAGATCCTTTAGATGAAAAGGATAAAGAGTACGACAACTGGTAGACAGACAACTACATTGTTATCAACTAGATGACCAACAGTGTTGAGGCTCGCATTGCCTCGAATCTTCTTTACAAAAATACATCTAAGGAAATATGGGAGGATCTCGAGCAAACAAACTCCGAGAAGAAGACGAAGTCACATCTTGCATACATTTACAGGAGAATCTGGTCGGCATCTCAAGGTGATTCCACCCTCATCGAGTACTACAGGCATCTCTCCAGCCTGTATGAGGAGTTTGCAATATTCTACACTCATGTTGTACCAAACAGATACAAGAGCGTTCTGATTGGCAGGTATACCGCTTTCTTGATGGCATGTATTCTAGATATCATGCAGCAAAGGAGCAATTTCTTATATCAAACACACTGCCAACAATGAAGCCTGTCTTTGGCCGACTTGAGGAACTCGAGCCATCGGTTGCCCGGCCTCCCGTCTTACCTTAGAACTTTGCACGCATCATCTCATCTGGACAAGGAGGTAGATACAGTTTATGAGGAGGATGTGGTCATGATCCAAGTCATGGCTGTGGACGGGAATCTGGACGAGGCCGTGACTTTGGCCGTGGCCGTGGGAGAGACTCTACTGCCCCATGCACTCACTGTGGTAGGTGGAACCACCCGACTAAACGATGCTGGCAGAAGTTCGGCGTACCTTCTTATCACGCCAATAATGCCTATGAGGATGCCCATGATGTGCAAGAAGCATCGCCTACAACAACCTCCAGTCGCAAGAATGTTCATCTTAATGACGCAGATTGCTCCCGCCTGATGCGGACCTTCAGACTCCAGGGCCAACTACCACTAGTAACACTACCACTGTTGCTACGACTACTCCTTCAGGTACAATAGCCAACTCTGCTGTCACTCTTGCTCCAGCTTGGATTATTGATTAAGGTGCCTCTACTCATCTCAACGGAGAAGGTAGTCTGCTTACCTCTTCTATACCATCTACCTCTATGAAGTCAGTTCGAGTCGCTAATGGGACTCAATCATCGATTACTACTGTCAGAACTATGGAATTCTCTTCCAGGCTCAGACTTTCTGGGGTTCATTGTGATCCTGATTTTCCTCTTAGCTTGCTATCAATTCATAAGCTTTGCGATGAGCTTCATTGTCGTGTGATATTTGATGAGTTTTGTTGTTATTTTCAGGACATTCAGACGAGGCAGATTTTTGGTGGGGGTCATGAAAACGGCCTATATTATCTTGGCATACCCTCAGATTCCAATTTTGTTGGTGTTGCGTCCATCTCCGAAGATCCGCTCCTATGGCATCTACACCTTGGGCATCCCTCTACCAAGGCCATCTCTATGATGTTTCCTGAACTCTCTGCTCTGAAGCCCTTTCAATGCAAGGCGCGTGAGTTCGGGAAATACCATCGAGTTCTGTTTCCTGCCCGTACTGAGTCTCGTAGTACCGCTGCTTTTCATCTTGTTCATTGTGATGTTTGGGGGACCTTGTCCAATCCGCACACTAAGTGGTCGTCGCTATTTTATAGTTTTCGTTGATGATTATAGTCGATCTTCTTGGGTATATCTACTAAAGGAGCGTTCAGAGATTAATCAAATTGTCAGAAATTTCTTTCAATATGTTAAAACTTCTTTTCTAGCATTGTTAAGATCATTCATACGGATAATGCTCTTGAGTTAACCCAACAAGACGACCTCTTTCTTTACGTCCCAGGGAACTGTTCACCAAACATGTCCATATACCTCACAACAGAATGGTATAGCTGAGAGGAAACTCCGACACTTGTTAAATGTTGCTAGATCTCTTCTTAGTCAAATTAGTGTTCCTAAACATTATTACTGCAGTTTATCTCATCAACTGTGTTCCTTCGTCTGTTCTAGAAGGGGCAACTCCATTTTCTTTACTTTACCCGACTGAGACTTCTTTTCCCATACCTCTGTGAATTTTTGGTTGTATTACCTTTGTTCATAACTTTCATGCGGCTGACAAAGTATCATCTCGTGCCATCAAATGTGTCTTTCTTTAATACTCTCGTACCCAAAAAGGCTATCGTTGTTATGATCTCGTTGGGTGTCGATACTATGTGTCTGTTGATGTCACTTTCTTTAAGCAAACAAGTTATTTCACACAGACTGTGAGTGACATTCCTCTGGACCTCCTCCACCAATCGTCTATACTCGTCAGCATAGCTCTATACCTTCTACATCAGTGTATGTACCTTTGCCTATCCCTTTTATGCAGGATGAAATGACCACTTCGAGTTCTCCAACCACTGCTGCCACGGATGTACTCGAGGAGTTTCCTATAGATCTACGCAAGCAAAAAGGCAATGTATATATCACCCCATGTCACAATTTACTTCTACAAATGGTTTATCTAACTGTGACAAGAGATTTGTAGATGCTCTGAATGTTATTTCTTTTCCAAGAGATCATTTCAGTGCAATGCAGGATCATGGTTGGCGATAGGTCATGAATGAGGAGATGGATACACTTACCTCCCGGGGCACATGGGATCTTGTGCCGTGTCCCCCGGGAGTTCGCCTTGCTTGTTGATGGGTCTTCATGATCAAACAGTCGCCTGATGGTTTTATTGACCGGTTGAAAGCCAGACTTGTTGCCAAAGGTTTCACACAAACCTTTGGAGTTGATTATTTTGAGACATTCTCGTCCGTTGCCAGAATGGGGTCAATACGTACCATTCTATCTATTGTTGCCAAGTTGCCAACAAGGCTTGCCCTGTTTATCAACTTGATGTGAAGAATGCCTTTCTTTATGGTGATCTTGAGGAGGAGGTCTACATGATGCAACTGCCGAGGTATGTAGTCGAGGTGGAGCATGTATGTCGACTACGCAAGGTCATTTATGGCCTGAAGCAGAGCCCCAGGGCATGGTTTGACAGGCTCACTATGGAGATCAACACACTTGATTTTCAGAGGACAACATCTGACTACTTTGTCTTTGTTAGATGACGATCTACTGGCATGATCATTCTTGTTATCTATATTGATGATATGGTTGTCACAGGAGATGATGTAGACGACATTCAGGAGACCAAGACCTTCTTCCAGAAGGTCTTTGTCACGAAAGACCTCAGCCAACTTCGTTATTTTCTTGGCATTGAGGTAATACGCACTACGGAGGGGCTCCATCTTTCACAAAGGAAGTATTGCCTCGATACTCTGACTGAGGCAGGACTACTTGGATGCAAGCCATCTGGCATCCTGCAGAAGTGAGAAAATATTCATCATTTACTGATCCACCTTTTGAGGATGCAACACGTTACAGAAGCTTAGTTGGAAAATTATTTTATCTCACTATTACTAGGCCAGATATATCATATGTTGTGAGCAGATCCACATCATTCCTGTGCTACCTTGGACCATAGCCCTATATTCTGATTCTGCACTTGATCTAGCTACAACAGTCTGTTTCTTACTCTTCCATGAAACCAATGAGCTACCAACAATCAAAGTGAAATCAGAAGTGAAATTCCTGTCCTTGGGGCACCCAGCATAATCTGCATCTGCACATCCAGTAATTGTAAGAGATGTATCTCTTCGGAATAAAAGGCATGCACCTGGAGAAGACTTCAGTTATCTCAATATCATATTAACTGCATCCATGTGTACCTGCCTGGCTTGCTCCATAACTGGTTGACTCTGCTAACAGCAAATGATATATCAGACCTAGTAATAGTAACATACAACAGCTTCCCTACTAACTCTTTATACTGCCTCCTATCCGCCTCCTCAGAGTCATCATCATAAAGCCTAGCATTTGGATCCATTGGAGTAGTAGCAGGTATGTATCATGTCATGCATATCTTAGATAGAAGATCAGTGACATACTTCCTTTGTGTCATTACCATACCATGATGATTCCTAGCAAACTCCAAGCCAAGAAAGTAACGCAGCTTGCCAAGGACCTTGGTCACAAACTGTTGTCCAAGGACATCCTTAGATGCATGAATGCCCTATTCATCACTACCAGTAACAATAATGCCATCAACATAAACTAGAATACCAATGGCATCACTCTGGGTTCTCCTAACAAAGAGAGAGTGATCTGCAATAGATCTGACAAACCCCTTCTGCTCAATCAACTCTGAGAGCTTCTGAAACCAAGCTCTCAGACTCTGCTTAAGGCCATATATGGCCTTGTGAAGTATGCACACCATATTGGACTCCCCCTCAGCAGCAAACCCTGGTGGTTGTTGCATGTAAACTTCCTCCTGCAGGTCTCCATATAAGAACGCATTCTTGACATCTAATTAGATAAGTGGCCAATCATGTACCACAGAAACAGTAATAAGAATCCTCGGTGTAAAATGACGTGCTACTGGATAAAAAGTATCATGGTAATCCACCCCATAGGTTTGGGTGAACCCACGAGCAACCAATCTAGCCTTGTACATGTACACAATACCATCCACACGGTGTTTTACAATAAACACCCACTTACTGCCAACAACAGGGGCTCCTGTAGGAGCCTGTACAACAATCCACGTACCACGAGATCGTAAGGCGGCCACCTCCTCCTCCACCGCCAGACGCCACTCACTACTCTGCAGTGCCTCCTAATAGGACTGTGGAATCTCCACAGCCGACGGTCCCCACAATAAACCTTTGAAAATCCTTGAAGAGATGTTCCAAGGAAACATGGGAAGCAAAAGGATGTATAGTGCATGCACGCCTCTACTTTCGTAGAGCAATAGGTACATCAAGGTCCTCAGCACTCGCAGAAGGCATATCAACCAAGACATCCTGCACCTCAAGCTGCACACGCAAATCACCTATGCCATTAGAAGAACTCAAATGCTCAGAACATACCTTGGGCATGCTGGATGATGGAGGAGGCACATGAACACGAACACGGGGTCGACGCGAGTAAACTGCAGAAAGAAAGTAGGCGTGGTAGGTGGTGGAGGTGGTGGTGGTGGTGACAGTGGTGGAGAATGTGGTGGTGATGGTGACGATAGAGGAGAATGTGGTGGTGGTGGTGGTGACGATGGGGTGTAGTGGAGATCGGAGGCAAAGGCATATAGACCTCTTCTCCATCCTCTGAAAGAATGAGATTGTCACCTATAGGAGAAAAATACAAATGAACTCAAAGAAGATAACATTTGCACTAACATAGTACCTTCGTCGAACAGGGTCGAAGTAGCGATATCCTTTTGGGTCTTGGAATACCCACAAACACACTTGACAGCTTTAGAAGAGAGTCGTTCAAGACCAGGAGACATCTGATGAACAAAAGCCACTGAAACAAAAACACGAGGCGTACGTGAGAAAAGATCCGTCTCGGGAAATGCAATTAAGAATGGGATCTTTTCCCCTAGAATCGAAGAGGGTATACGATTTACCAGATAACAAGCAGTTAGAAACCGTGTCCCCCCAGTACGAAAGAGGGAGCACGGCTCTGAATCAAAAGAGTCCCGGTAACATCCAAAAGATGGTGATGTTTTCAATCAGACACCCCAATCTGTTGGGAAGTATATGCACAAGATGTCTAATGCACAATACTAGAGGATCTAAGGAATTGGGAAAGCTGAGTACTGCAAATTCTAATGCATTATCTGAATGTATGAACCAGACATTTGTTGAAAAGATATTCCTTATTTCATTAGTAAAGGACTGAATAACAGGACCAGTATTAGACTTGTTCTTAAGAAGAAAGGCCCAAGACAATCTCGAAAATTCATCAACTGCAACAATATAAAATATATGCCCCTTACGATATGGGACATGACTGGGACCCCAAATGTCAAAATGAATTAACTCAAACAGACTACGACTACTTCGATCTTGACGACTCTGGAATGTGGATTGATGATGGTTTCTAAGCTGGCAGGCCTCGCACTGAAAGGTAGAGCCAGGAGAAATCTGTGGAAGAACGTGACAAAGGTTTTGCAAAGGAAGATGACCAAATCAAAGATGCCACACATAGGCAGAGACAGATCCAGCGGCGAAGAGAAGAGCCACCAGCATAAGGAGATTGTACCAGTCTAAAGAGACCTCCTTGCTCATGGCCAGATCCAATCACCCTGCCCGTAAGAGTGTCCTGGAACACAAGAGCAGAAGGATTAAATATGGCACGATAGTGTAAATCCTTGGTGATTTGACTATTTGATAATAAATTTATAAAAAAATCAGGAGCGTAAAGAACGTTCTGAAGCCGCATCGCAGGAGTTAACTGCACCTCCCCCTGACTAGTAATGGGAGAGTGTGTCCCATCTGTTATCACAACTAAACATCATGACTGAATCAGACTGTAAGTACTAAATTGTCCTTTGCCAGCACAGAGATGATGGGATGCTCCTAAATCCATAATTCACTCTGACAAATCTGCCTTGTAACAGCTAGTAAAAGCATAAAAACCTGAAGAGGATACTGATGTTGAGGCAGCTACCTTTGAGAATCCTGAAGAAGAGCTGGTTGACCCAGGAGTAAGCATAATCTCCCTGAATCGTGCCACAAGTTCATCAAATCTCTGATCTGAAGCACGTGATGGACTCCCAACCTGTTGAGTCTGCTCTGCAACACGGGCTAAAGCAGGAAACCCATGCTTAGAGTAGCATGTTTCCTCAGAATGGCCTAACTTGTGGCAGTAGGTGCACGGCTGATGGGGTCGACCACCCCCTCCCTTGCCACGGTTAGGCCCCCTCTACCACGATACAGTATTGGGCCTCCCCTACCACGAGATGGAGCCATGGCTGAAGATGTCTGAGACTGCGAGGTATCACCAGAGGATATAGAGAGCCTACTCAATCTGTGATATGCCTCCTCCATTGGAGATATGGCAGCATCACTAAGAATCTGGGCTCTAGCAGCATCGTACTTAGGATCAAGAGCCGCTAGAAAGGCCCTAGTCATCACAGAGTCTTAGAAAGCCTTGAGTTGTTCTAGCGTAGCAGTCAAAGGAGCGTAACCATGGAGCTTCTCAAACATACCCCTTAAAGAAGTGTAGAGGGTATGGAGGGGGCGACCATTCTATTTCGATGTGGAGATATCGTGATGAAGCTGCAGTAGCTTCGACTCATTCTTCATCGAAGAGTATATAGTGGCAAGAATGTCCCGCATAGCCTTTGCAGTTGGCTAACTCAGTATATCGTTAGCTATCCATGTTGACACAGTCCCAGATAGCCACGCACGTGCATAAGCATCATCAGCTTCCCATGAGGCATTTACCCCAGTCTTGTCACTAGGCTCATCCGTCATGAGGATGTGCTTCGTGCCATTGTATTGCACTAAACTCATGAACTACATGGTCCACAGTTCATAGTTTGTTCCATCCATCTTGACGATGGGAGCTAGACCTTTGAAGCCACCCAGGGATAAAACATCAGCTTTGTTGTCAGACATGATGACGTTAGAGTTATTATACTTATAATTATGTTTGTAACATGTTGGAGCATTTGTTGTATGCGTCCATTGTGTTGTAGCAGGGTAAATGGATCCTGGAGGAGATCGATATACCCCATCCAGTGTTTTAGTCCCACATCGTCCAGTGGTGGGGACTTGGGAGGCTCTGGAGAGGCCTATATAAAGAGCCCCCAGACCTCCTA